>OU343222.1:273867078-273974887 GCA_910596185.1 Chrysanthemum makinoi
ACATAAGGGATAAGTGTAGGGAGGGATTACACACGCTTTCAAAAGAAACGTAAACATGAGAATTTCAATTAATTAAAAGATATATATGTGTGTTTGTTCAAGTCAAATGCTTGTATCGAGTCATAATGGATGTTTTGCGGAAATTTTTCCAGATTCTAAAGAGATATAAATTTTCCGTAATTTTTCGTAAAATCGCACCGCTTTTGTCAGATATTAACTTGGACCAAAGATCGCGAACTGACAAGTGAGGAAGGAGCAAAACAACTGATTACTTTTTCTCATTTTCTCG
Source organism: Chrysanthemum makinoi (assembly GCA_910596185.1). Classification (NCBI taxonomy): domain Eukaryota; kingdom Viridiplantae; phylum Streptophyta; class Magnoliopsida; order Asterales; family Asteraceae; genus Chrysanthemum; species Chrysanthemum makinoi. The sequence continues at coordinate 273,867,368 of OU343222.1, forward strand.
AAGCTACTTATAAATTTTGGAATTTTCCGTGTCTAATTTTCCAAAAATTCGTGAAACATCCATTCCATAAGCATTATATCCTAGTTTAGTAGAGTCCTATATATATTATTACGCCAATTTACGCTGGTTTCGCTTTGTTTTCTTCAAGTGTGCGTGTTTTATTTATCAAGAAGAAGACACATAAGGTTGGAAGGAGCTTTTCACGCATACATTCTTCTTGGAAAGGATTTAACCACCACTTTACACGGATCCTACCGAGCTAATCAAGGGAGTACTAGTTTCTTTCATTTTTAATTACCTTCTATTATCATAACTTTGATACTTTCGGGGAACATTTGGGACAATGTTCACTTAATGTGAGGGAAAATAAAACGGGAACTTTGAAACTATGCTTATCCCTTGATTATTTGCTTTGTCCAATTGTATTTGTGTAATAAACCATGAGAAAATGCTCAGGTTAGGTAATTTTGGCACCAAATTTTTAATTTTTCATGACATATAGGAGTGGGCCATTAGTCTTAACAAAAGTATCTCCTAGTTATATATGACTAGCACAAAACCCTTTACCACTTAAATTCTACCTATAAAATGAGGATCACCCTTAGATTAGTAGAAATTAAAGCATTCATCTTTAATGCTTAGTGTGTGAACCGGTAGTATAATAGATTCTAGAACTTGTTTTGTGATGCATCCCGAGATCGCTAGTAAGACTACACTTATGTAGTTAGAAATAAAACCAAAATGATAAAGAGGATTAGGATAACCCTTGTTTGATACCTGTAATATAATTACTGCTTCCACATCGGTTGAGTAATTCCCCACACCCTTGTGCTTGTAATCATCTTTAGTACACGATACTCCTAGTTAACCTCTAGCCTATCCTTTTCATGTTCTCTTGATTTTTCGGTTTTTCCTGTAATATCAATGAAGAGTACTTTTGTCAGACCCCACCCCTAAATGTACACCCAAATCGCCTTAGCCTACCTTTATATGCACTCACTCTTTAGTGCATTATTGTTATCACCCTAAAACCCTTAGTTCAATTATTTAGTTGTTTAAAATGAGTTGCTAAGTCGAAATCCATCCCTGTAAATAATTTTGGGACTTACGGGAAAAGTTAAAGTTTATGAAATGACGGGAGTAATCGTCCAAAGTACCGTGGAGATACAGTAGTCTTGTTTTCTTCTTTGCCTCTTCATAAGCTCCTCCTTTGTTCATCGCGTAAGAATGTGCTAAAACATCTTGAAGAAGCATCCATTAAGTTCCTCTTGAATAGATTTATCCCTGTACAGATAAAGAAGATTCAAGCACAAGATTTTGTCAAGGAGCAACAAGATTTTGTTTTGGAACTTCAGTACTTTGTTTGGACTACAGTGATCTTCATCAGAACATCATCAGTCTTATATGAACTCCATGAACAACATATTGTAAATCTTCTCCATCAGTAAGTTTGATTTTCTTCTCTAACAGTACTTAGTTCATAGATGGAGTTAAAACCTCAAGATCAAAACATCCAATGGGACCTTTACCTTTCTCTATTGTCTTGATCTTCTAAAAACTCAACATGAAGACAATCTTGAACCTTCTTAGTAACTTTGTTGTATACTCTAAAGCCCTTACTATTAGTGCAATAACCCAATAAGTATATCCTTCTCTGACTTGCCATCAAACTTCCCCTGATTATCAATAGTGTTTAAAATAGTAAGAGGGCATCCAAAAGGTTTCATGCGAATGTTAAAGTTTATTGCCTACCAAAGAATTCATAAGGTGTCTTCTACGTGGGTTTAGTCGAGACTCATAGTACATAATAAGCAAGATTTCATTTTCCTCGCTTTGAATCAATAGTAGGTGAGAATCGCTAACATCTGTCTTCAATCAAAGTCCTATTCTTTCTTTTGCAACACCCATTTTGTTGTGGTGTTCTTGCAATACTAAACTCCCTTTTTATGCATTTGTTTGCACAAAATTCATCCATAAGTTTGTTCTTGAATTCAGTCCCATTGTCACATCTAATAATTAACCTTGAGTCTCAATTGGTTTTCAAGAGCAATCAGTTGTCCTGATAGCATCAAAAGTATCATCTTTAAACCCAAGAAAAATACCCAACCGAATCTACTACAAATCATCTGTTACAACTAAGACTTTTTCTTGTTTAAACTTGCTGCTTAAATGTGTCCAAACAAATCCATATATGTAAATGTTCCAAAAGCCTCTAATAATTCTCTCCTGCTTCTTGAAGCTTTGTGTTGTTTACTTCTTCATGCTATGATTGATCATTCTTGTAAGTCTTTGAAGGTAAACCTCTAACTAGATTGCCTTTCACCAGTTTATTGATATTCTTGAAGTTAACATGACCCAATCTTCGATGCCATTGATGTGCCTTCGATGTTGCTTTAGCTACCAAACATGTGGCTCTTCCATAGGAATGTAGACACTTCATGTCTAAACTATACACATCATTTGTCCTTGGTACTCTAAGAGCTACTAATTCATCATCAATGTGCATAAAGTCGAGGAAAGGATAAGACATTCTCAGTCGTTGAATAACACATGATGCTTTTATCATGATTTGTGATAATCGACAATAGATTGAACTTTAACTCCTTTACATATCTAACATTCTCAAAATCTATAAGCCACGCTTGATAGTCCTTTTCCAAAGTAATCTTTCCTCCATTGGGATCATTCCCAAATGCAACTCTTCCTCCACTAATTTTCCTAAAATCAGACAGGATCTCTTTGTCTCTGTCATACTTCCAGAGCAACCACTATCCACAATAAGATGATCTTTAAGCCTTCTCTGCCCTGCACCCGTGCTATTAGAAAAAGAGTTAGAACTTTTAGGAACCCAAGCCATTATCGACTTGTGTTCCTTGTGGAGTTACAAACTCAAATTTTGAGTATGTAATTACCACTATCTTCAAATGATGATCCATATTATCTTTTGATCTTTAGTATGGATTTTCAAAACTTTCTCGTTTTTCAACACAAATCTCTTTTTTCTCACATCACAAAAACATCCACTTTTGGTTGAAAGTACTCATCGTCCCTCCTCTAAAGTACTTTTCCCTCTTAACCCATTCTGTTTTAACACTTGGTTCCTCTGATCTAAATCTCCTATGTGAATTATAATACCTTCTAGGTTGATAGTGAAATCTCCTAGAATTTCTATACTCAAGTATTGCATCGCATCTTTGGTTTGTCCGAAAGCAAGACTTTGAGAAAGTATCTAGTTAAGCAAGATACTTTGGAAAGTACTGTGAGATAATCAAGGTTTTGAAAAAGGTTTTCGCTGTGTAGGTATCTATGATCCGTGAGAAATTTTCGTGATTGACCCTATTTGAATTATTCCAAATCGTTTGTACTCTAGGTTTCGTTGCATACCCCGTTTTTGAAATTCTCAAGTATTCGAAAGTGATGTTCACAATCCTTAATTAGATGAGTAGGACTAAACACACAAAACACAGTTCAACCCATACTGTCAAAGTGACATCTTCTATGTCTATGCCCAAAATTATTGTGCCTTCTAGATGAGTGATTAAACCTGCTTTGACCAAAATTATCCCAAAAAGGTTTAGCAAAGATCGTTTTGAAAAGGTTTTAAAGAAGGTATCATGGTGGAGCAGACTTTTGATTTAAAGGTACCGCTTGATTTTGAAACATCGTTTTCAAATAGGTTCTTTGGGTTTTTCGTAACTTAGATTGAGCAACTAGCTTTTTCCTAAACTCTAGGCTGCCTTACTCCAAAACGAGAAACATCGCCCGGGGGTTGATGAATGCCGGGATGAACAACACATGATAATCATTAGCTTTATATTCAGAGGTGAGGTCACGTGAACCATCATTACTAGTTGTATCTACATAATTAATGAGTTCTTCATCACTAGTGATTATGTCCTCATACTCACCTTCATCCCATTACTAGATATCTTACTAAAATCCATTCCAAAACCTAATCCAGTTTTAAGGTAGGCTCTTTGCTATTTTTGAACATAAGAAACATGTGACAAACCAGCTTCACCCCAAGCAGCAAACTTAGCTAACAAATCATCTCTTAGTTAATTTCTCAATTTCTTAATTTTACAGTTTAATTTCCATTCACTAAGCTTTAACTGATAATCCTTGTGTATATTTTTCTGCCCAAGCTACTTCATTAGTTTCATGTGCTAAAATTTTGGCTTCCATAGATTCTAATGTTATTTGATAACCTCGCTACCTGGGACCTAGCCTTAACACAATTATCTCTCAATCACATAACCGCTAGTAATTTATGATAAAAATAGCAATTTGAGCATACCTCAGATAGGAGATTGATTTGTTAGTAGCCACCAATGCTAGTTGAATGATCATCTTCACTTTCCTTGCTCAAACAACCTCCAAAGCCATCATCATCGATTCTAAACAAAGCATGTTCAAGGTTCTTCAAAGAAAACAAGGCTCCAATCCAATGCTTCTATGAATCTTCAATTTCTTCCACCTACTATGCAATAAGCATTAGTTCATCATCAAACTTTCACCCAAATTAACTTCGGACATATAACTCTCTGAGCAACCAAAGCCTTTGTTTCTAAAGAATGGAATTTCCTTAAGCTCAAGTTTTGGAATTTCATGTCCCTTTGTTTGATACTTTAGCAAACCTCAAGACTCCTCTTGCAAAGTGACCGCCTTTGACAACAAAGCATTCAATCTTAGATTTGTCAAAAGTTATGCCCTGCTTTGTGTTTGGAAATCAATGCTTTGCCTGCCTTCTTCATGTACTTTTTGATCCTTGCAAGGATCATAGCAACTTGCCACGATATCAATTTCTTCAAGTGCATCTTCTTCAATGCTAGATCTTCTTCATAAAGGTAAACTAGCTTGTTGTGCAAGAAAGGAGCACATAACTTCATCCGAGGCCATAGTGGTAGTTGGTGGGGCCTGCTGAAATATATGAGTATAGGATGTATAGCAAAGGATTTCGAGAAAAAGATTTCTTTTGAGGAGAAGCGATTTTAATGGAAGTGTACCGCCTCTTTTCTATGATAGAAAAGCAATATCTGGAGACTTAGAACTTGTTTGACCACTCATCTCATGCTCATATAATCTTGATGATATATAGATCATCAAAGTCCATGACATCCAAACCTTGTTGCCCTCCTCGATCATTGTAGTAATTACGTGCTGAAGATGGCAAACTTTCTTAGAAACTTCAAATTAGCATCCTCAACTGATACTTCTACCTTGTATAGCTCCAACATGTTGAGTAGATTCTGAAACCTATCATATGCAGATCAAGACTCTCTTTCACCAACCGTGAAAGTTTCAAATGTTGCTTTAGCAAATTTCAAGCATCTTTTAGAGGCTTCATTCCCTCCAAATCTAGTCTTGAGAGTGCCCGAGTCTTAGCATCTTTAGCATCATGAAATTTGAGAAGATGACCATCCGAATGGCATGGAAGAATGTTGAGTGCCTCTTGATTCCTAAGGTTGCTCTGCTGTATACTTGGTTTAGGTGCCTTGGGTTGTCCAGAATATCAATGGGTCCTGTACAACTTCATTCTCATTCACAATTACATTCCAAAGAGCATGGTCAGAATAATGTATGCGCCTCATCTTCATGCACCGAGATCATATTCTCCTTCTTGATTATTGGAATTCGAGTGAGGTGATTGGGGTGGTGTTCTTCACGACATCTTGAATATTGTAGAAGTAGGGTTTCTTCCTAGTCGAGAGTTTCAACACAAGCCTGATACCACTTGTTGGATCGATATACTTTAATCAAACTATCTTAACTAGCTTGTTAAGGTTTAATAACCTCGGATAAATCCTAAGTTATTAACAAAGAAACACTGAGCAATCTTTATCAAGTACGCGGAATTTACTTAACAAAGCTAAGAAGAATAACCTTTAATTATAAACTCTAAATCGCTTATTATGCATATCTCTAATACAACTCTAAGATAATCGAACTTCTCTCTAAAACACTAATTAACTTGTGAATTCGTAAAATCTAAAACTCATAGACTCATATCTCTAATTCCAATCTAGGAGTCCTTTATAGGCTCAAGGATATCCTAGTCGGTTTACAATTGATAGCCTTGTACGACAAGTAATCTAAACATTGAAACAACAATACTTTCCAAGTCGAATAATGTTCTTTTGTTCTGCGTGACTTTGACTTTAGGTGCGGACTTTGACTTTGTCTTTAGCAGTACTTTGACTCTTTGACTTTTCCCAAGACTTTGCAGCTTACAAGACTTTAATATCTTCAGTACTTTCATGTCTTCAGCACTTTCATATCCCAACAATGTACTCCAAGTGTTTTGATCTTTTCAATTCGGGTCAAATTAGTGTTAGAGTAATAAAAACTCAAGTGTAGGGATGTGCCTATAAATCCCTATCATTATGATGTTACCGTAGAGAGGATGGTAGTAAAAGTGTATGAAAAAAAAAAGTGTTGAAAAAAAAACATACGGGCTACCATCCTACATCTATTCTTTAAATTTATGTTTGTGTGTTTCAGTTATCTAGAGTTTAGAGTGTGTCGAGTTGGCTTAGCAACGCCATTCTTCGTATGCTTGTAACATAAAGATTTTTGACTTGCCACCACTAAATAAGCCTATCCCACCAAACCCTTTGTTTCCCTACCGTAAGCCTAACATTAAAACCCTTTAAAAGACCTCTTTGATAGTCTTTCCTAGGTGCTTACGCCAAAGCGATGGAGGTTTGATCTAGTCTCAAGCTTATGGAAATCTATGTACTAGGACCGGTTAATGAGTGTTTATCTTCCATTTCCAACTTGTTATATTTCATATACACACGAGAGATGTGAGTACCAAACACCCATGGGCTTATATGTGTTGTGGATTGTTTTAAACCAATGCTTCATGACCCCTAACTTAAAATTATTAAAAGCACATTTGCTTGAGGACAAGCAAATACCAAGTGTAGGGATATTTGATAAGGTTTTAAAATGAACCATTTTGAGGGTCTTAAGCCCTTATTTGATCACTTTTGTATCCATTATTACTTAATATCGTTCCTTTTCACTTTTTACATCTCTTGAAGGCAAATTGCTGGAATGACACTTATTCGGACGAAAAGGCGCGGATATAAAAGAAAATGGCCAAAGTCAAGAATCGAGACATTCAAGTCTTTGAAAACGGGGACGGCATCAGTGTTATCTGCGGACACTGCCCTGCACATGTTGTGACATACAGAGGCCAAATTGCTTATTTTCAAGTGACGGTGTCGCTTTAAAAGAGTAGGTCGTCACGAACTCCACGGCCTAGATTTGATCCAGCACGCGCCGAAGGCTGAAGAGGACGGCGCCACAAGCATAAGGTGACACCGCCGCAAGACTAACGTGGCAAGAGACGAAACCCTCCAATCTAACCGGCAGCGCCACAAATCATAAGATGACGCCGTCGCGTAATGTAATCTTATATATAGAATCCGAATTTTTCATTATTCAGTGTGTAGTATTTTGGAGTAAAAAACCTAAACCGAACCAAGGTTGTCTTATACAGTATTTTAGGGTTCTAAACCCTGTCTTACACCAAGATAAGTACTTTACTTCATTAATTCAATTATGTCTTCAATTATTTGTGTGTATGATTGCATGTTCTCCACGTCCGGCTAATTTACTTGTGTGTTTGCTTAGGGAATATGAAACTTAACTATTGAATATTGATTGGTTGTCTCTTATCTTAATTGTTAATGATCTAGTAATGCGATAGGTCATTCGTTGTGTAGTTAATGCTTGATTAATCTTTGTGAACCTTAGACTATAACACCTAGAGTAGTTGTAGGCTAAACCATCCAAAGAGTACCTTAGAGTTAGAGTTTATAAATCCTAGAGATTTTGTAGACGAGACCCTTTGGTAGTTTCAAAGAGTTAGGGATAAACGAATACCCTACGACCTTAGACACACAACGCAATTAAGAATAAGAACGTGACAATTCAACCATCAATAGGAGATAGTTAAGGAGTAATAAAACCAAGTAAATACATCTTTAAATCATCATACGAGCACACAATAATTAGACATAGACTACCCTCACCTTAGTTAATTAGATAATTAGATAATAGAGTAATCGGTATAAATACCAACCCCCCAAATCCAAACCCCGAGATTCGTACCTTTCCATTTCCTAAAAAACATAAAAAGATAAAAAATAATCTTCCTCAACCCCAACCTTAGCGTAGTAACTCCTCACTAGCATTCCTATTCCCCTAGAGAAGGATATCAATTCCCGTGGCTTACCCTAATACTACAGTACAACGATTAGGTTCACTGCCTAGGGTGTTGAAAAACTTGCTCGACGAAAAGGAAGTTCCTTTGACCCCGAACGACGCGTGTAGCGTTATCAAACAAACTTAATGAGATTAAGGAATAATTAACTTAAGGAGAGTGTAGAGTAGACTACTAATGCTTATAATTGTTACCTCTCTATGTTAAACTGCGTAACTTGCCCACTATTACAATATCGCACTATGCTATGTTTCCATAACTGCCTCTACATTATTTTTTTATGTAACGTACAATTCATAAATGCTTCTACGTTAAGTTTGTATGTAACGTACAACTTGTCACTGTATCGACCTCTACGTTATTTCTGTATGTAACGTGCAACTCGTCACTGGATCGACCTCTACGTTATTTCTGTATGTAACGTACAACTCATCACTGTATCGACCTCTACGTTATTTCTTTATGTAACGTACCACTCGTCACTGCTTCTATGTTATTTCTTTATGTAACATACAACTACTTGATTCTCACACACGTATTTAAACCACCTCTGTCACTGGTCATGACCTCTTATTTCGTTCATATGTTCTATGCTTCGTAACTTCATACGACTCTGTTCTTTCTGTTTTGAACTCAACTATCATACTCTTTTATGAAACCGCGTTGTATTCCGTTTAATGAATCCTTTATATGTTGTTCACTTACCGCCTCACGTCACCGAATCTTTCTTGAACGACTAACCCCTTTTCCACGTCACGTTTTAAGTATAAATACTCACATCTCGTCACCGTATCGACCTCGACGATTCTCGCATCGTAAACCACGAGGACGGGTTTCTTTTAAGGGGTAGGTACTGTAACCACTCGTAAATTTCCCTACCGATTTTTCGCGACTATATTTTTTTTCTTTCGTTTCGAACTTTAAACACGACAAGACACGGGATATTTTTCCACCTCGACCTCGATAATGAAAATTATATATAAATAAACTTTTATATTTTTATTTCCCGCTGGGCCTCTAAGCCCAACACTACCCGAATCAATTCATTTCACCTTTATTGGACTCGCGTGTTCAACTTGATCCAACTCAACACCTTACTAAATCTTGGACCTAGCCTTTTTTACTCCTCAAGCCCAACATATCCTTTCTATTTTGACATGTAAAATTTTAAAATTGTTCTTCCATGTTTCTGTGGAGACCTAGCGAACCCAAAGCAAAAGCCAAACTCCAATGCACCTTTGATAATAATACTTGTAGCAAGCGCACCATGTTCTCTTGTAAAAGGTGACAAGTATTGTTTTGAGTACAATTTCTTTTGGTTCATGTAATCACCCAACGAGCCAACCCAAGCACACCCTACATTTGTACTTTTTAAATGTGTAAAGCACTTTTGGAATATTACTTGTAGGATCGTAAATATTATTGTGTTTGATGATTCGGGTGGTCTTGGATGATGGAAATACATGTTAGCCATTTTAGAGAGAGAAAGTAGAGAGATGGGTGTTCTTGGTAGAGACTTGATGTACAAAAATATGAAAGGTTAGATTAGAAGCACCACCCCTTCCAAGGATGGAAGGGGTATTTATAGTTACAGACATAACGACCTCCTGGCGGCCTGTGGATCAGGTATACAGTGGGTAAAGACCCGTCCTTCCTCCACGGTGTAACACTAAACTAATCTACTCTACAAACTAACTAATAAGCTACTAAATAACGTAAATAATGACACGTCTATGAGCTAACATATGCTAGACCATAATTGGGGTGACCGACACTTTAACATGGAATTTCCAATTCCTAACAATCTCCCCATAAGGGAGGTCACCCCATGAAATACATTTTGCATCCTAGCATTCTTTCTTTGTCTTTAGTTCTCGAGCTCGTAGACTTCAATTCTTCAATTTCCGCAATCTTTGTGCTTTTGTAGCGATTCTTCAAAGTCCGCATAGATTTGTACTTTTAAGTGGAGGCCTTTAACTGATCCACATCTTTGATGATCTTTGAGCTTTTCATTGAGATCATCGCCAGAAATCTCTGGATCACCCTTTATTGTGTTGCCATCATGTGAAGTTGTGACTTTTGGACCGACATGCTCACACTTTTGGATCATGACATCTTTCCATTAGAGTAGCGGAAGCTTTACTGGTTCATGATATTTGCGGCAGCAGAAAGCGAAGCATAGTATAAAATATCGTAACGGGTTATGTAGATATGCACCAGTCATGATTTCTTCAATTAAGTGTGGATGCTGTGAGCATGCGGCTTAAGATTGACTTCTCAATTCGACGATGCACTGCAACCGTCCAAATGTACCTGCAAACAACAGTTAGCAATAAAACACACGAAAGTGCCTTTGACCACTTTCGTTGAATTGAGGTACACGGCCCACGGTTCCCCGTTGATCAAGACAAGTAATCTTGCCTGTGATCGTAGGTTCCTAAGAATCTCCTTGACAGGTTTAGCGAAATGTACTTTCTAGCCGTTCTCAACCCGAACGTCTCAAAGAAGACAACACGGATTGAGTGAACCAAATAATTGAGATTCACTGATTGATGAAAAATGATTTGAAAAACAATTGCGTATTGCTTGAAGAAAGAGTTTTGCAATACGACGAATGTTTTATGAGAAAGATCAATTTTCAATCAAAAATACTTTTTGTATTTGAAAAGAGTACACATTCGATGTGTTAGAGAAAAGAAGAGATTTACACATCGAACGGTTTTTCCAAAGGTATTTTTAATCAGAGATACTTTTTGTGTTTGAAATATGAATACACATTCGACGTGCTAGAGAAAAGAAGGTTTGCACATCGAACGGTTTTTCCAAAAGTATTCGTCAATTCCAATCCTGGACCAAGGTAGATTCACGAGTGAATAAGCCCCATCGTTTATCCAGTTGTCACAAGTTTGATCTTTAGAAAAGATCTCACATGTCACCCACCAAGAGCTTGTTTAATGTTGGCTCTAGAAGGATTTCCATCTTCATCGTGAATATTTTCATATCACTCGGATGTTCTGGAAATACAACAAGGATAAAGCGTAGGACTCTTAATATATTCTTACTTTCCACATTGTGTGAAACAGCAAGTTTTCATTAATTTTGTGTCCTAACAAGATATTGTGGATGATCTCTTGGCTCTAGACTCAATTGTGCACATTTGGTTCCTATGCCGGAGACTAGGGAGAGGGTCTCCTTCTTCAATATCAACAATCTCTAAGAGAAAGTCGATAGATTATGTCGGTTCCCCGTGAGAATGAAACAAGCCCCTTTAAGAGGAACTTGAGTAGCTTGGGAAATTTAGTGCAAAGGCGACACTGGGTCCATGACGTCTTGTCTTCAATACCAGTGTTACCTTAGTAAACACTAGTAGCATATGTATTGAACCCGGTTTCTGCCCTAAGGTTGAATTATTGAAGGGCTATTTTTTTCACCCTTTTCACATTAATTTCTTTTTCATTCTTCAACCCCTCGCTACCAGACTTCATTACTAGAACCTTGTTGGGTTTATTCAGATTAGCTCGTCTCACCGCACTCTTCCCATTTTCTCATTTTTCTCATTTTTTCATCATACCTAAGGACTTCTACACTATCTAGTGGATTGTCCCTGGGTAGATCCCTCCGGTTCTGGCTGGATCGTGGGAACTAATACCTAACCTCACCATCCTTGTAACTCCATGCATAAAGTAAAATGGTCGGTCTTTTGGTACAGTTCATTCTTTCATGAAACCAATTGAAAAATCATTTGGAAAATCAATCAAGGTACTTGTGATATAAAATCAAAGCATTTTGTACTTTAATAGTTTATTTTCATTAGAAATGCTCCCCCTCAATATGTGCTTCGAGATTCGAAAGCGTTTAGCACATATGGGAGAGCTGCATGCACAATTGAATCAAACGATCACCTTTTATCAAATTTCATATTAAATCACAAATTCTCCCCCGATCAAAAATATCAAACCCTTTGAGATTTTAGATCCCAAGTGATTTAATAAGGTTTAGAAAACATGGGAGAATATGTGCCTTGTTTAAATACTTATCTGGTTTTTGGATAAGTGCTCCTCCTCAACATGTGCATTGTATATTTGAGATCGTTTGGCACATGGAGGCAGGAGTGCCTTTAAAGGACTAAAACATATTTGAGATTTAAATCACGATCTCTCCCCCGATCAAAGATTTCAAACCTTATGAGATTTGTGATCCCAATAGATTTAAATCATTTAGAAAATTTTGGGGAAAGACGTGGCAAGATTTGATTTTGAAAAATGACATATAAGGACCATTTTAAGACATTAAAGATTGTTAGTGTCAGGTATGATTGTTTTAAAAGATCTTTAAGTAAAATAAAACAATTTCACAATCAAACAAGAACAGAAAAAATTTCATTTTGAAAGATCTTGATTCTAAAGAAAAATCATACCATGACATAACATTAAATCTTTAGATCACCACATTAATACGTACAAACGGACTTTTATGAAGAGATATCGTTTGAATTTTTTTTATTTTAAATCACTCTCCCCCTCAATCGATGACCGTAGTCGATGATTGCGTGACTTAAGTTTTGATAAAATGAAGTCCGGTGATTTTCAAAATTAAGTCCAAATTATTTTCAAAACAATATTTTCCATTTTCAAAACAATTTATTCAAATTTTTCAAAATTGTTTAAAAATGGTATCCTGCACAAAGATACGTTAGGTGGTTGAGAAGCTTCTGTTGTTGCTGTAGGGCAGGAAGAAAACCGTCTGCAGATGCAGTGAGACTTCTTACGTTGCATTTTATGCTAAGCGAGGTCAAATTAAGCTCCGTTTCTTCATTCTTCGATGAAGAAAACCATCAGCGATGCAAAGATGAGACCTCTTACGTTGCATTTTTCCATGCCAACTTTCCATAGAAGTCCAATTAAGCTCCGTTTCTTCATTTGTCAACCCAAGATATCGTTACCCTTTCCTTGCGGCATCCAATCATCTTCAATTATGGGATCCGGATAGGGAACATTCTTATATACCAATATACCTGCATTCGTTAGTGGACATACATACAGATATATGGTGGTCGACAACACCCAAACATCAATCGACTAATAAAAGTCAATCCAACATATCAATCATATCATAAAAGGTATGGGAATAATGTGTTAATCAATCTATAATCATCTAATCCTAACAATCACATCCTAGAAACCTAGTCCTTCAACATAGGCAATTATATTTTTTCAGATAAGCACGTAGGATGATTAAGAAAGCCCGTTAGATGATGTAAATTTGAAAAATATTCTCCCCCTCAATCAATGACTCTTTCTTTGAAGGGATAAGATCCTCTCAAGTTATAAATAACTTGATGGATCAAGTTAAGCAATTATCAACCATTGGATCAAATCCAATGGCTCAAATCAAAAGAACATGAGATGATTTGAACCATTGGATTTAATCCAATGGTTGATATTTACAACTTGATCCATCAAGTTATAAATAACTTGAGAGAATCCTCTCCCTTCTTTGAAAAGTTTAAAAGCGCTGAAGTCATTGATTGAGTTTTCAATTTTTACGAAAATTTGAATCTGATTGATTTTCAAGCAACTCATTTTCCACCATTTTGAAAAACACAACAAATATTTTTCTGAAGAATTTTAGACGGAAAAACATTTGTGTGGGAACAGCAGTCCTTCGACATACTTTCCTCATTTTGTTTTAGGATAAGTGCATGAAATATTTGAAAATTGGTTTAGCGCAGCACTTTCCTTTTGTGACAACTCGTAATTTCAGGTCATTTTACAAAATTTGAAAATTTCACTATTTATCTCGGGAATTTACTATTCATCGGTTACTATTCATCATTTTACTATTCATCGTTTTCGAAGTCGATTTGATATTTTGAAAGGGTATTTCAAAATTTTACTATTCACGAAACACTATTCATTCCCCGAGAAAATCACTATTCATGATTCACTATTCATCATTTATCGTAAACTAGATTTACGAGTATCAAATCTGGCGTAACTACGGAGGGTTAAGTCATTAATGGAATATCATCAAGGACATTTCATATCGACTAGAATTAGTCGACATACCATTAGTAACATCATTTTATATCCATATTATGCATGGATTTGCATTTTTCATTAAAGTTAATTTCCTATTAAATAAACGCTATCGCGTAATCATTTATTTTGAACATTTGATCCGACACTTCCAAAAATTATCCCAATATATTTTTATACTCATATTAAGATTATAAAAATAATATTATTAGTTTACCCGGTGTTTTAAATTTATTTTGTATATAAATTGTTATAGTTATATAATTACGATGGTTTTCGTAAATACTACACGATAATTATTATTTCACTCAATTTTTGTAAGAAATGTATTTTTATAATTTTTATTACTTCAATATATATTATTTTGATCCGTTAAAATTTATTTTTAGCTAACGCTACCCTAAAAGCTTAAATATATACACAAGTTACCAATTATCCTTAAATAATTACACTTTTACTTCTACCCATATGTACTTAGCTACTCAAAATACAATATAATTTTTTTTGGGCTTGTCAACAAAGGGGATGACTCAACCACATTTGAGTACTAAATATCCTAAGTATACATAATACTTACATTATTTTATATTAACTACTACACATACATACATAATATCAAGGTGTGAAAAATAAACTATACTCTCTCATTTCCTTCATCATCAACCAGCCATAGAAGAGACCAAGCAAGGAAGCCAAAAAAATTTCAAGTCAAGTTATTTACACAACCCTAGTATACTCTTAATCAAGGTTTTGAAATAAAAACCTAGGGTAATTAGGATAAACCCTTGTTCATTAAACCTCATCACTTAACTAGTAAACATTTCATGATCATTTTCATCTTTCATATTTATACTTTGGTCATTTTATCATGCTTGAGAAAAACATACAAGTTATATGATTATCAATACCACTTTATTTGTTTTTAAGTACTATAAATTAATATATATCATCCTATAATTATCCCTTAAAACATATCATTTTTGATGATGTCTAGGAACCCATGACACCCTAAGAAGGTGTATGGTAGGTTTAGAATAGCTTTGGCATTGGTTTGAAGTGGTTAGAATAAGTTTCACGCGAGAAAAATCCATTTCGACAACTATATATAAGGGTCTGATCATTTCTGTGAAATCTGGAAACTTCGACAGTTTGTAAAATATTTTGGGCTAGATATTTAGAAAATATACTTTAAAACGAAAACGTGGCCGCTTGAACGGGTTAAAACGAAGTTATAACGAAGAAGTTATGCTATTTTCAAGTTTAACAACGAAAACTATTTTTCCGGAAAATTCAGCATGTTGTCCAAATTTTTACGAGTCAAAAACGAGTCTTAAGAGTTATCTAAATGAGCCGATTTTTCAAAAATATATTAGTATATGTTAATACGAAACCGTGGATATAAAGAACGTAGAAAACGGACTTATAACGACTAAGTTATTCACATTTTAAACAAGTTGTCGTAACTTTTATTACAAGTATAACTAATGTATTTTCTAGTAGGCAAAAATTATGGCCGCGAATGACCATGTTGAGGGTCGTTTTTAACATCGATGAAGTACTTTTTAGAAAACGATGTTTTCTAGTAAAAGTAAGTTCACCTAGCCTATTTTCCAAAATGTTCAACCGTTAGTCCAAAGCGGAGTTGTAACGAATAAAATCTGTCACTCAAACTTTGCTGAAAACTACCCTTAAACAATATTTTGGGTACAAGTACCCTACTTCACCTATGTTTTTCTCTATGATAGAGACCTCTATGATGAAAATTTAAAAGCTAAGACTTTGAGATAATGCTACAAGCTTTCCAAAACCGTTGAGTTGGTTTCCTAACACTCGATATTCACTATTTTACGACCAGCTTTTCGAGGTCATTTAGTCACTTTCACAAATTAACAAAGTATATTATTTTGCGACGAAAAGCTATAAATTCTTGATAAATCACTAAACGACTATCGTAGGAGGTTGGTTCAACATAAATACTTGTAAAGTATTTTATAATACGACGAGATGTCATAAAGATATATTTTGACGATAAACATTATTTTCAAATGTACAAGTGGTATGGATATCATATGAGTTTGCATGCACGAAATTATTTCATGATTTACATTAGAACATATCATTCATAATAGGTCACGGTTAGAGGTTGCGCCTCATTTCAGTGTATCCACTTTTGCCATTATATCATCATGATCATTGCAACAGGTGAGTTTTCATAGCCCCAATTTATTCAAGTTTATACATTATTTCAAACCTACGGGGGAGAATACATTGCACATCATTTTTATACGAGCCCAAGTATATTCAAATTCATTTACATTGCTTAAGTTACCTCATTGCCAATTGAATGTCCCCATTTCATAATCATGAACCGTTAATTTCGTAAGAAGCGAGGGTGAGTGGATAGATCTATTGAGGGTGACTCCTCCATCCGTGTTGGTGGTCCCAACTGGTCAACGGATGCATTTAATTTTTATCATCATTGAGTTGTTTGGCAAAACACTCTGTTGGGCGAACATCGGGAACAATCTAGCGTGTCATGTGCTTAAGCAATTGTACCATTTTTGTGACATATTTGTCATACATAACTTATACTTGCGTTGGTCGTATAAAACATTTTCATAAACTCTATGAACTCACTCAACCTTTGTGTTGACACTTTTAGCAATGTATTTTCAGGTAACTAAGGCATTCACTTCATGGCATGCATGTGGACATATCATAGAGTCGCGGTGACGACGCGTCTCACTTGGGTTTTATGTACTTTAAAACATCGTTTGGATTGTAACGAACTTATTTCCGCACATGTCGATTTTCATTTGGGACCTATCTTTTGTAAACTCCGAAAGTTTTAATATATCAAACGATGTGCTTTTCAAACGACACTTTAGGTCGTTCAATATAACTGTGATTGTGATGCTATGACAGTCAACCCCCAGGAATTCCATTCCGCTGCAAAACAGGTAATTTGGGGGTGTGACAGATTGGCATCAGAGCTTCGGTTATAGAGAACTAGGTTGCATCATTGACCCTAGACTATAACTACATCATCATAGCATCTCATCATTTCATCATAAGTGCATAGCCACTATACATGCGGTTTCATACACACATTTTGCGAGTTATTTACTTTCATTTCAAAATCGATTGTCACATAGATGCCTTCAAATACCCATCCCATCATACTCACATCAGACTCCAACATAGAGGATGCCCTGTCATTCCCTATCACAATTTTTACATCAGTTGACTTAACACCGATAACATCAGATGATGAGACTGAACCCTTTGAATAGGGCAAAGTTGCACCTACACCATCACGATCACTATTGATACACCGTAGGATCAGGACAGTTTTTATCATTTTGTTGGGACAGATTACACCATTTGGTAGAACTTATTGGCCTAGTTCTAATGGATCTATTTTCTTAACTCGCCACTAGGATTTCCATCATCATCATTGTCATCATTTCATCATCATTGTCATCTAGAACACCATCCGTGCCATCACATCCCATAGACACTATTCATACATCTGACTTGCAGCTTGGGAAGCGTGCATGATTTGACACATCACTACCATCTACCACTAAGACTACAGAAACTACACTATCTTATAGATTTGAGGACTGTGAGAGTTTCAAAGCTGTTGTTGCTAGACAGCCTACTGCTCCTACACATGAGACATGATTAGACCACCGACATGAACAGATAATAAGTACCTTTCTAGCTAATGTAATCTTTATCATTTATTATCTCCACGATAATCACAACCTTTGTTTATTTCATTCCCTATTCCAATTGCCCAATTTTCAATCATTTCGCGACAATACATCACTATCTTACTAGGGGTTAGGCCAACTTTATTCTTGACCAATTAGAAGACTATTACCATTCTATTAGGTTCACCCATGTATCCTACAAACCAATCAACAAATTATATTTCAAGTTACTTTGCTACTACTTCATAACAGTATTTCACTTAATTTTATTTCAGGCTATTTTACACCATCTTAGAAACATTGTTTCATAAAGTTTTAAAACATGTTGTTTTGTTACCACCATATCAATTGGTTTTCAGTCATTTTATCAACTATTTAATACCATCATGCAAAACAATTTTTATGTTACTCTGAAAAATTATTGAGCCATTATCTTACAAAACAAAACGTTGAATACCATCTAAAACTTCGGAAAGACATAGTACCATTTTAACAAAACCAAGCATCACATCATTTGTCCTTAATTATACATAGCCTGATCACCTATGTATAATTCAGGAAGAATTATGTCATGAAAGTAACAAGCATCATTTCAAATCTCTTAAAACAATCTTCACTTAAAAGCAAAGATTTGTAATCAGATAAATTGCTCATAAACACCTCTTTTGACAACACTCTATAGATATCTACGCCATTCATCACTCACTAAACCGATAAGTTGAAATTTTTACCAGTGACCTTTTTAGGAAAACTTTCTATACCATCTACAAGAAAACAATGAAAGGATTTCAGATTTCCCTACAAGGACTAGAAGTATGTAGTAAGATGATTCAAAACTCAATAAAAATCTTAAGACATTACGAGACATTCCGAACCACTATTTTGGACTAGAAGCCAAATTATATCATTTCAAAAGTACTAGCTAGACCGAGTTACAAGATTTAGTACGAAGCAAATACACACTAAGCAACACTATAGGGAGAAACCAAGTCTTTTAACTGAGACTACAGAACATTTCATTAAACATGGCCTCAACAATATGTGAACTTCCCTACAATGAGTTTCCCTTAAAGGAAAATTTGGTTAAATTAAGGTTATCGATATAAACTTCCCCTAAGGCATTGTGTTCTCTAGAAATTACAGATAACCTCACTTTCATATCAAGAGATGCAACAGGTCTGAACATATTGGGCAATCAATGACTCTTCATCTACAAGTGAAATTAGAACAAATATTCTTCAACATAGTATGAGCTGATATCTATTTTCTTGCTAGCATGATAACAATCTAAGTGATGAAATATTTTAGAAGCACTCAATATCGGGAAAAATCTTGAAAATCAACCACTGCACCACATCACTTAAATATTGAAGGTTTTGTGACTTTACAACATAGAGCGTGGAAATATCTCGATAAGAGAAATTAAGAGAGACACCATCGAACAATAACCATTTTAGTAATGGAGACTAAGCACCTTAGGCAAGGAAGACTCAAGTCATGAAATTCGCTAGAACGAGAAACGCGAGGAATCACAACTGTTGCCCATAATCTATTCTTTTCAATAAGGTCTTTTTCGACAGACTTAACATTTTGAAATTTGGCACGAGACACGTGGTATCAATTTCAGTTGTACCTATTCTAAGATATTTGATTCACCTTAGACTCCTGATAATCATTTCAATCTTCCCATGGAATCTATTAGGACATGAGTATCACCTATTCTCCTCAGCTCATTGGTCAGAGCGAGAAAACAATTCAAACATTAGAAGATATGCTCATAGCATAGGTGATTGTTTCTGGAAATGATTGGGTAAATCATTCATCGTCGAACAAGTTCCCTTACAACAATAGTTATTACATGAACATATTGATTACACCAATTGAGGCACTCTATTGTTGAGGTGTCAATCACTTATTTACAGGCCAAAAATCAGGAAAGTCCAACTCACTAGTCCATAATTCATTTATGAAACAACAAAGTAATCGTACAAATCAAGAATCAGTTACAAGTAACAACATATATATAGAAAAGCTACGTCGATATACGACGCAAAATATTGGAAATATGTTCCATAAGTCGCAAACCATTAGAATTTCAAGTTGGCAACAGATTTATGTTTAAAGTCCCATCTTGGAAAGGCGTGGTACGATTCAGAAAAACATTGGACGACCCGATGTGACTCAAATTGTAACACCCCAACCCGACAAGGGTAAAGATATCACAAATACGGTTTCATATCAGAACCTTAAGTACTATACAATAGCGGAAACCTTTACAAAACTTACAAAAGAAAATATAAATAACTTAATAATCAAAATAAATCTAAGATCCCTATTTCAAATCTTGCTCTCATCTCTACTCTCAACCCAGATCATCTATCCCATAAGCTCATCTTGAATGCTTAATACCTGCCGCAGGAAAAGAAAATGCGGCTGAGCTTACAAAGCCCAGGTGATGCAGATATAACGAAAACTAAACAAAATGGAAATACGAAATAAAACAAAGAAACGAATAACGAAGTCACAACGGAATAAGATCAATGAATCATTGAAGATTTTGCGTAAACACAATGATCGAAATCCGGAAGAACAAATAGCAATTAAGAACAAACACATATCATATTGATGACACCAACGCAAACGCATCAAGATAACCCAACATCAACTAAAACAGGAATTTCGAGCACATATGAGCCAAACGAAATATCAAAAGGCTAACGGAAACAATTTCTAGAAAGTAAACATGGCATTCATACAAGTCAATTAATCTACATTTAACACACTTAATCCAATATTGTAGCAGTGGGAATAGCAGTCAAATCATGGCCGTCACACATGCAAATAGAAAACATAGTAGGAAAACTATAACTAAATAAGCAAAAGACATAGCATAGCAATTAGCAAATTATCAAAACAGATATCATAATTAAACCATTTCCCAGATCAAACCTTAATATAAGCAAGGTCTAAACATTGAAGATCAATCATAAGCGCAGGATAACTAACGGATAGGCAAAGTTTACAAAATTAATTGAACAATCATACATACTAAACTTTCAGGATACTCAACTTCACACTAGCACAATCATCTTACAGATCCACGAATTCACGTAACGATAAACTAACATAACATCAGATGATAACATGCGAATCATATTTAAACATATTAATCATATCCTAGCATAGTATACGGTAGTCACTTAAACATACAAAAGCATAACCACATATAATAACATATAATAAGCCTAGCACATAGTTATAAACACTTAAACATACCGAATCAAAATCGAATACTTAATACGAAATAACAGGATAAATGTTTAGTTAACTACCACGAGCCCAGAACATATCATATCAGAAAATATCTTTCTTATTCTGAAGGTAATCTCATAAACTAATTAGAGTAGCTAGCTCCTGAATTTTGTGAAGAGCGTATTTCACACGACATCATTCACCGAAACATATCGGATAACGATCGGATCTAGGATGCATCCATACGCCCCAACAAACGGATAGTGGCCATACTATCAAATAAACAGATAACAAAAGGGCGTGGCGGAACATCACTCTACTGCCCTAGAGTCATGTCAGAGGTGCATCACTGACACGGACATGGAAACCCCATGACTAGTTAAATATTGGCTCGGGTATCAAACTAACTTAGGTCAAACAAATTTTCATAAATGGCACAGATCATAATCAAACACAAAGTTCAACAGATAACATATCAGATAACTCATATCATAAGGTTCATATTTAAATATTCAGAGGTCAGAAATTCATATCACAGTCACAAATCGTACATTCATAATTGGAAGTTCATAATTAAACATAGTAAGGTTCTACAATTGTGCCCATCAGAGTCTTCACAATACAAGTTCAAATCAGATATTACATGGTTCAATAAAACGAGAGTTCGGATAAGCACAGATCAAACAATCAGAAAAGGGTTCATAGCAATGGCATCGGAAACCCTAATAAGTAAAATAGGAAAGCTAACGAAACGAACTTCATAAGGAACCTTTACTTGAAAAGGTCGAATATCTGTACCTTAACGCAAATGAGAGAAAAGCAAACGAATGAGTGAATCACGAAGATATAACGTCGCGTCTCCTCCAACGAATCTACACGGATTATGATTTATTTAAGACTTATTAGCATCATTAAAGTTATAACGGATTCATCGCATTAACATTCTTAGAGTTGTGAGTATATCCTTATTCTTAGTGGCGGACGGAAATTACGACATTTTTAGAGTATTAATTATTAATTAGCGGACCTATGGGTTGCAAAGACAACGGTAAACTTAAGGGTTTAATATGATAAATATCTTATTTGAGGACTTATATGGTCATCATTCAAAGTATAGGGTTTATAAATGTCAAGAATGGATTTTAGGACTCTCTTCCAAAATAGTTTACACAAGCCTTCATAACCTTACGTGATTGACCACGACTCACATGTAACATTGTTCGAATACCAACTTAATGAGACCATGCATACAATACTTTCAATTCATGACACTTAGTTTCTTACATAAAATTATAACTCACGCATGTTTACATCATGCTTAGTACTAGCTCATTATACTCTTAATCAATAGTTAATTATGACCCCAAGACTTACCATTCTCACATGAAATAACAATTTACACATTTAGCTTTTAACCTTAATCGACTTCTTATTTATGTTCTAGGGTTTCCTCATACTTTTAATACTATTTAATACGCTTTAATTGACAGGTTACGTCTTTTAATAACCCATACCCTTGACCTAGGACTTATGAAAACTCAAACGGAAGTTAACTCAGACTCATGCATGCCTTTACACTAATAACTCACATATAATGACCCTTTACCCTACGTTGTTTTCCCGACTCCTAGACAAGTCGACACACATACATACACCTACGTTTAACCATTCTCAAGTCAACCCAAGTTCACATATACTTTAACCATGCGTTAACTCATACATATATAATACATGTTTATGATTTCATACGACCATACTCAAGTTACTTGCTAACCGGTTAATATACATAATCGATACGTATATATATAGATTTCGGAAGACATGAATACGTAACACTTTTAAACGACAAAGCTCATATGTTTCACAAACCCTTATACGCATGACTCTAATTCATTCCTATGATTCGGTTACCATTCTATACGTGGCTCGTTAACATGTATGTTTTAACCGAATCATACATATAACTCGTTCAAATCATGTGGCTCGACTCATACCTATGGTCCGATTCATATGTGTATCGACACACCAGTTTTAAGGATTTTACGTTTGCATGTTAACATAAGTGAGACGAAAGGAGAAACGTTGTTATACCTTGGCACTTACGTCGTATCAAGCACACACGCACCCAAGGGAATAGCAGACTTCGATCGGAAAAGAAAGGAGCAAGAGAATGTGTCGTGACTTTGTGTAGACTAGGGTTCCAAAAGTTGAGGTTTGTGTTTATATATATATGCACCGATCGGGTCATAAGGGTTTGAGTGTGGGCTTCGGCTCAACAAGGGAAAAAAGGAAAGAAAAGAAAAGGTCCGTGGGCTTCGGGTGTGTCCTCGGTTCACAAACCCAACCAGCTCACAACCCAAACTTGGCGAGACCATGGGCTCACGTTGGACTCTCTCGGCTTACAAAAGAAACAAGACCCAAGGCTCGTCTTGCAAAAGAAAACGACCAATTAACTTATTTGTGTGACTTTAAAATTTTTCCGTCGTACCAAGGTTGTTTATTTAACATACTCGCGTTAGGTTTTTAAATATTCATAAGTTAGGTTTTTAGTTTCGTTAAATAAACGTTATTATATTTTACGTATTTAAAAAAAAAATTGATTTCAAGGGTAAAATAGTCTTATTATGCGTTTATATTTTTAGGGTTTTACAACTCTCCCCTTCTAAAAAGAAAAATTCGTCCTCGAAATTGGACAAGACGGAACAAAACAGAAAACAAATGCGGATTTTAGAGTTTCGAGGAAATTAAAACAAACACGGAACTCATCTCATAACAAACGGATTCTTATCAGAATCTGCAAACCCCTACTCTCAGAAATCAAAGCAATAATCAAATACTTACAACCGACACTCATATACTCATCAAAGTAATGGCTGATAACGGATGAGATGCAGACAATCAAACAACACGCTCTAACTTATCCGGATATCTAAGGGTGAAAACAATCATATGCATAGGCGAAGCGAATCCTAACGGTCTCACTAGTCGTAGATAATCAAACTAAAAGGATCTAATGTTCCTCAAACACTTCACGAAATATCCAATGAGCACAATAAGGGTACGGAGGCGTACACATTTAAAGCAAACATAGCAATCCATAATTCACACAAATCATAACAATTTCCGGATTCCGAGCGTATCAAACTTATAAATGATATCGACGAAAATCTCACAATTAGGTACGGAATTTCAAACGAACATGAGAAGTGCCAAATAACAGATACAGGTCAAAGTCCATTCACGTATCAACCACATGCATTTTCCCAGACGTCATATAATTTCAATAAGTTCAAATTATATGATCTCGGTATTAACACGTTGATCAGGCGTCATAATACTTTCATCACATAACAAGTCCTTATTATTATCATATTCTGTCTCGGGTCATGGCAAAACCACATAACTAATATCAGAACAAAACGGATAACATATAGGTAACAAGTAACATACCAAAACAGACCAGATACACATGAGTATACCATCATGATGGTCATACTTTATTTCAAGCTGTGATTAAGCAACATCATTAAGAAAACAACATAGTAGACGAAACTTATGAGGACTAACAGAAACTTAACGAATCTATCAGAAAGAAACAACAACCAGGAATTATACGTTCAAAATTTTGCTTTATTCTCACTAATCAAACAAATTGCATAATTGTCATAAGATGAACTTCCAAAACAAAACTTAATAATCAAAGATTCAATCATCTATATGAAAACAAAAGGACCTAAACTCAAAATCCAATGTCAGAAATTTCTCATAAAGAGGACAACTAATCCGGAGCGCAAATTTCTATTCTTGTATCGGATTAAACCTACTAGAAGCCGTAGACTCCAAATCCGAGTCCACCTCGTATTCTTCCTCATGTTCTTCTTTTCCTCTTCTTCCTCACTTATCCATCCGTTCCTATTTCCTTCAAGCGCGGTAATAGCGACTAGCAAAGTCACATCTCCGATTCCTCTCTTCTTCTTCCGGCACACGATCTACAAAAGCATACAAATCGCGACTCCTAGTCCAACCTACTCCTCCATCTTCAAAGAACTCGGGACATCTATTATGATACCTAGTGGTGAAACCTTGGTTGTCAACGACTTTTGTTTCGTACTCCTCTACTACTTTTCCATCTACGTTCTTTAAGGTCACTTCTCCTTAATTGTGCATGGCCACATACTAGCCGGAACTCGTATCCTCTTGTTGGTCCGCTTCACTCTACCAATCCTCTTGCAGCCTTTAGCAATAACAACGGTCCACATCATCCTCTCCCTAGGTTGCCTAGTTGGTCCTTGTTTGCTCCTATCAGATGAACTAGAACGACGAGGGATAACCATCTAAAAGAATAATCAACTATTAGCAAAATCTAAGTACGTTAGTGGACGCAAAGAAAGATACACAGAAAGGAAAATCCTAAATCTACCCAATTCTCACAGGTCATAGCCTAAGCTCTAGGGTCCTAAAACACTGGCTCGATACCATAAATTGTAACACCCCAACCCGACAAGGGTAAAGATATCACAAATACGGTTTCATATCAGAACCTTAAGTACTATACAATAGCGGAAACCTTTACAAAACTTACAAAAGAAAATATAAATAACTTAATAATCAAAATAAATCTAAGATCCCTATTTCAAATCTTGCTCTCATCTCTACTCTCAACCCGGATCAGCTATCCCATAAGCTCATCTTGAATGCTTAATACTTGCGAGGAAAAGAAAATGCGGCTGAGCTTACAAAGCCCAGTGAACAGATATAACAGAAACGAAAACTAAACAAAATGGAAATACGAAATAAAACAAAGAAACGAATAACGAAGTCACAACGGAATAAGATCAATGAATCATTGAAGATTTTGCGTAAACACAATGATACAGAAATCCGGAAGAACAAATAGCAATTAAGAACAAACACATATCATATTGATGACACCAACGCAAACGCATCAAGATAACCCAACATCAACTAAAACAGGAATTTCGAGCACATATGAGCCAAACGAAATATCAAAAGGCTAATTGAAACAATTTCTAGAAAGTAAACATGGCATTCATACAAGTCAATTAATCTACATTTAACACACTTAATCCAATATTGTAGCAGCGGAAATAGCGGTCAAATCATGGCAGTCACACATGCAAATAGAAAACATAGTAGGAAAACTATAACTAAATAAGCAAAAGACATAGCATAGCAATTAGCAAATTATCAAAACAGATATCATAATTAAACCATTTCCCAGATCAAACCTTAATATAAGCAAGGTCTAAAAATAGCAGATCAATCATAAGCAGACAGATAACTAACGGATAGGCAAAGTTTACAAAATTAACTGAACAATCATACATACTAAACTTTCAGGATACTCAACTTCACACTAGCACAATCATCTTACGGATCCACGAATTCACGTAACGATAACTAACATAACATCAGATGATAACATGCGAATCATATTTAAACATATTAATCATATCCTAGCATAGTAGACGGTAGTCACTTAAACATACAAAAGCATAACCACATATAATAACATATAATAAGCCTAGCACATAGTTATAAACACTTGAACATACCGAATCAAAATCAGAATACTTAATACAGAAATATCAGATAAAGGTTTAGTTAACTACCACGAGCCCGAACATATCATATCGTAGAAAATATCTTTCTTATTCTGAAGGTAATCTCATAAACTAATTGGAGTAGCTAGCTCGAATTTTGTGAAGAGCGTATTTCACACGACATCATTCACCGAAATATATCGATAACAGATCGGATCTAGGATGCATCCATACGCCCAACATGACGGATAGTGGCCATACTATCAATAAGCAGATAACAAAAGGGCGTGGCGTAACATCACTCTACGCCCTAGAGTCATGTCGAGGTGCATCAACGACACGGACATGGAACCCCATGACTAGTTAAATATTGGCTCGGGTATCAAACTAACTTAGGTCAAACAAATTTTCATAAATGACACAGATCATAATCAAACACAAAGTTCAACAGATAACATATATCGATAACTCATATCATAAGGTTCATATTTAAATATTCGAGGTCGAAATTCATATCACAGTCACAAATCGTACATTCATAATTGGAAGTTCATAATTAAACATAGTAAGGTTCTACAATTGTGCCCATCAGAGTCTTCACAATACAAGTTCAAATCAGATATTACATGGTTCAATAAAACAGTAGTTCGGATAAGCAACAGATCAAACAATCGAAAAGGGTTCATAGCAATGGCATCGAAACCCTAATAAGTAAAATAGGAAAGCAACTAAACGAGCGTCATAAGGAACCTTTACTGAAAAGGTCGGAATATCTGTACCTTAACGCAAATGAGAGAAAAGCAAACGAATGAGTGAATCACGAAGATATAACGTCGCGTCTCCTCCAACGAATCTACACGGATTATGATTTATTTAAGACTTATTAGCATCATTAAAGTTATAACGGATTCATCGCATTAACATTCTTAGAGTTGTGAGTATATCCTTATTCTTAGTGGCGGACGGAAATTACGACATTTTTAGAGTATTAATTATTAATTAGCTAGACCTATGGGTTGCAAAAGACAACGGTAAACTTAAGGGTTTAATATGATAAATATCTTATTTGAGGACTTATATGGTCATCATTCAAAGTATAGGGTTTATAAATGTCAAGAATGGATTTTAGGACTCTCTTCCAAAATAGTTTATACAAGCCTTCATAACCTTCGTGATTGACCGACTCACATGTAACATTGTTCGAATACCAACTTAATGAGACCATGCATACAATACTTTCAATTCATGACACTTAGTTTCTTACATAAAATTATAACTCACGCATGTTTACATCATGCTTAGTACTAGCTCATTATACTCTTAATCAATAGTTAATTATGACCCCAAGACTTACCATTCTCACATGAAATAACAATTTACACATTTAGCTTTTAACCCTAATCGACTTCTTATTTATGTTCTAGGGTTTTCCTCATACTTTTAATACTATTTAATACACTTTAATTGGAGTTACGTCTTTTAATAACCCATACCCTTGACCTAGGACTTATGAAAACTCAAACGGAAGTTAACTCAGACTCATGCATGCCTTTACACTAATAACTCACATATAATGACCCTTTACCCTACGTTGTTTTGCCGACTCCTAGACAAGTCGACACACATACATACACCTACGTTTAACCATTCTCAAGTCAACCCAAGTTCACATATACTTTAACCATGCGTTAACTCATACATATATAATACATGTTTATGATTTCATACGACCATACTCAAGTTACTTGCTAACCGGTTAATATACATAATCGATACGTATATATATAGATTTCGGAAGACATGAATACGTAACACATTTTAACGACAAAGCTCATATGTTTCACAAACCCTTATACGCATGACTCTAATTCATTCCTATGATTCGGTTACCATTCTATACGTGGCTCGTTAACATGTATGTTTTAACCGAATCATACATATAACTCGTTCAAATCATGTGGCTCGACTCATACCTATGGGCCGATTCATATGTGTATCGACACACCAGTTTTAAGGATTTTACGTTTGCATGTTAACATAAGTGAGACGAAAGGAGAAACGTTGTTATACCTTGGCACTTGCGTCGTATCAAGCACACACGCACCCAAGGGAATAGCGACCCGATCGGAAAAGAGAAAGGAGCAAGAGAATGTGCCGTGACTTTGTGTAGACTAGAGTTCCAAAAGTTGAGGTTTGTGTTTATATATATATGCACCGATCGGGTCATAAGGGTTTGAGTGTGGGCTTCGTCTCAACAAGGGAAAAAGGAAAGAAAAGAAAACAATCCGAGGGCTTCGGGTGTGTCCTCGGTTCACAAACCCAATCGGCTCACAACCCAAACTTGGCGAGACCATGGGCTCACGTTGGACTCTCTCGGCTCACAAAAGAAACAAGACCCAAGGCTCGTCTTGCAAAAGAAAACGACCAATTAACTTATTTGTGTGACTTTAAAATTTTTCCGTCGTACCAAGGTTGTTTATTTAACATACTCGCGTTAGGTTTTTAAATATTCATAAGTTAGGTTTTTAGTTTCGTTAAATAAACGTTATTATATTTTACGTATTTAAAAAAAAAAATTTGATTTCAAGGGTAAAATAGTCTTATTATGCGTTTATATTTTTAGGGTTTTACACAAATATCCTCACCTTTTCACAAGTAACATCGTAGAACCTAACATGGACTGAATTCAGGGACTGAATTCCTTTTTGGATGAGCGAATGTGACAACTCGTAATTTCAGGTCATTTTACAAAATTTGAAAATTTCACTATTCATCTCGGGAATTTACTATTCATCGGTTACTATTCATCATTTTACTATTCATCGTTTTCGAAGTCGATTCGATATTTTGAAAGGGTATTTCAAAATTTTACTATTCACGAAACACTATTCATTCCCGGAGAAAATCACTATTCATGAGTCACTATTCATCATTTTTCGTAAACTAGGTTTACGAGTATCAAATACGCGTAACCTGGAGGGTTAAGCTGCGTATTAATGGAATATCATCAAGGACATTTCATATCGACTAGAATTAGTCGACATATCATTAGTAATATCATTTCATATCCATATTATGCATGTGTTTGCATTTTTCATTAAACGTTAATTTCCTATTAAATAAACGCTATCGCGTAATCATTTATTTTGAACATTTGATCCGACACTTCCAAAAATTATCCCAATATATTTTTATACTCATATTAAGATTATAAAAATAATATTATTAGTTTACCCGGTGTTTTAAATTTATTTTGTATATAAATTGTTATATTTATATAACTACGACGATTTTCGTGAATACTACACGATAATTATTATTTCACTCAATTTTTGTAAGAAATGTATTTTTATAATTTTTATGACTTCAATATATTTTATTTTGATCCGTTAAAATTTATTTTTAGCTAACGCTACCCTAAAAGCTTAAATATATACACAAGTTACCAATTATCCTTAAATAATTACACTTTTACTTCTACCCATATGTACTTAGCTACTCAAAATACAATATAATTTTTTTTGGGCTTGTCGACAAAGGGGATGACTCAACCACATTTGAGCACTAAATATCCTAAGTATACATAATACTTACATTATTTTATATTAACTACTACACATACATACATAATATCAAGGTGTGAAAAATAAACTATACTCTCTCATTTCCTTCATCATCAACCGGCCATAGAAGAGACCAAGCAAGGAAGCCAAAAAATTTTCAAGTCAAGTTATTTACACAACCCTAGTATACTCTTAATCAAGGTATTGAAATAAAAACCTAGGGTAATTAGGATACACCCTTGTTCATTAAACCTCATCACTTAACTAGTAAGCATTTCATGATCATTTTCTTCTTTCATATTCATACTTTGGTCATTTTATCATGCTTGAGAAAAACATGCAAGTTATATGATTATCTATACCACTTTATTTGTTTTTAAGTACTATAAATTAATATATATCATCCTATAATTATCCCTTAAAACGTATCATTTTTGATGATGTCTAGGAACACATGACACCCTAAGAAGGTGTATGGTAGGTTTAGAATAGCTTTGGCATTGGTTTGAAGTGGTTAGAATAAGTTTCACGCGAGAAAAATCCATTTCGACAACTATATATAAGGGTCTGATCATTTCTATGAAATCTGGAAATTTCGACAGTTTGTAAAATATTTTGCGCTAGATATTTAGAAAATATACTTTAAAACGAAAACGTGGCCGCTTGAACGGGTTAAAACGGAGTTATAACGAAGAAGTTATGCTATTTTCAAGTTCAACAACGAAAACTATTTTTTCCGGAAAATTCAGCATGTTGTCCAAATTTTTACGAGTAAAAAACGAGTCTTAAGCGTTACCTAAATGAGCTGATTTATCAAAAATATATTAGTATATGTTAATACGAAACCGTGGATATAAAGAACGTAGAAAACGGACTTATAACGACTAAGTTATTCACATTTTAAACAAGTTGTCGTAACTTTTATTACAAGTATAACTAATGTATTTTCTAATAGCCAAAAATTACGGCCGCGAATGACCATGTTGAGGGTCGTTTTTAACATCGATGAAGTACTTTTTAGAAAACGATGTCTTCTAGTAAAAGTAAGTTCACCTAGCCTATTTTCCAAAATGTTCAACCGTTCGTCAAACGGAGTTGTAACGAATAAAATACGGTCACTCAAACTTTGCCGAAAACTACCCTTAAACAATATTTTGGGTACAAGTACCCTACTTCACCTATGTTTTTCTCCATGATCGAGACCTCTATGATGAAAATTTAAAAGCTAAGACTTTGAGATAATGCTACAAGCTTTCCAAAACCGTTGAGTTTGTTTCCTAACACTCGATATTCACTATTTTACGACCAGCTTTTCGAGGTCATTTAGTCACTTTCACAAATTAACAAAGTATATTATTTTGCGACGAAAAACTATAAATTCTTGATAAATCACTAAACGACTATCGTAGGAGGTTGTTTCAACATAAATACTTGTAAATTATTTTATAATACGACAAGATGTCATAAACATATATTTTGACGATAAACATTATTTTCAAATGTACAAGTGGTATGGATATCATATGAGTTTGCATGCACGACATTGTTTCATGATTTACATTAGAACATATCATTCATAATAGGTCACGGTTAGAGGTTGCGCCTCATTTCAGTGTATCCACTTTTGCCATTATATCATCATGATCATTGCAACTGGTGAGTTTTCATAGCCCCGATTTATTCAAGTTTATAAATTATTTCAAACCTACGGGGGAGAATACATTGCACATCATTTTTATACGAGCCCAAGTATATTCAAATTCATTTACATTGCTTAAGTTACCTCATTGCCAATTGAATGTCCCCATTTCATAATCATGAACCGTTAATTTCGGAAGAAGTGAGGGTGAGTGGATAGATCTATTGAGGGTGACTCCTCCATCCGTGTTGGTGGTCCCAACTGGTCAACGGATGCATTTCATTTTATCATCATTGAGTTGTTTGGCAAAACACTCTGTTGGGGCGAACATCATGAACAGTCTAGCTTCGGTGTCATGTGCTTAAGCAATTGTACCATTTTGTGACATATTTGTCATACATAACTTATACTTGCGTTGGTCGTATAAAACATTTTCATAAACTCTATGAACTCACTCAACCTTTGTGTTGACACTTTTAGCAATGTATTTTCCGGTAACTAAGGCATTCACTTCATGGCATGCATGTGGACATATCATAGAGTCAGCGGTGACGACGGCGTCTCACTTGGGTTATATGTACTTTAAAACATCGTTTGGATTGTAACGAACTTATTTCCGCACATGTCGATTTTTGTTTGGGACCTATCTTTTGTAAACTCTGAAAGTTTTAATATATCAAACGATGTGCTTTTCAAACGACACTTTAGGTCGTTCAATATAACTGTGATTGTGATGCTATGACAGTCAACCCCAGGAATTCCATTCCGCTGCAAAACATGTAATTTGGGGGTGTGACACCTTTCTTGAAGAACAGGTTGCTATCTGAAATAATAGCAAACCATAGTTTAAGCACGGGTTACAGTCTGAAATAACTGTAAGCCATATGATTTGTGACATGTTTTGGAAAAGAATATTTACACCTCCTGCTCGAACTTCATCTATGGTCCCGTGCTATTGTTGAATGATATTTCTAAGACCGCAGATGTTATCGATACCAGAAGACATGTCTAGAGAAAACAATATTTTTGGTATTTTTAAATTTTCTGATTTTTATGGATTTTTATTGGTTTTATATTTTTCTATTTTGTTTTTGATGGTTTTATATTTTTGTATTTTGTTTTAGATAAATATTTACAGAGATAGTATAGCTGATATAAATTAAGAAGGATGACGATACGAGTACCGAGATAAGGATATCGAACAGCACCGTTGAAGAAGATAGAATTCGCCATCTCTTAAACTTCCACCACCAAAGCTTCCGAGGCTCCAGAATAGAAGATAGATCATGAGCCTTTGAGAAAAAGAGACTTTGGCAGCTTCCCCCCAAACCAAAAATCCTTTAGCTGAGCAGATTCAAAGCTTTCTTTCAAGCTTCCATTAGCCAGGTGCACAAAGAAGCACACCATTATCATCGATCCTGGTGCTCCTTTTAAGAATAATCACCGTGATTCTTCGTTCGAGGTTATATCATCCAATAGAAGAACAACATCGTATCATCCCACACATAAAACAATCTTCTCATATTTCTTTTCAACTGATGTCGGCGATCCATTCCAAAAGGTGTCAAGAGAACAATTCCCCAAGTAGTTGAATTGATGCGGTCGATCTCTTTGTATAATGCTCAAGAACTCTCCCGAATACACATCATGAGGGTAATGAAGAACACCTCCCCTATGTTCACATCTTTCGTCCACGATGATTGTGTATGAAGCTCAAGAACCCAAAGTACACCAATATCCAAGAACTCTCCCGAATACACATCATAAGGGTAATGAAAAACACCTCCCCAATGTTCACATCTTTCCTCCTCGATGATCGTGTATGAAGCTTAAGAACCCGAAGTACACATATTCCCACCGAAATAATAACTGATAACACCTCCCTCATGTTATACATTTATCTCCCCTCAATATGTCATACTTGTGTACCTCTTTTATCTTCAGAAACTAACTCTTCCATCTCTTCCCCCACATAGTTGGAATAAGAACACTAAACGCCATGAGTCAAACCTTGAGTTTCTCTGCGGTAATGACAATAGTCTTCCCGGGATATCTTCAGTCACTTAGAAGAATTAAGTTCATCAAGTTTACTCGCGTTTAGGTGCTTGTCTCCTTCCCCCTTGCTGGTTTTGATACTTCAGAATCAGCAAAACATTATAAGCCCAAGTACTTGAAATATGATGAGAAAAGCATCTTTAATCTTTGTGAGAATCAACTTGCTCCAGAAAGTGAGCAACTCTAATTAGGGATTAAATTTGACATTTCACTCTCCCCCAATTAGTGCTCTCCCCTAAACCGACAATCTTTATGATGAATGCTTGAATAAGAAGAACTCTTTAGATAATCAAATGCAACTCGTCTTTAGTCTTCTAACATGTAGCAGGTAAATGTAGAACCGACTGTTAACTCGACCTTCTTCTAGATTGTCCAGTTGGGGAATAGAAAGTTAACATCTTCTTCACACCAAAAAAACATCTGAATTAATTTACATCTTGCAAATCCCCTTAACTAAAATCTCTCCCAATCAAACAAGAACAGAAAGGTGTTCATCAAGGAAATCAACAATCAGCCCGCAGCGAACACACGAGATGGTAACACCAAACTACCAATCACATCAAATAAGAACAGATAGATTGTTCGGAATCATCATGTAGATGTGTACGTGAAGCATTAACCGGAAGCACTTTGTCGATAAACTCATCAATCCGTGAGAAGATGTCAACCAACGGCTCTTAGAAGAAACTACATGTGAAGATGATCCGATAAGAAGAATCTCGGTTCTTACATGAGTTAGGAGCCGTTTGACCATATATTCTCAGAAATCAATCAACCATGCAGTAAATTCACACTTCTTCTCCCCCTCAAGAATTGCATACGGAGTTGCAATTCTTGATTGAATAAGTGAATATCTTCAACAAATGTAGTCTATTCACACTTCTCCCCCGCAAAATTAGCACATGATGTCTCCATCGTCATTATAGTTGAGCAAGTGTAATAAGAAAACAATCAACAGTAGCCCAGTTCACTTGATGACTGAAGCGCATGGAAAAAGTATGAAGCATGTTGATGAGAATGGTCATAATAAGAAGATTTCTCTTCTTCAAAAGATAAAGCGCACTGAGATGTACACTTTTATTTTCTTTAGAGTACGAGGCATAAACTATTGTGTTCATATGTCATAAGAAGATTTCTCTTCTTCAGAAGATAAAGCGCACTGAAACGTACACTTTTCTTTTCTTTAGAGGACGAGGCATGAACTGTTGTGTTCTTACGTCATAAACTCTCTCTTTTCATCATCTCTTGGCAAAATATGTAATCACCCCATTATCATTCAGTAGGCTCTTTGTCGTGACAGCCGATGGAGAAAACCCAATATGATGAATTTGACCCTGAAGTAAACTAACCCAAACTCGTGACTTAAACTTGCACATATGTAACAAAGAGCGGTGCCGAGACTTCATCCTCAATTTAATCTCTATGTACTCTATACTCTTCATCCAACCAACCATCAAGTATAAGACGTACATCACCTCTTGAATATCCACAATTGAATGTGACACTGAGCACTACAACGTAACTCCTTTAAGTGATAGTTATCTTGTGGTGGTAAGAGCTTAATTCCCCCAAGTGGTAAAAGAAAAGGTAAAAGACACCCAACAATAACTAGATTTCCAAGTCTTCGTTTTTGATAATAAGCTCGAACAAGGATCTTGAAGAATCTTCATCCAACCATCCCTGATACCTTCAGATACTAGGTACACTCGCCCGTGATATTTCACTTCAACCTCAACTAAATAATACTGAATTAACGCCGTTGTCACATCTTCTGGCTAAAAGCTCAAATCTAGCCTCCTTTAACGTTTTAAGTGAACTCTAATAATGGTTTTCATCCCGACCATGGTTAAAAGCACATAACCCTGTAAAACTATGTAATAACCAAATTGCCATGACGAATATCCAAACACACATCCAATTCATGAAGTACACCCTTTTATCCCTTCTTCAAAGTAGAAACCGTAGCACCAGCATCAGAAAGGATCCCAAGATACACTTTCCTTTCTCCAGGATGGTTCCATCATCACGGGATTTTACAATTCTATAGTTTAAACTGAGAAATAGTTTCTTTCGCGGGATTTTACAAAACCAAGAATAAACCGTAAGATCGATCCGGAAATGCACATTACTTTATCAGGATATTTCCATTGTCATGAGATTTTACAAATCTATGATTTAAACCGAGAAATAGATTCTTTCGCGGGATTTTACAAAATTAAGACAAAACTGTAAACAATGACAGCTTGAATGTGTAATGACAACTTTGGTTTCGGTGAATATCTATTTTAGGGGAACATGCAGCGGTTCATCAACGGTTCATTATCCAACATCAACAACATCATCAACCATCCAATAAACACTTTGGAAAATACATCATTCACGCATTCTGTCGGCTAATGCAGTGACAACATGGTGAAGTAAACCCGATATGCCAAACTTGATCATGAAGTGAAATTCCCCAGATTTGTTACTTAAACTTGTACTAATCCTTGTGAAGAAGAAACGGTGTACCCAATGTACAAAACCTCTTGACGTATCCTCAACTGCGTGAGACACCGAAGTGTTAGTTACGTTGTGGGTTAGGCGAGAAAGAATCACAAACGTAATTAAATAGCCAAGTCTTTATCACTCTCTATAAACGCCCAAACAAGTCATCTTCGCGGAAGGGTAGAAAGAAACAAGACTAATTAAGTAAATGCGTCCAGAAAACCTCACTTCAAATCCAAATAAGAAATACCGTCCAAACAACCCCGTAGTCAACATTTTTCAATATCAATTAAAGCCATGACATAATGTTCTCTGTGAAAAAGTATATACCAAAGTACCAAACCTCATAACCCATTGAGTCACATCATCAAATCACATCAACAAATCTCATGATCAATATATACCACGCATGACTCAAATCACATCATAAATCAACTCACATAACATCCAGTTCTTGAGAAGCCCCTTCGACCCAATCATGTGTACGGCCCAAACTTGGTTACTTGCAAAAATCAAGGCCCGGTTCATGAAAATCAATCCAATCATCCAAGTCTAATGATCAAATAAAACTGTTTGAACCGTCACTTCATTTATCAAAGTAATACCGGTCAAGAAACTCGAAGTCATTTTTAACTAATATTAGCTCAAGCCGTGAATTTGTATCCCTCCTTGAAATTATATATCATACCAAAATATTACTCTTTATCCAAAAGTTATTAAAAAAGTAGTCTTAGTATAACTTTCGGATTTAACCAAATGTGAGTCTATAAAACATGAACCTTCATTCCATACTGTATCTCAGCGTAACTCCTTGACATCCCAAGAATTAAATATCATTGCCCATAAATGGATGTAACTCACGAAGCCCAAATCCAATAGAGAAGCCAAAGTCCATATTCCCTTTTACTACACCAAACCGGATATAAAATAGAGATAGTACTCACTTTAACCCTAATAAAACGTAACCCTAAAATACTTATCTCATAATATCCGCCCCCCTCCTACACTTTTAATATCCTCTCTCCCAACACATCTCAACCCTAATAACTCTCATCCAAAAAAAAATCCACCTCTCATCAAATATTCAGTAAAACTCCAAACCCTTTTCTTCATCATCAATATTACACCCATCTTGGCTTCGAGTCACTCACGACATATCACACACATAACCACAAAGATGGTGTAGAACGAATAGGCCACAAGGATGGCAAGAGGTCCTATGATGGCCACGAGATCGTTCATGGATATACAGGTAGGTTTATTTAGCTACTTAAATTAATTAAGTATTGAGTTGGTCTTTAACGAATTAAAGAAACGAGTTTAACGATATTGTTATATCTCTTTTCTTTGTTATTCGGATATGAGAAAGAAGATTTGCTTCGAAAGTGATCGATGAGGATACAAGTTCCACAAAAAATTATAAACGATTATACACAAGGTGGAACGAGTCTGAGATTACATGTATGTTAATGTTTAAGTTCGAGTCATGTTCTTGTTGAAGAGGGTTGATGTTGGTGATGTATTTTATTTTGATTTGAAATATGATAGGCTGTGATATAAATCAATCTTCATTTTCCTTTCAAATAAAACCTTGGACTGATGATGGTTGTTTAACTAGAGGTCAACTGATTTGGTATTTGGTTTTGAACAAAGTCAACAAGTCGCTACATTTTTTCGTGAGTGAGTCAACAAGTCGCCACTGATAGTCAATCGGATTAGTCAAGTCGCTATTGACTTTATTTGACTCAATAGTCAAATAATCACAAGTCGCTACTAGATATTGTTATTACAACTCGCTACGACTTGTAAAGACAAGTCGCTGGGCAGATTGTTTTGACTCAACTCGCTACACCAAGTTGCTATAAATAAGGTACAATGAATCTGGACACTTAGACAAGTCGCTAACTTGAAATTTGACTTTTTCCGATGAGTTTTCCGACCAAATTCCGACCATATTCATATTAACCCAGAAATATGACTAAAAAAAAAACAACTTCCTTTTTTCATTTGACCATACAAATCTGACCGGAATGACCACTTTAGTTTCACGGATTTCGGTAACGAAAGTCAAAAAAATGATAAAAGCAAGTGACTTGGACACAAATGACACAAGACAGATAAACATTGATGGACTGATGACGTTTATTTGTTGACCAAACAGAAAAGGATACAAGAACCATATTTAAAACTGTTATACCAAAGTAAAACTGAACAGATTATTTCCGACCAACAAAAGTATAAACAAACAGTTTTTTAAAAAATGATCCAAAAACCACCATAACCATGATACTAAGCCACACAAATCAACACAACACAATAACCTTGGCTTTGGTACCATTTGTAGGATCGTAAATATTATTGTGTTTGATGATTTGGGTGGTCTTGGATGATGGAAATACATGTTAGCCATTTTAGAGAGAGAAAGTAGAGAGATGGGTGTTCTTGGTAGAGACTTGATGTACAAAAATATGAAAGGTTAGATTAGAAGCACCACCCTTTCCAAGAATGGAAGGGGTATTTATAGTTACAGACATAACGACCTCCTGACGGCCTGTGGATCAGGTATACAGTGGGTAAAGACCCGTCCTTCCTCCACGGTGTAACACTAAACTAATCTACGCTACAAACTAACTAATAAGCTACTAAATAACGTAAATAATGACACGTCTACGAGCTAACATATGCTAGACCATAATTGGGGTGACCGACACTTTAACATGGAATTTCCAATTCTTAACATTACTTCTTTGCTTCCTGTGATTGCTTCAAAACACCAAAAGAAAAAGCAAACCTCACAACTTTTGGTCATTGAAATGAACCATGCGTATGTATACTCAAAGCAAAACAACAGCAAAAGACAAAAACACCTTGGCATTAATAAAACGTGCATGCATGTGAAAGTGTAAGACAAACCAATGACTTTATCTTCTTTGTTTCTGTGACCATCGGAACAAAGCAAAAACCAAAAACATTCAACTTGGTCAACCCTTACTTTGGTGCATATGTCCTACTTATTCTGTGATCCCACGTGAATGTCAGACAAACCCACACCCCGTGCTACTCTTCACCTCCAAGGACAACCATAACCAATATAGCTTGTATCTTAACCCAAAGTAGACACACAACAAATGACACTTTAGTATTGTTGGTCAAAACTTTCCTTCCTTGCCTCCTTGATAATCTGATCTAACCATGTGAACATCACGAGGCACACAAGCAAAAACAAGCCATCATTGGATGCCATTAAACGTACATCCAAGGCATGCCCTTGTTTGTAGCAGCCATGTCGAGCTCACTCAAAAACCAAGCACATGCCATGCTAAGCTTTCTCTATAAAAACCACCCTCCCTTGCATCACTCCTCATCAACTCACACATTTCACTTTTAAAAATCTCACTCACAACACTCTTCTCACAAACTCTTTTTTGTCGAGCTACATAGGAAAAGAAAAGGGTGTTGGTGAATGTTTCAAGATCTTCTAAGTCTTGTCGGGATAATACTTTGATCGTGTGGGTTACATTCGGTTGTGTCTTTCTTGGCTCTTCTCTTCTCGTTTGAGTTCTCATGTCCCTCGTACACCCACTGTAAGGGTTCAACTTCATCTATACCTTATGTCTTTGTCTTTCCTAAACAACCAATATGTTGCACTTAGTATTACATACTAATATGTTAAAACTTGGAAAACTAAACAAATGAGTTTCTTGAAAATTTTCTCACTGATCGACATACATTTATATATTGAACATTCATGAATAATCTTGTTGTGTTTAAAGAACTTGTATGGCAAAACTCGTTGGTGTCATTAACACTTAATTAACACCCCGAAGAAGAACTAGTTTCATGTTGTTTTCAAATCAACATGCACATTTCATGTCAAACTTGTCGAGTTTTTGAACCTTAACTAACTTAAGAAAACTTGAAAGAAATGTAAAAACCTAAGTCTTGGCTCTCGCGACATATGTTTATTCGACTTACTATGTTAGTGTGGCTTGTGTAGCTTATGTTCACGATTGTATAACTATTTGAAAGCCATGAGTTTATACACATACAACACAAAACAGTTTTGAAATGGAAACACAAATACAACACAAACGCTTTGCATGAAACTTAGAAGAAATGTAATACAATATAACACAGTGAGAAAAACTGTTGAATACAATTGAACAGTAAATTTAAACCAAGAAGAGCCCTTTCCTCAGATGGGAATGTTGCTCCACTCTCACACAACCCACCCAGGTTCGAATCTAGGTGGACTTCTTTTTGTAAATTTTGCTATTTTTGCAAGTTTAACATTTTGACTCTTTCAGCCCCTCGAATCCGAACCCATTGGCACTTTTCTTAAAACATTTATAAGACTTGGAAACTTGTATAAATCTTTACAATTTCAACCCCCCTTAAGTTTAATACTTGGACATTTTTTTTTTACATTCTAACAACTATTTTTGGACCTGAACTTATATGTTGATCCCAGTTGAGCAAACGATCTAATATAGAAACTGACTTTAAACAAGTACTTATTAAGTATCACGCGGAATTTAATACTTAATCTTAAGAATAAGAACAATAAACATTCAACACCTCAATATTATTATTAATACGAATACTCTAAACCAGTATTAGGGTTTTACAACCTTGAAGTGTATCAACCTTAGATATAAAACATATGTATATCTAATCTACCCTAGGACCTCCTTTTATAGGCTAAGGAGTCCTTTACATAATACAATACGTAACCTACAAGATAAATATCTTTTCCATATTTATCTAATACATAATACTAAACTGACTATACAAGACTAGCAGTGGTTTCATAATATTATCCGTGGTTACAAAATACTACTAGCTGCGGTTTGTCTTCATCTGTGGTTCCATTCTTACGTAATCGTGGTTATATCAACTCGTCAGTAGTTCCAAAGACTTAGAATAATTCTTGATCTAAGGAACAAAAACCCAACAATCCTCCCCTAAACTTGATACATTCCAACATAATTCTCAAGTTTCCTTTAAGCTCAAAACATCTGAATTGGAGGATGTAGTCAAACACTTACTAAATTTAAGAATTTTCTCGACTTCAAAGAACAAATCGTAAGCTTGACCATCATAAGGTACCAACATCTTGATAATACCAGGCTTCATTATCTGAGCAATAACTGCTAGATACTTATTCAATTGAGGATAATCACCTTCTA
Source organism: Chrysanthemum makinoi (assembly GCA_910596185.1). NCBI lineage: Eukaryota > Viridiplantae > Streptophyta > Magnoliopsida > Asterales > Asteraceae > Chrysanthemum > Chrysanthemum makinoi. The sequence continues at coordinate 273,909,107 of OU343222.1, forward strand.
CAAGCATATGAATAACTTCTCCAGAAACAGTTAAAACATGAACACCACAAGTTTGATATAAAAACCAGCTTGTAACATTACCATTGTAGAGTCCTTTCCATTCAGGTTCATCATGAGTAGGTTCAAATAAAATCTTCAAATTATGATAAATCAGCCTCTCATGATAATCATTTGGATGTACTTCACCAAACTTATTCTTGTAAAGTATCCAAATATTCACCAAATCATCTCTATCAAAATACTGAAGCATCTGTGAAAATTTATTATCCTTATAAACTTCATTGTTGAGTCTTTGAATTTTCCAAACTCCTTCACTTCCAACTTTAAGCTTAAACTCATAAGAAATAATTCGATCAACATCTTCAACTTCTTTCGGTCTTTTAGAATCAGATGTCTCCTGAATCTCAGATTTTCTCTTTCGTTTACTTTGAATCCACTCATCATCCTTCTGAATCCGCTCTTCTTCCTTTTTAGAATTCATTGGACAATAATCATCATTATTAATCTTCATACATCTCATATAAATCTCCTGAATTCTTTCAAATAAACATCTATTAAGATTATCGAAATATGAATGCTGAATTCTTAATAATCTTCATCGATACATTCCTCATCATGCAATTGAAGGAGGTTTCTTTCTTATAACTTGCTTCCTTTCTTTACCAATCCTCCTTGCCCATTGACCCAAAAGTCTAGCTCTTTCCTCATCATCCAATAGTGCCCATTCTTGTGCAGATATTCAAGATGTATTTGTTGAGAAGCTTCAAGATAGTTTTGTGATTCATACCATGTAGCTAACCATTTCGACTAGCTTCCTCTCTTCTTGCTTCCTTTCTCTAAAGTCGCTTGTTCTTCACTAACATGGTTTTAACAAACTCTACATCATAAGCAACCTGCTCTTCTTTACTTTTAAACTTCAACTCGCTCGCAATCCCTTTACCTTTACCAACATCTTGTTGAACCACTTTCTTGTTTAATGGATCACCAATAATCAAACTTTTACTTCTAGGTTTAGGTGCAGCATATTCAATAGATAAAGCAGTGCAATCATAGGTGTAGAAATAGATGAGGTTTTGCTTAGATTTATCAATGTGCTTGCAACTTCTTTCTCAACTTCTTTAGATTTAGGTGGTGTCTGAGAGAGGGTTGTGACAATAGTGGAAGTGGTTATGATAGCGATGGGTATGGCAAGTAGTAGGTATAATTGCCATGTCTAAAGCTGCGGCGGTGGTTACAAGAGTACTAACCGTGGTTCAGACATACTATCGGTGGTTGTGTCCTGCACTACTTCATCTTTTACAACATTCTTCACATTTTCAAGAAGCGCCTCATTCCCATCTTTATCGGATACCAAAAATGCTTGATCTCCACTATCAACATCTTCTTCCATAGGTACATCAACGACCTCCCTGAATTCATGCCTTCACTCCTCCCTGTTTGAATACATCTTCCACATTGAGTAGTAGGAGTCCACCTTCTTTTTCATCCTTCTCATTTTTCTCAAAACAGCAATTCCAGGTCTTCTTATGTTTTCCAAAACCAATACCCGGTGCTTCAATCTTCTAATATCTTTACCTTGAAACACAGCCAGCTCTTGAAGATTTGAGATTGTCTCCTCCATCTTGGTACATTTAGCCGTCAATTCAATTAACTGTTCAAGAATATCCTCCCCACTTCGACCTGTGTGAACTGGTCCGATAGGTGGTTCATTGGAAAAATCATCAGGTACCATATTAGGATCCGTCGATTGAGTTCATGTTCCAATCTATCCTCATCACTTCGAGTGTGTCAACTCGCTCAGAAGTGAATCCTTGGATATAGTAAACATAGCATCGGACCTAGCACGAACAGCTATGCCCCTGTAGTAGCCAATTGGCTAGGGATTCCTCCACTTGTGTTAAGTTCCAAGGAACTCTCCACATTAGGAGTTGCCAAAGGTTGAGTCTTATTTATGTTTCCACTATCCCGACGCATCTAAGCATGAATCAAGTGGAAGCCTTTCCAATCATGTCACCTCCACCACATGGCGGCCTCATTAGCAACACCACTAGCACTAGCCTGAGGTAGTTTAGTGCCCTCCTGTCTCCTAGTCCATACAATTGGTGTAACAGTGGTTTGGGTTTGACTAGAAGTAGGTTGAGTTGGACTATCAGTGTTTACAAGTGTACTACCAGGGGTTTGAGGTTTACTAGTAGTGGATTCAGATGTACTAGAAGTGGGTTCAGTGACAAAAGGTTGAGATTCAAGACCTTCATCAAACTCGAGGATCAGAGCAAAAGTAAGCATATGAGGAAATAAAGGAACATCTCTAATTTGTACATTTTGTGGTTGATTCCTCATATGTGCAAAAACCTTAGGAAGCATATGATGAACTTCATACTCCCTAGAATGCTCAACAAGTTCCTCTATTTGACTTTCCACAATCAATTGAACAAACCTAGGATATAAATAGTATTTACCCTTCTTCCTAATGTTTTGTACTAGCCCCTCATAAATCATCCTAGACCAATTGAACTTTCTTCCATCAGACAAACAAATAATAGTAGTAGCAATTTTGGAAGGAAAGTCATTAAACCCTATGGTCTTATTACTCATACACATCAACAAGGTATGAATAAGAAACTTCCATTGTGTTGAAAACAAACTCTTAAAAATTGTACCTTAGCACCCCTGTGTGTATATCCTAACCTTTCTAAACCGGTTACAATCTCGAGCATCAAAGATTATCAATACCATCAGCATCATCAAACTTTAAAACTTCCCTAATGATCTCCTCAGTAATAGAAATAGCATTCTCATCCACAACAATGCTAAACACTTCTACTCCATCAACCACTTCAAGCTTAACATTCCTCCCGATGTATGTAGGCTTTAAGAATGGTTGGTGTGACGATTAAGGCATAGTGAATAGGACTATGAAGAAGGAAATCAATCATTTGATGAAAACCTTCAGATCATTCGTTTTTGGTGAGATTAGCAACAAGGTTATGAGTGTTGGAATACTTTTCCGCCATTTGTGATTAATGATGTGTATGATGTGGGTTTTGTGAATTATGCAAAGTTGAGTGATTAGGGTTAATGTTGAGCGCCAATTGAAGTAATTTGAAGACCAATTGAATGATCCATCCGTGATTTAGGGGATATAAATATAGTTTTGCCAAAGTTACCAAACAGCCCCTGTATTATCCAAAATCAAGCAACAGTTTATCAGAGGTTTCAGAACTGCTATCCGTGGTTTGACACATACCATCAGTGGATACAAGGTTTCACTTCAATCATTAGACCAAAAGATACAGCAAGCAAATATGTGTCAAAATAAGAGATATCTCACAAAAATATGAAGGATTTACACAATCTTTCTTTTTTTTTTTTTTTTTTTTTTTTTTTTATAATTATCAAACACTAGCAGCTAACAAATCACCAGCTCCAATGTAAGCTCCAATGTACACAAATCCTTCATATCTGCAAGACAAAAACACAAACCAAACACATAGAAGAAATTTATTGTTATCAGTGGTTAGAAAAGCCAGCAGTGGTTCCAAATGACCTATCTGTGGTTAACAAAGATAAGTCAATATGGTCAACTTTCAGGATTAACATCAGTCCAAAGCCCAATGAACTCATTAACTCCTCAACCACATTTAACCTGCTCCTCATTTACTTACATAAACCATATCTCTACTTATAAAAAGAACCCAAATCTCATATAACTCACACACCAATTAAAATCAAAACCCTAATTTCTCCAAAATCCACAATCAACCTCAATCACCATGTGGAACCCCAGTTGGAATAAACCAGAAGTGATAGATCTAACATCCTCCTCCTCCTCATCATCATCATCATCAAGTGAAGATACTAATCCATGGCGGCTGTATCTTCCTCCACAAGAACCAAGACCAAGAAAATCCCCCTTTCTCCCATCATTGGAAGATGATAGTGTGGTGAATCCAAGTGAGTCTTCTGATGACTCTAATGACTCTTCTAAGAAGAGAACTTCAAACCCCCAACCTTCATCATCCCAACCACAACCAAGACCACGAGCAAGAAATCCACCACTCCCAAAGAACAGAGAGGTGGTTCTTGGTCTATCTGCACCATGTTGTGGTGTTTCTTCACATATCGTAAAGGGGAAGGGTAAAAGGAAGATGGAGTGATGCTTTTTGGTGAAACCAGTAGATGAAGCACAAAGGACAATGTCATATCTCACATTCATCTGCTGTATTCATCTTCATCATCTTCGGTTTCCTTAATCCATCTTTCCCATTTTGATCCTTAGCTTGTCATGCATATCCAAAGTGATATGAGCTAGGATAGTAGTAGGAAATCATGTATAGAACTAGTCATTTAATTTGCACTTGAAGTTTCATTATAAGTAAGTCGTAAAAGCTATTTCTTGAATGAATGAACAATTTAACTTCATTACTTCTTTTGCTTCTATAATGAACTTTCTTTTATCTGCAAAATGGTTAGTGGAAACACAGAGCAACAAACAGTGGTTTGAACAAAACTATCAATGGTTAGAAACAAAAATAGCAATACTAAGATTACATAATAACAGTCCAATACTTATACAAACTAGTACAAAACAATTTGAGAGTTAGAGATTAATCATTCCAATACTAACAACAAGGTACTGAAACCTCCCCACATCAAAAGCTTTGGTGAGAAGATCAACAACATTGAAATCAGTATGGATTTTTACCATTTGAATCTACCTTTTCTCATTACAATCTCTAATAAAATGATGCCTTATCTCAATATGTTTAGTTCTAGAATGTAAAACGGGATTTTTAATGATGCAAATTGTACCGTTATTATCAATGTAAATCTTAGTATGCATAAAATTGTACCCAAAATCCAAAGAATTGATTCTCAATCCAAAGAACTTGACCACAAGAACTAGCGAAGCAGCCACATATTCAGCAGGTTGTAGAATTTGCCACAATAGTTTGCTTTTACACCTGCCATGAAATAAGTCCGCTTCCCAAAACTCGACATCCTCTAGTAGACTTCCTATCCAAACTAGCACCAAGATAGTCACTATCTCGTAGGCCACCAAATCAAAAGGAGAATCCTTAGAGTACCAAAGGCCCAACTTAGGATGACCTTTAAGATATCTAAATATTCTCTTAACAGAATTCATGTGTGATGTATTGGGTGTGACTTGAAATCTGGCACACACACATACCGAGAACATAATATCGCCTAGATGCACGATGAGATACATCAAAGATCCAATCATGGACTGTACAACTTCGATCAACTTTGGGACTTCCATCATTAGGTAGCAAGTGGTTTTCGAAGTCTCCATAGGTGTACTAGCACTCTTCACATCCTGAAACCCAAACTTCTTCAAAACATCCGCTACATACTTGTCTTGACTAATGAAGATACCATCAGTCCTTTGTTGAACCTGTAGCCCCAAAAGAAAGTGAGTTCTCCCATAGAACTCATCTGAAACTTATCATGCATAAGCTTCTCAAAATATTTGCATAGCTCCTTATTGGTTGAGCCAAAGATGATGTCATCTACATAAACCTGAACCAATAAAATATCATCTTTGTGCTTTCTAATGAACAAAGTTTTATCAATCAGTCCTCTTTTAAACCCATTGTCCATCAAATAAGTAGACAAGAACTCATACCATGCCCTAGGAGCTTGATGCAAACCATACATAGCCTTCCTCACCTCAAACCTTGTCAGGATGATGAGGATCTTCAAAACCAGGAGGTTGACAAACATAAACCTCCTCATCAATTGTGCCATACAAAAATGCACTCTTAACATCCATCTGATACACAACAAAATTCTTGAATGAAGCATAAGCTAAAAACAATCTAATAGCCTCAATTCTTGCAACTGAGCAAACACTTCATCATAATCCAAGCCTTCAGTTTGTGTGTATCCTTGAGCAACCAACCTTGACTTGTTCCTCACAACAATACCTCTTTTATCTCTTTTGTTTCTGAACACCCATTTTGTCCCAATTGCCCTCTTACCATTTGGAAGATCAACCAATGTCCAAACCTCTTGAAGTTTGAACTGGAGAAGCTCCTCTTGCATTGATTCTACCCAACCTTCTTCAGATAATGCTTCTTCAACTCTCTTGGGCTCCTTTTGAGATAGAAAACATGCAAACAAGCAATTTTGCAGATCTTTATGACTATTTCTTTTGTGAAGTGATCTTGCAAAGAAACCTTGTTTAGGAAAGGTTTTTGTAGTCTGAACCTTGCTTCTTGTTTGAACAGGGGTGTTCAAATTTCCAAGTATCTGTTCCTTAGGATGAATCTTATGAATCCTTGTTGAGGTAACAGGACTTTCATTAATGACATGTTCCAAATTAGTAAGATCAAAGATTGAAGAAATCATCCATGTCTTCATCATCAGTAGGAGTATCAATTTCAATCAAAGCAGGCATATCGGGATCATGTGGATACTCCTCTTCACCAATTAATGGCTTTGCAGTTGGCCCAAAGAAAGTACTATCATCGATACTTACAACGCGTGGTTTCACGATCTTGGTAGTGGTAGAAGTTGGCTTATCAGTGTTTGCATTATTACTGTCCCTGCTTTGGTTTGACTTAGCGTGCTTTCTTAATGCCTTTTCTTCTTTTCAATTTCTTCTACCAACACCGAAGTTATCTTTCAACAACTCATCCTTATCTTGATGATGATCAACGTTGCCTCCGATATTCAATACATCATCATCGGTGGGACCTTGCTTCTCAATGATGGGTGAGACAGAACTAGCTTTCCACTTTTCAAACAAATAGAACTCTTGAGGAGAATCAAATTCCTTAGAAATTGCTTCGCATCAATCCTTTTGAGTACACGCATCAACATTAGTGGAAGTTCCTGCAATGATAGGCTCATAATTCATAGATTTGGTTAGAATATCAATGTTAAACGACACCTGGTCCTTTGGTCTCAACACTAGGAGTCTTTTCACTAAATTGAACATGTAAGTTCTCTTCAACAATTCTAGTCCTCCTATTGTATACTCTAAAGGCTTTACTATTAGACGAATAGCCTAAAAAGTATCCATCATCAACTTTCTCTTGAAACTTGCCTAGGTAGTCTATGGTATTCAAGATAGTAACAGAACACCCAAAAGGTTTTAGGAATGCAATCATTGGCTTCCTATCATGTAACAACTCATAGGGGTCTTGTTATGAGGCTTCACTACCTTACTTCTATTCTGCACATAACATGCGGTGCCTACGACTTGCCCAAAAGGTAGTTGGTAACTTAGACTTTGACAACATTGTTCTAGCATTTCAATTAGTGTCCTATTTTTCCTTTCAGCTACACCATTTTGTTGTGGTGTTCTAGCAACACTAAATTGTCTTTCTATAACCTTAACTACACAAAAGCTGATTCATCACAAAGATTCTTAAACTCGGTTCCATTATCACATCCTGATTACCTTTACCTTATGATTTACTAGATTTTCTATCTTAGTAATGAAACTCTTGAGAATCTCACTAGTCTCACTCTTAGCTACCAAAAAGTATACCTAAGAAAATCTACTATAATCATCAGTGATAACTAGGCAATCGCTTATGGTTCAAACTTTTAACAAAGGTAGGTCCAAATAAGTCCATATGAAGCATAAACAGTGGTTGTGTAATGGTGTTGACAGCTTTGGTCTTACAAGAAGCTCTATGTTGTTTTCCTTTTTGACAAGCCACATACAGGTTCCTTACACTCAAAAACCTTAGAAGGTAACCCTCTCACTAAGTTGCCTTTTACCATTTTATTGATTGTTTTGTAATTGAGGTGACCTAATCTTCTATGCCATAACTTAGACTCATCCACAGATGCTTTAGCAAACAAAAAGGTTAAGGACCTATTAGGAATTACATCTTTAAGATCAAAACAATATATATTTTCTTTCCTAGGTACCCTTAGCTGTATGTACTTCTCATCGTGCATCTTAAATTCGGTGACAACACCACACAGTTTCACCAAAAAGTACCCAGCTTTTCTTATCACACATTTAAGAAACACGAATAAATTATACTTAAGTCCTCGTGCACTGATAGACCTTTTCAAAGTCTAAATTCCTGATCGATTGTGCCTCTGCCAAGTATCTTTCCTCCCTTTGGATCATTACCAAAAGCCACATATCCTCCATCAAAAGCTTCAAAATCTTCCAGGTTGCTCCCATCCTAAGTCATGTGCCCAGAGCAACCACTATCAAAAACTCCTTTGTCTTTAAGCTCATCTTGTAGATTGCCCTGTACATGAAATTAAACAAGTTAGTTCCTTTTGTGGACCCAAGCCAATATCGACTTGGTCGCCTTGTGCATCAATATAATCAAATTTGTTTAGGTCCATTGATGCACAGTTGACATGATGTAAAACCTTGGTCTTAGGTTTCCATTGCCAACTAGCTAAGCCCTTTACTGACATAAAAATGGTTTTCAACCACGTAGAGCTTATCACCTTTGGAATTTTTAAAACTTCTTTGTTATCTCGTGGTGATATTTGGCTTAGCATGGTTTGATTTTGCTTAGCCGCTTTTACATTTTGCTTAGCGATGGTTGGAACCCATTTGGGAGTAGCAGTGACAATTGATTTTGTATTCCCATTCCTCATTAACACTGCTCTAGGAATCATGTTTTTTGTTAGGATGAGGGTTTGTTTTCTTTGAAAAGTTTTGGTGATTTACCCTCCTCCAATGATTCCAAACTTGTGGTCTGTTTTTATAACAATTTCTCTGTAAATGCTCAAAACTACCACATGAAAAACAAGCCTTTTTAACACATTGAAACTCATCTCCTAACCTATTTGAAATTAGTCCATTGAAGTTCCTCTGGTTTTCCTTAGGTATATATCTTTTTAACTGTTCCTTAGATACTTCCTTGTATTCTACTACTTTCTTAGCAATTTGAGCTCCAAATCTAGGCACAAGGTTGGCTTGCTTAGTATCAACTTTCTTAAGAGGTTCTATCTTCTCAGGCTGTGTTGATACATATCTATCTTCCTCAGAATCTGATTCCCAATCTTTAATGATGGGAGCATCAGATGACTTATCAGAACCTATCTTAGGTGATTCAATCTTGTTAGTCTCACCTACAGGTTTATTGAAGCTAAATTTACTACTAAATGAGAGCTCTTTGGCAGGTGGTGCATGTTGCATAAGAGTGGGTGGTGGCATATCATTGTAACCTAGGCCAGTACCATCCTTGAACAATTTTTGACCTATTGGTTTATTTACTAGATCAGAAGCATATTGTGTTTTAGTAACCCTAACAACATGTTTTTCTTTTTCTTTTAGGGCTTCTACTTTTACACTCTCAGCTTGTTCTAGTTTCTCTTTAAGCATCTTAATCTCCCTATCTTTAAGATCAATCTCCCCACCTAGTATATTAATTTTATCAACATACTCAAACTCACATTTGATACAGTGATTAAGCCTTTCTTCAACACTTTCTAGACCAACTCTATAACCTAAGTTATCTAGAGACAGTCTTTCTACTTCTTTCCTTAAACTCTCAGTGATAGCTTTTTGAGATTCTAAGTTATCTTGACATGATTTAAAAGAACAAGTAGAATCATTAGATACCTCAGAATCTAAACCAGAAGATGAAGCATATGCCATTAGAGCAAAGTTATGCTCTTTTGAAGCTTCACAAGCAAGAAAAGCTGCATTGGGTCCTTCTTCAATTTCATCACTCCAATCATAATCACCAAGACCATCTTGAGCCACTAATGCTGAAGAAGGATCAGACTCTTTAGTGGTCTTCTTGATGCCTTCAATCCTCTTAGGTGCTTGACATTCCCTTGCAAAGTGACCCTTCTTCTTGCAGTTAAAGCACTCCATCTTGCTTTTGTCAAACCCAGCTCTTCTTTTACCATCATACTTGACCTGTCTTCCAGTCCTTCTCAAAAACTTCCTTGCTTGTAGAGTCAACATTGCCATTTTCCATTGAAGATTAATCTCCTCAAGATCATCAGGATCAATTTGATCTAGATCTTGATACAAAACAAGAATAATCGTAGTTAAATCAGCGGAAAAGCACAAATTGCACCATCACCGACATTATCACTAACAAGGGTATTGTTTGCAATAGCCGTGGTTATACCATAGCAGATGGATACATCTTTTGAATTCTTGTGACTAGTGGAAACAAAAGCAATGTTTTGGCTAGTTGTAGATGTACCGAAAATGTTGTTCTCGGACTCATATACCTTCAAGTTGTTGTAGAGATTGTCCAGAGTCATCTTTTCAAAGTCATCCTTGTTCCTCCACATAACAGTATGCATAGCCCATCGGTGATAAACTTCGATGAACTTTAGATTAATATCTTCTTGAGTAACTTTGTAGTCCACGACTTCGGTTGGTGATGAGCTTTTGAAGTCTGTATAGGTGCCATCAAGTTTTCTCCACTCGGTCGTGAAGTTTTCAAGCTGATGCTTGAGCATATTTTTCCTTGATTTCTTGGTAGCTTCATTACCAACAAACCTTGTTTCTATAGCATCCATAAGCTATTTAGCAGACTCATATTGTTCAAAATCAAAAGCATATTCATTAGGTATTCCCATAGAGAGAATACTATGTGCTTTAATCTCCATCTTTCTCTTAGCCTTGTCGATCTCATTAACAATGGAGATTTCTTTGCCATCTTCACCCTTCTTAGGAAGAGTATCACCTTTTTCCACAAAATCCCAGAGAGCATAATCAATCATGCGAATATATTGCCTTATTCGCATTCTCCAGATTTGGTACTCACCATGCTTGAGCATGGGCACCTTTGAAGCAGTAACCATGCGTGTTTCGTCAGACATCTTATCTTACTTGAACAAAACTTAACGTGATCTCTTCTTGATTACAGTTTCTAGATCACAAGCTCCGATACCACTTGTTGATCCCAGTTGAGCAAACGATCTAATATAGAAACTGACTTTAAACAAATACTTATTAAGTATCACACGGAATTTAATACTTAATCTTAAGAAGAAGAACAATAAACATTCAACACCTCAATATTATTATTAATACGAATACTCTAAACCAGTATTAGGGTTTTACAACCTTGAAGTGTATCGACCTTAGATATAAAACATATGTATATCTAATCTACCCTAGGACCTCCTTTTATAGGCTAACGAGTCCTTTACATAATACAATACGTAACCTACATGATAAATATCTTTTCCATATTTATCTAATACATAATACTAAACCGACTATACAAGACTAGCAGTGGTTTCATAATATTATCCGTGGTTACAAAATACTACTAGCCGCGGTTTGTCTTCATCCGTGGTTCCATTCTTCTGTCCGTGGTTATATCAACTCTGTCCGTAGTTCCAGTACTTAGAATAATTCTTGATCTAAGGAACCAAAAACCCAACATTATACATTTTTATAACGTCTAATAACAATGTCAAAACTATTATGTTTGGACGCATTTGTCTATTATTACTTTCGTAAGATAAAAGTCTTTAGTATTAATACTAGAAGTAAAAGACGAATAATAAAAACGATAAGAAAATATTTATAACAAAAATTAAAATAAATATTTTCTAACTTTCCATCCACTAACTAAAATATAAACATATTTGTATATCACGTAACCGTTACTAATGTAGATACTTAACGTAAAGTATTTATTAAACGTTTATTTTTTTTACAAAGACGTTACTTGTGAATACTTTCCGTACTAGGTCTTTCGGTTACTCGAACGAAAACCCACTGCGATCACGAATAATTTTATATACTCTTATATTTAGTACGTTTGTCCAAGAGCCAATACTTACAAAATATTTTGAAACGATTTAAACGTAAACTCTGCCACACAAGCAACATTAAACACAACCACTTATAAACACTTAGATTTATTTAAAAACTTCGAGTCGTAAGTACACTAAACTGCAAACTGAGATTTACCGCACTAATTTAGGTTCCGAGTAGGAGCCACTGCTACATCACACTCGATCTCTTTGTACTTATTCACCGAACTGCTAAGGTGAGTTTATAGCCCCACTTTTACTCTTATTTACTTGTTATAAAACTTTGGGGTGAGAAACATGCAAAACTCTTTTCGGACTGGCGAAAACACTATTACGTGAAACAACCTTGAATCCCAACTATGCTACCGTTAGTTCCATTTGGGGAGGCGCGATTATTATGAATAGATCTATTGGGGATGACACCCCCGTTCGAGTTTGACCGGATAGGCAAGCGTCGGGCATTATATCATATCAGTATTGATTGAGTGTATTGAAAATACACTTGCTGGGCTTTTATTTATCATGCTTCTAGATGCATGAACAACGTAGTTTCGGTCGCATGAACTTGGTATTAGCGTAATAGTGTTTTTGCATATAGTGTCCTTCACGGAGATGTTATATGTGCAACTGTGGTCCAACTTGAAAACTTGATTACTTAAACATATGAACTCACCAACCTTTGTGTTGACATTTTAGCATGTTTTTCTCAGGTTTATTACTTGGCGTGAGCAATGGCAAAGGCATTCGTTGAAGACTGGCATCCGAAGTGTTTTCAAGCAAATCTATAACAACTTTTAATGGGACAACATATATTTTTATGGGCTTTACTTCCGCACTTTGAAACAATGATGTAAAACTATTTCTTAAATAAATCTATATTTTGAAAATGGAATAGAATTTCCATTCTTTATTACCTTGTGTTGTGTATATTGATTTAGTAGCACCCCATGACCCGAGCGCTTCCGCTGTGAAATTTTGGAGGTGTTACAAATTGGTATCGAGCCAAGGTTATAGAGAATTAGGTATTTTTCAAAACCTAAACTATAACCAAATTATCCTAAAAACACTTCAACGCCGCCACAGTACCGATATGCCATGCCTTGCCTACTGTTACACGATGTAGTTGTGCTATGTGTTACTACTGTATTTTAGGTTCGTATAAGCTCTTATTTGAATTAAATTAATTATTTTATAAAGTTATTAAGTTTCTTAATTAACTCACATTTAAACTTTAAGACTGTTCTTGTTTGATTGGGTTGCGAAGTTTAAATGTGTATATGCTCATTCTCATTTAAACTTTAAAAATGTTCTTGTTTGATTGGGTCATGAAGTTTAAATGAGAATAATGTTGATGTAACAAACTTAATGAGATTAAGAAATAATTAACTTAAGGAGAGTGTAGAGTATACTACGAATGCTTATAATTGTTACCTCTCTATGTTAAACTGCGTAACATGCCCACTATTACAATATCGCACTATGCTATGTTTCCATAACTGCCTCTACATTATTTCTTTATGTAACATACAATTCATAAATGCTTCTACGTTATTTACGTATGTAGCGTTACAACTTGTCCTTGTATCGACCTCTCGTTATTTACGTATGTAGCGTGCAACTAAATCCTCCACTGGATGGACCTCTACGTTATTTACGTATGTAACGCATACAACTCAAATCCTTGTATCGACCTCTACGTTATTTCTTTATGTAAGCGTACCCTTCGTCCCGCTTCTATGTTATTTCTTTATGTAACATACAACTATTTGATTCTCGCACACATATTTAAACCACCTCATCACGGTCATGACCTCTTATTTCGCTCATATGTTCTATCCCGTAACTTCATACGACTATGTTCTTTATTTTGAACTCAACTATCGTACTCTTTTATGAAACCGCATTGTATTCCGTTTAATGAATCCTTTATATGTTGTTCACTTATAAGCCTCCGATCACGAATCTTTCTTTAACGACTAACCCCTTTTCCACGCCGCGTTTAAGTATAAATACTCACATCTCGTCACATATCGAACCTCGGCGATTCTCGCATCGTAAACCAGGGCGTGGTTTCTTTTAAGGGCTAGTCACATAACCACTTTCGTAAATTTCCATACCGATTTTTCGCGACTATGTTTTTTTTTTCGTTTTGAACTTTAAAACCCGACAAGACACGGATATTTTTCCACCTCGACCTCGATAATGAAAATTATATATAAATAAACTTTTATATTTTTATTTCCCACTGGGCCTCTAAGCCCAACACTACCCGAATCAATTCATTTCACCTTTATTGGACTCGCGTGTTCAACTTGATCCAACTCAACACCTTACTAAATCTTGGACCTAGCCTTTTTACTCCTCAAGCCCAGCATATCCTTTCTATTTTGACATGTAAAATTTTAAAATTGTTCTTCCATGTTTCTGTAGAGACCTAGCGAACCCAAAGCAAAAGCCAAACTCCAATGCACCTTTGATAATAATACTTGTAGCAAGCGCACCATGTTCTCTTGTAAAAGGTGACAAGTATTTTTTTGAGTACAATTTCTTTTGGTTCATGCAATCACCCAACGAGCCAACCGAAGCACACCCTACATTTGATACTTTTTAAATGTGTAAAGCACTTTTGGAATATTACTTCTTTGCTTCCTGTGATTGCTTCAAAACACCAAAAGAAAAAGCAAACCTCACAACTTTTGGTCATTGAAATGAACCATGCGTATGTATACTAAAAGCAAAACAAAAGCAAAAGACAAAAACACCTTGGCATTAATAAAACGTGCATGCATGTGAAAGTGTAAGACAAACCAATGACTTTATCTTCCTTGTTTCTGTGACCATCGGAACAAAGCAAAAACCAAAAACCAAAAACATTCAACTTTGTCAACCCTTACTTTGGTGCATATGTCCTACTTATTCTGTGATCCCACGTGAATGTCAGACAAACTCACGCCCCCTGCTACTCTTCACCTCCAAGGACAACCAAACCAATATAGCTTGTATCTTAACCCAAAGTAGACACACAACAAATGACACTTTAGTATTGTTGGTCAAAACTTTCCTTCCTTGCCTCCTTGATAATCTGATCGAACCATGTGAACATCATGAGGCACACAAGCAAAAACAAGCCATCATTAGTTGCCATTAAACGTACGTCCAAGGCATGCCCTTGTTTGTAACAGCCATGTCGAGCTCTCTCAAAAACCAAGCACATGCCATGCTAAGCTTTCTCTATAAAAACCACCCTCCCTTGCATCACTCCTCATCAACTCACACATTTCACTTTTAAAAATCTCACCCACAACACTCTTGTCACAAACTCTTTTGTAAGAGCTACATAGGAAAAGAAAAGGGTGTTGGTGAATGTTTCAAGATCGTCTAAGTCTCGTCGGGATAATACTTTGATCGTGTGGGTTACATTCGGTTGTGTCTTTCTTGGCTCTTCTCTTCTCGTTCGAGTTCTCATATCCCTCACACCACCTGTAAGGGTTCAACTTCATCTCGCCTTATGTTTTGTCTTTCCTAAACAACCAATATGTTGCACTTAGTATTACATACTAATATGTTAAAACTTGGAAAACTAAACAAATGAGTTTCTTGAAAATTTGCTCCTTTCGACATACATTTATATATTGAACATTCACGAATAATCTTGTTGTGTTTAAAGAACTTGTGTGGCAAAACTCGTTGGTGTCATTAGCACTTAATTAACACCCCGAAGAAGAACTAGTTTCAGGTCGTTTTCAAATCGACACGCACATTTCATGTCAAACTTGTCGAGTTTTCGAACCTAAACTAACTTAAGAAAACTTGAAAGAAATGTAAAAACCTAAGTCTTGGCTCTCGCGAGATATGTTTATTCGACTTACTATGTTAGTGTGGCTCTTGTAGCTTATGTTCACGATTGTATAACTATATGAAAGCCATGAGTTTATACACATACAACACAAAACAGTTTTGAAATGGAAACACAAATACAACACAAACGCTTTTCATGAAACTTAGAAGAAATGTAATACAATATAAACATGAGAAAAGCGTGGAATACAATTTAACAGAATTTAAACCAAGAAGAGCCCTTGGCTCGAGATGGGAATGTTGCTCCACTCTCACACAACCCACCTGGGTTGAATCTGGGTGGACTTCTTTTTGTAAATTTTGCTATTTTTGCAAGTTTGACATTTTGACTCCTTCAGCCCCTCGAATCCGAACCCATTGGCACTTTTCTTAAAACATTTATAAGACTTGGAAACTTGTATAAATCTTTACAATTTCAACCTCCCTTAAGTTTAATACTTGGACATTTTTTTTATCTGTGATTACAAAATACTACTAGCCGCGGTTACAAAATACTACTAGCCGCGGTTTGTCTTCATCCGTGGTTCCATTCTTCTGTCCGTGGTTATATCAACTCTGTCCGTAGTTCCAGTACTTAGAATAATTCTTGATCTAAGGAACCAAAAACCCAACATTATACATTTTTATAACGTCTAATAACAATGTAAAAACTATTATGTTTGGACGCATTTTTCTATTATAACTTTCGTAAGATAAAAGTATTTAGTATTAATACTAGAAGTAAAAGACGAATAATAAAAACGATAAGAAAATATTTATAACAAAAATTAAAATAAATATTTTCTAACTTACCATCCACTAACTAAAATATAAACATATTTGTATATCACGTAACCGTTACTAATGTAGATACTTAACGTAAAGTATTTATTAAATGTTTATTTTTTTTACAAAGACGTTACTTGTGAATACTTTCCGTACTAGGTCTTTTCGGTTACTCTGAACCGAAAACCCACTCGTCCACGAATACTTTTATATACTCTTATATTTAGATGCGTTTGTCCAAAAGCCAATACTTACAAAATATTTTGAAACGATTTAAAGCGTAAACTCGCCACACAAGCAACATTAAACACAACCACTTATAAACACTTAGATTTATTTAAAACTTAAAGTCGTAAGTACACTAAACTGCAAACTGAGATTTACCGCACTAATTTAGGTTCCGGGTAGGAGCCACTGCTACATCACACTCGATCTCTTTGTGCTTATCCCCACTTTTACTCTTATTTACTTGCTTTATAAAACTTTGGGGTGAGAAACATGTAAAACTCTTTTCGGACCTGGCGAAAACACTATTACATTGAAACAACCTTGAATCCCAACTAAGCTACCGTTAGTTCCCTTTGGGGAGGCGCGATTGTTATGAATAGATCTATTAGGGATGACACACCTGCTGAGGTTTGACCGGATAGGCAAGCGTCGGCGTATATCATATCGTATTGATTGAGTGTCTTGAAAATACACTTGATGGGCTTTTATTTATCATGCTTCTAGATGCATGCACCCGTAGTTTAATTCGCATGAACTTGGTATTAGCGTAATAGTATTTTTGCATATAGTGTCCTTCACGGAGATGCTATATGTGCAACTGTAGTCCAACTTGAAAATTTGATTACTTAAACCTATGAACTCACCAACCTTTGTGTTGACATTTTAGCATGTTTTTCACAGGTTTATTACTTGGCGCGGGCAATGGCAAAGGCATTCGTTGAAGACTGGCATCCGAAGTGTTTTCAAGCAAATCTATAACAACTTTTAATGGGACAACATATATTTTTATGGGCTTTACTTCCGCACTTTGAAACAATGATGTAAAACTATTTCTTAAATAAATCTATATTTTGAAAATGGAATAGAATTTCCATTCTTTATTACCTTGTGTTGTGTATATTGATTTAGTAGCACCCCATGACCCGAACGCTTCCGTTGTGAAATTTTGGGGGTGTTACAGATACTTGTACAAGCTTATGGTAAAAAAACATTGATCATGACTAGGCATTGAGTGATTTACACATACCCACCAATATACGAGTGTTGAGTGAATTCTTAAAATCATTCGTGAGTTGTTTAGTTGTGTTATCTAAAGTATTTGGTTCATTTTAAAGTTTTCACATATTAAAAGTAAATTAATAATTATTTCTTTTGAGATGATTATTAAAATTTTCGGAACCACGGTAACAAGACCATTGAAATCGATTTTTGCAAATGTTAAACCTACCAGTAGAACTTAAGTATGGGGGAATTTGATAACGCTCAAAATGAACATATTTTTAGTAGCGTTATTGTTGGTTTTGTGTATGATAATCGGCTATATTTACTCATAACTGTTGCAAAAGTGCAAAAGATGTGTATTATGTATGTGAATGTAGCCGGTGTATCAAAGATGAAGAAATGAAGATTTCATGCACATTTTGAGAATTCAGGAAGGAAATCAAGTAAGGAAGCTCTTGGACTCAATGATTAGAAGCGCTTAATGATTTCTAAGTAACTACAGCAAGTAAAGATCAAGTTTCGTCTTGGAAATCATCAGTAAAGCAAAGAAAAAGCAAATCAAGAAAAGTCAACAAAAGTCAAAATTTGGAGGTACAAGAGGCCAACCGTTAGGTTTGAGCCATAACCGATCGGTTGTGCGAGTGAGCAAGACACAACCGATCCGGTTGTCCCTCAACCGATTCGGTTGCCTGAACTGGAGTTACAAATTTTGTTATTTAATGTTGCCTTAACTCCCCATAATCATTGGAGGCCGATCATTTCATGTTATTTACTTGTAGAGAACGTTTTTAGACAGATTGTTAATACAAATAAGCCGTAAAAATGTTTATTTATATTTTACGATCTTCTAATGTTTTGTCGATAACAAACATAAAATCATTTCAATGAAACAAATAAAATACGTAAATGGTTTTAACTAATAGTTTCTAACATATTCACATTTTCACATAAAAAACTAAAACAAATATAAGTGATTTTATGATTTAATATTACATATGTACAACAACTAGTGTTTACATATTTGGGTAAAATATACACATAACTAGTATGTAGTATATTGGGTAATATAAATGGGTAGAAACTTAAGTATCATAACCCATTGGGCAAATACATTGAATGTAGTTGGGTACAACCCAAAGCCCATGACCCATGGAGCTTGACCCATAACCCATTGCATGACATCATGCTTTTATCATACATGGATAATATCCATAACCCATGGATCAACCCATACTCAAGTGACCAAGTGCATTGCACTCAAGAGATACATTGTATCTAGCTAAAGATCCATGGTTCAACCCATGACCCATGACCCAAAACCAAAATACCCATGGGTAAAGAGGAGCGTCCTACGGATCCCTAGCAATACGCTAGACGGATCCCTTGTGGGAGGGATCCGTGGGATCCAGGGAACAGTAGATTTTTTCTTCTATAAATAGTGAGCCATTTCTTCATTGTTTCTCACCCCTTTCTAACAAACTTTCTCCCTGGGTTAAAAACTCACTAACCTCAGATCCAAGAGATCTATGTTTGTAGTTTTGTTTTTGTGTGATCTTTTAGGTTCCTCTTAAAGGCAAGATCACCACCTTTGAAGTCCAGCAAGCTCAAGTCCATGAGTTGCCATGCTTCCTCATCATCAAGGTTACTGAAGTCTTCTTGTTGATGATTCCTTTCTTTCTTCAAAGAAGTGTATTGTTGAAGACATTAGTGAAAGATGTCTCAAGTGTCAAGACGAAGATATTAGTGAAGGGTATCTATCGTCCATATCATAAGCACTTGTGGTAGGTGCTTAGAAGTCAAGACTAGAAGCATTAGTGAAAGGTGCTTAGAAGTCAAGACACAAGACATTAGTGAAAGGTGTCTTGTATATCTAGTCAAAGGCATTAGTGAAAGGTGCCTTAGATGTACATTCGATATGATCTGTTTCGATGTACAAGATAGACTAGTATTAGATCCAAGGATATTGATATGCTTGATGATGTTGTAAAGGAGTAGATCTCCTTTGGGATTAGTCGTTGGTGTAGTGTGGTAGTAGTTCCTCCATTGCAATGGAACTAGGTGCTTAACCTAGTACCTAATAAAGGGTAGGCGATGTTGTGAAGGTGTAGTTCACTTTGGAGTGAAAGAACTAGGTACTTAGCCTAGTACCTTATAAAGGGTGGGCGACGTTGTGTAGGTGTGGTTCACCTTGGAGTGAAAGAACTCGGTGGTTAGCCTAGCACCGGAAAAAGGGTAGGCGACGTTGTGAAGGCTTCTCGCCTTAAGGAGATTGGTGTAGTGATTACGAACTCTCGGTAAGTGACTCGAGGTGGAGTAGGCAGGAAGGTGTCCTTGTAGCCGAACCACTATAAATACTTACGTTGTGGTTTTGTGCTTCTTACTCTTATCTTTTCATTACTTATCTTTATATGCTTGTTTATCAACATCCAACACACACAACCAAATAGATTGACATAAGTCAATCTAAATAGATTAAAAGGAAGTTTTAATTGGCAAAACTATTCAACCCCTTCTAGTTTTCCACAATTGGCATCGAGCCAAGTTACCAAGTTTCTTGAAGTATATTGTACTTTAAAAATTTGATACGATCCATGGTTAATTGAAAACTACAAAGAAGGTTTTTCATAAAAACAAACACCATGTCTTTTAAAACTATATGTTTGGATGTTGATTTGATAACAACATTTTCTTTATTTACTTGTTTCATTTAATTGCACTAATCTTCTTTGTCATGTTGATTAGTCAAAGCTCATACCCACCAAGCTATAGAAATTGCTCGGTAACAAGATTACCTTCCTTAAGAAGGTATCTTAATCGCAAAGGAGCAGGAATCGTCTAAGTGACATTTGTTGTGTCATTTGAAAAGACATTCCTAAGTGCGCTAGAAGTATGATTTTCTTTTTATGTTTTTGTGCCTATTTAGGTACTTATATGATTATCTTTTGTGCATATACATGTTTTACATGAAGCTTCATTAGGAAGCCTTTTTCTCACATACGTGTTATATTTCTCGTCTAAAGTCGTGGTATATAAAACTTATGTTTTACTTCTTTGAATCCAATAATAAAACAAAACACAAATTTCGAAAAATACTCCTTCCCCATAAATATCCCACTCGACGCCCACTTTACCAAATCCTCACTTTTTCAAATCTTCCAATTTCAAAAAATTTCCTCTCATTCAAAATTTAATCCTCCTCTCCATTTCATCTCAACCAAAACCAAGAAGGTTCGTCTTCAAAATGGTTTACATCGCCCTCGTGCTCATTGCCTTAACACTCATCGCACTTGCGTTCCCTATGATGAAGTTCACATACGGAGACATTTACTTTGTGTTGTTAATCTACATTGGGATTATATACCCAATCCTTTGTATCATCCTTAGCATTGAAATGAAATATTACTAATAACCTAGTTATCTAGGCTATTATTATAATGTGTTTGTTGTTTCTTTTGACTTATATGTTCTTTTGTCTTTCGTGATACATTATGATAAGATCGTTTATAAGCTCAGCTAGGGATCAATAACAAAGATTAATAACATGGTGGAATAATCAAAACAATACTTTGTTATTGAACAAGGTTTTCATTCACCATTAACTAATACTCTAATATAGACGTTTATAGGAACACGTCTACTAACTAAACTAATAACCTAGGCGTTTATAAGACTATACGCCTAGGACACACACACACACCTTTAGACGTCTACATCTTGGAAGACTTAATTAAAACCTACACCCCATGTCCTCTTTATATACTAGAGGATTATGGTTTACAAATCTCTACTAAGGACTAATAAATAAAACTTCTTTTGCAAGCAAGTCCTTCCATCTTTTTGTAGGTTTCCTTCTTGTCATATTAAGTCCCTCTTGTTTCATTCTTTTTGTCTTATCAACTCAAACGTATAATTCCCAACACATTAGAAGTCATGTATGCATGCTAAAAGAAAATGTAGGATAAAACACATACCGTGGTATAAAATTGTAAAACCTATATTTTTATCAAAACTGTTTCTGTAACTACAGATCTACGGATCCCGGAAGATACACTAGCCGGGTCCCTTTTGAAAAGGAACCGTGGGATCCGTCATACTGGAAAACAGTTCTTCATGCAAATTAAAAACCACTTTTCTTCTAAAAGTAATACCCCACTAGTATGTCAAAACCATAAGTGAGTTAAGTGTCTTTCTTGTCAAAAACCATTGTTAATAAAAATCTAATAAAAACGTTAGATAATCATAGGTTGACGACAAACATCATTTTTTTATTAACTCATCATTTCTATAGGTTCAACTATGACGCATGAATATGAGTTTGATTTTTCACTCACTAGCGTCTACACTCCGAACATCTCCCTTGAACCCAACACACCTGGCAATCATGTCCGTGGGTTCAATAATCTCGAAAATCGTCACTTCCATGAAGGACGTATTGTAGACTCCTCTCTACAATTCGAAGAAGGTATCAATACCTCCTTCAGAGCCATAGGACTAGAATGTCTTCTTGAAATCAACGAGAAGATATGTCCAAGGTTCATAAAGGAATTCTTCCGTCAAGTTGAACTCGTTCGTAACGATGATCGCTCTCTATCTCTTTGGTTTTATAGCAAATACCAAAAGTTTACTTTAACCCTTGGGCATTTTGCTCACATCCTCTAAATTCCAAATCATGGAAAATGTGCCTTCACGAAGATTGGTCTCTTGATTCTCTCTTCAACTTTCGTGAAGAAAATAGTCCATATTGTTCACACATACCCTCCCAGGAAGATTTACATCGCATAATATGCAAACCTCGACCATATTACTCCGATCCAAACATTATCTTCACACGGGACATCAGAAGAGTACAAGCCCCTTGCACTCATCCTACGTGAAAATGTTTGGAGTCTTAGGGAAATCGAGAAATCCTTCCCACTTGTTGTGCTCACATGTTGTACCATTTGCTAACACAACAACCATACAATATCGCCTATTTCTTACAGCGGTGGAAATCTTCAAGGCTCCAGAACAAACTCATCCCTTATGGAATGTTCTTGCGCCCCTCATCATGCGTTATGCACTTTTATCCTCAATTTCAAAGTCCGTTTATGCGTACTTGTGAACAAGATGATGGAACCACTAAACATATCTCTCATGAAGACTTTCTTCATTCTTGATTCCACCAACACTCATCAATCACATAATGATCCTCCTAGCGAAAACACTCAAGGAACCTAGTAGTATTTCAAATAGGATCAATCCTCTTGTACTCATGCTTTATCAATGTAATTCTATTTCCTTCATGAAATAAAACATCTTACATTTGATATCTTAGTGTTAGAACCCCATTAAACTAACCTTGGAATATAATGCATTGTCAATATCATTGCATACCTTTAGTAAAGGATCTGCTGAGCAGATGGACGGATCCCAAAGTTTGTGCTAGACGGATCCCTACTTTTAGGGAACCGTGGGATCCGGCAAACAGAAAATGCAATTGCAAGCATTGTATTTTAATCATGTCCTTAGAACACCTCACACTAAGCTAAACATAGTGTCTTAAGGCAAATTAAGTCCTTATCAAGTTAAGTAGATCCTTTCCTACTGAACTCACCTAGATCATACTCAAGACGCTTGTAGATCTATCGTTTCATTTTAATCCATTACTCTTCCGCTCTTAAACTCACACTTCATTTTTCACATGATCCATCATATCTAAACGTTAGGAAATCTTTTATAGCAAAATTGATCATAATCATCCTTACGTCAAAGTTGGTCAAAATTGATCAAATCCTAGTTTTTCCATCTTAAGCCTCTAGGATATTTTCCAAAGGATTAATCTAAGTCACTATCTAATCTCTAGGATCATTTAGATTCAATTGACACTCTCATCTTTAGTGTCATCCTTGTTCATTCATTGGTACTCATGAAAGTTCCAATTTCTTCCATAAAAAACAATCATTTGCTATAACACTCATTACTCTTGTTCATTCAAGTGTACCCTCATCTTAGGAACTTAGGAAGACTGAAACACTCAAGGTGATATAGATCTTAGATCTTAGAAACATCATTTCCACTCTTTCATAGCTGCAGAGGGCCGGATCCCAGGATTAGCCTAGGCGGATCCCTCGAGGAGGGCCGTGGGATCCGAATGACAGTTTATGTCAATTCTTGCTAAAACAATCATTTCAACTCATCTTTCTAACTCAAACACTCCATCTCATTTTAAATAAGTTCCTAGATCAGTCTAAACTCTGAAGTTGACTCTTGTGCATGTTAATCATCACATTCCAATGAATCTTAGTGGCTTAAGGCTTAAATGCACTTGTCAAATCTCATCATGAGGAAAACCCCAAGTAGTAACTTAGCCACCAAAGAACCACCAAGGAAAAAGGCTCGTGTTATACACGAAATCTCCTCAACCAAATCATCTCCGATCAAGCCAACAAATGTTAGGATTTTTCCTCAACCAATCAAACCAATTCCTAAAAGGATAGTACCCACAAAACTACCTATGCCAAACACCACCATACCTCCTAGGCCAAACAATATCATCTCCACTAAACCATCACCATTGGTTCCTAGAGCTATTTCTTTTACATCTCCACTATCATCACCACACCTCTACAATTTAGAGGATTTGCCTCCTAGGACGTCTCATCCGCCTCAGCCGACAACATTCTCCTCATTAGGAGGAATAATGGTACAAAATCAAGGTGTTGAGTCAACACTTGCTCCAGCTTCCTTTTCGTCGTTTCCATCATATAATCCCATTTGGATTATGAGAAATCATCAAAGTAAACCACCCGGCCATATAGAAGTTGACACTTCTCTACCACCACCATCATTCTTGGTCGAGCCATTCTCAAATGCGCCTCCACCAATTCTTCCGTCGTTTGAAGCTCCACAAGCCGCTTCACTTGATCCTTCACATCAAGCCATTTCATTTCTTCCACCACCACTACCTAGCCATGACAAAGATTGCTATCATTGTCAACATGTTGAAAGTTTGATACATGAAGTACGAGAAGACCAACGTTTCATGTTCTATCATCTCCTCGAACGTTTCGACGAGATTAAACCTAAACAAAACTTGAGCTAGAAGATTTTAGTGGTGTCCTAGCATCAAGCATTAGTTGGTCTAGAAATTCCTAGTCATGTATCGTCTATTTTCTTAGTTTTTAGAGTCATGTATATCATAACTCTTGTTTTATTAAATGAAATTACATGCTACTTACTATATTTCTGAGTATATGTTTATGTTACATATCTCACTTTGGTGATAACATTATTTGTTATACCACCATTCACTGATTTTATTCATCAGATAGACGGATCCCTTTAGTTGTCCTAGACGGATCCCTACTAGGAGGGAACCGTGGGATCCGTGAGACAGGAAACTATTTTCCTACTAACTTGAGTCATATTTGCAGGAAATTACGCATTATACTTGTTTTCTAACCTTTGTTTTGTAGTTATTCAATTAACACATGAAGAATTTGACACCCTAAAGCTAGGGGGAGCTTGGTGTCAAAACAATACGTTGCAAATTACTTGCAATACTAGGTTTAGATTTCGTGACATCCCCTTGCAAAATTGCAATCTTCAAGGGGGAGCACATTCGTCACTTAGACGAAATCCCTTGCAAATTTACTTGCAAACAAACTAGATTAGTATCACTTTCCTGACGCCCTTACATAGGGATGGACTCGTCAGGGGGTAAAGGCGAGATCCTTTCCGTTACTTGCTCTCTATCTCTTTTATTTCTTTCACATGTTTTTCTTAAAACAATGTGTTGCTTTCTTCGAAGCTCTTTTGTTTCGACAAAAGGGAGAAAAAGAAAACTAAAATTCAAACTTCTCTAATTTTAGCTTTTCCTTAAAATAATTTTATGTTTTGTCATCAACAAAAAGGGAGATTGTTAATACAAATAAGCCGTAAAAACATTTATTTATATTTTACGATCTTCTAATGTTTTGTCGATAACAAACGTAAAATCATTTCAACGAAACAAATAAAATACGTAAATGGTTTGAACTAATAGTTTCTAACATATTCACATTTTCACATAAAACACTAAAACAAATATAAGTGATTTTATGATTTAATATTACATATGTACAACAACTAGTGTTTACAGATTTGGGTAAAATATACACATAACTAGTATGTAGTATATTGGGTAATATAAATGGGTAGAAACTTAAGTATCATAACCCATTGGGCAAATACATTGAATGTAGTTGGGTACAACCCAAAGCCCATGACCCATGGAGCTTGACCCATAACCCATTGCATGACATCATGCTTATATCATACATGGATAATATCCATAACCCATGGATCAACCCATACCCAAGTGACCAAGTGCATTGCACTCAAGAGATACATTGTATCTAGCTAAAGATCCATGGTTCAACCCATGACCCATGACCCATAACCAAAATACCCATGGGTAAAGAGGAGTGTCCCACGGATCCCTAGTAATACGCTAGACGGATCCCTTGTGGGAGGGATCCGTGGGATCCGGGGAACAGTAGATTTTTTCTTCTATAAATAGTGAGCCATTTCTTCATTGTTTCTCACCCCTTTCTAACACACTTTCTCCCTGAGTTTAAAACTCACTAACCTCGAGATCCAAGAGATCTATGTTTGTAGTTTTGTTTTTGTGTGATCTTTTAGGTTCCTCTTAAAGGCAAGATCACCACCTTTGAAGTCGAGCAAGCTCAAGTCCATGAGTTGCCATGCTTCCTCATCATCAAGGTTACTGAAGTCTTCTTGTTGATGATTCCTTTCTTTCTTCAAAGAAGTGTGGTGTTGAAGACATTAGTGAAAGATGTCTCAAGTGTCAAGACGAAGATATTAGTAAGGGTATCTATCGTCCATATCATAAGCACTTGTGGTAGGTGCTTAGAAGTCAAGACTAGAAGCATTAGTGAAAGGTGCTTAGAAGTCAAGAGTAGAAGCATTAGTGAAAGGTGCTTAGAAGTCAAGACACAAGACTTTAGTGAAAGGTGTCTTGTAGATCTAGTCAAAGGCATTAGTGAAAGGTGCCTTAGATGTACATTCGATATGGTGTGTTTCGATGTACAAGATAGACTAGTATTAGATCCAAGGATATTGATATCCTTGATGATGTTGTAAAGGAGTAGTTCTCCTTTGGGATTAGTCGTTGGTGTAGTGTGGTAGTAGTTCCTCCATTGCAATGGAACTAGGTGCTTAGCCTAGTACCTAATAAAGGGTAGGCGACGTTGTGAAGGTGTAGTTCTTACTCTTATCTTTTCATTACTTATCTTTATATGCTTGTTTATCAACATCCAACACACACACCAAAATAGATTGACATAAGTCGATCTAAATAGATTAAAAGGAAGTTTTAATTGGCAAAACTATTCAACCCCCTTTCTAGTTTTCCACACAGATAGTTAAGGTTTTCTAGCTATATAATGAACCTAGACTTAGTAGTCTAGGTGTGACACAACCAAAAGTGTAATAGTTTACACCAAAGCTATTACCAACTGTTTTTATTCATCCCAAAAGTTTGGTTACTGCTGTAAAAGCGTCCGAGAGGTTGGAGAGGCAATTCTCATCCATTTTTTGATCATACGGGTTATACGGTTAAGCTAGGCGATTGGAAGTGTGGTTGCTGTAATCCACAAATTCTAATTCTTGTAATCCAAAATTTTAGGTATTCTATGGAACTTGTTATGAATTTCTATTCTCTTGAGTTATTTGAATTACTTTGTTATTACTAGTGTTTTGTTATAATTGTCATGGAGTAGTTCTTGAATATACTTATGTGTAAGGATGTAGGAAACCATACTAGTGTTCTCATATGTGATTCATGTATATGATCTTGTTTAAATGAGTTTTTTGGAAAACTACTAGTCTTGTTTGATTTGTCAGTAAAACATGTTTTAAGAAAAAGGACCGAAAGGATTTCTCTTGTGTTTTATTCCAAAAGTTAAGTGACAAACTAGTATGGGGATATGGTGATTGACAACTACCATGTTTACTTATTGAAACAAGACTAGAAACATTTTCATCACGAAAGGTCGAAAGATTCGTAGTAACGAGTTTAATAAGAACATTTTACAAACAAATGGATTTTCTAAAGGATAATCATTAGGATAAGGACCGAAAGGATTACCTATATGTTATTGTTCTTAAAATGATTTTACAA
Source organism: Chrysanthemum makinoi (assembly GCA_910596185.1). Classification (NCBI taxonomy): domain Eukaryota; kingdom Viridiplantae; phylum Streptophyta; class Magnoliopsida; order Asterales; family Asteraceae; genus Chrysanthemum; species Chrysanthemum makinoi. The sequence goes on from OU343222.1 coordinate 273,936,867, forward strand.
AACATAAACCATGGGTTGGAAATCATTTTCTTATGATTTGTGCATCACATCAAGAGTTTACACCAAGCCTTCATGAACACTTACTATGGTTGCCTATAGACTACACACAAGTATATGTTTCTTAATATTGATTTCATTAAAACCATAATTTTTGGAGAGAGCCTTGACAAAGCTTTCTTGTTACCAATCTTTTAAAACAAATTCAAAAGCGAAATCTCTTGGGACGATCTCGACTTACCCACCTTTGCTATCGCGATCGAGTATACTTGCTCGTATGTGTTTATAGTAATAGCCGGATAATTCTTGTTTATAAATTTTTAAAACTTGCACACGGAAAGCACATCACTTTCACAAGTGGGAGAAATCTCAAAGTGTGTGCAAGGAACAACAATATTATTGGTATCTCTTGACTGCAAGGTAAAGGAAACTAATAATTCTACTAGGACTTAAACACGTTAGATGTTTAATGCCCTACTACATGTAAATAAGAATTCTACTAGGACTTAAACACATGAGATGTTTATTGCCCTACTACATTCTAATAATGATTCTACTAGGACTTGAACACGTTAGATGTTTGTTGCCCTACTACATTAAAATGTCATAATATAGTGTAAAGATACTTCAACATTTGACTACATGTTTAAGTCAACATAATTATGGTTATATGATAATGATTATAATTCTGAAGTATAAAATTAACTTGAAATTACTATAGAACTCAATAGTTTGCGTTCATGATTACTTTTGTTAGTATAATTATGATTACATGTTAAGACATAATTATAAAGTCCTTGAATTCATCAATGACTTATAACATAAAGTATATATAGTAAATGTGTTATGTCTTCTCGTTAACACATAAACATGAGGCTTTGAATTATTCAAAGACTGATAATGTATTATTGAAATGTTCCGTTTTCTTGTTAATACATGAACATATAATCCTTGAACAGTTCTGTCTTCTTGTGAACACGTGAACATAAGGTTCTTGTATTGTTCAATGAATATACATTATTGCATGCACTTGGTTCGTAAATACTTTATATGCAATATGGCTTGACCCAATTGACAAGTATTTGATCCAAAGAGAATTAAGTTATCTATAGAATTCTGATATAGTTTCACAATTCTAATAACTCATAGGATGCCACTTTATTATGGTATGTCTAATGTGTTGGATCAAACCTTATTCATATTGTTTGGTTCTTGATAGCTTTAATTGCTCTACCTCCATAAACATATCAAGGTTAGAAATTGCGTGTGTCATGGATACACTCAATAGAGTTCAAACCTAGAAGGTATTCAAGACAACCCATAACTGAAAACTCTAATTCATTAGGGATTTGAGGTTTTACCACTCAAACCAATTGAATCCTAAATCCTTTTGGATTTTTGATTTATCTACACTTCCTAGCTTGAAGATTGTAGTTTTGGTGTTCTTCCTAGCTTGACGAAACATAAAATTAGTTGCTAGAACTTTTGGTTAAAGAGTGATACTAAATTATAGTTTTTCTATAAACCCTAATTTGAGTTGTTGGAAGGAATTCCATTATGTCTTGATTTAAGTTCTAAATTTGTTAAAATCTTATGAAGCATTTTATTAACAAATCTTGAGATGAGAACATAAAATGTATTTTGTGGTTCTCCATAAAGAACAATTTATTGTTGCTTAAATACTTAGTATTTAGAGAATTGTCTCTACTTACAAAAGTAAGTGGGAGTATATACATATCTCAAAGTTTTTTGAGAGCAAAATACCTAACCTTCTAAAATTCACTTATTAATGTCATACTAAGGTTAAACATGAAAATGTTAACTGAAGTATAATGATTACTCTCATTCATAAATCCGAAAGGATGCCTCATCACTTGAGTGATATTTTTAATATCAATGCTGAGGGATATAAGTTAGGAGATTATTGTAAATCAGCTAACTACTAAAATACATTATCACATCTTGAATCTGATAAATATTTTAGAACTATGAATGACGAGATGCAGTCCTTAAAAGGCAAATCGAGTTTTGAGCTTGATTGTTATTTAGCCTTGGTTAACTTTGTGAGGTTGGAATAAGTTTCTTTTGAAGAAAGGCTCACAAGGACAAAATTGTATACATATTAATGTTTGGCATTTAATAAGAAGTTTTTAATCATACTTAAGCAATTGACTGCGATTAAATTTTCTTATATAATACATGCATTAATTATATAAAGATATTTAATTGTCATACATGTGATTTGTATGTTGAATATGACAATTAGATTTTATAACTCTTTCTTTATGATTACCTTTTGCGAGGACGGTGTGTAATCAAAAGGGTTATGAATCTATATAATCTTTATGTAGTATACAAAATTTATGCAATGCAAGTTTGGATTGGATTATGCATCTAAGAACTGAGATCTTGAATTTAATTACAATATGATTCTGATTAAATTAAGACAACTCTTGAGTACATCTGACATTGAGTGGGAGCAATGTGTTTTTCCTTAAAATTACATGTTGAAGATATCATTCTATTTAAGCTAGATATTGATCCTTAGGCTTGGAATGAAACTTAACTTGGAATTTAGGGAATAAAACAAAAAACCTTGGAATAAATGTTTATCTGGAATAAACAAATGCGAAAAATTAAGTCTGACACAAATGCAATATATTATTCAAGCAAGTCTTAAATGATATTTTTCACTTTGAATAATTTACATGGATGGAAACCTTGTGTTTTTAAACTAAAGGTTTATCATGTATATATATTATATTGTGTATAAGACTAGTTGTTGCTTTTGTACAAGAACAAAATGAGCTGACAGCAACAATATCTAATTGAGAGTGTTTAGATTATTGTTTTTATAAATGTTTACGAATTATAAAGCATAGTGTTGTATAAGTACAAATGATGCAAAAGGATTATTTATACTAGTTGTAGTAGAATTTTATCATTTATGATAAATCTGCTAACTAGCTATGCTCAACATAGAGCATTGTTGCATTACACATTAAGGAATAAGAATACTTTACACTTTTAGAAAACTGTAAAGATGACTGTCAGTATGTTGTTGACTTCTAATACCTCATGCAAGGTAGGGCGACATCTCCATACTATAACTCTTGCAATAGTATGAGCATATGAGATAAGACACTCATCTTATATTTCAAATCACTCACTATATGTGAAATTTGAAACAAGTATTCGGAAAGTTTACTCAGATGAGTATTTAGTTTTTCTTTTAAAGAAAGGTTGAGAATGTTGGAAACATTAGGGTTCAACTTACTAAATTAGTCTCATGCATATCTGTTTTAGTATTTGGATAATTGGGATTGAAAAACAATTTTTACTTTATGATGAATAAAGATACTTGGTATTTGTTATTCATTCATATAATAATTGTTATCCTATATTTGCATGTTTAATCCTTGAATAATTTTATTATTCTAAATATGTCCATTGTCGGTTAACAATATGGGAATATTGTTATGTAAGGCAAATGTGAGTGTTGGTTATATTCTAACGAGAATTCGGATTGTTCCCGCTAAACTCATATGTATTCACTAGAGATGCACATTGGATTCCCCAACTTTCAAACATTTACTTTTGGATCCTTGTCATAAGTAAAATATTGAAAATGGTTTGTTATCTTCATCCTTAGACTTGAGATGCAAGTAAGTTTTATTATGTGTGGATATCATTTTTTGTAAGTATATAGCGCTATCGAACAAGGTAGTTATAAAAGCTATATTTCGGAGTGATGTGAAGTAGCATCCACAACACTTGTAGTCAATAAATGATTTGTTACTCCACTTGATATGTGCAGAAAGATACCATGGCGCCTCTCCATATTTAATCAGATAATTGTTTGGCCAAACCCAAAGGGTAATGCAAGATGATTCTTGATTACATTAGGTATATCTGAATTAAAATCTATAACGAGATTCTAAATGGTTAAACTATATGGAATGATTTGAGATCCATTATCCATGGTTTAACGGTATCTATAACAAAGGATGATTAGAGCAAGAAATTGAATGACCATGCTCTTGAGAAACTTATGAAACTATTCTCTCGGACACTTTTAGTTAAAAGCGGTGAGAGCGTTTGCTAGGCGTTTCCGTCGTTAGTTTTGTGTGCCATTCGACACACCAACTCCCAAGTGGGAGCTGTTGGTTTGTGGGAGTTAAAAACACTCGAAACGACTAGAAGTATGTGATGAACGTTTAAACACGAGAGTACGTGATGAACGTTTAAACTTGAATACGTTATACCCATTTAAGCATGCATATGACCCGATTCGTTTTAGCGATCCATGGACTGAATTCAATTCTATATGTGGGTCGGTTATGAGTAAGCCTTGGGCCTAGTTACTTATAAATGATTGGGTTACATAGATGTTTGTTTTGATTGCTTGTCAATCAAGTATATAGCCCAAGACACAAGTTGGATATATAAACAAATAAATACCAATGCATGCCATACGATTCAGTAGATATCCCTGCATCCGAAAACCATTTTTTATTGATATCTCTGATCATGCATGCAACGAAAAAACATACATCCCTAAAAACCTTATAAAAGCTATCGATTTATCCTAACCATAAAAGGTATCTAATTGGTTTTTAAACAAACCAATTGTAGCTTGTTTTGGTTTTGATAAAAACAACCTTACTTGCATGTTTCATGGTCAAACTAGATAGCAAGAATAAGGTTTGGTTTGTTCCTGCTCGTTTGTTTTCTCGGACAGAACAATAACGATATCAGACCGTTTTTTCCGATATCGGGTGGAACTAAGGTTTTTGATCTCGAGCAAATTTGGTTCTCGGACAGAAAAGAAAGAATGTTCTTTGGGTTTTTCTAGTTCGTGGTATTCAAGTAATTCAAGGTATTGATGGGTTAAACGTTCTCGACTAGCTCAATTCGAACGTACTTGTGTTAAAGTGTTTGTGTGTGATACTCGTAGAGGCATCTATTTTAGGTGCTGAGTTTCGTACTGGTTTTATTGTCCATTACTGAAGATCAATTGCCAAGCAAGGTTAGGGTTTCTTTTATCCCTTTTATTAATTAATTATTGTATTAGTTAATTGTTTATTAATTACGTGTTTAACCTAATTGCGATTACTAGATCCTTATCCGATGCGTACTCGTAGAGGTTAATTGGTTAACTTGTTCTAGAATCCCAACAAGTTCAAACCGAGCCAGTTGTTGACGAGGATTCTTAATTTCCTTTGCTCTCAAGATCAGTAAGTGCGTAATTGCTTAGTATTGAGGGCCATTCTATACATTTGAAGTGATGGTTTATGCGTCGATAGTTCTCTGAGTTTGGACTTTAATTTGGAAGACAGTAACAATGTACATTGTTGTTTCGAGTATTGTCAGCAACTTATCTATAAAGAACAAAACACAGACATCGCCACATGAGTATAGAGAGCGCCATTTCATTTGCTAACTTGTTTTAGCAGCTAAGTTAGAAACAATACGTAGTACTCCTTTTGTCTCAAATTGAATCTCCACTTTTATATGTGAGCCTCTTACAATATTAACCAATAAAATTTTCTCATTCACTTAGAAGTATTTTGATTGGTTAAAATTAAAAGTGTATATTCCAAAAATAGCAAAATAAACTTATATTTTGAGACGGAAGGACTAACAAATAATAAGTTCCGAACATATAAAAAAAGTTTTGTAGTACATTATATATCCTCTAGTACCTAAGTTCTGCATGTTTTTTGCAAATAACTAGCTAACCCAAATAAAAAATACGCAATCTTATATATAATAAAGGAATTATATCATTTCATCATTTCAGAGTGATTTTGTCAATTCATTTTTATTGAAAAAACAATTGGGCCAATAGGAGAGCTATATTTCGCCACATAAGCAAAATCGTGTGATGTGATTGGCTAATAAAGGTCAAAATTAAATTGATTTTGGTCAAACATTAATAGATTGGTGGAGAATTTTGATTGATAAAAAAAAACACATAAAAATATAGGTGTCAAATTGGTGAAAACAAAAATTTTAAAAAAGAGAAGGTAATTAATAAAACTTTAGTAGTTGAATTTTTAAAAATTATATAGAGTTAAGTGTAATATTATAAGCCTCCAGGTTTTTTAATAACTTTAGATTATAAACAAATACACCCTTATACTTTATACCCTTTATATTTTATATCTTAAAAAATACAATGTATATGGTGTTTTAAAATAACAACATATAAATTTGCATAAGATTATAAGTATCAATTTTTTTACTATATACGTTCAATAAAACTCATTTATTTCATTTTTAAAAGTTTAACGTATGTGGACATGAGTTTATATTTTAAATACGGCTAAATTACTGAAAACGAAAATATAATTATCAAATTGTAAGCACGGGTTACTTTAATATAAATTAAATATACGATTGTACTTATAACAATGACTCATGTAATTCTTATTTATTTATATAAGGATATATAGAAAAACATTTTTAAAAAACTTTAAGGAGTATACTTTAACTTTATCAATGCTAATTATGTGCTTTTAAACTTGCATAATGTGTACAACATAATATTAGTAGTGAAATTCAAATGACAACATCAACATCTTTGTCAGCTAAATAAAATTAAATCTTGAGTTATCTAACAGATATTTTTACAAAAATTTTTCCAAATTCTAATGAAAATAAATGCATAATAAAAAACTCGTGCATAAGTATTAGTTATACTTATATCACAATTTTCATGGGCAAATTCTTATATGTGTATATACTGAACTAAAATGTTAAAATAAATTTGATTTATGTGTAAACTTCGTGCGTGCATGAAAGTTATAAATATATAATTATATGCAATTATCTTTAAAGACACAATATTCAATATTAATACAAAATAACTTTTAGTGTCAAAACCCCGTGCATGCACGAGTATTATAACCAGGGGCGGAGCCATGTGATAAGTACCAGGGGGTGTTGCCCCCAACAAACCTCTCCTAGACATACGAAATCATATAGAAAAAAAATATGAAATTGGTATCAAAATGAGCAGTGCCCTCAGCTTGATAATCCCAGTGCCCTCAGCGTTCACTGAGAATTCAAAATCTGAGCGTCAACTAAGCTTTAATGTATAAAAGCCATTTTTTCTAATGGGTGTTATTTGGTCGGAAAACGTGAAAAAGAAATAGAAGACAATAGAAAAGAGGGGAAGTGAAGAGTAGAGGGAATATGTGCATTGGGAGTGGGTAACCAAAAGTCAAAAAGTACAATTTAATGTAGTACCACTCCGTATTACATAAGGAGTATAGTATTTCTCTTCGGCCCAGAGTTTCAATTGTTACTTTAAAATGTACTTCGTTTGAGTTTAATATGCAAAATATTAAGATTTTCATAACTATTACTCCATTGTAGTGTTACATAAGATTTTGTTATTTTGTTGACGACATAAATTTATTTTGTTGTCGATTGTTAGTTTCAAATTTATATTACTAACTACGATAACATGCATTTTAAGTAATATGACTATGTTTAGTTTTTCATAAAGTGTTCATATTTGGCCTATGGGTATAATGTAAAATCTAAGTTAGTTAATTTAATGGCTGATTAGTCAAAATTACCGATCGTATTTGACACCTGCACATATTATTAAGCGCTAATTGTAATGAAGTAGAGTTGTTTTTCCTTTTTAGTGAAACCCGGCCCGGTTTCAAATTACACTAAAAAAATTGACACTTTTTAACATAAATTTTTCTACTCTCTTGTTGGTCAATGCCCCCTGTAATCATTTTTGCTGGCTCCGTCACTCATTATCTTTACTACTTTATAATGCATTTAGGACATTCTTAAAATAGCAAGGCTTAAAATTCAGACTTTGTAACTTACTTATTATAGAAATATAATTTCTCTTGCTAAATTAATACATACATCTTGGAAAAAGTTAAGCCATACGATATAGCATTAGTAGATATTGAATACAAAATTTAAAGTCCCTTCAATATTATTAAAGCCCACTTTTATGACTTTAAAAGTCATTGTATTATATAACAGACCTCATTCTTGGGGCCCACTTTTGTCCCATTAAATGTATTGATTAGTTAAAGCGGGTATAAAACTCACAAATAAACACACACAAAAGACCAATCATATCTTACACTCTCTACCAAAACATAAATTGCCACTCTTGTGCTAAATAGCGGTGCCAACTAAATCTGCCACCACCGCTAACGGCGTGTGTCGGCATCACCACCCTTGACATGGTATAGGTGGCCTTTCGCCAAAACTTTTGGTATAATCGAAAAGCATTACGCCAAAAATTTAGTTTCGAGTGATGTACTATGGCAGATGCCTACTGCTATAACTAGTTATAGATATATCCAAAGGGTTGTACTATATAAACCCTCCCTATGGGGTCAAATCATAGGGAATATTCCCTTTGTCCTCACTTTTTATCTGTAATAACATGATTTTGTCGGGTTTGTTTTATATTTCGGCAGTTTTAAGCGTTTGACTTATTAAAACTTTATATTTCTGATTCAGCGTTTTCAGTTATAGGCTTTGATATAAACAAAATTATGAAAATAAAAAAAATAATAAAAACAAAAGTAAGGGGGGTCAATCTAAAAAACTACCAACCGTCGGAATAACCCAGGCCTATCCAAATTGCTGAATTAGTTAATTTTAAGCCAACCTGTTGTTCATCAACCAGTCAATACAGATTCTTTGTAGCAACCAAGTTTGACTTCATAAGCAGTATCATGCAAACTTTTGAGCATAAGCTATTTTACTATATTATCGTCAACGGATAAATGAAGTACAGAAGATAAGATTACTTATTTATCATATAAAAATATTGAAGTTTTACAACAACTCATCCAAACAAAATAATTGCGTACGTTGAGAGTCCGTACCTCTTTTTCCTTGTTTTCCAACTTGTATAAAAACTCTAAAATTTAGACTGAAATACACCGTTGGTCCCTAAACTTGTCATTGCGCATCGTAATGAGACAAACCTTGCATTTATCATTGTGGGGAGTCAAAAACTTGGGTTTTTAATGTCAAACTAGTCCTTTGATCACTAATGCCAAAGTCAATGTCTGATTTTTTATGCATGTAGTCGAGGGTATTTTAGTCCATACACATTTATACTTTTGTTTCTTTACATTTGATTTTGTTTGTATTTTCTTCTCTTCTTGTTTTACGGTACAAATCACCATGAACACCTATAAATCACCATAAACAAGTATTTTGTGAGGAAATTTCCAGGTTGGAGGCTTCAGTGGCTTCACGATCATCACTTTCAAGATAAAAATGATACATGAAAGCTACCTCTCTGTATCTATTGAAGTATAACTTGAGTGGTTCAATATAATCTTCGAACCCGAGGGTGGCCATTGCCCATAGAAGATCATCACCGTTGATAGTTTTCCTCTTTTCCCTTTGACACTTGTCACTTGCCCTACACATACAACACCAAGAGACCGGTTAAAATCATTTTTTCATTTAAATACAAATACCGGGAATATGCAACTTTTTTCACATTGGCGTCACAATAGCATGATGTTTTATCAATAACTTTCTGATTATCATTCTACGAAGAGCCCAAATCCCACCCACATAACTTCACCACTCAGGTGTGGTTTTTCTGGTCTTTTTAGAAAAGGTGTGTTAAGTTAGGTTCAAAAGGGTGTTTGGATATGCAATTTAAAAGTGAATACAACAATTTGAAGAATAAGATTCAAAATCATGTAAAAAATTATTAGGTAATTTGACATTGTTTCAGTTCCCTTACACACTTATCCATACCTGATTATTTTGACCTTAAGAAGGGCATTGTATTTTGGAAGTAAATATCTGATCATTACAATTTTCAAATCACGTATAATCAGTTTAAGACTAGCTGCAACAAAACTGAAATGATTTCTGATTATACAACTAGAGTTAATTTACATGTAAATTCTCAAATAAGCAGAATTTGCCATCACTCAAACGATAGTTGATCTTTTAAAACCTGATTTGTTACAGCTGGCTGTCTAACTCTAATAATTTCATATCACAAGATCACCTTTATGTTGCAACACAAAACAACCCCTAAATAGTCATAAACGTGCATTACCTTACTAAAAGTCTAAAACAATTACCAGCTTAACACCACATCCAAACACCCCCACTTATAAAACAAAAACACAACTTCATCAAGTAACTAAATCCAAACACAAGCAATGAAAACAAATGTTAAGAAGTGCATACGTACTCGCTAGTGACAAAGCTGATGAACTCAGACACGCACTCTTGAACAGTCTCCTTAGCATCCTTAGCCATTTTGCTACTACCAACACATATTTGGTCACATCTGGGTAAAGACTAAGCCAAGCCACTTCTCTTGACATGCTTGGTGTTGCTTCAGCAATGGTCGCTAAAGTTGGTACATCAAGTGGCGATGGTGATCGGTTAAACGATTTTGCTTTGGTCACGTCTGGGAAAAGACTAAGCCAAGCCACTTCTCTTGACATGCTTGGTGCTGCTTCAACAATGGTCGCTAAAGTTGGTACATCAAGTGGCGATGGTGACCGGTTAAACGATTTTGCTAATTTGTGTAATGAGCAAGAAACAACTGCAGTGATGTATTAGCGGGATTTGTGGGTCAATTTCACGGAGGCTTTGGGTTCGTGCATTACAAGTTCTGTTGACAATTGAGATATTCGTCACCAAGTCGAACATGCGAGTGGGTGGTTATCTATTACAGAATGTGGTTGAAGGCGACAATTGTTCATAAAGGGATTAAAGCGTATGGCAAGAATTTTTGATGGTTTCGGATGTGTAAGAGCGAAAGCGAGCAATCAATGTAAAGTGCATTATAGCAAGGCTCGGAATCTTCTTGGATTGGATGTTATCAAGTTTGAACCTGGTAGTGAAGGTACCACTGGTGCCAACCATGGGGTGGGAGTGATGATCATGAAGGTACTTGCATGGTCGACAATGGATCGATTATTTCTCATGATAAGTCATCCATGGATTGTAAGATGGAGCCTCGATCATCCGAGTTAGGGGAAGAACATTTTGAATCGATATGAATGTAGTAAATAAGGACTGAGCCTCTGGTCGGATACTAAGTCGAAGATGATTTGGTTGGAGGAAGGGGTTCAAATGGTAATTTGGAAGGAGCTGCTGACAATGAAGCCACTGAAGCCGCCAACCTAGAAATTTCCCTACAAAATACTTGTTCATGGTGATTTGTCGGTGTTCATGGTGATTTGTACCAGAAACAAGAAGAGAAGAAAATACAAACAAAATCAAATGTAAAGAAACAAAAGTATAAATGTGTATGGACTAAAATACCCTCGACTACATGACAAAAATCAGACATTGACTTTGGCAATAGTGGTCAAGGGACTAGTTTGAAATTAAAAACCCAAGTTTTAGACTCCCCACGATGATAAATGCAATGTTTGTCCCATTACGATGCGCAGTGACAAGTTTAGGGACCAACGGTGTATTTTAGTCTAAAATTTATAGGGTAAGACTACCCGCAATAAACTCTCATTAACCCTCAAATTTTTCTGTCACATCAGCTTTTTCTCTCATGTAACATACAGACGACCTTTTAGGCATAGTAAAATGACCTACAATACAAAAAAACACACCTCACAAAAATACATTTTAATTAATTATACACACACAACAAAAACTCAACCGAGTGTGCTAATCGGTTAAGTTCTCGACCCTTATCACTGTCGACCCTCACTCGACCCTCACTCAGCAACAAGGACGACCTCATGCGATCCTCACTCAACTGATCTATTGCGAGTAGCCTAACTAATTTTGGTCATCACTATTTTGGGACCCATTGTAATTTGTCCTATTAAGATTTAAGGTAATAGATCGGTTTTAATTATATGTTTTTTATGACATTAACTTTATATATGACCAAAAAAAAAATGGTTAAGATAACGTTAAGTAAAACCCATGCGGAATCACTACAACAAAAATCACTTTTCGTCATGGTGACCTTTTAACGACGACAAATGTTGTCACAAAAGATGAGGCCTACTTTTTTCAGGGGCGGAGACAATGGGAGGACTGGTGGGTGCTAGACATGCCTCAACTAGCCCAATAAGTCCACTATGATATAGTCCAAAAGCCCAATATTTTAAAAATAGGAACAATCGGCCCCTACCAATGTTGCTGATTCAATATTGCGTTCTTTGGATATAAACAATGTAACTGTTGAAAATCAAGAGTCAAGTGGAAGAGGAGTGTAACAAGTGAATAAAACGATCAAAAGAATTGTTTTTTCTGATAAAGTATTGTATGATTTTATTGATTTGTTCTTTCTTTAATAATCATAATTACTAATTCACTTATTATTTATCATTAACATAAAGTTTTTGTTTTAATATCTTGAATATTTTTTTTGCATGTTAGTTCATGAGACAAAGGATTTGAAGATGGTGATACGACGTTGAGGAAACTACAGACTTTATTTGGTCAAATGCTCCCCTTTATATTCTAGGTATTGTTATATCCATAGCCTTCACATATGACACTTGTTAGGAAATCAAGAATCATAAGTTAACTACGGAAGAGGTACTGTATTTTTTTATTAGTAGCAAAGAGGTCAAATGCTAGTCGCTAAGTTGCTAATGGTCACCGAAATTCTTAGAAAGATTGATTCAGGCTTTGTATTAGTGTAAAACACGTGTTTCTTTAATTTATTATACATTTGGCTCTTCGTTTACTTATCCAGATTTTCATGCTTTGATATATTAGTTAAAATTATATTGTTATAATCCTAAAATTTTATATCAGCCCCCTCTTAACTTGAAATCCTGACTTCGCCCCTAACTTTTTCAACTCAATTTTTGTTAAAAGTTTGACTGCAAGACTCACACTTTTAGCGATGACATATGTCGTCACTAACAATGATAATATATTTTTATTAAACAAGTTTTTTTATTGATAAAAAATGCATGCGCAAAATAGTTTAGCCGGGCCAAAACTTTTTGTGATTACACATATCATCGTTAAAGGTTTATATGAATTTAATAATATTTATTCTTATTCCAAGATTTATTTATTTTTAATCAAAAATCAATTAAAAATGATTAATTTAAACAAATTTATTGTGAAAATACATGTAGCGACGACTTTTGTCGTTGCTAAAAGTGTATTTCACTTGTATATTAATTTTTTATTTTTATGTAATTGTTAAAGTTAATTTTTAAAAATATATATATTAGTTTATTTTCAAAATTAATATTTTAATGAATTATAGAAACTATAGATGGTTAAAATGTGTTTAAGTGTAAAAGTAATTAATTATGTATCGTCGATAATTTTGTATTTAGACTTGCGTAATTCAAAAGACGTTTTTCATGGAGAAAACATACACACTCACCAACCAAAACTTAAATAAATACGTGAAAGTTAACTAAATTGAACAGTGTTAAATCAAAACAATAACTAAAACACATGAATTACATTCCAAATTGATAAACGTTTAAACATTTACATATTTATTAGGAACAAGGATTCCAACCCGCGCATTGCCGTGAGGTATTTGTATACTATACTATTGCAGAAGAAGAAAGCTTTTGGCAACGAAAAAGCATAAGAGAAAACAACAATCAACACATAAAATTACAATATTCAATTTCATATCCACTTGGTTCAAGATTTTGTATGCAAGATACACATAAAGTCGCATAGAGTCATTTTTGTTAATACAAATAAGCCGTAAAAACGTTTATTTATATTTTACGATCTTCTAATGTTTTGTCGATAACAAACGTAAAATCATTTTAACGAAACAAATAAAATACGTAAATGGTTTGAGCCAATAGTTTACTAACACACTTACGTTTTCACATAAAACACTAAAAAAGTAAAAGTGGTTTTATGATTTAGTAATACATATGTACAACAACTAGTGTTTACATATTGAGTAAATATATACATAACTAGTATGTAAAATAATGGGTAGAAGTTTAAGCATTTGACCCATTGACCAAATACATTGAATGTTGTTGGGTAAAACCCAAAGTCCATGACCCATGCCCATTGAGCATAACTCATAACCCATTGCATGACATCATGCATAAGTCATATATGGATATTATCCATGACCCATGGTTTTAACCCATGACCCATGGACTAGACGCATTGCATCTTGTAGATACATTGTATTTACTTGGATACCCATGGTCCAATATCTAGGATCCATGACCCAAAACCCATGACCCATGACCCAAAACCCATGGGCAAAGAGGAGCGTCCCACGGATCCCCAAGTTTACACTGGACGGATCCCTCAAGTGAGGGATCCGTGGGATCCATGGAACAGTAGCTAAATTTCTTCTATAAATAGTGAGCCATTTCTTCATTTTGGGTTGCCACTCCCATACATACTTTCCCCAAGTATTGTAACCTTCTAACCTCAGATCCTAAGGATCTCTCAATGTAGTTTGTATTTTGTTTTTATGTGATTCTCTAGGTTCCTCTTAAAGGCGAGATCACCACCTCTTGAAGTCGAGCAAGCTCAAGTCCATGAGTTGCCATGCTTCGTCATCATCAAGACTACTGAGGTTCTCTTGTTGATAGTTCTTTCTTTCTCCATAGAAGTGTTGTGTTAAAGGCATTAGTGAAGGATGCTGAAAGAGTCAAGACGAAAGCATTAGTGAAAGGTGCTTAACGTCCGTGTCAAAGGCATTAGTGAAGAATGCCAAAGGAGTCAAGACTAAGGCATTAGTGAAAGGTGCCAAAACGTCCGTGTCAAAGGCATTAGTGAAGAATGCAAAAGGAGTCAAGACGAAGGCATTAGTGAAAGGTGCCAAACGTCCGTGTCAAGGGCATTAGTGAAGGATGCTTAGAAGTCAAGTCAAGTGGCATTAGTAAAAGATGCCAAGGGTGTATAATCGATGAGGTGCATCGATATACAAATAGAGATAGGTTATATCCAAGGATATTGATATCCTTGATGGTGTTGTAATAAAGAGTGGGTCTCCTTTGGGATAGGTGTTGTGTAGTGTTGGGTAGTAGTTCCTCCATTGTAATGGAACTCGTTATCTAGCCTAGTACCGGATAAAGGGTAGGGGACGTTGTGATGGGTGTGGTTCTACCTTGTGGAAGAACCCGGTGTCTAGGCTAGTACCAGAAAAATAGTAGGCAACGTTGTGAAGGCTTCTCCGCCATAAGGAGTTGGTGTCGTGTAGTGTTTACGAACTCTCGAGTAGGTGACTCGGGGAGTGGAGTAGGGCAAGGAAGGTGTCCTTGTAGCCAAACCACTATAAACACTCGTGTCGTGGTTATGTGCTTCTCACTCTTTATCTTTTACTACACATTTATATATCTATCTATCAACGTCCAACATACACATCTAAATAGATTGACATAAGTCGGTCTAAATATTTTAAAACAAGGTTTTAATCGGTAAAACTATTCCCCCCCCCCTTCTAGTTTTCCACAATTGGTATCAGAGCTTCGTTACCAAGTTTCTTAGAGTATGTTGTACTTTAATAACTTGATACGATCCGTGTATGTTTGAAAACTACAAAGAAGGATTTGTTTTTAAAAAAGGTCATGTTTTAAAAGTCATCATATTTTATAACGTTGGACAATGATAGAACGTTCTAATATTTTCTTTGTTAAAGAACTCTTCATACTTGGATTTGGTCATCCCAAGAAGATCATGAAGAAGTTCTCTCTAAATATTTCTTTCCTTAAAAAGAATATTTAGCAAAGGTATGATCCTCAATAAATTACAAATAATTTTGTCTTAGGTCATTTTTTTAATCATGATTAAATCTTAGTAGTATTTTTATGCTCTCTTAATAATCACTAAAGTAGTTATCTACATTAGACTTATCATCAAGAACAGTATTCTTCGTTGATCTCTATAAACAAAACTACAAACTAGTGATAATGAATTCCTGGCTATTCGATAGCCTTGATCATTACTCCTCACAAAAGGATAATTGACATTTCATCTATGTCAATGAGTATCCATGTGAAATTTCTTAAATTATGATAAAATGGGATTTTATCATAATCTTTGAAAACTTCTCAAAGAATTATGAATTATTCATAAAAAAGGAACTTCGTAAAATAGGACTAGTATAACCCGTCAAAACCCCAAACCATAAGTTATGGAGCAAAAACATCGACCCTAGACAATTTAGAACTCCCAAACCAAAATTATCAAGGAATACTTAAGTGACTAATTCTGTCTTGCGGATCCCGCATTTGAACTAGCGGATCCCTCCTACAAGGGATCCGTGGGATCCGTGCAGCGAGACAACATAAGTTAGAAATGACCAGTGTGGAAGTTCCACTATCACTTTCCTCTATCAAAGACTCACGAACATAAACCTATTCTGTTCAGGGGAGCAAATTGATCATTTCCTTCAAGCAAAACAATCTCTTGTGTAAGTATAATCTTCACTACATTGTTATTTCTATTCCTTGATTCTTAGGATTACAATTTTCATCTTTAGAAGTTGGGTTCAAATGGGTTTGTCATAATTTGTTACCACATTGTTTTCTAAGATAATCTAAATCAAAGAATTAACATTGTTAATACAAATTAAACTCATTCCTTGAATTCAATGAAGATGTTTTGAGCAAAATTGTGATCAAACCCTTTAGTCTACTATTCACACAATTAACACCACATTGTGGTTTTGTTGTATAGGAATAATCGCCAACAAGATTATCATGATACATCCGACAAGTCTTTGAAGGAATTGGCTTTGATTGCCTTTTGGACATAAACGAGCGAATTTGTCCGGTGTTCGTGCTTGAATTTTACAATACTATGAGAATCGTTAGGAATGATAACGGGAACATCTCAATAGCCTTCATCATCAACGAGCATGAGTACACCCTCTCTCTTGTAGAATTTGGAAGAATACTCCGTGTCCCATATCAAGGAGTGTGCATGTATTCCAATGAATGGTCTTTGGCGAGCTACGACATGGTAGATCATTATGAAGTCTACTACATGAGCATCCGGAAGCAACCACGGTAAGGGATACCGTATTCATGGAAAGGGCATCTCCAGGGTCACGAGGTGAAATTCCAAAGTGATCTATAGGGATCCATTTCAAATGGAGCTTTCCGAAATGTTCCCGTTCTACAAGAAATGGGAAGTCGTGGTAAGGGAGAATGTGCTTTGCTTGGGAGGGAACAAGGATCATCCCAATGCGTGCTTGAGCTTCATGATTTATTTCCTTGTGACCGACACTCGCTTCAACCTTGCATATTACATGGTAAAGAGAATGGCGAGTGTGAAAAGCATGGACAAGATGGTAATCCCTTATGCAATGCTCCTATCCCGTCTAGCAAACTTCATCTTTGCTTTAGAGCCTTCTCCGTATTCCTTTGATCATAGCTTTTGCAACAAAGTCATGGTGCCGTTATCCGAGGGAAAGACTACAAGGTTCATGGTGGATGGCAAGAGACCTCACCCACCAACGGATTCATCGGATTAGAGGGAAATACAAAGAGAAGGAGAAGGAAGTAGCAACCCCCTTAGCAACACCGATCTCGACCCTTTAGATTACATCAATCAATTGCAGGACATTCCTAGCCCATCACAAGAGTGGCAACAAACTAAAGGGATCTTCAAGTGCTTCGCCAACTTCTTGAAGTAAAAGAAGTAGAGATGGTGGGATGAAGAGTGAAGGGGATGAAGATGAAGATGAAGACGGGAGTTAAATGGAAGGAGATGTGGATGGAAGGTAAGGTCATAGGACCTTAATTTATGAAAACAATTTAAAACAATGGTCTATAACATCTTAACAATACTTATGTATAGTAGAATGTAATTCGTAGGAATTGCCATGACTTGGCATTGAACATCTTAACTTAGGAACTACTAAAATGAGATCTTACGACGACTTGATCCTATTCAAGTAGTCGTTATCACTCATTTTTAACTACCTTTTAGTTCTCCCCACTTGCTATGCGTTATACTAGTTGTGTGCATGCGTTTACTGATTTTAGAAATGACTAGGATAAGCATTTGCTAAGAGTGCAAAAATTGCACAATTGTTGGGAGGCTTCTGGTCTGTAGTAGCCGGATCCCTCAAATGAGGGCACCGTGGGATATGGGCAAATAGATACCAGATACAAATCATGTTTCATCAAACATGTCCTCTTGATCACATCACTCTAGCTAAACATGATTCTTTAAGACTACTTAAGTCTTCCTTAAGCTTAGTAGGTCTCACATTCACCCGTAGCAAACTTAGGATCAAACTCTAAGTGATTTTGATTTATCAACTCACCAATACTCACCATATTTCCGCTCCAATGCTCACACTTTGCTCCTCACATCTCAAAACACTTAGTTTGATATTTCTATCAATTTTAGCAAATTGATTTTAGTCATTTTTACCTTAAAATAGGCTTAAAACTAGTTTTTCATTTTTTTTTTATTTTTTAAGAATTTTTCAAATTTCTCTTAAGCCATCATCGGATCTCTAGGATCAATTGCCACCATTTGTCATACTCAAATCAATGAGTATCATCCTTAAACATGTTGTTACACTATCAAAAAGTCCACTTTCCTACCCAACACTATCATTAAGTATCCTCACTCTTTGTGGTTGGACATTTAAGTCACCTATCACTTAAGACATCTAAGGAAATTCAAAACCTCAAGATTTATAGGCTTTAGACCCTACAAGAGTATAATCACTTCACCATATTTACATGTAATGAGTGGACCACAGGTTTATAACCGAGGGCGGATCCCTAGTGAGAGGGATCCGTGGGATCCGTGTCTACAGAAAGCTTATAATCAGCTTTTCTTTCAAATTTAAACCATCTTTGGTAAACTAAACTGTTGGATCGATGTACTCAAACCAAACTAACTTATATAGCTTGTAAGGGTTTAATAACCTCGGATAAATCCTAAGTTACTAACAATGAAACACTGAACTAACTCTATTAAGTATGCAGAATTTACTTAACAAAGCTAAGAAGAATTAACTTTAACTTCAACAATTTAATTAATACTTAGAACACGCTTGTTATCTGATTCTTTAACAACTCTAAAACTCTAATATCATTATTCTCTAAAAACTCTAA
Source organism: Chrysanthemum makinoi (assembly GCA_910596185.1). NCBI lineage: Eukaryota > Viridiplantae > Streptophyta > Magnoliopsida > Asterales > Asteraceae > Chrysanthemum > Chrysanthemum makinoi. The sequence goes on from OU343222.1 coordinate 273,955,922, forward strand.
TATTATTGCATATCTTGCCAATCTAGGGATCCTTTTATAGGCTTAAGGATAACCCTAGTCGGTTTACAATTACAAACCTTATACGACAAGTAATACTAAACTAATCTAAGAACATTCTAGAATTACATAATAATCCTTATGCGATTTTGCATATCGGTCCTTTAAGCATGCGTACTTTGATGAATCGAACATTACTTTGACTTTCTTCTTTAGCGTACTTTGACTTGATTACTTTGACTCTTGACACTTTGACTTTTATATCCCAACAATCCTCCCCTAACTTGAATTCTACTTGCTTGATTTCAAGTTCCTTTGTATATTAAACTTTAACATCTTTGTCTTCAAAGAGAGATTGTGACTTTATCTTCAAATTTTGTCTTTGTAGATCATGTGCTTATATTATCATCATCAAAGTAGTCTTTATCAGTAATTCTTTTCAGCAACAATCAGCAACATATGGAAATTTTGTACATTAATTCATTAAGTTTCAGTCTATTCTCATCACTTCCAGGTGTGTAAACTCCTGTGAGAGGTGAATCATTGAAATTTTAATGGATTTTGATGTCTCTTTACCAAAGCCATTAACTCTGGAGTAGCCAAATGTTTAGGTGTGTAAGACCATGGTACATTGATAACCATATGATTTTTAGCAAATTATCAGCTATCAACAGATTTGATTTGTCTTTACCAAAAGTTGTACCCTTTTGGACTAGTTAGTTCTTGCAACCATGGTGAACTAATTACCATATAAATGGTTTTTCCACAGCCTTTACCACAAGCCATTTTTCTTATGGGCTATCCAACTCTTTACATTGCTTATATAGTGAGTTGATTACCATACAACTTATTAGCAAGTTGTCAACTATATAACCGATTTGAGATATCTTTACGAGAGCCGTTTGCTCATGGATTAGCCAATCCTTTTGATAAACATGGTGGATTGATAACCTTTTGTTATAACCTTCTCAAAAACCATTTGTTGCTTTTAACTTTTGTTTCAAAATATTTTTCACTTAACAAAAGTTTTCTTTTAAAACTTTTAAGCGGTTTGTCTTTTACAAGCGATTACTTTGGTTAAAATCTTGCATTTATCAGTGATACTTTGAATAAAATACTTACTTTTCAAAATTTATACAATTAAACATCATACCGGTATTTATGCTTCATCATCGGACCATAGTTGTCCATCGATATATAACTCAATAACCATTAGAGTTGTTTAGGTTTCTTCTTCAACTTCCATTCCATGATCCAACATCCTTCTCATAAGATCATTAGTCAAAGGATATCTTCTTCGGCTAACATATGGATCATAGTTCCATTTTCCAATTCCAAAGCATGCACTCGATTCTTCAAAAATCTCCGACTTGTAATCTCCCAATCTTCTTGGTTTTGCGAGTTCATCGATGCTTGTTTCCTCGGTTTTAAAGATAGTTGTCAGATCTCCTAGTAATACTAAGCCAACTCCAGTTGATGGAATATGTTCAAAGTATTCTTGTACTAACTGATATAGTTGAAACATATCTGCTCTATCTATTGTATGCAATATATCCCATAGCAAATTGAACACTCTAAAACTTTCATCCTCCCTATGAAACATTAAATAGTTTCCATCTTTTGACTCTACTACTTCAAATGTCGTTATCTTAGTCTTCTTTACTGCAGCATCTTTGGATTTGGGATTCTCAAAGTCAAAAACTGTTATGTAATTTCTCAGCTCATCAACTGTATCTGATCTTAACTCAATCTTCTTTGATGACATTCGAAACCGGTTGTTCTTTTTCTTTTCAAGCTTCTTTTACTAACATCCTCCTTTTGCTTATCATCCTTGAAAGAAATAATACTCTCAAATTGCTTCGATAAGCTTCTCGGCATGACTTTATATAAATCTTTCATCGCTAAGTAGTTCACTTTTGTAATCCGTATACCCTTGACCCTTTAGATAAGCCATCATAGCATTTCTTTCTTTAGCTTTCTTGAGTTGGTCTTCTAGGTATAACGGCCACTTGACTCCTCCTTGGTTGGGCAATCTCGGCATCAAATTTAGCTTGTAGTTCCCTAGCGGTTGCTTCATTCTTAGCTACTTCAATAGCTCTTATCTCGCTAAAGTTAGCTTCTTTTCTTCTTTGTTTCCACCGGTTTACCTTTACCTTTATCTTTTGGATCTAAACCTGGTTGAAGCTTGTGGTTGTTCTTGATAACTCTTGGAATGCTAACACCCCTTGGTCTTGATAAGTTGTGCAATATCTCGATCTGATTTCATCATCACTTGCGTGTACTACTTTGGGTGTAACAGCTTCCTCTTCTTGTAGAATTGTTGAAGGACCAGCTTCTTCATCAAAATTAAGTGTCCTTGGTGTAATCAGCTCTTACCTTTGAATTTCTTGAAGACCAGTACTTTGATCAGCAGCACCTTGATCATCAGTACTTTGGACACCAGTTCTTTGAACTCCGGTTCTTTCGGAGCTCGATGCTTTGAATATTAACCCGTGCTTTAGTACTTTTAGGTTCATATTCTTTTTCTTCATAAAATTCAGCATCTTCTTCCAAATTCTCTTGCTCTATATTCCTCCCCAATTGGATAGAAGATTGTCAGTGAACCTTTTACTGTAGAGCCTTGTTAAAATGCTTTCTTTTCTTCTTTTCGTATGACCCATAATCTGTGATGTGTTACTAAAGGCCAGACAGACCTCTTAAGTTTTCTAAACTTGGTCTTCAAGCTGGCTATCTGCAATGCGACAGGCCTCGGTTGTTTTCTTTAATCGACTAGCTCCTTGTCGAACATAATTATCCAGACACTAAACCTTGGGGGTATATCAGTATATCTCCTTCATGGGATGATGAGGGAATAGGGATATCAGTTCGACTCAATAGGTGGAGTATCATGGTGAGATGAGGTAGGTGAAACTCTACGATTACCTTCATTTACATCGATTACCTTGCGAAGCGGTTCCTTGAGATCGGTTCCTTGAGAAGCGATACCTTGAGTTGAAGTAGTACCTTCTCTTTCATCACTAGATGCAGCCTCATCTCTAATTGCTTGAACAATCTCCATAATTGAAGTAGTCAATGGAGTGTTCCTTCCAGAAAACAAATCACTCTTCCTAGTCATGAAGGTGAAGATCTTTGCGAGGTTGTACCACAGCAGGTAATAAACTTCGAAGGCTTTGGTACATCATGAAGTTGTTAATTCAAGAAGACTTGAATAAATCTTGGATACATCAACCAGCGTGATCCATGAGAAATGTGAGATATCATACCATCTAGAATTAGCCTTGAAAAATTGAAGATACGATTTGTAGCCAATCCCACTAAAGCAGATGCTATATTATATCAAATTGCTCCATGAAGTACTCTTAGACCGATACAATGAAGTAAGACATGAACCAAGTACTTCAATCGGACTAAATAAGGGCTTCTTGAATACGTTTTACGGTAAAGACCCTTCATATCCAATGTCATAGCGTATCCCAAAGAAATTGTTTATCAAATCGAATAGCTCATACGCATCATCAAATAATAAGTCTTCACAATTGAAGCATTAACTTTCACAAGCCTTCCGCAACTTTTAGCTTGTATATACGAATCATCATTCTCCATGTGAGTCCTAGCGGATTTTAAACCCATTGAATCGGGGCTCAATGACATCGGTTCAACCAAAAGTGCATAACTAATTGGAGACCCCGTGAGAAAATCAATGATGTCATGGAATGCGACATTAGCTTCAGTTTTATCCAAATTTGCCACCATGTTGTGTTTAGAAACAGTGTTTCGGTTCACCATTGATGGTTGTATAGGTGATTGATTCGATGAATAAGTAATTGTGTGAGAGAGAGAAATATGGAAAAGATTGGTAAGAATAAAGATGAGAGGGAAAATCGGAAAGTAGTTATTTATAGGTAGGATTTGAAAAATCACATCCCATAATAACAAAGTTATCGTTATTTGATTTTTACCCCTATTTTTGACCGTTGGAGCGATGCGTTGATAAAGCGGTGCTTTCCATTATATACTTTCGAGGCGATACTTTCGATGCGGTACTTTCATATGACTAAACAGCAGTACTTTTCCAGTCTTCTCTTCACAATGACAGAAACTTGTAAATAGGCATTGAATTGCCTCCCCTCAAGCAATGCATGGGACTATCTAACTAACTAATCAGTCCTCCCCTTAAATGTAGCTTAATAATTAATCATTCCAATGCTTACCACCAAGTGATTGAATCGTGAAACATCAAATCCTTTGGTGAGTAAATCAGCTACATTATCATCTGTGTGAACCTTGACAACATTAATGATCCTGTGCTCATAACAATTTCTGATGAAGTGATGCCTAATCAGATGTGCTTGGTATTGGAGTGATAAGCGGGATTCTTCACAATGCAAATTGTACTTTCATTATCAATATTGATAGGAGTGTTCTTGAAGTTGAACCCATAATCCAAGAGTTGATTACGCATACACAAGACTTGTCCACAGCGACTTAACAACAACATATTCGCTTGATGGATGATGTTGCGCAATAGTTTGCTTCTTACATTGCCATGAGACTAATCTTCTTCCAAGATATTGGCATCCTTGATTGGTTGATCTTCTATCATAGTTATCACGCATAATCACTATCGAAAAGCTTCCAGAGTGAAAAGGTGAATCCTTTGGATACCACAACCCTAACTTAGGTTGTTGTTTCAAATAACTAAAGATTCTCTTTACTGCATTCATATGGGAGACCTTAGGTGAGACTTGATATCTTGCACATAAGCGGGCAGCAAACATGATATCGGGCCTAGATGCGATTAAGTACATAAGGCAGACCAATCATAGATCTGTACAACTTGACTTCAACAGGTTGACCATCTTCATCCTTGCCCAATGAGTTGATAGATTTGATAGGTGTAGTGACTGGCTTTATAGCATCAAAGTTGAACTTCTTGAGAATGTCAAAGACATACTTATCTTGACTTTTGAAAATTCCCTCCTTTGACTATTTAACTTGAAGTCCCAAAAAGAATGTTAATTCACTCATAGAACTCATTTGAAATTCATGTTGCATCAGCTAGCTCGAATTCCTTCACCATGGACTGTTTGGTAGCTCCAAAGATGATATCATCTACATAAACTTGAACCAGCATGATATCCTTCTTATCTCTCTTGATAAACAAAGTCTTGTCAATGGCTCCCCTCTTGTAACCATGTTGCAATAAGAAAGTAAACGACCTTTCATACCAAGCTCTAGGTGCTTGAAGAAGGCCATAAAGAGCCTTAACAACTTTGTAGACTTTTTTGGAAGTCACGGGGATCTTCAAAACCGGAGGTTTTTTAACATAAACCTCCTGTAATCTTGCCATAGAGAAGGCACTCTTAACATCCATTTGATAAACACGAAATCCATATATGATGCAAAAGCAATGAATATTTGATAGCTTCAATCCTTGCAACAAGAGCAAACACTTCATCATAATCTACTCCTTCTTTGCGTATCCTTGTGCAACTAACCTTGCCTTGTTCTTGATGCCATTCCCTCTTTCATCTCTCTTGACTCACGAAACCATCTTGTACCAATTACTTTCTTTCCATCTGGAAGATCACATAGTACCCAAACTTCTTGAAGTTTGAATTGAAGAAGTTCTTCTTGCATAGCTTCAACCCAACTCTATTTAGTTAATGCTTGAGCTATATTCTTGGGTTCTTCTTGAGAGATAAAGCAAGTGAATAAGCATGTTTGGTGATCCTTATGATTTAGCTTGAGTTTGTTTATACACAAAGCTTAGTAATGCATTATGTGGTGTAGAAAAACCTTTAGCTTTGGTTCTTGTGAGCACTTCATGAGTAGAAGGTCCAATGATTTGACCAGTAGGATGATCTTTATGAATTTTTAATGTAGAGTGCATGGAACTTCAGTTATCACCCAAATTTGTGAAATCAACATCTTCATTGGAATCTGAGAAAATACCTTCATCTTCAAACTCATCATCGGTATCTTCTAAGCCGGGCATGTTAGGATCATTTAAATCATCGGAAGTCTTGGTATTTGAGTACGAAGTACTTTGATCCAAACTACTATGATCTAAAATCTTGTCATCAAAATACTTGTGAGAGAACTCTCCAGTTTTGTTCTTTTTCTTTGCTTCCTCATAAGCTCTTCTTTGATCATCATCATAAGATTGTGCTACTACATCTTGAAAAGGCATCCTATTAAGCTCATCTTGAATGGCTTGATCCTCGCAGAACAACGAGGATTTTGGTGCATCGGTACTTTTCTCATTCTCAACGATTATAGGTTCTTCATCAAGAACAACATCGAGGTCTAATATGGACTCCATGAACAATGTCGTAAATCTTATTCCTTGTGGACAACTTGATTTTCTTCTCTAGGTACATAATTCATAGACGAGTCAAAACCTCAAGATCAAACATCCAATCGGGACCTTAACCCTTACGATTTTCTTGATCTTCTAAAAATTCAACATGAAGACAATCTTGAACCTTTTTGGTGACCCTGTTATATACTCTAAATCCTTTGCTATTGGTGCGATTACCTATTAAGTATCCTTCTTCTGACTTGCCATCAAATTTTCCCAAATTATCAATTGTGTTGAGAATAGTGGAGGGCATCAAAGGCTTCATAAATCGAATGTTGGGTTTGTTTCCATCGCAACTCATAAGGTGTCTTCATTTGAGGTTTGGTAGCGATACTCTATTAAGCACATAGCAAGCGGTATTTGACTTACCCCAATTGAATAAGCGTGTAATGAATCGCAAGCATTGTTACGGGCTGCTTCAATCAAAGTTCTGTTCTTTCTTTCGCAACACCATTCTGCTGTGGAGTTCTAGCAATCTTGAACTCCTCTTGATTCCTTTCTTAGCACAAAACTCATCCATAAGCTTGTTCTTGAATTCAGTCCCATTATCATATCTAATACCTCTGACTTTAAGTCTTAGTTGATTTTCAAGGGCTATTATAAGATCATGAATAACATCAAAGGTGTCATCTTTAAATCCCAAGAAAAATACCCAACTAAATCTCGCAATCGTCTGTCACATCCTGCAACCGTTACTTCTTCTTGTTTAGACTAGCAAGCAGGTCCAAACAAATCCATGTGCGGCAACTCCAAAGGTTCTCTAATAGTTCTTTCCTCAAGCTTCTTGCATGAAGCTTTGTGTTGTTACCCTTCTTACCCAAAACATGGTGATCATTCTTGTAAGTCTTGGAAGGTAAACCTCTAACTAAATTTCCTTTAACCAACTTGTTGATATTCTTGAAATTTACATGGCCCAATCTTCTATGCCATTGATGTGCTTCTTCAGATGTTGCCTTTGCTACTAAACACGTTGCTCTTCGAGGAAAAGAGTGAAGACTCTTCATATCCGTTTGTACACATCATTGGTTCTTGGTACTTTCAGTATCACCAAGTTATCATCAACAAGCTTGAATTCAGGTGAAAGAATGAGACATTCTGTGTTAGTGAATAACACAGTGTTTCTTATCATCGGATCGAGAGGCTGACAAAGGTTGAACTTGAGCTCCTTCACATATCTAACATTCTCAAAGTCTATGCTCCCTGCCTAATAGTTCCTTTGCCTGTAATTCTTCCTCCACTAGCATCATTTCCAAATGCAACTCTTCCTCCACAATAAGATCTAAAATCGTGAGAATATCTTTGTCTCTGTCATGCTTCACTGAGCAACCACTATCCACAATTAAATGATCTTTAAGCTCCTCTTACTGGTTTCCTGCACAAAGATAAAGGGTTAGTTAATTTTAGGAACCCAAGCCATTCTTGACTTGTGTTTCCTTGTGGAGTTACATACTTAAATTCTTTAAGTATGTAATTTCCATTGTCTTTAAGCACATGATCAATTATCTTTGGTTGTTCCAAAACTTGTGTTGGTTTTTCAATAAAAATCTCTTTTTCATCCAAGTTTTCTTTATTATTTTCAACAAAAATCTCTGTTTCACTCTCACTTGCTGAAAGTCTTTGTTTGTTCCCCATCGGTACTTTCCTTCTCAACCCATTTGGTTTTAACTTGGTGTAGAGTCCTTGATCTAGCTACTTTCTTTGAGTTGTAGCGCCTTCTAGATTGATAGTAATTAGATCTCCTAGGGTTCCTATTCCAAAAAGTGTTAGCAGTACCTTGATCATTTGAAAATCTAGCGATTATTTGAGAAGGTCTTGCTTGAGAAATTTTGGCTTATCAGTACCTTGAAAATTATTTGAAGGCGCTGGAGGTTTTGAAAAAGGTCTTCTCTGGTGAGGGTACCTATAGTCTTTTGAGAAATTACTATGGTTAACCCAATGTGAATGATTCCAAACTGGTTTATTCTCCTTAGGCTAATGGTTGGTAGATCTGGTTTTTGGGAACTTGCTTAGATATTCTGAGTGAAAGTCACAGTTCTTAATCAAATGATCAGGACTATAACAAACAAAACACAATTTTTGACCTGTAATCCCAAAATTGCTTCTTTTATGTGTATGACCAAACCTATCCTGTCTTTTTGGTGAATGATGAAAACTGTTTTGACCAAAATTATCCCAAAAGGTTTAGCAGATTATTTTGAAAAGGTTTTCTTAAAGGTATCTTGAATGTGTAGCTTGACTTTGAGTTGAAGGTCTTGCTTGACTCTTAACATCATCTTCCTTAGGTTTCTCGGTTGTTTCTTTTGAGGTTTCAGAATTAGATTGACCAATAAGCTTTTTCCTAAACTCTAGATTGTCTACTCCAAAACAAGAAACATCTGCCCTAAGTGGTTGAAAACCATTGTCTTTCTTAAATTCAGAAGGTGTTTGACTAATAGATTCCTCATTACTAGATGTGTCTACATAGTTAATGAGTTCATCATCACTAGTTGTTATATCCTCAAAATCAAGTTGGTCCTCATCACTAGGTGGGTTTTCTTCTATGTTACTAAAGTCCATACCAAAACCTAGACCAGTTTTAATGTGTGCTCTTTTTTGTTTTTCAACAAAACTAACATGAGAAAGACCAGATTGTCCCCATGTAGAAAAATTTTATAGCAATTCATCTCTTTCCTTAGTTAGCTTCTCAATTTCAGAAATCTTACATCCTAACTTCCATTCACTTAACTTTGCTGATAATCCTGTTGGACTTTTACTACAAAAGCCATTTCATTATTTTCATGTGTTATTATTTTGGCTTCCATAGACTCTCAAGTAATTTGATAACCCGGCTACCGGACCTAGCCCTTCTACGTTATCTCTTTCGGTCACATAATCATTAAGTACTTTTTGATAAAAGTCATGACACTTAGAACATACCTCAGAGATTGGGGGTGTACTTGGTGAAGTAGCTATAGCAATGCAAGCGGTTCATCTTCACTCTCCATGCTCCAATCAAAGCTTCCAAGACCATCTGGATTCAAAGCGACAAATCAGGTCCTCATCAAAATTTGTCCAATCAAACTCTTCCACGATTCTTCCCTTTGCTACCATACAATAGGTTCTTGGTTCATCATCAAACTCGGCCTCCGGTCAACCTCGATAGATTTTGAGCAACCAAAGCTTTTGTTTTCATAATAGGTTTCCTTTGGTTCAAGCTTGGGTTTCTCGGTCATTCTATTTGCACGGTATTTAGCAAACTTGCATTCCCTTGCAAAGTGTCGATCTTTGTGATTAAAACATTCAATCTTGGACTTGTCAAAGTGATACCTGTTTGGGTTTGAAGTCGATGCCTCTTCTGTTTTCTTCATGAACTTCTTGATTCTAGCAGTGATCATAGCAACTTGCCACCTTATATCAATTTCTTCAAGAGCATCCTCTTCACTTTGTGATGAGATCCTCTTCATAGGTACAGTAAAGTAACTTCTTTGGCGAAGAATGAGCATACAACTTCATCAGAATGGATGGTGTTTGTTGGTGATGATGTGGGGTTGGTCACGGTTGTAATAGAATGGCAGGGATAACCGTTACTTGATCAACGGTACTTTGAGTAGGTGTAAGTAGTACTTTTAGTGGAAGTCTTCTCTTTCGAGACACAAAAGCTATCTTGTGAGACTTTGAACTTGTTTGGCCATTCATCTCATGCTCATACACCTTCATATGGTTGTAGAGATCATCAAAGTCCATAGTGTCCAAACCGAGGTTGTCCTCACGATCATAGTTGCAATCACATGCCATGTCGATGGCAAACTCATAAGAACTTGTTGTCTTCGCTGGATACCTGCGCCTTGTATAACTCTAGATTCGAGGAGATTTTGGAATCTATCATATCAGACATCAAGACCTTCTCTTTCTGTAGAAGTTTCAAATTTCTTCAAGCAGTTTGTTGCATCTTCTTGGAAGCATCATTACCTAAATCTAGTCTTGAGTGCAGCCCATAGCTTTTTGCATCCTTAGCATCATGAAACTTGAGTAGGTGACCATCGGGTATAGCAGACAATAGGATGTTGAGAGCCTTCTCTTGATTTCTTATTGTTGTGGTAAGCGCCTTAGGTGGTTTTGGTTGTCCAGAATTTTAATAGGGTGCAGCAACTTCATTACCATTGACAATTACATTCCACAATGCATGGTCTATAATAGCAATGTCATCTCATCTTCATGCTCCATAGGTCATACTCTCCCTCTTGATAATAGGTATTACGAGTGAGGTGATGGATGGTGGTGGTGCGACAAGTCGACATCTTTAGGGTTTTGTTAAATCGGTTTTAAGGGTTTCTTCTTAATCAGAGTTTCCACACAAGCTCTGATACCACTTCTTGGATCGATGTACTAACCAAACCTAACTTATATAGCTTGTAAGGATTTAATAACCTTGGATAAATCCTAAGTTACTAACAATGAAACACTGAACTAACTCTATTAAGTATGCCGAATTTACTTAACAAAGCTAAGAAGAATTAACTTTAACTTCAACGATTTTATTAATACTTAGAACACGCTTGTTATCTGATTCTTTAACAACTCTAAAATCTAATATCATATTCTCTAAAAACTCTAATATTGCCGCATACATCTAATGCCAATCTAGGGATCCTTTTATAGGCTTAAGGATAACCCTAATCGGTTTACAATTACAAACCTTATACGACAAGTAATACTAAACTAATCTAAGAACATTCTAGAATTACATAATAATCCTTAACGATTTTGCATATCAGTCCTTTAAGCATGCAGTACTTTGATGAATCGGCGTTACTGACTTTCTTCTTTAGCAGTACTTTGACTTCAATACTTTGACTCTTCAGCACTTTGACTTTTTATATCCCAACATAAACACTTTTAGTTACCATTTAATGATTCCCTAGAGCTGAACAACATCATAGTTGACCTTGGTGCAAGCCTAATTCCCTTAGTGGTCATGAATTTAATTTCTTAATTCAAATTCACCCTTTATAAATCAAACACTCTTGAGAGGTTAAGTCATCACTCTTACCACATTCCTAGAAACCAGTAGTTAGAAACTTCTATTGCATTCTCACCATCACTATGACTAAAGCATCTAGCAACAACTCTTCAACCAAAGGTTCATCCAAAAGGAATGGTCATATGATTCATGAGATATCATCCACCGGATCATCAGTAAGAGGTCATAATGTTGGAATCCCACCTCAACAATCTCAATCAACAATTGCTAAGAGAACCGCAAGAATTAGTATTAAACCTCTTGGGTTAGAAAAGGATTCATTAAGCTCTAAACCAAATGCACCTAGTTCTATTAAAACATCTAAGCCTTCATTCCTAGAACATAGACAACATTCCTTCACCGAACCTATTTCTCACCCAAATCTCTATTCATTAGAGCACTCACCACCGAGAACTTCCCACTCACCAACCTTCTCATTAAATAGGGAACAACCTACATCACCAAATTGTCCACCATTGGAGACAATGAACCATCAAGGACTTGATCATATATAGGACTTTCCATTACCACCACCTCCATTCTTAGTGGAACCTCATCCTACATTGCTCAATGTACCTCCACCATCATTTATAGAGCCTACTCAAAACATCCAATCTCCTCCGGTTCCTAAACAAGACAATAATTGCTCTAATTGTCTAATCACCCAAGGACTTGTTCAAGAAGTACGGAATGAGTTGCATTTCATGTTTAATCATCTTTGTTGGATCGATGTACTCTAACCAAACTAACTTAAATAGCTTGTTAAGGGTTTAATAACCTCAGATAAATCCTAAGTTATTAACAATGAAACACTGAGCAAACTCTATTAAGTATGCGGAATTTACTTAACAAAGCTAAGAAGAATATAACTTTATTAATAACTCTAAAACTGCTTATTATGCAGATTCTTTAACAACTCTAAAACTCTAAACAATGATCGTACTTTAGGATTCTAAAAACACATAAAACTCTAATGCCAATCTAGGGGTCCTTTTATAGGCTTAAGGATAACCTAGTCGGTTTGTTTGTATGTATACGACAAGTAATCTAAACAAAGAATATTCTAGAATAACAAAGCTTTCCATAGCGAATATAGCGGTTCTTTGGCTTTGCGTTACTTTGACTTCGACGGTGATTACTTTGACTTTTTACAGTTTGTGCTTTGACTTTAATCGATTACTTTGTCAATCCTCAGCACTTTTATATCCCAACAATCCTCCCCTAACTTGAATTCTACTTGCTTGACTTCAAGTTTCTTTTAGATTAACTTTAACTTCATTAGCCTCTTGGAAAGATTGTGTCTTTATTTCTTTATCTTGGATTTGTCTTTGTATTGTGCTTGGATTGTCATTATCAAAGTAGTCTTTATTCTTTTAGTAACATTCTTTACATCAACCTTAATGTGTAATCTCTTTTGGCAACATTCGACAAGCTCAATCTTTTAATAACTCACGACATATGACAATATGTACATTAATTGGGTTTAAGTTCAGTCTATTCTCCACTTCCGGGTGTAAACTCACGTGAGAGGTGAATCATTGAAAATTTAATGGATTTTGATGTCTCTTTACCAAAGCCATTAACTCTGGAGTAGCCAAATGTTTAGGTGTGCAAGACCATGGTACATTGATAATCATATGATTTTTAGCAAATCATCACCTATCAACATTTGATTTGTCTTTACCAAAGCTGCCCTTTTGGACTAGTTAGTTCTTTCATCCATGGTGAACTAATTACCATATAATGGTTTTTCCACAACCTTTACCACAAGCCATTTTCTTGTGGGCTAGCCAACTCTTCACATTTACCGATATGGTGAGTTGATTACCATACAACTTATTAGCAAGTTGTCAACTATAAAAGCGGTTTGAGAAATCTTTACCAGAGCCGTTTGCTCATGGATTGGCCAATCCGTTTGTAACCATGGTGGATTGATAACCTATTTTTGTTACCATCTCAAAAACCATTTATTTCTTTTAACCTTTGTTTCAAAATATTTGTCACTTAACAAAAGTTTTCTTTCAAAATCATTAAGCGGTTTAAAAGGCAAGCGGTACTTTGATGAAAGTACTATTTGATCGGTACTTTGAATAAAGTACTGATATATCAAAAATTTATTCAATAAAGATTCATACCAGTTATTCATCATCATCAGCCATAATTGTCCATCGATAAACGATGACCATAGAAGCGGTTTCATTATCTTCTTCAACTTCCATCCATGTTCTAGCATTCTCCTGAGATCGATGTAGCGGATATCTTACGTGCATGCTACATGTGAATCATAGTTCATCTTCTAACTCTAGAACATACTCGATTCTTCAAAGAATCTCGGTGATTATCTCCCAATCTTCTTGATTTTCCCAAATCTCCGATTGCTTGTTTCTTGAGTTTCCCAACGGGTTGAGATCTCCAAGCAAGATTAAACCAACTCCTTCGGATGGAATGTATTCAAATTATTCTTGCACCAAATGATATAGATGAAACAAATCCTCTCTAGCTATTATGTGGAATATATCCCATAGCATATTAAACATTCTGAAGCTTTCATCTTGTCTATGAAACATCAGATAATTCCCATCTTTAGATTCTACAACTTCAAAAGTAGTTATTGGAGACCTTTTCTTCTTCTTTTACGTCTTCTTTTACTCGACTTTAGAATATACTCAAATTCTACAATCCTTAAATAATTCCTCAGTTCATCATTAGTATCAGACCTTAACTCAACTTTCTGGCGGTTGTTGATCTTCACTTGGTTGTTCTTTTTTCTTTTAAGCTTCCTTTTCTTTCTTCTTCTTTCTGAACATCATCATCTTTATAGTCTTTGATACTATCAACTTGTTTACGATAAGCTTCTCTTGACTTCATATAATTCTTTCATCTCAACATACTTCAACTTATTCAATCCAATATATCCTTGCTTCTTTAAATAAGTCATCATTGCATTTCTTTCTTTAGCAAGATTTGGTCTTCTTGGTAAAGCGAAGCAGGAATAGGTGATTGTAATGTTTGTGACTTAATTCAGTTCTTCTTGCAATTTCTTAGCTACTTCTCTATTCTTAGCTTCTTCAATTTCCTTAGCTTCTCTATCCTTAGCCTCTTTCATATCAATTTCATTATTGAATTGACTTGAAACTTTCTTTACCGCTTCTCATAGCAACTTGAGCAGCCCTTATTTGTGCTAAACTGAGCTTCTTCTTCTTTGTTTCTACCATCTTACCTTTTCCTTTATCTTTTGGATCAATAATAGGTTGAGAGGCTTGTTGTTGTTCTTCATAACACGGGAATAGCAACACCTCTTGGTCTTGATAGATTTTGCAATATTTCAACAACTTCTTCATCCACAGCTTCAATGTGCTCAACCACAGTGTATCGGTCTCCTCTTCATGTAGAGATAGTAGGGGGCCTTCTTCATCAAAGTTTAACACCCTTGGTGTAATTAATTCTTAATAGATGTTTCTTGAACCGGTACTTTGATCAGTGACACCTTGATCATCGTTACTTTGAACTTTAATGCTTTCTTCCTCGGTACTTTTAACTTGAACTTGCACCCAGGTACTTTGAGGTTGATCATGGAGTACCTTGAGTTGACTTCTTCATTCAAATTCTTATCTTCCAATTTCCTCCCCAATTGGAATGAGGATTGCTTTTGAACCTTTTGCTTTGGTCTTCTTAAAGCGCCTTCTTTGCTTCTTTTTTTTGACCACCAACACGTGATGTTTAACTAAGGGCCAAACAGGACTTCTTGAATCTCCTAAACTTGATCTTCAATTGATCTTCAATGTGCTATCACATGAGCGACTGAGTTGTTTTCTTCAATCATTAACTCTCTTGTCGAACATAATTATCAATACTAAACCTTGGGGTATAGTAGTTGGATCTCCTCGAAGAGATGATGAAATTAGGAACATCTTGTTGGTGATGCAATAGGAGGAGTAGTATGGTGGGATGAGTGGGAGAAACTGATTAACTAACATCATTAACATCTTGCCTTGTGAAGCATTCAAAGTGTGATTCAACACTTTGAGAAGCGGTACCTTGTGGTGAAGTTTCTTGAGATCGCACTTTGAAGCGCAGTACCTTGAGCGGTACCTTCTCTATCATCACTAGCATCAGCCTCATCTCTAATAGCTTGAACAATCTCCATCATGGAAGCAGTCAATGGAGTGTCTCTTCGGTTGAAAGTCACTCTTCCCAGCTAGAAAGTGAAAATCTTGGGGTTGTGCTACAACAGGTGCATGGGACTTTGGGCTGTCAGAAAGTTGTTTATTCAAGAAGACTTGAATAAATCTCAGATACATTAACCATCTTGATCCATGAGAGATGTGTGAGAGCATTCCATCTAAGATTAGCCTTGAAAAGTTGAACATGCGATTTGTAGCCAATCCTTAGTTGGTCTGCAAATGTTTGAACCAAATTGCTCCAAGAAGTACTTTTAGAGCTTATACAATGAAGAACAACACCACCAAATACTTCCAATGTGGGTGAACAAGGGTTTCTTGAATGTTGTTGTGTCAACCAAAGACCTTCATATCAATATCTCGATTGTGTCCCCGAAAATTTATCAAACCTAATAGCTCATACGCATCATCAAACAATAAATCTTCATGAATTGATGCTTGTTAATCTTGATAATCCTTCAGCAACTTTAGCTTGAATATAAGATTCATCATTCTCCATATGTGTCCTTGGGTTGTCCAAAATTATCGAATCCATTCTCTTATCAGGTTCCCCAGCATGCCTTGATTGGTGGGTTAAGAAATCAATGATGTCATGGAAGATGACATTAGCCTCTGTTTTCTAAATTAGCCACCATGTTGTGTTTGAAACCTGATGGCCATGGGATGATTGAAAAAGATATGACTTGAATCAATAAATTGTGTTATAGAGAGAAATATCGAAAAGATTGAAACGAATAAAGGTGAGGGAAAATCAGATGAGTTATTTATAGGTAAGATTTGAAAATCACAACCCATAATAACAAAGTTACCGGTTATTTGAATTTACCCTCAATATTACTGTTAGAACATTACTTTAATAAGGCAGTTCTTTCCACGTGCAGTGCCAGATCTTTCAAGCGGTACTTTCATAACAAAGCAAGGCCCGCACCCTTTTTCTTCTCTATAATGACAAACACTCCATGTAAACATTAGATTGCCTCCCCGAGCAATGCATAGAGCTGTCAACTCACTAATCGGTCCTCCTTAAATGTAGCTTAATAATTAATCATGCCAATACTCACCACCAAGTGATTAAATCTTGAAACATCAAATCCTTTGGTGAGTAAATCAGCTACATTATCATCTGTATGTACATTGACAACATTAATGAGCCTGCTATTAACAATCTCGATGAAGTGGTGCCTAATCTGAATGTGTTTGGTCTTGGAATGATAGTGGATTCTTCACAATGCAAATGGTACTCTCATTGTCAATATTGATAGGAGTATTCTTGAAGTTGAACCCATAATCCAGGAGTTGATTTTGCATCCACAAAACTTGTCCACAACTTACGACCCATATTACTTCGGTAGAGGATGTTGCGACAATTGTTTGCTTCTTACCACCATGAAACTAATCTTCTTCCAAGATATTGGCATCCTCTAGTGGTTGATCTTCTATCATAGTTATCACATGCATAATCACTATCTGAAAAGCTTCTAAGTGAAAAGGTGAATCCTTTGGATACCACAACCCTAACTTAGGTTGTTGTTTCAAATAACGAAAATTCTCTTTTTGCATTCATATGAGAGACCTTTGGTGAGACTTGATATCTTGCACACATAAACACACAAACATGATGCTCGGTCTAGATGCGTTAAGATACATAAGACAACCAATCATTGATGCAGTATAACTTGACTTCAACAAGTTGTCCATCTTCAATTTCCCAATGAGTTGATAGACTTAATAGGTGTAACTTCATAGCATCAAATTGAACTTCTTAAATTATACCATACTTGTCTTCATTAGAAAATTCCTTTGGTACTGCTTAGCTTGAAGTCCCAAAGAAAACTCACCCATTGAACTCATTTGAAATTGATGCGCATCGACTTCTCAAACTCCTTGACCATTGATTGTTTTGTAGCTCCAAATATGATATCATCTACATACACTTGAACTATCATGATATCCTTCTTATCTCTCTTGATAAACAAGGTGTTGTCTATAGCTCCTCTCCTGTAACCATGTTTCAATAAGAAAGTAGAGAGCCATTCATACCAAGCTCTAGGTGCTTGATGTAAGCCATAAAGAGCCTTAACCACTTTATAGACTTTGTTTGGATGTTTAGGATCTTCAAAACCAGGAGGTTGTTTAACATATACTTCCTCTGTAATCTTGCCATATAAAAAGGCACTTTTGACATCAATTTGATAAACCTGGAATCCCATATATGATGCAAAAGCAAGGAAGATTCGAATTGCTTCAATCCTTGCTACAAGAGCAAATACTTCATTATAATCTACTCCTTCTTCTTATGCAGAAGCGACTTCTAACCTTGCTTTGTTCTTGATAACATTTCCTCTTTCATCTCTCTTGACTCTGAACACCCATCTTGTACCAATGACCTTCTTTCCTTCAGGAAGATCACATAATACTACTTCTTGAGCGAATTGAAGAAGTTCTTTATAGCTTCAACCACTCTCTTTAGTCAATGCGGCGATATTCTTGGGTTCTTCTTGAGAGAGATAAAGCAGAGTAAACAGGCATGCTTGATGGTCCTTATGATTTAGCATGTTACGTTTATAGACAAAGCTAAAATGCTTGCGTTATGAGGTTTAGAAAAACTCTTAACTTTGTGTCTTGTCATCACTCCAGAAGTAGAAGGACCAATGATTTGATCGGTAGGATGATTCTTATGAATTCTTAAGGCAGAGTCTGTGGAACTCCATAATTGTCACCCAAATTAGTGAAAATCTGACATCTTCATTGGAATCCAGAAAATACCTTCATATTCAAACTCATCATCCAAATTTCTTAAGCGGGCATGGTAGGATCATCAAATCATTCAAAGTGCTTTTGCGGTGCAGTGACACTTTGATCTAAAGTCTTGTCACCCTGAAGTCTTGTGAGTGAACTTCTACCTCTTGTTCTTTTTCTTTGCTTCCTCATAAACTCTTCTTTGGTCATCATTATAAGAATGTGCTATGACATCTTGAAAAAGCATGCGATTAAGTTCATCTTGAATAACTTGATCCTCGGCTGAGACAATGATTTTGGCATCATGTACTTCTCCTTCTCAGCGTTTAGGTTCTTCATCATGAGCGGCATCGAGGTCTAATATGGACTCCATGAACAACATCACGTTCTTCTCCATTAATTACAGGTTGATTTTCTCTCTAAGGGTACATAGTTCATAGAAGGAGTCAAAACTTCAAGATCAAACATCCAATCGAGGGACCTTTACCCGATTTTCTTTATCTTTAAAAATTCAACATGAAGACAATCTTGAACCTTCTTGGTGACTCATTGTACCTCTAAATCCTTTGTTGTTGGTGCGATATCCCAATAAGTATCCTTCTTTTACGCCATCAAATTTTCCCAAATTATCAATGGTGTTTAGAATGGCGAGAGGGCATCCAAAGGCTTCATAAAGCGAATGTTGG
>OU343222.1:273974987-274093164 GCA_910596185.1 Chrysanthemum makinoi
GCAAACTCCTTAAGAACTTTAAATTAGCATCTTCAACTAAAACCTGCTTGTACACTCCAAAGATGTCGAGAAGATTTTGAATCTGTCATAGGCAGATCAAGGCTTTCTTTCTCCAACAAGAAGGTTTCAAACTGCCGCTTCAATGTTTCAGGCATCTTCTTGGAAGCATCATTACCTCCAAATCTAGTCTTGAGAGCATCCTAGAGTTGCTTTGCATCTTTAGCATCATGGAACTTGAGTAGATGACCATCTGGAATGGCGCATAAAGTATGTTGAGATCCTTCTCTTGATTCCTTATAGCAGAAAATGGCAAGATGGGTTTAGGTGCTTTAGGTTGTCCAGAATGTCTACTGTGTTCTTCCACAACTTTATTACCATTGACAATCACATTCCACAAGGCATGGTCTGTAATTGCAATAATATACCTCATCTTCATGCTTCATAGGTCGATTCTCCTTCTTAATGATTGGTATTCTTAGTGAGGTGATGGATGGAGTGGAACACCAAGTGCCTTCATCGACATCTTTAGGTTTTTGTTGTTAACTATGTTTAAACGTTTCTTCTTAGTCAGAGTTTCCACACAAGCTCTGATACCACTTGTTGGATCGATGTACTCCAACCAAACTAACTTAAATAGCTTGTTAAGGGTTTAATAACTTCGGATAAATCCTAAGTTATTAACAATGAAACACTAAGCAAACTCTATTAAGTATGCGGAATTTACTTAACAAAGCTAAGAAGAATATAACTTTATTAATAACTCTAAAACTGCTTATTATGCAGATTCTTTAACAACTCTAAAACTCAAAACAATGATCGTACTTTAGGATTCTAAAAACACATAAAACTCTAATGCCAATCTAGGGGTCCTTTTATAGGCTTAAGGATAACCCTAGTCGGTTTACAATTTGTATCCTTGTACGACAAGTAATCTAAACAAAGAATATTCTAGAATAACAAAGCTTTCCATAAACAGAATATAGCAGTTCTTGGCTTTGCAAGATTTTGACTTCTACAAAGATATTTGACTTTTTACTTAGCAGTACTTTGACTTTAATCAGTACTTTGTCAATCCTCAGCACTTTCATATCCCAACAATCTTCTTGAGCGATTGGACCAAATCAACAAGTCTACCCATCCTTAGATTCAAGCACATTGATGTTTTTTAATTTTATTTTTGGTCACTTATTAGAATTAGTAGAAAATGTATTACATGGTTAAATCATTCTCTTAGTTTTAGAGATTTGTAGATCATTTCTCGTAGTTTTATTGAATGAATTTACATGTTTTATGCCATATTATATTGAGTATATGTTTTGTGCAAAGTTTCATATCTCACTTTGATGTTAACATCATTTGTTACATCACCATTGCTGTTTTAAGCTTTCGCATGCACGGATCCCTCCATTTTGCTAGACGGATCCCTCCAAGGAGGGAACTGTGGGATCCGTGCAAATGTAAGACCTGTTTTCTACTAACTTGAGTCTTATTTGCAGGAAATTATGCATTATATACTTGTTTTCTAACATTTGTTTTGTAGATTTTCAAATATACACATGAAGACTTTGACACCCTAAGCTAGGGAGAGCTTTGTGTCAAACAATACATTGCAAAACCATTTGCAATATAATCCACATTTGGATTACATTTCATGACGTCCCTGTGCAAAGTTGCAATCATCAAGGGGGAGCATTATCGTCACAAAGATCTAAAACCATTTGCAAACATAGTTGCAATGCATTAGCTTAGTAGTTTTTCGACTTGACCCTCACAAAGGGATGGACTCGTCAAGGGGGAGTCAAGACGAGAACTCTTCCCGTCACTTGCTCTTTATAATTTTTTTTTATTATTACAAGTTTTTCTTAAAAGATTGTGTTAATTTCTTTACGACGCTCTTTTTGTTTCGACAAAAAGGGGGAGAAGAGAGTAAAAACTCCAATTCAAACTTTTACGAATTTTAGTTTTTCCTTAAAATGATTTTATGTTTTGTCATCAAAAAAAATGGGGAGATTGTTAATACAAAAAAGCCGTAAAAAAGTTTATTTATATTTTACAATCTTCTAATGTTTTGTCGATAACAAACGTAAAATCATTTTAACGAAACAAATAAAATACGTAAATGGTTTGAACCAATAGTTTACTAACACACTTAAGTTTTCACATAAAACACTAAACAAGTTAAAGTGGTTTTATGATTTAGTAATACATACGGTAGTTTTGAATGGCGGTAGATGCCAATTGCCTAGGAGATATGACCAACTGACCCTAGGTGAGCGGACTGAGACGGGAAGGGTAAGATAAGACCAACTGAAGACCCTTTCTACTTGTGCGATTTGACCAACTGATCACCTACCGTTTGGATGAACTTAAGAATTAGGGGGTGAGTGTTTAAGCTGCTAACGCCCGGGCACTAACTATTATAAATCTAGCATGTAGCGGTACTTAATGGCTTGGCTTATGGGACCGTGAACAACAGATTTATGAGGGACACCGACTTCGCCGTGGTGGCATCTTTTGCCGATAGGTTAGGCGATTGACCAAATGTCGCCCATTCTCAATTTGACCAACCCCACCAAGTAATTGGAAGTAAGTAGACGTAGACATAACTAGCTAGGAGGATTAACTAAGTTAGCACCACTCTCCTCTATTGATTTACCCTTTACCTTTTATCTGCCTTTATTTTTTTTATTCTGCTTTAGTAGTTAAATAATTAATTGTATCTAAAACCAATATTAAACTGTGACACCTAGACTTAGTAATAATCCAACACACATAGCTCTTGGGACGACCTCGCTTACCGACATTACACTACACACGCATCGGGTACACGCCTGCTAGTGCACTAGGTAGACCATAGGTATTACGAGACTTTATAAATATTAAAACCGCCGTCAAGAAAACTCGCATCAAGCTTTTGCCATGCCGGGGAGCTATTTTAGGATTTCGATTAAGTCTATTTTAATTTTCTTCCTTAAATGTCGATACAAGACTCGCAGCCGAGGCCTTTTCTCGCCACCCCATTCGACGATCCGGAGAAGCAATTCGACAAGGAAAGTTTACTCTCCGTTCCTATTCACAACATCTTCTCATTTTACTTAATCGCACTTCACCGACAGAACCGGAGAGGTCATCGATGAAACTAATATCGATGACTTTACTATGGAGCAGATTTGAGACCAAATGAGAATCCAACGAAGCTTCGCATGATTCCAATACTAAAAATACTCTATTCCGATCAAATTATTCGAGAGTTACACAAACTTAAGTTTTCGGAGATGAAAATGAGGACGCTCGTAATCACGAGAAGAAGTTCTCCACTTATCCTCTCTTTTCAACGTAAGAGGTACCCCGAGCTATTCGGTCACCGCAAGAATTTTTCCTATGACTTTACCGAACCGCTAAGAAATGGTATAACAAACTCCTAGCTAATGTAAAGAAGCATGGGATAAACTAAGAAAAGCGTTCGTCCAAGCTTTGCCCTCCTTAAAAAATGGCCAAACTTCTTGGTAGAATCTATCAATTCGTCCAAGTTGGAGAAGAAACACTTTACCAGGCATGGGAGAGATTTAATGAGCTACTCTATCAATGCCCCACCCATGATTTGAACAAACATCGATCGCTTACGCCTTCTACCGTGGAATTAATGCTAAACACGAACTTCGATTCCCGAGACCTATTCCTAGCATGACTCCTGACCAAGCCTTGGAATGTATTCAACGGATTTCTGAAAATTGGTACAAATGGCATATGGATATAGGGTACGGACCAAGAGACAATTTCGATCACAAGGTAATGAAGACGATAACAAAACAAGAATATAATTATGGGGTAGTTTTCGAAAAACGAAGGATAGAAAGAAGTTTCGGCACGCAGGTTGAGAGGTTAAGAGTGTGTTTGGGACTAAAGCCGGGAGCAATCTTGAAAAGAAGATTCTTGACCACATCAATGAATCAAGGGAACGAGATAATAGAATTGAAAAAATGATGAAGACATTCGTGGATAACACAGTCTCTTCTCTCAAAATTCACGAAGATAGGATTAAGAAATTGGAAAGGAGTGTTAGCTCATGTTCGGAAGCCATCACTAATTACCTAGCGTACCGTGAAGAGGAAGTTGTCAAAACGGTGGAAACTATCCTTGAAAAGCCGATGACCTTTTCTAAAAAAAGGTTTATGAATCAGCATGGAAAGACAATCACTTTCGACCAAGATTTACCGTAAGATCCCCTATATATAATTCTATTAAAACTAATCATGATGATATTCTGCAGGAATTAAGCAATGATGAGACAATTCACCTCAACGAAAGATGTTCAGCAGTTTTGAGAAACGAGCTACCACAAAATGTGTAATGCCCTAGCTGATCTTGGAGCAAGTATTAGCATAATGCCTCGTTCGATGTTTTTGCGTATGGGGATTGGTGACCTAAAGTCGGCCAAGATGAAAATTGAAATGGCAGATCGATCTATGCAATCGCCAAGGGCATCGTTGAAAATGTGTTGGTGAAGATTAAGAAATTCCTTTCCGGGGATTTTGTGATTCTTGACATTCCGAAGACAACGTAATTGTCATTTTAGGTAGGCCTATGCTTGCCACTGCCCATACTAAGGTGGATGTCTTTGCTGGAAAGTTAACTCTTGAAGTTAATGGAGAAATTGCAACGCTCGACCTAATGAACTCTTGTCTACCCCTCAAAAGGTATGTAATCAATTGAAAAGAGGCGCTTTTGGTGACGCTTTAGAAGAATTTCTTAGCAACCCCTGATCCTGGCAGGTTGATTCGGGGAGATTTTGATGTTTTCTTCAACTTTGAGGAAGAGGATAATTTAGGAATCGCGTCAAGACCTCTCAAGTGACATCGAAATGGCCCATTGGCAGTGATAACTCTCAAAGGCTTTTTCAAACCAATCAACCTAGATTTCATGAGTTAGGAACCCGCATACATCATAGAAACCCTTATTATCTAAAGATATCATGCAAAATCGGGTTCTACGACTTCCACCCATTTATTTACACTACTTCCCCAGTCAACATCATGTCGGAAGAATGCTACAACCGAGTTATGTAGAAAGAATTAGAATATAAGGGAAATAACTTTCCTGGGTTTGCAACTAACATCCATGTCTTCGTTGGAACTCATTCATTTTCGGTGGACTTTAAGGTTTTAGACGACGTAGTTTAATTTGTGGAAGATGGACTCACTGGGAGTAATTTTAGGAAAGCCTTTCGTGAAATGTCAGGTTAGATAAAATGAAAAGAATGGTTAATATGGTTGAAGATAAATGATGATAAGACTATTTTCAAAATGCCGAGAACGATCAAGAACTTTAAAAATTGGACCAAGAGGCGCTTGAGCCAAGCCCAACCAATCGCTTGATATCGCAGGAAAACAAAGGAAAAGGTATTGACCACCCTCAATTTAAAATCAAGAGTTTCTACTCAGTCAAGCTTAGAATTAGGGATGACTACAAACGGGATGAGAATTTGGTAAGTTGGATCCAACGTGGAGATTGCCATATCCACGAAATGACCAACAAGCACGGGTAGCCCAGCTTGGTTCCGAAGTCTAACTTAAAGACTCAGAAATAAAGAAAAGTGCTCTTCGAGACAACCCATTATCCCTTTCTTTTGTTTTATTTCTATTTTTGTAGGGTTTTGTGTTTTCTAACCATTTTTGCAGAAAACGAGGAAGTAATTGCTGCCGCAGCTTTGTCGATTCCCGTGAGTTACGGCAGTAACTCATCTATGTGATTACGCCGTAACCAACGCGTTTTGCGTTGTAATTCTTGACGCATTACTAATTACGGCGTAATACCATCTCTGTGGTTACGTCGTAACCACTCTCTTTGCGTTTTATGCCAGGTTTTGCCAGTTACGGCGTAACTCCCTCAAAAGAGTTACGACGTAACCTTCCTCTGCTTTAATTCTTTCATTTTAAAACACAATAACCTTGTATTTGTATTTTAAATGAACTTTGTGGGTGTGTTCCCTGTAAACCCTCACGAGACTTCACTCGTCCACGTGGGACACCAAGTGGTTTAAAAGGCTTGTTGCATATGCTAAATGCAACCGTGATTCCTACGAAAGTAAGTTAGGTTTGTTTTTCATTTTTCATTTTTTTCTTTTTAGAATTATGCTTGTCGGTAGTGTGATTTCAGGGATTGAATTTTATTCATGATGCTTATAATGGCACGCCTCTTTTCGTGGGCCTTCTTTCTTTATGGAGCAAATTTCAGGAAGTTCTCCTCTAATTCTACTTTTCTCTTCACCTTTATTTAATGCGTACTACAAAAGGGACTTTGTACAATTCAAGTGGGGGGACGGAGTAGAATTATCTCTTGAACATTATTTTGCCCTCGTTTTTCTAGTTTATTTTTAAAAATTATGTCATTTTTAAAATTTTGACATGTTTTTCTTAACCTAACTAGATTAGACCTTAGCCGAGCACATACAACCCTTGATACTATATGGTGAGATTAGCCTTATCCGTTTCCAATATTTTACCCCAAATCCACCAAATTATGATTGTGTCGGTAGCTTGTAAACTTTAGAACTTGGCCTTTGCATCATTTCAAGACCCTAGACGAGGTATGTTGAGTTAGCTCGATGTATTTGGACTTTTCAGTTTTAGAAGGCAATATTATAGGATTATCACCCAAATAGCCTACCATTGTGTGTCTATCTATTAGTCACCTCGGCTTCTCGACCCCTATGTGAAACCCTTTTGTTGCACTCACCTTTAGTGCAAGATACCCCTAGATACACCCATATGAGCCATTCCTTTTACTTTGTTCACCCATTATATTGTTTCGATACACCTATACACCTTAGCCTACCCTGTAGTCTTTATTTTTGATTGGGAAGTCATCATTTGTCTAAGTTCAAGGTTCAAGTGGAAAGGTTCGGAAATCACGCTTTCATCGACGACATTCCGAAGATCATTGAAGACCCCCCGAATTCCCATTGTTCATCTCAAGTGGGGGATATTATGTTTAGTTATCATTGTTATGTTGAAAAAAAATAGTTGTTATGTTATTGTAAAGTGCGATGTTATAAGCACTATGTTTTAAGCTTTATAGATTTAGTATCGAGGAGGCCACCTCGGTCACATTTGAATATTGGAGTTGGTAATTATGCCAACAGTTGAAGAAAAGGTAGTGTGCCCATCACGACGTCCTCTAATGACACATCTACCTAGTATTTCATGATCCGGTTTCTTGGCTTCAAAGCTTGAACTTTGGGCGGACGGTAAGTGGTGATGACTTGGTTATAGATTTAGACTACCTGCTTGTTTTTTATTTTACATCTTTTATATATCCCATGTCTTATCCTACCCTTTAGTCATGAAGCGTGTCTAGGTGATGCAGCGAGCAATCCTTGGTGTCTTGGCCATGTATTTGGTCATGTATCATTGATTTTGTCCACTTCTCTGTGACATGTTAGTAATGACGAGTCACCCCTTAACTTTTGTCGTGTCTACCCATATTGCCTTCGAGAATTGTTTAGCCCTTAACTCTAGTGGTGGAGATATGTGTAACCGCCAAGCTTATGATAGAATACATGCTATGACTGTGCGATTGAGTGATCACCCCGAAATTGACACTTAGAATAGTTGAGAGATTTGAGTGTTTCGTTCCCATTTTGTGAGGTGTTCGGCTTTGTTTTATTCTAGCATAAGGGATTTGTAAACTTATATTTTCCAGGTTTTGGGAGATATCTTTTTAGGAATCTTTCTTATAAGGTATACTTGAGGGCAAGTAGAGTTCAAGTGGGGGGATATTTGATAACATCAAATAGTCCTGAATATTAGGTGTCAATTTCCGATAATGCTTGTAATTTATATCATTTATATCGATTTACGCTTGTTTTCCATTGTTTTCCACTTTCAGGTAAATTACGAGCATTGGAGCTAAAGAGACGCTGAACTGGAGAAATATCAAAAGATTTATCACAAGATGCTACTTTGAAGAAGTTACGGTGTAACTCATCTCTCACATTATGCCGTAACTAAAGCGTGACTCAGAAAACCAACTCATCGAGAAAGTTACAGTAACTCTACCCTAAGGCTACGACGTAACTATATTAGGTCAAATGAGGTTCCACGCCGCTGATAACTACGCCGTAACTATTCCATCAACTACGGGGTAACCAAGTTTGTTGAAGACTACGACGTAACCACTAATAAGGTTACGCCGTAACTAGCAAATCTAGTGCAAAATACGAAGGAATTGAAGGTTACGTAACTCTTGTTATAGTTACGCCTTAACCCGTGATCCGCCTATAAATACCCCACTAATTCCAAAGATTTCTAATCATCCCATTCCACACACAACAATCGAGAACGTGGGAAAAAGCTAAAGGAAGGTCCGAGGAGCATACGGAGTCGTCTCCAAGGGAGAAATCACTCCCCTACGATAAGCAATAGCATTTTATATTTTCTTTACTTTTGATTCATGTATTTCGTACCTTTGAATATTGAATTGGTTTGTATGATTAATATGAGTGGCTAAGCACCTCTTGGTGCTGGCCTAGTTATGATTCCTTAATTGTTTTATTTGTATTTACATTACTTCCGTACAATTATTTCTAAGTGTATGCATGCATAGTTTATTGGTAGCTACCCTTGGTTCGGTAGTTTTGAATGGCGGTAGAGGCCAATTGCCTAGGAGATATGACCAACTTACCCTAGGTGAGCGAGAGACGGAAGAGTAAGATATGACCAACTGACGACCCTTTCTACTTGTGCGATTTGACCAACCGATCACCTACCGTTTGGATGAACTTAAGAATTAGGGGTGGGTGTTTGTTGCTAACGCCCGCACTCACTATTATAAATCTAGCATGTAGCGGTACTTAATGACTTGGCTTAGGGGACCGGAACAACAGACTTATGAGGGGACACATGACTTCTTCTCTCGTGGTGGCATCTTTGCGATAGGTTATGGCGAATTGACCAAATGTCGTCCTCTCACTTTGACCCCACCCAAGTAATTGGAAGTAAGTAGACGGAGACATAACTAGCTAGGAGGATTAACTAGGTTAGCACCACTCTCCTCTATTGATTTACCCTTTACCTTTTTTCTGCCTTTATTTGCTTTATTCTGCTTTAGTAGTTAAATAATTAATTCCTTATCGAAACCAATATTAAACTGTGACACCTAGACTTAGTAATAATCCAATACACATAGCTCTTGGGACGACCTCGGCTTTACCGATTACTACACTACACACGACCGGGTACACTGCCCGTTAGTGTACTAGGGTAGACCATAGGTATTGCGAGACTTTATAAATATTAAAACCTGGTCAGTAAAACCTGCATCACACATCTAAATAGATTGACATAAGTAGGTCTAAATGTTTTAAAACAAGGTTTTAATCGGTAAAACTATTCACCCCCCCCCCCCCTTTTAGTTTTCCACAATTTTCATTTCTTCATGGCTCCAGCTCCACCGACAAAGTTCTCTTCTAGGAGTCGAAGATTTCTAAAAAAAAGACACCCGCCTCGAATAGATTACACCACACCCGTAAAACCATAGATAAAATGCATCATTATGTTGGTTTACATATTATCAAAAATACATAGAACCGTAAACATCATTCACATTCTTATAAATTCCGAAGCATGCAACGAAGCTAATCGATACAACACACCCATCCCAAAAGCCAAAATACTCAAAAAAACCGTCAAACTTATACAAATTTGTAACAACCAAAACATATACTCTACAACTGCTAATTTCCTATATTTAACATCATCCAAAAACTCAAAAAAAGAAATATAAAAGAAGCATTAGTATCTCGTTCCCTTGAAACAACAAAACAACCAAACAAACACCATACCTTCAGATTCAACCATACAGCTGAAAACTATAGAAACACACAAAAAATATAGATTCAGAAAACCATGCTTACCATGAAGTGTTTTAGGACTTTCCAATTCCCAATGCACAATTGTGCGCTTCATGTTCCAAAAACTTAGCGTCTAACGAATCTTGTAAGTTGTTTGGAAGAAGTCAAAATAAAAATCTTCCAGTAAGTGTGCAAGGAGATGTTCTGTCATGAAGAAGATCGGATAATGACCCCCGCTGACCCAATTTTCCCCACGCAAGCATCATTGAGAACACTTATATCGATTTCTTCCACACTCATTACCACAACATTAATGTGTCCGTTTGATAGATCCTGGATAGCTTAAATAGAAAAATTTACAATGCCTCAGTTATTGGAGATAACTTTTTTTTGTGGCTCAAAATGTGTATTGGCTACAAAATACGGTTGCATTTTATGCCATCCAGTATTTATCATGCCAAGATTAAGACACATCGGGTAACCGAATCATCATAGCCAAAATACTATCCCAAATAGATATACGAAAAAGCACATGAATTTTGGAAAACTATAACATCATAGACTAAAAATCTATGCTTTAAACTACTGCTAGCAACTTAAAGTTCAAACAAAAACAATGAATAACATACCTTAACCATTCCGTTAGCCTCATAACGAAATCCCCCTTCAAACACACACACTAAATTCATATCGATTTCTTTAACCTCCTTTCCATATTATAAAATTGCAAATCACCAGTATCTTCCCGCTTGGAATCTTTAGAGTTGACGTTCTGAACAAAGCACCGACATAGCTGAAAATGTATGATTCACAGAAGATCGAGACGTATAAGTCACTTGTACTTAAATACTCCAAACAATTATTCCAAATATACCAAACCAAAGAAGGTCCTCATTTTACCCCACGGTATCCTCTTTGATCGGGTAAATCCGGAATTACTGCTTTGATTATCTAGTTGCAAGTGACCTGTAGAACTTGATTTCCTTTAAGCCACACATTAACATTTCTTTCAATGTTTTGTGTAGATCGACCTGAGTACTGCGCAACAACCTTTAAATTAAGTATGGCTTATAATTAGTCAAATTACTTATATACCATTTAAAATATAGTGGATTAACATGCAAAAGCTTTACATATATGCGGATTTAACTTGATTTATTTTTAAGTGATCTATAATAATAAGATTAAACTCCAACTAATTCGTCAAACAACTTTATAAAATTTATAAACTCCAGCTTTTAGCTTATAGTATAAGCTTCAGCTCCAATTCAAGCTCCACTCTAGCCTTAGCTCTAGCTTTAGCTCCCACTCTAAATTCAACTCATTTTTCCAAACA
Source organism: Chrysanthemum makinoi (assembly GCA_910596185.1). NCBI lineage: Eukaryota > Viridiplantae > Streptophyta > Magnoliopsida > Asterales > Asteraceae > Chrysanthemum > Chrysanthemum makinoi. The sequence continues at coordinate 273,986,174 of OU343222.1, forward strand.
TACTCATATAATTATAAGCTTTTTTTGCCAACATAACTATAAGAGCTTGTGTAGTACAAAATCTCTTTTTGAGGCTACTTGAAGTACTACCTCCGTCCCATAATAATTGTCCACTTTGACTTTTTCAAGTCTTTTTTATTCAATTTTGACCATAAATATTTTTATTTGTATAATATAATACTTGATGAAAAATATATGAATAAATTGGGTTTTAAATGTATTTTTATTTGGTATAATTTTCATCAAGTATTATATAACACAAATAAAAATATAAATGGTCAAAGTTAAACAAGAAAGACTCATAAATAGTAAAAGTGGACAATTATTATGGGACGGAGGTAGTAGTTTTTAAATACCCCCGTCTCAAAATTATAGTCATTTATTGACTTTTTTAGTCTTTCTTTTTCAACCTTGACTATAATTATTTTTGTTTGTATTATATAATACTTGATGAAAAATATATGAATGCATTAGGTTTTAAATGTATTTTTCATTGGTATAATTTTCATCAAGTATTATATAACACAAATAAATATATTAATGGTAAAAGTTGAACAAGAAAGACCGGTCAAAGTCAAAGTGTACAATAAAAATGAGACGGAGGGAGTAATACGTAAGCTTTATAAACGGTTAATTTCTCATTTCACATGGACAATATTAATTTGTCATTTCACATTTATAAGCTCTTGCTTAAGTTCTTTTCCATAAAAAAAAATAAAAAATAAAAGCTTTAGCTCTAGATCTTACAAGCTCCAACTCTTAAAAGATGTAGCTATAGTTAGCTTGAGCCGAAGCTTATAAGAGCTGGTCGAAATTATTGGATGAAGTAGACTTGGTCCATATTGCATACTAGTTAAATATTGGGCTTGTGTAGTTAATATTAGTTATCTGTTCATCTTCTAAGATAACTAACAATCGGGAACGGAATATGAAAATAACTTACACTCACTATAAATTAAGGTTTAGTTAGTGGCTTTAGTATTTGAAAACGAGTTTCGAAACATAAGTACGTATCTCTAACCCACCAAGCATGGTAGTTTCAAAATCCATGAATTGTAAAAATGAAGTGTATCTAATCAATGATGCTCAATAGCATCATAAGCAAAACATCTATCAATTTAGTTAAAAGAACATGTATGACATCATCTTGTGCGTAGCTGTTAAATTTCTAGACCTAAGATAGTCAAATTTGGGGTCCTGAAAACTTACTTATATATAAAGTTTTTGTATGATAAGAAAAGTACTTCTTCAATATATTACAAATATATTTGTGAAATATATTTGTTTGTTTTGATCTATCTCACAAATAATTGTCATTTATTTTGTTAGACCTTATCCTTCAGAAGCTTCTTTGTCTTTATTCAAACATTCACTTTCTGAATAAGATGGAGTTATATAGGTTTAATGTTTATTATCCGAGCAAGAACTAGCGAGGAGTGTAAATTTTAGACTCAATCAATGTGGGTAGTTCAAAATCTTTTATAGAAAGAATAGTGTTATATATCGTTCTAGTGTAAAACGAATATTTGTATGCAATGAACTAACCGATGGCTTTAGGGGATGCCCGTACTAGATCAATTAGCTAATGAATGATTGTTGCCTAAGCTATCCTAAAAGGTCATGTGCTATCTTGCTAGCTAGGAACTTCATCTCAAACTAGCTAATGATTAACTGTTGCCTAAACTATCATAAGCTAATCCTAAAAAGTCATGTGCTATCTTGCTACCTAGCTAGTAACAGGAATTGACTAGTGAATTTATATGCGTACTAAAAATGAGACAGAAGCAAGAAATCTAATATAAGAATAGCCGTAACAATGAATAAACTGACCAGGGTCGCCTCAGTATCAAACTAGTTTTTCACAACTTCACCATATTCATCACCAAATAACCTTAACAAGAAGCATCAAAACCACCAAATCCAATTTTGTTTTTACATTTGCATAAAAACATTTATAAAAGTAAACCTTTCGTAGAAAAGTTAAAATTTTATAAAGTTTTGTAAAGAGTCTATTTTCCTTTTCACATATTACAAATAGGGGGTGATACTCACACCACATCTTTTGATGCATGCATCACAATTTTTGCATTAAAGTATTGTACGGTACAAACTGTAATGCACAAATTGTGATGCATGCATCAAAAAATATGGTATAAGTATCAATTCCCATTACAAATGGGTGTTGATACTCACACAATTTTTTTTAAAAACACACCACAATTGTACATTACTGTCTTGTACAGTATGCATTAAAGTATTATACAGTGTGATGTAAGCATAAAAAAAATAATGTGAGTATCAACCCCCATTACAAATACTCTCACCTCACCCACTAGCCCTTTGTCCTTCCTTCATTTCTTGAGTCTTTCTTCTCTTTTCTTTTCACATTCTATAACAAAAAAGTTTGCACAATTTGTCTTCTTTTATGAATCTATTATACATTTATTGTAGGAAACGACGTCGTTAAGCAGGGTTTAAAAACGATAATGTTTTGAACTTTTTTTTTTTTTTTTTTCTTTTTTTTTCGACGCCATTTATTGTGCGTAAGTAACTTTAGCTGAAAACGATGTCATTTGGTTTTTCTTTCGTTATTTCTTTTATCCCATACCAATATACGTGTTTTAAATACAATGTCCTAAAAACACGTGTGCATCAAATCGTCACATTCTTTATAACCTTAGATGCAAGATCATAACACATATTGTCGCTTATTTTTGGGCAATTGATGGCTAAAGTCTCATCTATATTTTAATGATGACAAATACATATTAGAAAACATTTAAAATCACGAACGATAGCTAAAAACCGAAAGCGCAACATCACCATACCTGGTGCACCAGCGCACTAAGGGGTTGGTTGGTGCATTTTTGGTTTTTCCGAGTCGGTTTTCCTCTTACCGACTAAAGTGAATCTTTCAATACAGGTTCGTACATGATATTTGAGTCGATAGGTAAACTCTCAACAAGATTTGGACATAGAGAGATGACAAAAACAAGTCATCGTGTTTTACAAAACGCTAACTCAAAATGTTTTTTTAAAGCCATTAACCAAGGAAAAAATGTTTTTCTCAAATCTATGAGATTCATACTTCCAATAAACCTTCAAATGAAAGTATTCAAGCAACCATAATCCTTACGTATGTCTTAACTAATCACGTAATGAGTGTACTCACTTATTGGTCAAATAAGTCAAGATCACTTTTCGTAAATGAAACTTTTCTTTTATAGGTTAATGCATACTTAAGATGCAACTCACTTATCTTACTTTCATCAAAGTGATTAGTGAATATAGTAATTGTCATCAAAGTGATTAGTGAATATAGTAATTGTGGCTTAATTAAGAATTATCAAATTTGAATATTTGAATTTCAACTTTTAGAATATGAATATCCAATGCACGTTGTTTACTTCCCCAACACTCAACTTCTTATACAAACAACCTTTACAACATTCTTGTCCCATACACCCCAACACAAGCTACTCTTCATACTCATTGTATCCCACATTCCAAACAATGTCACCATATTCTTTCACATAATAAAAAAATACTTTTTTACCAACATATTCCTTTATTTCACTCCCTTTGGTCCCCAAGTTTCGCTCAATCTTCCCACATACTCTTCTACCGTATTTGAATTTGAATAGCCAACTCACATTTCCAACCTACTAGATTCTTTAACACACTTCCCTCTCTCACACATCCACTTTGAAATTTAGATATTTGTCCCCTAGTACAAGACATGTCTATTACTTTGCTTCTCATACACTCAATTCCTTAACATACACCCAACACTCACAATTTGAATTTGAATTCAAAATTGAATCCTTTCCCACCTAAGATTGCCACAATCCAGAGAAGGCTCTGGCATGCTAGCATGACGGAGCCTGGTCCAATACATGGCTTTTCTATAAATACCCCCTCTTCTTGTTTTCTAACAACTTCGTATATCATTTATTGAAAGAACACTTCTTCCGAAAGAGAGATACACAAGAACTTAATCCACTCTTGTCTTCTCTATACCTTATCTATTAAGATTAAGTCTCTAGGTTAAGTTAAGATTATGCAAACAGTTCAAACTCATAATCCCTTTGTAAGGTTTTATCTGGGTGCGGATAAGCAAGGGTGGATAAAGGCTTGTACCTTTGTGGTCAAGCCTATATCGGGTGAAGGTTTAGTTGGGGTTTGATACTTTTTTGTTGGAAGTTCTTTGTGGTCTTAGTGGTTTAGGTAGAAAATCGAATTGCGAGATTCTTGTGGGTGGTTCCGTTGGAGGAATATCATTAGGAGTAGCTCTTCTTTGTGAGCGTCAATCTTTGTTCATATCCGTGGAGTGAAGTTGTGACGATTTGTAATCCACCATAAGGATTATACTAAAGAATCGGTGTTGTGGATTTGCAATTGGACAGGTGGTCTAAACCCCCATTCTGCACCACGATATATCGTGGTGTCAATCTCTCTCTCTCTCTCTCTCTCTACATATTGTGGTGTTTGGTTGTTTACACTTATACTCCCTTGAAGACTTAAAGTTTCTAAAAATTTAATTAAGTCAAAAAACCGTATTTACCCCCTCCACGGTTCTACAACTGGTATCAGATCTGGATACTCAACTTTTCAAGCGTTAAAACCTTTTTTGGAAGGCGTTTTAAAGTGAAAACTTATTTTTCAAAAATTTGGAAAAACTACATCAATTTCCAAAAAAGTTAAGTATAGATCCATGGCTCAAGAGAACCTTGGTATATTGAGGGTTGATACAAATGTTTATGGATACTCGTACGAAAAAGATTCCAAGACATTTTATGGGAGCACATGGAATGATAGCGATGAAGGAGAGCATGAAGAAAGGAACGAATCATGTCTCATGGCAGTTGGATCTAAAGAGGTATGTCATGTATGTGGTCTTCAACCTGAGTGTTTGATTTACGATAGTGAAAACACTAGACATATTACTGGTAGTAGAAGATTATTCACTTCATACATGGTGTATGATAGTATAAATGCTATAAACAAAAAAACAATTTAAATGAAAAGATCATCGATGGAAGTAACCCTTCTTTTACAATTAAAAATATAGTGCAAATTGTGAGACAACTACAAACTTGAAATTTGTCTTACATCTATTGTAGAAAGCTCAACTCTTTGGCATAGGATATTAGGACATGCTAATATGCAGTTGATCTAAAATTTAGCTTCAAAAGAGCTAGTTAGGAAATTACCAAAGTTAAAATTTGATGGTCATTTTTGTGATGTATGTGGAATAGGAAAACAAGTCCATGCAGTCATAAGCTTAAAAATATGATTTCAGCTAATAGAGTCTTAGAACTTTTACATATAGATTTATTTGGTCAAATTTCTATCCAAAGCTATAAAGACAACTTTTTCACTTTGGTGATATTTGATGATTATTAAAGATATATATGGACACAATTTTTAAGATCTAAAAATGAAGCTTTTGAAAAATTTTAAAGTCTTGGGGAAAAATTTGAAAAACCTACTTGGTTGTTTGATTATTTCAACCTGAACTGATCACGTAGAGAAATTGACAATGAAGTGCAATTCGGGGGCCTTTTGTGACAAACATGGAATCTCTCATAATTTTTTGGTTCCTGGCACTCCTCAATATAATGGGGATGTTGGAAGGAAAACCCAGACTTTATAAGAGATGAATCGTGCAATGCTAAACCAGCAATCTATTTCACAAAATTTGTGGTGTCATGTCGTAAAGACCGTATCTTACATACTAAATAGGGTGTTAATTAGGAAGATTATTAACAAAACACCATATAAAAATCTTATAGGTAAGAAACATTCTATAAAGTACTTTAGAGTGTGTGGAAGTAGGTGTCTTATATCAACCCTATTGAAAGCCCTACCAAGTACGACACAAAGTCTTACATTGTTATTTTCCTAGGATACTCACAAACGTCTAAAGCATACATAGTGCTCAACAAGGAAACTTTGAAGATTGAGGAATATTTCCATCTAACCTTTGACGAAAGCCTACCCGAACCAAAAACATCACCTTTGATAGATAGATGATATGAGAGAAGAACATGTTGTCCAAATCATATTAGAATCTCATCTCCCAATGACGACTTGGAGAAAGTCATTCCTAGAGTATAAAACATAAAAGAAACTAGGGATCATCCAATAGATCAAGTTATAGGAGAATTAAAGTGTAAGCGACGTTGTAAGGTTCTCCATTAGTTAAGGAGCTTGTTGGCATAGTGTTTACGAACTCTAGTGTTGGCTACTCGGAGAGTATAGTAGGGTGAGGAAAGGAGGCTTCGTAGCTAAACCACTATAAATACTCTTGTCTCAGTTTGATCTTTCTATACCTTTACTTATTATCTTGCATCTTATTTACTATCTCTATTATTACTTATTGTCTTGCATTTATTTCCAAGTATACATATATATCTTCATCGAAAGATTTCATATAAGCTTGAATCACTTTTGAAACTAAACTTTAATTGGTAAAAAATATTTAACCATCCCCCTCAATCTAGGTTTCCATAAAACCTAATAAATTGTTAGGGTTTATAAACTTAGAATTCGAAATAGGGATCAAGCACCTACATTCAATCAAAGTTTTGCATGTGTAATCTTCTTCTTCTCTCAATCCTTAAATTAAGTTGTAGAACCGTAGGGGAGGGGGTGAATATAGTCTTTTCGACTTAATTAAACTTTTAGAAACTTTAAGTCTTCAAAGGAGTATACGTATATATGAGAAAAATAACCAAACACCATGATGCGGTGGATGTAACCCTCCCAGAAAGTTTTACAATCCTCCTAGGCAATGTACCTAATCGTTATAGTGTAGTATAGGTAAGACATGGGGGATTGATTGTTCTCTAGGAGAATAGCATTGGGAAGGTTGAGATGTATGATGAATAGGTATAAGGTGAGGGATGCTTTTTTTTATCTTTTTATATTTTATGAAAGCAAAGTAAAATCTCGGTATAAACTATTTAAACTAATAATTAAACTAATTAAAACTAGAATTGCGAGTAAAAGTAAATGAGGATTTTTATGATAGATAAAAGCGTGTTTACTTATATTTCACTACTCCCTAGTTATCTCCTATTGATCAGTCGAATTGTCACATCCTTGTTTAATTGGCGCGTTGTATTCCATTATTAATCGTATGGAGGTGCTTAATGCCCTAACTCTATGAATGTATTGATCTGCGCTAGAAAACCGGGATTGCCAATTAACCTAAGTTATCTCCCCCAAATCTCCTATCATCAACAATCGCAATTCATGCAATAAACATAACGAAAAGTCTACTAGTGCACTTTAGGACATAAATACGTTTTTTAGGATGCTCAAGCTCGTAACACTAAAGGAAGAAGAAAGTTTTCCTAACCTAACGTGTAACAACCACTTAAACAAGAGACAACAATCAATAGTTAACAACTAGGTTTCATTACATCTAAGCAAACACTATGTTGATTTAGCTAGACATGTTAAAGATAGAGAAACAATTAATCAAAATCAAGCATGAATCAAACATAATGATAGAAGAGATTAAGGAACTTATCTCTTAAGGATAGAGGGTGTTAAAATCCTAAAAATACTGTAAAAAACGAATAAAATTCGTACACCAAAGTTACTCTCTAATGTTGCAAAGTAATGCAGAAAACTCTAAAACTATATATAGAATTACAATTGCGACAACGTCACTTTATAGTTGTGACGCCATCAGATCGTTGCCTTTAGGGTTTTGTCTTTTCCAAGTCAGCATTGTGACGGGGTTGCTTTATGTCTCAAACACCGTCCAAAATCCTCTGACGCCGTCTCTCTTTAATTTTCCTGGACCGTCATGTTATAATTTTTGTAGAAACTACCAGCTCTTCTAATAAGTGACGGCGTCACTTGTTACTTCTTCAATTTCGCTCTGAGCCATCTCTCGTAAAATCTGGGTTGTCTTGGTATCTTTGTTTGCAAGTGACGGCGTCACCTTATAGGTTGTGACACCGTCTGAAGCTCTTTTTCCATACTTTTTCATGACTTGGTCGTTTTCCTCACATTTTCATCCCTTTTCGTACAAATATGCATGATTTCCAGTTTTTGCTTCCAAAGTACCTAAAAAGTGAAAAGGAACGAATTTAGGAAACATTTGATCACAAATATATGAGTTTAGGGCTTAAATGACCCCCTAAAATGTACGTTTTAAATCCTTATCAAATATCCCTACACCTTGGCTTTTCCTCAAACAAATGTGTTTTTATCTAATCAATTTACAAGTTAGGGGTCATTTGACATTGGTTTAAAAGCGTTTACAACAAATACAAGCTCTACAATAGTTATAACAAGCATGACAATTATACACTAGCACCTCTCATATAGTGTTTGGATTCTCTCATCTCTCGGGTGTATAATGAATATAACATGTATGGAAATGGAAGATAACACTCTCTACCTATCATAGCACATAGATGACCATAGGCTTGAGACTAGATCAAACCTCCATCGTTTTGGCATAAGTACCTAGGATAAACTATCAAAGATGGCTGATGCGTGAGGTTTGGGGTTGAGAAAACCTCCTTTTCTACGAGCAAGCTTTTCAACCCTCTAGGCAGTGAACCTAACCGTTTTTGTGTAGTATGGGGTAAGCCTCGAGGATTGATTTCGTTCTCTAGGGGAATAGTAATGCTAGAAAGAGATTTATGACGAGAAGGTGGGGTTGAGGATGATTTAAGTATTCTTTTTTACGTTTTTTATAAAGCAAGGGTAAAATCTCGGGGTATATGATTGGGGTACTTCTACCGATTTCACTACTTCTACTAATTATCTAATTATATAATTAACTATGGATAGTTTATGCTTAATTGAGGTGTGCTCGTATGATGATTAAAGATGTGTTCACTTAGATACTCTTACTCCCTAGTTATCTTTTATTGGTCGGTTGAATTGTCACTTCCTTTATCTTAATGAGTTGCATTCCTATTAGTCGTAGGGGGTGCTTATTCCCTAGTTCTATGAATCGTATCTCTCCTATAGAATACACGGGATCGGCAAGTGTAATACTATCTTCCCTGAATACCCTATCATCATAAAGCATAACTCACGCAATAAACACAACGATAGCCTAGGTGCACTCCTATGGCTTTTATCAATTAAGAAAAGAGACAACCTAACAACAATCAATAACTAGGTTTCAAAGATCTAAGCAAACACACAAGTAATTTAGCTAGACATGTTAAACAAGCAAGCATACACACAATCAATTGAACATGGGGTAGACATAATGATAAATTGGATACACAAACTTATCTTGACGTGTAAAATAAGGTATGAGACCCTAGAATACTGTCCAAGTCGGACTACAACTGAGTTAGGGTTTGCTCTCCAAAACTCTACCTCCTAAAATATAGAAAAATCAAATTCTATATATAGATTTACAATCGCGATGGCGTCACCTTTTGCTAGTGACGCCATCAGGTCGCCATCATTAGGGTTTCATTTGGGCCAAGTCATCGTTGGGACGACGTCACTTGAGAAGTGTGACGCCGTCTGTCTTCATGCAGGACGTCGTCTGAATCTTGGATCTTAGGCGTCTAGTGTGAAAAGTGTGAGTGACGCCTTCCAGCAATAAGGCGTAACGCCGTCAATCTTTAGGACCAGAAATTCCGCTGAGCCGTCGCGTGCACTTTTTGATCAAGTCTTAATAGAGGGACGGTGTCGCCCTTTGTATGGGACGCCGTCAAGTGTGTTGAACAGGATTTGAGTGTTTTCGATCTTGACTTTGCCATTTTCTTCATGTTTTCGCTCCTTTTTGTCCAAATATGCTTCATTCCACCATTTTGCTTTCAAAAGACCTAAAAAGTGAAAAAGAACGATTTTAAGCAGTAACGGATATAAAATGTGTCGATTTAGGGCTTAAATGATCCCCAAAAAACGTATGTTTTAAATCCTTATCAAATATCCCTACACTTAGTATTTGCTTGTCCTCAAGCAAATGTGCTTTTGGCCAATCAATCTATAAGTTAGGGGGCATGAAGCATTGGTTTAAAATAGTTTACAACAAGTAAAAGCGCCACAATAGTCATAACAAGCAAGAAAATTATATACTAGCACCTCATAATTGGTATTTGGATTCTCTCATCTCTCGGGTTTATATGAAATATAATATGATCGGAAATGGAAGATAAACACGCATTACCTGGAATAGTACATAGATTACCATAAGCTTGAGAATAGATCAAACCTCCACCACTTTGGCGTAAGCACCTAGGAATAACTATCTAAGAGGTCTTTACAAGGGTTGTAACGTTAGGCTGAGGGTAGGAAAGTAAAGGGTTTTGTTGGATAGGGGATATTTAATGGTGGCAAGTCAAAAATCTCATGTTACAAGCATGTAAAGCGTGGCGTTGCTAAGCCGAGACTCGACTCACTAACACTAGATAACTTGAAACAAAACAAACATAAACTTAAAAAAATAAACATAAAGATAGATGTAGGATGGTAGCCCGTATGTTTTTCTTATCACTTTTTTTGACAACTCTTTTCTCTTTTTTTCGATTTTTTTTCATACCTTTTTACTCTACCATCCTCTATGATAACATCAAAGTATAAGGGATTTATAGGAGCATCCCTACACTTGAGTTTTTATTTCTCTAACACTAATTGACCCGATTTGAAAAGATCAAAACACTTGCAGTATTTAATTACGTAGACAAAGGGAATTTGAATCTATCATTCTTTCTCGTTACTATATAAAATATTGCTTTTACCCATGAGTCCCAATCGTCCCAAAACTGTGTACAAAAGATATGACTCGACTTAGCAACCATGCAAGTAACTGGATAATTGAACTAAGGGTTTAGTAGTGATAACAATAATACACTAAAGATGAGTGCATACAAGGTAGACTATGGCGAATTGGGTGTACATTTGGGAGTGGATTGTAAACAATGCTCTTCATTGATATTCTGGAAAACCGAAACATCACGAGAATCGCGAAAAGGATATACTCTGAGGGGTTAACTAGGGGTATCATGTACTAAAGATGAGTACATCGCAAAGGTGTGGGGTAATTACTCAACCGATGTGGAAGATGTAACTATAACACAGGTTTAAAACAAGGGTTATCCTAATGCCTCTTATCATTTAGCTACTCCTAACTACACAAGTGTAGTCTCACTAGCGATCTCGGAATACATCACAAAACAAGTTCTAGAATCTATTATACTATCGGTACACTCACTAAGCATTAAAGATGAATGCTTTTATTCCTAAAGATCTAAGGGCGAACCTCACATTTTTGGGGTGGAATTTGAGTGGTAAACAGTTTTTTGTGTTAGTCATATAATTCCTATCAATGACACGCTTTATTAAGACTAAATTTTAGCTCGTAAATGTCATAAAAAATTTTAAATTTGGTGCTAAGGTTGCCCTAACAAATATTTCTCATAGTTTATTACACAAATTACCAAGGATAAGATAAATGATCAAGTGAGTGTATAGTTTCTAAGTTCCCGTTTTATTCTCCCTCCCTACACTTAAATTGAACATTGTCCCCAATGTTCCCTGAAAGTATCAAAGTTATAAGGTAAGTAAGGAAAAGAAACTAGTACTCCCCTGATTAGCTCGGTAGGATATGTGTGAAGTTGCGGTTAAATCTTCTTCCAAGAAGAATGCATAAGTAATAAGCTTCATCCAATATGTGTTTCTTCTTCTTGTCCAATATAACCTGCATACTCATAAGAAAACAAACGAAACCTTCGCGTAAAATCGGCGGTAAAACTATATATGACACACAACTACACTAGAAAGCAAGTAAGATATAATGTTTGTGGAATGGATGTTTGCAGTTTTTCTGGAAAATTCAGACCTGGGAATTTCCAAAAATTTACAAGTTGCATGATCATTCTGTTTCTACATAGCCTGACGTCGTCAGGCTTTAATCGTGATGCCGTCAGGTTGTCCTGACAAAAAGTGGTCTGCTGCGTTTTTCTAGAAAAACTACATCATTAAAACCTGGAAAAATTTCTACAAAACATCCATTATGACTCGATACAAGAATTTGACTCTAACAAACACACATATATATGAATTTCAATTATTGTAATTCTCATGTTCATGTTCTTAAAAACTTACGTGATCTTCCCTACACTTATCTTTTTGTAAAATACCTTTATATGTAATTACGACGAGGTTAAATACAAAATAAAGCATTTTCACAAAGTCTAACATGAGAATAAACAACAATGAAAAAGATATATTAATTCAAATTGATAAACAAAACAAGCAAACAATTAAGCATGGGTTGCCTCCCACGAAGGGCTTTTCTTTATTTATGAGTCTTGTAGCTAGACTCGAAGTCGTGCTCCTACGTGACTTCATCTTCCAAAACAATATCTTCATCATTGATTAGTTCGTTATTGTCTATTTGGTAATGTTTCACACATTGTCCATTTACAGTAAACTATCTTCCATCACTATCTATCAACACAACGGCTCCACTACTCATTTTCCTCTTCACCGAAAAGGGTCCATACCACCTTGATTTGAGTTTTATCGGGAATAACCTTGAATTATATAAGAGCACCTTATCCCCCTCCACAAACTCTTTAGGACTCTTTATTCGTTGATCATGCCATCGGTTCGCTCTTTCTTTGTATGTGATTGAGGACTCATAGGCCTCGATTCTTAGTTAGTCTAGCTCTTGAAGCTGCAAAAACCTATTTGACCCTGCCTCAGAATAATCCATGTTACAAGCCTTAAGTGCACAGTATGCCTTTTGCTCAAGCTCGATAGGGAGATGACATGCTTTCCTGTACACTAAGCGAAAAGGGGTTGTTCTAATGGGCGTTTTATAAGCCGTTCTCAATGCCCATAGTGCCTCATCTAATTTGAATGACCAATCTTTTCTATTTTGGTGGACCGGTTTTTCGAGTATTCATTTTAATGCCCTATTTATGTTTTCCACTTACCCATTTGTTTGGGGATGATATGCCGTAGAGAACCTGTGCGGAACACCATACTTCTTCATTATCTTTTCCATTTGAGCATTCCAAAAATGAGTCCCTCTATCACTAATCAATGCCTTGGGAATCCCAAATCGCGTGAAGAGTTTCTTGAGAAAATGAATAACTACCCTTGCATCATTGGTTCTAAGGGCTTGTGCCTCTACCCATTTAGACACATAATCAATGGCGACCAGAATGTATTCATTTCCCCTGGACGATGGAAAAGGCCCCATGAAATCGATACCCCAAACATCGAATATTTTGCAGACTTGGATGTAGTTTTGGGGTGCTTCATCTCTTCTTGAGATGTATCCTGATCGTTGGCATGCATCACACGTTTGAACTAATCTCTTAACGTCGCGCAATACAGAAGGCCAGTCGAATCCGGCATCAAAAACTTTTCACGCCGTAACATTTATACCATGATGCCCCCTGATGATCCTGCATGACATTCTCTCATAATCCGATCAACCTCCCTTTCTGCAACGCAACGTCGGATGATATGATCGGGACACATGCGGAATAGAAAGGGTTCGTCCCAAAAATAATATTTTAGTGTGGTGAAGAATCTTTTCTTTTCTTTCCTAGTCATGTAATTTGGTAGGACCCTACTGGATAGATAGTTAGCATAATCCGCATACCATGGCTCAATATCCTTAATGGCCATCAGCTGTTCCTCAGAGAAGGAGTCACGAATCTCGTCATTGTCTAATTTCTCCATGTCCGGGTTTTCCAACCGCGAAAGATGATCAGCAGCAAGAATTGCAGACCCCTTTTTATCCCGAATTTCAATGTCGAATTCTTGAAGAAATAGAATCCATCTAATAAGTCGGGGCTTTGAATCTTGTTTGGAGAACAAGTATCGTAAGGCGGAATGATCGGTGAAGATGACAGTTTTGGAAAGAACGAGATATTGTCTAGCATAGTAGATTGGCTGAAAACGATTCTTTTTTCTTTGGCCATAAGCTCTTTTTCGGTGGTTGTGTAGTTTTATTGCGCCACATTCATGGTCTTGCTAGCATAGTAGATTGGCTGAAAATGCTTCTCTTTTCTTTGGCCCAAAACGGCACCTACAACATAATCACTAGCATCGCACATGATCTCGAATGGTTGAGACCAATCAGGAGTAACCATAATAGGATCTTGGGTCAGATCCTGCTTCAGGCAATTGAATACTTCCTTACGTTCCTCCGAAAAGTCAAAAGGGGCGTCTTTGAAGAGAAGTTGTGTCATTGGTCGGACAATTTTTTAGAAGTCCTTAATAAACCTCCTATAAAAGCCTGCATGACCAAGAAAGCTTCGGATAGCCTTAACGGTTGTAGGATATGGTAATTTGGATATCGCCTCTATCTTGGCCCTATCGACCTCGATCCCATTCCCGGAGACTTTATGTCCTAAGAAAATCCCTTCTCTTACCATGAAATGGAATTTTTCCCAGTTCAGGACTAGGTTGGTTTCTTCACACCGCTTTAGCATCTTCCTAAGCTTGGACAAACAAAGGTCGAAGGAATTCCCAAACACCAAAAAATCATCCATGAAGACTTCCATGCTATCTTCAATCAATTCATGGAATATGGCCATCAAACATCGTTGAAAGGTAGCGGGGGCGTTGCATAGCCCAAAAGGCATTCATTTGTATGCAAAAGTCCCGTAGGGGCATGTGAAAGTAGTTTTTTCTTGATCTTCAGGGGCAATGGGGATTTGGATGTACCCTGAGAAACCGTCAAGAAAGCAGGAGTACTCATGCTCAGCTAACCTTTCGAGAATTTGATCGATGAATGGTAAAGGAAAGTGATCTTTTTGGGTGGCGTCGGTTAATTTTATATAGTTGATACATACACGCCACCCTGTAACTGTCCTTTGAGGGACCAAATCACCTTTTTCATTCTTCACAACAGTCATTCCTCCCTTTTTTGGGACCACTTGGACCGGGCTGACCCAGGGGCTGTCTGAAATGGGGTAAATTAAGCCAGCATCGAGGAGCTTGATAACCTCTTTCTTCACCACTTATTTGATATTGGGATTTACTCTTCTTTGAGGTTGAACAGTGGGTTTGTAGTGTTCCTCTATAAGAATTTTATGAGTGCAAAAAGTAGAGTCAATTCCTTTGATGTCAGCGACACTCCATGCGATCACTCCCTTGTATTCTCTTAGAACTTCTAAGAGCTTCCCTTTTTGTTCAGGGGTTAGGGATGAGCTTATGATAACAGGGAGCTGATCTGCTCCTTGAAGGAAGGCATATTCCAGATGACTTAGGAGATCTTTCAATTCTAAGGTAGGAAATTCCTTGATTGATGGTTTTAGCTTATTTTCCGGCTTTTGAAGGTCAAGAGGCTCTATTTCCGCCTTACGCGGATAAAAATAAATGGCTCCAACCACCTCAGTTTCTCCCTCTCCATCATCGTACATCATGCCGTTGTTGACATTCATAAACCCATTTACCAAATGCTCATCAATACAACTATCAACGTCATCAACAAATTCATCAACTTCTTCAACAAAATATATGGGATGATCATGAGAGGGAGGGAGTCTCATAGTATCCTTAATATCAAAGGTCAAGCTCTCAGACCCCACTCGTAAAGTGAGTTTGCCATCATGAACATCGATAATAGCGCGAGCCGTGGCTAAGAATGGTCTCCCAAGGATTATTGGAACTGAGTCATCCTCCTCCATTTCTAAGATCACCTCAGTTTCTCCCTCTCCATCATCGTACATCATGCCGTTGTTGACATTCATAAACCCATTTACCAAATGCTCATCAATACAACTATCAACGTCATCAACAAATTCATCAACTTCTTCAACAAAATATATGGGATGATCATGAGAGGGAGGGAGTCTCATAGTATCCTTAATATCAAAGGTCAAGCTCTCAGACCCCACTCGTAAAGTGAGTTTGCCATCATGAACATCGATAATAGCGCGAGCCGTGGCTAAGAATGGTCTCCCAAGGATTATTGGAACTGAGTCATCCTCCTCCATTTCTAAGATCACGAAATTAACTGGAAACTTGAACTCTCCTATCCTAACCAAAACATTTTCACAAACTCCAATGGGATATTTGATTGATCGATTAACAAGCTGAATACTCATTCTAGTCGGTTTCAGCCCTGAATACCCGAGCTTAAGAAATAAGGAGTGAGGCATCAAGTTAAAATTTTCCCCAAGATCTGCCAAAGCGTTTTTCATAGAGAGTGCTCCTATTAAACAAGGAATGGTGAAACTACCCGGATCTTCTTTCTTTTTGGGTAGGATTTTCTGGATGATAGCTGAACATTCTTCTCCTAATGTCACTAACCATTCAAGCTTCTTCCGATTTGAGAGTAGTCTTTTGAAATATGTTCTATGTTTAGGAAGATGATAGAATGCATCAAGAAGAGGGATGGTGACAACGGCATCCTTGAAGTAAGACAACAATCATTTATTGTCTTCTTCGGCCTTCTTGTTCTTAAGACGCGAGGGATAAGGAATCCTTGTAAGAGTTAAACATTAGGCGGGTGTAGATGACTGTGGAGGGGGGTTGTGAGAGGTTAGAGAGGGTTCAGGTGCTCCCTCCTTGTCTAATTCATGCTCATGGGTAGTGGAGTTTTGAACCGGATATGGTGGATATTTGGTAGTGGTTCCAGATCGAGTAGTGATAGCAAAGGTTGGATTATGTTAGATTGGATCGGGTTCGCTTATTCTATTATGGAGTTCGGCGAACTGGCTTTCTAATTTAGCCTGTTGCGCTTGAATGAATTCTTCAAGGCCCTTCAAAAGAATTTTCTTTTCCATGGTGAATTGCCCGAGCTCTTCTTCAAAGGTATCACAGGTGGTGTATTCGGGACCCTCTTCCCGCTCATCTTTAATTTTTAGATTACCCCAAAGGGTGTAATCATTGTTCTGATTAAATACTAGGAAGGAAGGATCATCATAGATGTCATGGATTGAAAGGAGAGCTTGCTCATGGTGTGTATTGTCGTCACACTCATCGTCCTCGTGAAATGTCGCATATAAGGTATGGATTAACCAATCTCTTAGGTTCTTGCGACTTTGTGAGGTATGCAAGCTTCTCTTGTGCTCTCTTCATCCGATCATTGAGAGATAATGGGTTTTCGTACTAGGTAGCAGAGATATTCATCATGGTTGTCGGCTCATTCCAAGTGTTTTCTTGGTCTTGAACATACTCCTCAATGTGGTCCCATCCTTCTTCCACACTAAGGTTGGAGATCTTTCATCCGGTCGAGAAGTCAATCCCTTTTTTATCATCGTGGGAGACATTATCGTAAAAGATTTGGACAAGCAACCAAAGGTTGATGCCATGGTGTGGGGCTTTTTGAATAAGATCTTTAAAATGAGTCCAGGAGTTAAAGATAGATTCTCCATCTTTTTTACGGAAGCCAAGGATTTCGCTCCTGATGGTCGCAGTCCTTCTAGGAGGAAAGAACTTTTTGGTGAACTTGGAAGTGACTTGTTCCCAAGTGAAGATAGATCTTGGAGGCAGTTTGTTGAGCCATTCCTTGAAGAGAGAATGGGAAAAACCGGAGTCTATATGTCTCCTGAGATGCTTTTTTAGCATAGAGAGTATCCACAATTTTCAAGAATTGCTTGATGCAGTGAATTGGGTTTTCTTTGCGAGATCCGTGAAGTTGACATGCATTCTGGATAAGCCAAATGTCAGTAGCATGCAACATTTCAATGATGTTAATACAAATAAGCCGTAAAAACGTTTATTTATATTTTACGATCTTCTAATGTTTTGTCGATAACAAACGTAAAATTATTTTAACGAAACAAATAAAATACGTAAATGGTTTGAACTAATAGTTTCTAACATATTCACATTTTCACATAAAACACTAAAACAAGTATAAGTGATTTTATGATTTAATACTACATATGTACAACAACTAGTGTTTACATGTTTGGGTAAAATATACACATAACTAGTATGTTGTATATTGGGTAATATAAATGGGTAGAAACTTAAGTATCATAACCCATTGGGCAAATACATTGAATGTAGTTGGGTACAACCCAAAGCCCATGACCCATGGAGCTTGACCCATAACCCATTGCATGACATCATGCTTATATCATATATGGACAATATCCATAACCCATGGTTTTGACCCATACCCATATGACTAGGTGCATTGCACTCAAGAGATACATTGTATCTAGCTAAACACCCATGGATCAACCCATGACCCATGACCCATGAACCATGAACCATAACCATAATACCCATGGGTAAAAGGGAGCGTCCCACGGATCCCTAGCTTTACGCTAGACGGATCCCTTGTGGAAGGGATCCGTGGGATCCGGGGAACAGTAGAATTTTTCCTCTATAAATAGTGAGCCATTTCTTCATTGTTTCTCACCCCTTTCTAACATACTTTCCCTAAGAGTTAAAAACTCTCTAACCTCAGATCCAAGAGATCTATGTTTGTAGTTTTGTTTTTTGTGTGATCTTCTAGGTTCCTCTTAAAGGCAAGATCACCACCTTTAAAGTCGAGCAAGCTCAAGTCTATGAGTTTCCATGCTTCCTCATCATCAAGACTACTGAAGTCTTCTTGTTGGTGATTGTTTTTCTTTTCTAAGAAGTGTTGAAGACATTTGTGAATGGTGTCTCAATAGTCAAGACGAAGATATTAGTGAAGGGTATCTATCGTCCATATCATAAGCACTTGTGATAAGTGCTTAGAAGTCAAGCCTAGAAGCATTAGTGAAAGGTGCTTAGAAGTCAAGACACAAGACATTAGTGAAGGGTGTCTTGAAGATCTAGTTAAAGGCATTAGTGAAAGGTGCCTTAGATGTACATTCGATATGGTGTGTTTCGATGTACAAGATAGATTATTACTAGATCCAAGGATATTGATATCCTTGATGATGTTTTAGAAAGGAGTTGATCTCCTTTGGGATTAGTCGTTGGTGTAGTATTAGGTAGTAGTTCCTCCATTGCAATGGAACTAGGTGCTTAGACTAGTACCTAATAAAGGGTAGGCGACGTTGTGTAGGTGTGGTTCTCCTTGGTGTGAAAGAACTAGGTACTTAGCCTAGTACCTTATAAAGGGTAGGCGACGTTGTGTAGGTGTGGTTCACCTTGGAGTGAAAGAACCCGGTGGTTATCCTAGCACTGGAAAAAGGGTAGGCGACGTTGTGAAGGCTTCTCCGCCATAAGGAGATTGGTATAGTGTTTACGAACTCTCGAGTAGGTGACTCGGTGAGTGGAGTAGGGCAAGGAAGGTGTCCTTGTAGCCGAACCACTATAAATACTCACGTTGTGGTTTTGTGCTTCTTACTCTTATCTTTTCATTACATACTTATATATGCTTGTTTATCAACATCCAACACACACATCCAAATAGATTGACATAAGTCGATCTAAATAGTTTAAAAGGAAGTTTTAATTGGCAAAACTATTCAACCCCCCGTTCTAGTTTTCCACAATTGGCATCAGAGTTTCGTTACCAAGTTTGTTGAAGTATATTGTACTTTAAAAACTTTATACGATCCATAGTTAATTGAAAACTACAAAGAAGGTTTTTCATAAAAACAAACACCATGTCTTTTAAAACTCTTTGTTTGGATGTTGATTAGATGACAACATTTCTTAGTATCTATTTCCTATTTAAAATGCACTAATATTCTTTGTCATGTTGATTAGTCAAAGCTCATACCCACCAAGCTATAGGAATCGCTTGGTAACAAGAATACCTTCCTTAAGAAGGTATCCTAAACACAAAGGAGCCGGAATCGTCTAAGTGACATTTGTTGTGTCATTTGTAAAGACATTCCTAAGTGCGTTGGAGGTATGAATTTCTTCTTATCTCTAAAATGACATTTTCTTGATAATTAAGTATACCTATTTAGGTATTTATATGATTATCTTTTGTGCATATACATGTATTACATGAAGCTTCATTAGGAAGCCTTTTTCTCACATACGTGTTATTTTTCTCAAAGTCGTAGTATATAAAACTTGTGTTTTATTTCTTTTAATCCAACAATAAAACAAAACACAAATTTTAAAATTCTCCTTCCCCATAAATAAACCACTCGACGCCTACTTTACCAAATCCCCACTTTTTCAAATCTTCCAATTTCAAAAACTCCCTCTCACTCAAAACTTCATCCTCCTCTCCATTTCATCTCAACCGAAACCAAGAAGAATCATCTTCAACATGGTTTACATCGCCTTCGTGCTCATCGTCTTAACACTCATCGCACTTGTGTTCCCTATGATGAAGTTCACATACGGAGACATTTACTTTGTGTTGTTAATCTACATTGGGGTTATATACCCAATCCTTTGTATCATTCTTAGTATTGAAATGAAATATTACTAGTAGTCTAGTTATCTAGGTTATTGTTATCACAATGTGTTTATCATTTCTCTTTGTTTTATTTCATTCTCTCGTGATACAGTAGAAGACATGTATGCATGTTAAACAAAAATGTAGGCTAAAACACATATCTTGATATAAAAATATGAGATATAAAAACCTATACTTTTCATCATAAAATATGTTTCTGTAACTACAGATCTACGGATCCCGGAAGATATACTAGCCGGATCCCTTTTGTAAAGGAACCGTGGGATCCGTCCTACTGGAGAACAGTTTTTCATGCAAATTAAAAACCACTTTTCTTCTAAAAGTAATACTCCACTAGTATGTCAAAACCATAAGTGAGTTAAGTGTCTTTCTTGTTAAAAACCATTGTTAATAAAAATCTAATAAAAACGTTAGATAATCATAGATTGACCACAAACATCACTTTTTGTTAACTCATCTTTTCTATAGGTTTTACTATGTCGCACGTATATGAGTTTGATTTTTCACTCTCTAGCGTCTATACTCCGAACATCTCTCTTGAGCCCAACACACCTGGCAATCATGTCCGTGGGTTCAATAATCTCAAAACCCTTCACTTCCATGAAGGACGTAAATTAGACACCTCTCTACAATTCGAAGAAGGTATCAATACCTCCTTCCGAGCCATAGGACTAAAATGTATTCTCGAAATTAACAAGAAAATATGTCCAAGGTTTGTATTGGAATTCTTCCGTCAAGTCGAACTCGTTCGTAACGAGGATCGTTCTCTATCCCTTTGGTTTTGGATCAAAAACCAAAAGTTTGTTTTGACTCTTGGGCAATTTGCTCAAATTCTCCGAATTCCAAATCATGGACAATGTGCCTTCACCGAAGATTGGTCTCTTGATTCTCTCTTCAACTTTCGTGAAGAAAACAGTCCGTATTGCTCTCACATTCCTTCCCCACAAGACTTAATTCGCATATTATGCAAACCTCATCACTCCAATCCAAACATCATCTACACACGGGATATTCTTGAAGAGTACAAGCCCCTTGCACTCATCCTACATGAAAATTTTTGGAGTCTTAGGGGAAATCGAGAAATCCTTCCCGCTTGTTGTGCTCACATAATGTATTGTTTGCTAACACAACAACCATACAATCTCGCCTACTTTTTTGCAAGGCGAATTGTAAACCTTCAAGGCTCCAAGAATAAACTCATTCCATATGGAATGTTCTTGACGCGCCTCTATCATAATGTCATGCATTTTCATCCTCAATATCAAAGTCCATTGTACGTACTTGTGAACAAGATGATGGAACCGCTAAACATTTCCCTCATGAAGACGTTCTTCATTCCTGAATCCGCCAACACTCATCAACCATTTGATGATCCATCTAGCGAAAACACTCAAGGAACCTAGTAGTCTTTCAAATAGGATCAATCATTTTTTACTCGTGCTTTATCAAAGTAATCCAATTTCTCTCATGAAATAAAACATCTTACATTTGATATCTTAGTGTTAGAACCCCTTTAAACTAACCTTGGAATATAATGCATTGTCAAGATCATTGCATACCTTTAGTAAAGCTTCTGCTGAGCAGATGGACGGATCCCAAAGTTTGTAGCAGACGGACCCCTACACTTAGGGAACCGTGGGATCCGGCAAACAGAAAATGCAATTGCAAGCATTGTATTTCAAACATATCCTTAGAACACCTCACACTAAGCTAAACATAGTGTCTTAAGGCAAATTAAGTCCTTATCAAGTTAAGTAGATCCCTCCCATTCACACATAAACTCACCTAGATCACACTCAAAGACGCTTGTAGATCTATCGTTTCATTTTAATCCATTACTCTTCCGCTCTTAAGCTCACACATCATTTTTCACATGATCCCTCATATCTAAATGTTGGAAACATCTTATAGCAAAATCGATCATAATCATCCTTACGACAAAATTGGTCAAAATTGATCAAATCCTAGTTTTTCCATCTTAAGCCTCTAGGATATTTTCCAAAGGATTAATCTAAGTCACTATCTGATCTCTAGGATCATTTAGCTTCACTTGACATTCTCAAAATCTTTAGTGTCATTCTTGTTCATTCGTTGGTACTCATGAAAGTTCCAATTTCTTCCATAAAAGGCAATCATTAGCTACATCACTCATTACCTTCAATTACTTAAGCACCCCTTCATTTAAGACACTTAGGAGGACTGAAATACTCAAAGTGATATAGATCTTAGATCTTAGAAACATCATTTCTACTCTTTCATAGCTGCTGAGAGCCGGATCCCTAGGATTAGCCTAGACGGATCCCCCTGAGGAGGGAACCTTGGGATCCGGGTGACAGATTATGTCAAACCTTGCTAAAACAATCATTTCAACTCATCTTTTTAACTCAAACACTCCATCTCATCTTAAATGAGTCCCTAGATCAGTACAAACTCTGAAGTTGACTCTTGTGCATGTTAATCATCACATTCCAATGAATTTTAGTGGCTTAAGGCTTCAATGCACTTGCCAAATCTCTTGCTTTATAAACCACATTGTTAGGACTTCCATAGTCATCACCTTCATCCTCATTTTCAGCACTTAAGAAACCCTTACAAACTTCTTGAGATCATCTCATCATGAGGAAAACTCCAAGTAGTAACTTATCCACCAAAGAACCACCCAAGAAAATTGCTCGTGTTATACACGAAATCTCTTCAACCGAATCATCTCCGGTCAAGCCAACAAATGCAAGGATCTCTTCTCAACCAATCAAACCAATTCCTAAAAGGATAGTACCCACAAAACTACCTATGCCAAACACCACCATACCTCCTAGGCCAAATAATATCATCTCCACTAAACCATCACCATTGGTTCCTAGAGCTATTTCTTTTACATCTCCACTATCATCACCACACCTCTACAATTTAGAGGATTTGCCTCCTAGGCCGTCTCATCCTCCACTGCCGACAACATTCTCCTCATTAGGAGGAATAATGGTACAAAATCAAAGTGTTGAGTCAACACTAGCTCCGGCTTCCTTTTCGCCGTTTCCTTCATATAATCCCATTTGGATTATGAGAAATCATCAAAGTCAACCACCCGACCATATGGAAGTTGACAATTCTCTACCACCACCATCATTCTTGGTCGAGACATTCTCAAATGCACCTCCACCAATCCCTCCGTCATTTGAAGCTCCACAAGCCGCTTCACTTGATCCTTCGCATCAAGCCATTTCATTTCTTCCACCACCACTACCTAGCCATGACAAAGATTGCTATCATTGTCAACATGTTGAAAGTTTGATACATGAAGTACGAGAAGACCAACGTTTCATGTTCTATCATCTCCTCGAACGTTTCGACGAGATTAAACCTAAACAAAACTTGAGCTAGAAGATTTTAGTGGTGTCCTAGCATCAAGCGATAGTTGGTCTAGAAATTCCTAGTCATGTATTCTTTATTTTCTTAGTTTTTAGAGTCATGTAAACCATAACTCTAGTTTTATTAAATGAAATTACATGCTACTTGCTATATTTTCGAGTATATGATTACGTTGTATTCATATCTCACTTTTGTGATAACATTATTTGTTATACCACCATTTGCTGAATTTATTCATCAGCCATACGGATCCCTCTAAATTGCCTAGACGGATCCCTACTAGGAGGGAACCGTGGGATCCGTGATACATTAAACTACTTTTCTACTAACTTGGACCACATTTGCAGGAAATTGTGAATTATACTTGCTTTCTAACCTTTGTTTTGTAGTTATTCAATTTACACTTGAATACTTTGACACCCTAAAGCTAGGGGGAGCTTTGTGTCAAAGCAATACATTGCAAATTACTTGGAATATTAGGATTACATTTCTTGACATCCCTTTGCAAAATTGCAATCATCAAGGGGGAGCACATTCGTCACTTAGACGAAATATTTTGCAAACTTAGTTGCAAACAAACTAGCTTAGTATTACTTTCTTGACGCCCTTGCATAGGGATGAACTCGTCAAGGGGGAGTAAAGACAAGATCCTCTCCCGTTACTTGCTCTCTATTTCTTTTTATTTCTTTCACATGTTTTTCTTAAAAACAATGTGTTAGTTTCCTTTCGAAGCTCTTTTTGTTTCGACAAAAAGGGGGAGAAGAAAGTAAAAACTAAAAATTCAAACCTTTATGAATTTTAGATTTTTCTTAAAATAATTCTATGTTTTGTCATCAACAAAAAGGGGGAGATTGTTAATACAAATAAGCCGTAAAAACGTTTATTTATATTTTACGATCTTCTAATGTTTTGTCGATAACAAACGTAAAATCATTTTAACGAAACAAATAAAATACGTAAATGGTTTGAACTAATAGTTTCTAACATATTCACATTTTCAAATAAAACACTAAAACAAGTATAAGTGATTTTGTGATTTAATATTACATATGTACAACAACTAGTGTTTACATATTTGGGTAAAATATACACATAACTAGTATGTTGTATATTGGGTAATATAAATGGGTAGAAACTTAAGTATCATAACCCATTGGGAAAATACATTGAATGTAGTTGGGTACAACCCAAAGCCCATGACCCATGGAGCTTGACCCATAACCCATTGCATGACATCACGCTTATATCATATATGGATAATATCCATAACCCATGGTTTTGACCCATACCCATGTGACTAGGTGCATTGCACTCAAGAGATACATTGTATCTAGCTAAAGACCCATGGATCAACCCATGACCCATGACCCATAACCAAAATACCCATGGGTAAAAGGGAGCGTCCCACGGATCCCTAGCTTTACGCTAGACGGATCCCTTGTGGAAGGGATCCGTGGGATCCGGGGAACAGTAGAATTTTTCCTCTATAAATAGTGAGCCATTTCTTCATTGTTTCTCACCCCTTTCTAACATACTTTCCCCAAGAGTTAAAAACTCTCTAACCTCAGATCCAAGAGATCTATGTTTGTAGTTTTGTTTTTGTGTGATCTTCTAGGTTCCTCTTAAAGGCAAGATCACCACCTTTGAAGTCGAGCAAGCTCAAGTCCATGAGTTGCCATGCTTCCTCATCATCAAGACTACTGAAGTCTTCTTGTTGGTGATTGTTTTTCTTTTCTAAGAAGTGTTGAAGACATTTGTGAATGGTGTCTCAATAGTCAAGACGAAGATATTAGTGAAGGGTATCTATCGTCCATATCATAAGCACTTGTGATAAGTACTTAGAAGTCAAGACTAGAAGCATTAGTGAAAGGTGCTTAGAAGTCAAGACACAAGACATTAGTGAAGGGTGTCTTGAAGATCTAGTTAAAGGCATTAGTGAAAGGTGCATTAGATGTACATTCGATATGGTTTGTTTCGATGTACAAGATAGATTAGTACTAGATCCAAGGATATTGATATCCTTGATGATGTTGTAGAAAGGAATTGATCTCCTTTGGGATTAGTCATTGGTGTAGTGTTGGGTAGTAGTTCCTCCATTGCAATGGAACTAGGTGCTTAGACTAGTACCTAATAAAGGGTATGCGACGTTGTGTAGGTGTGGTTCACCTTGGTGTGAAAGAACTAGGTACTTAGCCTAGTACCTTATAAAGGGTAGGCTACGTTGTGTCGGTGTGGTTCACCTTGGAGTGAAAGAACCCGGTGGTTAGCCTAGCACCGGAAAAAGTGTAGGCGACGTTGTGAAGGCTTCTCCGCCGTAAGGAGATTGGTGTAGTGTTTATGAACTCTCGAGTAGGTGACTCGGGGAGTGGAGTAGGGCAAGGAAGGTGTCCTTGTAGCCGAACCACTATAAATACTCGCGTTGTGGTTTTGTGCTTCTTACTCTTATCTTTTCATTACATACTTATATATGCTTGTTTATCAACATCCAACACACACATCCAAATAGATTGACATAAGTCGATCTAAATAGTTTAAAAGGAAGTTTTAATTGGCAAAACTATTCAACCCCCCCCCTTCTAGTTTTCCACAATTGATTTGTTCGGAAGGGTAGACGATGGCGCCAATAAATCCAGATGAGGTAGGAGAAGAGTAACCTTTGAGGATTTTGGCCTTAGGCTCGTTGATGTGTTTATTGATAGGAGTAGCGGGAACTTCTTTGCTATGTAGGCTTAGATTATCGTCAATGACAGCTTCATGAGGATTGGGGGAATGTGTGGGCTCTTCATCAGTCATGGCTTCATCAAAATCGATGGTGGTGCCTTGTGGTTCTAACTCAAGGAGGGCTCTTCTTCGTCTATACAATTCTATATCGGGTTCGGCAAAGGGCTCAAGAAGGGTTTTGGTGGAACTACGGGTCCTAAGTTGATGAAGGGTGTTGGTGGGAGGAAATGGTGGATCATTTTTTGCTGGGTTATCACCTTTCATGATGAAAAGTGACAAGGTTACGAACAAAAACACAAAGAAGGGGGATAGACTATAAGGAAGCTAATGAAAAATATAAAAAAACTCACTTGATAGGAATCAAGCAAGTGGACCTAAACGAGATAGAAGTCTAACTAGCTATTCTATTCCCCGGCAGTAGCGCCAAAAACTTGATGCGTGGGTTCGGGGTCGAGAAAACCTCCTTTTCTACGAGCAAGCTTTTCAACCCTCTAGGCAGTGAACCTAATCGTTTTAGTGTAGTATGGGGTAAGCCTTGGGGATTGATTTCATTCTCTAGGGGAATAGGAATTCTAGAAAGAGATTTATGACGAGAAGGTGGGGTTGAGGATGATTATTTTTATTCTTTTTTATGTTTTCTATAAAGCAAGGGTAAAATCTCGGGGTATATGATTGGGGGTGGTGCTTCTACCGATTTCACTACTTCTACTAATTATCTAATTACCTACAGATATTTTATGCTTAATAGAGGTGTGCTCGTATGATGATTAAAGATGTGTTCACTTAGATACTATTACTTTCTAGTTATCTTTTGTTGGTCGGTTGAATTGTCACTTCCTTTATCTTAATGCATTGTATTCCTATTAGTCGTAGGGGGTGCTTATTCCCTAGTTCTATGAATCGTATCTTTCCTATAGAATACACGAAATCGGCAAGTGTAATACTATCTTCCCCGAAAACCCTATCGTCATAAAGCACAACTCACGCAATAAACACAATGATAGCCTATGTGCACTCCTATGGCTTTTATCAATTAAGACAAGAGACAACCTAACAACAATCAATAACTATGTTTTATAGATCTAAGCAAACACACAAGTAATTTAGCTAGACATGTTTAACAAGCAAGCATACACTCAATCAATTGAACATGGGGTAGAAATAATGATAAATTGGATAAACAAACTTATATTGATGTGTAAAATAGGGTATGGGACCCTAGAATGCTGTCCAAGTCAGACTACAATTGAGTTAGGGTTTGCTCTCCAAAATTCTACCTCCTAAAATACAAAAAACTCGAATTCTATATATAGATTTATAATCGCGACGGCGTCACCTTTTGCTAGTGACGCCGTCAGTTCGCCGTCATTAGGGTTTCATTTGGGCCAAGTCATCGTTGGGACGGCGTCACTTGAGAAGTGTGACGTCGTCAGTCTTCATGCAGGACGTCGTCTGAATCTTGGATCTTAGGCGTCTAGTGCGAAAAGTGTGAGTGACGCCTTCCAGAAATAAGGCGTGACGCCGTCAGTCTTTAGGACCAGAAATTCCGCTGAGCCGTTGCGTGCACTTTTTGATCAAGTCTTCATAGAGGGATGACGTCGCCCTTTGTATGGGATGCAGTCAGGTGTTCTGAACAAGCTTTGAGTGTCTTCGATCTTGACTTTGCCATTTTCTTCATGTTTTCGCTCCTTCTCGTCAAAATATGCTTCATTCCAGCATTTTGCTTCCAAAAGACCTAAAAGGTGAAAAGGAACGATTTTAAGCAGTAACGGATATAAAATGTGTCGATTTAGAGCTTAAAGGACCCCCTAAAAACATATGTTTTAAATCCTTATCAATGGCTTTTAAATGGTTGTAATGTTAGGTGTAACGTTTTGGAAAAACACGAGTTTGTTGGATATGGGGAATTTTACTGGTGGCAAGATAAAAATCTAAGCTAATTACATGTAAAACGAGGCGTTGCTAAGCCAAGACTCGACTCGCTAAACAAACTTATAACTTGACTTAAAGCAAAAATAAATGATAAAAGATAAAGGATAGAGGCGAGATGGTAGCCTGTATATTTTTTTTTCTTTCTTTTTCTCTCATTTTTTTCATTTTTCTCTCTTTTTTTTTATTTTTATTTTTTTGATTTTTTTTTAATTTTTTTCATACACTCTTACTCTACCATCCACTAAACATACCATCATAGCAAAGGGATTTATAGTAGCATCCCTACGCTTGAGTTTTTATTAGACTAAACTAATGACCCGAATTGTGAGGATCAAAACATGTGGAGTAATTAATTACGTAGATAAAGGAACTAAAATTGAACATTTCTTCCCATTACTCCATAAAATACTACTTAACCCATGAGTCTCAATCGTCCCAAAACTGTATTTACACAAGATATGACTCGACTTAGCAACCATGTAATCAACTAGATAATTGAACTAAAGGTTAAATATAATACAATAATGCACTTAAGATGAGTGCATACAAGGAAGGCTAAGGAGATTTGGGTGTAACATTTGAGTGTAGATTGTAAAAATGCTTTTAATTGATATTCCAGAAACCGGAACATCACGAGAACCGTGAAAAGATAGGCTTTGAGGAGTTAACTAGGGGTATCGTGTACTAAAAATGGGTACATCGCAGGGTGAGGGGTAATTATTCAACCGATGTGGCCAATGTAATTATTTAAACAAGTTTCAAACAAGGGTCATCCTAATGCTTCTTATCATTTAGTTAATCCTAAGTACACGAATGTAGTCTCACTAGCGATCTCAGAATGCATCACAAAAACAAGTTCTAGAATCTATATACTACCGGTACACTTAATAAGCATCAAAGATGAATGCTTTTATCATATATATATATATCTAGGGGCGAACCTCACATTTTCAGGGTAGAATTTGAGTTGTAGGGGTTTTTGTACTAATCATATAACTGCTATCCATGAGACGCTTTATTAAGACTAAAGTTTTGCTCATAAATGTCATAAAAAATTAAACATTTGGTGCTAAAATTACCCTAACAAGTATTTTTTTTAGTTTATTACACTATTACAAAGGACAAGACAAATATCAAGTGAGCATATAGTTTCTAAGGTATCCCTTTTCCTCTTCCTACACTAAAACTGAACATTGTCCCCAATATTCCCCAAAAGTATCAAAGTTATGATAATTGGAAGTAAATAAAAGAGAAAGAAACTAGTACTCTCCTGATTAGTTTGGTATGATCGATGTAGAATCACGGTTAAATCCTCCTCCAAGAAAAATAAATAAATCATAAATGTTACTTCCAATGTTCCCTTGCATCTTCTTGTCCAATATAACATGCAAATTCTTAGAAAATGAACAAAAGACCTCGTGTAAAATCGGTGGTAAAACTATATATAATACAAATCTAAACTAGAAAGCGAGTAAGATATATATCTTGCAAAATAGATGTTCGCAGGTTCCTAGAAAATTAAAAATTATGGAAATTTTTAGAAATTCAGTTTCGACTGAAAAACAAAAATCTAGAAAACTGTTTGCTATAGTGCCTGACGTCGTCAGGTTATAGATCATGACACTGTCGGGATAGACCTGACAAAATTTGAAAATTTGTTTTCTGGAAAATTTCGTGAAAAATTTACTTCTTAATACCTAGAAATTACTGCAAATCACCCATTGTGACTCGATACAAGCATTTGACTCAAACAAATACACAAATATATGCTCATCATGTATTGTTAATTTCATGTTTAATTTTGTTCTAATAAACATATATGATCTTCCCTACAATTATATTTTTGCAAAATACCTTTATATGTGATTAAGACGAAGTTAGAAACAAAATAAAGCATTTTCACAAAAGCATTCAAAACAAGAGAATTAAACAATAATGAGGAGGCATATTTGACACACAAACAAATAAAAATAAAAACAAACAAACAAATAAACATGGGTTGCCTCCCAAGAAGCGCTTGTTTTTGTTCAAGTCACGAGCCTGACTCTACCCTTATTTAACGGATAAAGGAGAGGTTTTCCCTACACTTAAGTTTAAGTGTGGGTGATAGTAGTGATACACACCATTGCAGTGTAAGTATGCCACATGAGGTAAGAGTGATGGATGAATTATATGTTCAAAGGGGTGTGCTCCATTTATCATAACCTTACATAATTCAATTGGGTCAATGGCTGAATTAAAACTTTCTCCTAGAAAATAATTGTCTCTTATCTTCTCCAAATTCGAGGTATTCTTAGCGAGAGTTCCATCTTGACCTAATTAACATTGTTTAAACCCATAGTGTTCCTTGTGATCTATCATAAACGGGTGATGTAAGTATGTAAGGTTATGTTTCACTCCTATAGTAGCTTCCACTCCACATGACTTAGAATCTACTACCTTTATCTTAACATTACCCGAACTACATGGTTTGATATGTGGATCGAGGCCTATTTCAATTCCTAGATTCACATCTATGGATGGAAAATTGGTTAAGAGTTTTGGTTGAGGATCTGGTTCATCAAAATTAGAAACTTCCTTAAAACTAAGAGAAAGGTTATGACTAAAAGTATTCAAACCTGCATCCTCTAGTTGTGTTTGGTCCATAGGTTCTTCCTCTATTGGGGTTCCTATATTCTCTTCTTCTTCTTTCGGGTAAGTCAGGGGCGGTAGGTTTTCCTCAAATGATGGTAAGACTTGTGGGGCAATCGGTGGGCTTGGATTTACTATTATATCCTTCATATTATCAAGATTACCTATGTGTTTATTTTGTATTAAGGTGGCACCTAACCACGACATGCACCTAGGTACCTCTACTCTAACCATCTTATTCATAAATAAAACTTTCCGATTGAGCCTTCCACATTGAAAATAGGTCTAAACCTTTGTTTTTTGGGTCCTATGTTTCACTTTTGAATTGGGCGTGAATTTCTAAGTTTTCCCAGGTGTCTTTAATACCATATTCCTAAAATTCTCCATTTGTTAAATATTCAAGCCTCTTTTGGGTTTTGCGGTCGATACGAGTGTTAAATAATTGAAGTGGAGGCGATAAATCAAGACCTAGATGAAGGACTTTTTGTAGTAAGTGTTTAAAATGAGTCCATGCATTGGGAAAAGATTCATCATGATGTTGTCGGAACATCAAGATGTCATTTTAAAGTGGAAAAGGTAGACTTTGTAATGGATTTGGTCGATTGAGTGAAACATTTGGTTGATCCGCGTTCTCCATAGTGGCCAACGGAATAGTCAATGAAAATTTTTACGAATAAAAACACAAAGAAAAGCTAGACTACGAGAAAGCTAATAAAAAAATAGAAAATTAAATCTCACTTGATAAGAATCAGGTGAGTAGACCTAGACAAGATAGAAATCGAACTAAACTATTTCCCCGACAGCGGCGCCAAAAACTTGATGTGGTGGATGTAACCCTCCGAAGAATTTTTATAATCCTCCTTAGCAGTGTACCTAATCGTTGTTGTGTAGTATAGGTAATACACGTGGGATTGATCATTCTCTAGAGGAATAGTGTTAGAAAGGTCAAGATGCATGACGAATAGGTCTAAGGTGAGAGATGATTCTTTTTATCTTTTTATATTTGATGAAAGCAAAGTAAAATCTCGGTATTTGGATTGGGGGTTTTGATTATCAACTACTTAAACTAATAATTAAACTAATTAAAATTATATTTGTGAATAAAGGTAAATGGGGATTCTTATGATAGGTAAAAGCGTTTTTACTTAGATTTCACGACTCCCTAGTTATCTCCTATTGATTAGTCGAATTGTCACATCCTTGTTTAATTGACACATTGTATTCCATTATTAATTGCAGGGAGGTGCCTAATGCCCTAACTCTATGAACGTATCGATCTCATCTAGAAAACCGGGATCACTAAGTAACTTAAGCTATCTCCCCAAAATCTCCTATAATCAACAATTGCAATTCACGCAATAAACACAACGAAAAGTCTACTAGTGCACTCTAGGGCATAAAACGTTTTTTAGGACGTTCAAGCTCGTAACACTAAAGGAAGAAGCAAGTTTTCTTAGTCTAACATGTAACAACCACTTAAACAAGAGACGAAAATCAATAGTTAACAACTAGGTTTCATTACATATAAGCAAACACTACGTTGATTTAGCTAGACATGTTAAAGATAGAGAAACAAGTATTCATAATCAAGCATGAATCAAACATAATGATAGAAGAGATTAAGGAACTTATCTCTTAAGGATAGAGGGTTTTAAAACCCAAAAAATACTGTAAAAAAACGAATAAAAGTCGTACACCAAAGTTACTCTCTAATGTTGCACACTAATGCAGAAAATTCTAAAACTATATATAGAATTACAATTGCAACAATGTCACTTTATAGTTGTGACACCGTCAAATCACCGCCATTAAGGTTTCGTATTTTCAAAGTCAGCATTGTGACGAGGTCTCTTTATGTTTTAGACGCCGTCCAGAATCCTCTGACTTCGTCCCTCTTTTATTTTCCTGGACCGTCACGTTATAATTTTGGTAGAAACTTCCAGCTCTTCTAACAAGTGACGACGTTACTTGTTATTTCTTCAATTTTGCTCTAAGCCGTCTCTAGTAAAATCTGGGTTGTCTTGGTATCTTCGTTTGCAAGTGACGGCGTCACCTTATAGGTTGTGATGCCGTTTTGAGCTCTTTTTCATGAGTTGGTCGTTTTCTTCATAAATTCATCCCTTTTTGTACAAATATGCTTGATTTCCAGCTTTTGCTTCCAAAGTACCTAAAAAGTGAAAAGGAACGAATTTAGGCAATATTTGATCATAAATACACAAATTTAGAGCTTAAATGACACCCCTAAAAACGTATGTTTTAAATCCTTATCACACCACAATATGTAGATAGAGTAGAGAGAGATTGACACCATGATATATCTGGTGTAAGATGGGGGGTTTAGACCATCCGTATGTCCATTTGCGAAAATCTACAACACTAATACTATTTATTAGTATAATCCCTATGGTGGATTACAAACTGTTACAAATTCACTCCACCGATATGCACAAATATCGACGCTCACAAAGAAGAACTACTCTCAATGGTATTCCTCCCATGGAACCACCCACAAGAATTTTGCAACTTGATTTTCTACCTAAACCGCTAAGACCACAAAGAACTTCCAACACAGAAGTATCAAGCCCCAACTAAACCTTCACATGTTCTAGGCTTGGCCACCAAGGTACAAGACTTTATAAACCCTTGCTTATCCGCACCCGGATAAAACCTTACAAATGATTATGAATTGAACTGTTTGAATAATCCTAACTTAACCTAGAGACTCAATCTTAATAGAAAGGGTATAGAGAAGAAGCCCTACAGCACAACACACAAGAGTGGATTAAGTTCTTGTGTATCTCTCTTGAGGAAGAAGTATTCTTTCAATAGATGATTTAAGAAGATGTTAGAACACAAGAAGACTAGTAGAATTAGAAGGGTTAAATAAAGGAAAGTAGAGAGAAGGTAAACACTAGATCGGTAGAATTAGAAGGTAAACACTAGACAAGAGGAGATATTTATCGATAAGCCATGTGTTGGACCAGGAAACGGTGCACTGGTGCGCTAGATCCTGGTATGGCTCGTGACTTTTTTATGGAGTTCCGTTACAAGTTAAACTCCAAAGTGCACTTCACTTTTGACATTTACAAGTTCACTCCAACACTCAAAGTGGGATAAGGTCAACCAACTCATTTACCCAAGGTTTAGAGGTATTAAAAATATTTAGTGTAGTGTGTAATTAAATAGTTGGAGAGTTACTCCATTTTGAATGAGAAATCTCTTGAACGATTTCAATTGCATGCTGGTTTTTATGATATGCATGTAAACCGTATATATTATTATACGAACCATAGCTTTATTGGGATCAATATTTAATATATATTCTTTTTTGGTTATGAGCAACATGATGGGGGGTTAGTGTTTGTTCTTTAGTGCTTAAACCCTAACTTTTAAGTTAGGGTTTTCTTTTTATTTTGTCATGTTATTGCTGCATCTTGTCTTCTTTTCTTGGTGTGTTCGACTGTTTGTGATATTTGTTTGTGGGTTTTGAGAGATGGAGAAGGGTTTCTTGATTAATAATAGTGCAAGTAAAGGAATAAAAACTGTTGGTAATGTGCCGGTTGGTAGTGGTACTGCAAATAAGAGCCTTGTATCTTGTTTGGCCGATCAAACAAGTTTGACGAGTGATGATTCGAAACAGGAAGATTTGAATGTGGATACTTCAACTAATTTGGCCGCTGCTACGTCACCTAAGATTTGTTTTGCAACTTTTATCGAGGGGGTATCTAATATTCAAAGGGCTGCAAACAAGAAAATCCCTATGGATGCTCCTATTGTTATTGATTGGACGGATGCTGATGTTAATTTATCTACGCCTATAATTGATGTTAGTGATGGTACTTGTAAGGGGGGTGGACCGGTTGCTCATATGGCGCAAAAAGGTAATAATAATATTAGTATGAGTAATGTGGTTCCTGCATTAAATGTGCAGCATACTCATGTTGAAGTTGCACAAGCTAAACCAACAGCGTATGCTTCCCTCCTTATAATGAGCCTATGAAAAAGAATGTCAATTTCAGGCCCTTGATCAATGATGTTCGTGTGGAAAACCATGATACGATGATACCTAAGGTTGGTATGGAGAGTGTTTTTTGTAGGTATAAGAATACTATCATTGGGTATTTTGTTGGTAAGACTATTGCATTTCGAATTGTTCAAAACTATGCTACCAATACATGGGGTAAGTTTGGCTTGAAAAAGATGATGAAGAATGATGTTGGTGTTTACCTTTTAAGTTTGATTTGTATGAGGGTATGGATCGTGTTCTTCAAAGTGGCCCTTGGTTAATCCAAAAATTGCCCCCTTATTCATAAGAAATTGAATTCGAAGGTGTCCTTACCAAAAATGAGGTAACTAAGGTTCTGGTATGGATTAAATTGCATAATGTTCCCTTAGTTGCGTGATCGAAAGACGGTTTGAGCTTTATTGCTACTAAACTAGGGAAACCTATTATATTAGATGCGTTTACAAGCTCAATGTCTGTTGATCCGTGGGGACGTATTAGTTTTGCTCGTGCTTTCGTTGAGCTAAGTGTAGAGTCTGATTTGAAACGCGAAGTTAGTATGGCTACTCCTAATGAGGACGACAGTGGCTATACTATGACGATCACTAAAGTTGAATATGAATGGACACCTCCTCATTGTGATGTATGTAAAGTCTTTGGGCATGATCTTATCAATTGTCCAAAATGTGTTAAGGAAGCACTTCGTAGTGACAATAATGTGGCAGCTGAAGCTTATACTACTTTGGAAAAGACTGATGATGGTTTTTTTTAGGTAAAGAATCGTAAGGCTAAAAGTAAGAAGGTTGGGGTTCAAATTCCTCAGAGAAAGTCGTTCGTGGTATTGATGTGCGTAAAGGGGCTAAATTTAGCCCTTCTAAACCTAAGCAGGTGTATGTAGCTGTGTCGAAGAAGTTGGATGCTACAAAGGAAAAAAAATGTAAATGAGGCAAGTACGAGTGGGACGAATATTGCTACATCAAACCCATTTGATGCTCTTGATATGGACGATACTGATGAGAATGGTATTCCTTGTACTAATCCTATTTCTGAGAAAATTGGGAAGCTTTAAAAGCTAATTATTGATGGGAAAGCTACTCTTGTGGATGATGATGGTAATGCTCTAAAAAAGGTTAATTATCCGGGTGATCATGATAGTGAAGATGAGGTTGAATCTGTTGATAACGATATGGCTAATTTTTTAGCATCTGGTATGCCTGCTATTTCTAGTTCTTCTAAGGGTGAGAGTGGAAATGGAGGGGGGGAAGAGTTTATTAGAAAATTAGAGGGAGAGTTATGGAAATGACCCCTATGATGATGATCCCTATGATAATGATGATGAAGTCCAAAAAAAGCTTTTTGCTAGTCAAATTGCCTTTTGTAATTCCTTTGACATACGGATTCCTAAGAATTATATATGTTAGTTTATGTTTGGTTTTATGTCAAATGTAATCTAGTGAGTAGTGGTTTGTTTTCTTGTTTTAAAGGATAGGAAGTGTCTTGTTATGTTAGCTTTACCACCTG
Organism: Chrysanthemum makinoi; assembly: GCA_910596185.1. Lineage (NCBI taxonomy): Eukaryota > Viridiplantae > Streptophyta > Magnoliopsida > Asterales > Asteraceae > Chrysanthemum > Chrysanthemum makinoi. Next base: position 274,022,644 of record OU343222.1, read on the forward strand.
TGTAACGGGTTGAGATATGAGACTTCACCCATATCCTTTGTACTTAAACATTTTTGGAGTAATACATTTACCGGAGAAACCTTTTACCCAAAAAGAAAAGACCAATCGACTAATGGTCTGTCTAGAAGTGTTCCCAAGGGTTGGGTAATACCGTGCCTCCTAAACTTGAAATTCAAATTTCAAATTCAAAATTAGAAGTTGGGTGTATGTAAGAGAGTATTGTGTTAGCTAAGCTTTGTCTTGGATGAGGGGACAACTAATCAAATTCCAATAAGATAGTTGTGTGTTTGAAAGAGGATAGAGTGTGTAGGAAGCGTCATTATATATGAAAGGACAAAAGCATATTTGAAATTCAAATTCAAATATGATAGTTGTGTGTTTGTGAGAGGGAAGAGTGTATAAGAAGTGTAGGATCGAGTATTTGGTTGATATGGTGAATCGGGAGGTCGGGGATGATGGAAAAACATCATCACCATGGTTAGAGAGAGAGTAGAGAGAGAAGGGAAACTATGTGTTTTATTATTAAGATGAAAGGTGAAAATACTCAAATGAGTCTCACCCTCCTAGTGAAGTATAGGAGGGTATTTATAGCCTAACACAAGCATAACTATTACAATATTACATAACTAGTCCATGTGTTTCGGCTTAATAAGATAGCTAATGTAATCACGTATATGTCATTCCATTTGCCTGTTAGGAGCGATCCCAACAATCTTCCCCCAATGGGATGACATAAGGGATTACTTACAAAATTTCCTACAAGTACAAAAAAATAAAGAAAGGTCTTCATAAGCTCTCCAAACATTAAGGATGACGACAGTTGACGCTCTTTGTCTTCATCTTGTACCTCGACTTGAGAACTTTTTCTCGTAGGTAAATGATGTAATATGCATGAACTGGATTAAATTCGCCCCAGTTCATGCTGCATGTCTTTATCAGTTTTTCCGTACACTTCTTTTTGGCAAAGTTTCTGAATCAGCTTCCCCCCAAACTGACAACCGTCTTCAGCAGATTCGAAACTTGGATGTAGTAGACATGTCTTCTAACTTTTGAAGTTTATAGTGCGCAGCGAAATTTGTAGATGAGCAGTAAACCACACCTAGTAAATCTGTCTAGTCACGTAATCACAGTTGTACATAATGCAGAAAATCCGTTCGGGGGTAACATGCAAGAAATCAACAAGATCTTCTCACGTATGTAGATGCTTCACACCAAAAAACCATGAAAGATGAAATAATACAACTTCCCTCTGATTGTTGCGGTCTATCGGAATAATAATCGCCTGTGAATATGCGAATACTCAATAAAATGACCGTGTGTGAGACATCATAATGCGGTTAAACCATCATATGTAGGTAACTTCACACAAAATAACCCCATGAAAGTTGAGACGATAATACCGAAGTAAGACGTTTGAACCACATATCGTCTCATTTCTCCCCCCCCCCCTCCCCCGGATTGTAGAAACTCATGAAGGAAAAAGGTTTTCGCAAAGAATGCAAAGAAAGCACAATACACCAAAAGCGCACCTACTCTCTCTTCCCCCAGCTGTTTTTGATGAATCGGAGACATACACCACGTATGTTGATGATGAAATTGGAGACAACGTAACCATGTATGTCCAATTAATCGAACAAGTGTAAAGTACCATAAATATCCCATGAGAACCAACTGCTGATAACATTTCTCTACTCGTTTATACTCTTCTCAGCTAACTATTTATCGACCCCATTATCATTCTGACGCTCTTTGTAGTGACTACTGGTGGAGAAAACCCAGTATGACGAACTTGAGACTGAAGTAAAATAACGAACTTGTGATTAAGCTTGCAATAATGTCTGACGAAGAACCAATACTGAGAATTTCAATAAAGGTAGAATCATATACCCATCCTTACATCCTTAATTGTATATGAACTTCTCTCAAATTATCAACAGCTTTTTGTGACACTTGAGCACTACAACGTTACTCCTTTAAAGTGATAGCTATACGTTGTGAGCACAACAACGTAACTCTTTACATCAGGTATAACTAGACAACTCAAGTCTCTTTCATTGGTAATGGTTAAATCATGCATCCAACCAACCTCGATATCTTTAGATACTAAGTACACGCACCCGTGATATCCCACTTCAACCTCAAATAAATAATAATGAATTAACGTCGTAGTCACATCTTGCGGTTAAATCACAAAGAACTAGCCTTCATTACTTGGTTAAAATGAACTATGATAATGGTTTTTCCCGATCTTGTCAAAAATGTGTCCTCGAAAAATGATTCACGTTGACATAACGAACCCCAAATGTAACATTCATCAATAAAATACCAATTTTTCCTTTTTGGGAAGTCCAAAAAAATACGATTGACATTTTTTATTGATAATGTGGTTTAAAATTTTCAGACCGTGATTTCTTTTGATCCGTCTAACACAGCCCAAAATAATAATTGGTAAAGCTGAATCATACCTCCAGCCCGTCACATGATCAGTCCATCACAACAATAACAATACTAGGTTGTACCAAATCCAAACCCTAATACCGACCGTATAAAACATACACTAAAAACTAACCACAACCCTAATGTCCTAAACACAAACCCTAATCCTCTTAACATTCAACTAGATGCCACCCATCTAATTTTTCTCTTGTTTTTCAGATCAAGCGCCAAAAAACAATCATCTCACTTCTAAACAGATCTTAATCCACCCATTCTTTCTTGATTAGTTGCTTCTATAGGTAACACAAACAAAAATCGAACACATTGATAAGGTTTTAAAATTTACCTTTTTGAGGGGTCGTTTAAGGCCTTATTTGATCACTTTTGTATCCGTTATTACTTAATATCGTTCCTTTTCACTTTTTATGTATCTTGAAGGCAAAATCTTTGGAATGACGCTTATTGTGGACGAAAAGCGCTATGAAGAAAATAATAGAAGTCGAAGAATCGAGACACCAGGCTATTTCAAGGTGAAGGGGCAACGTCGGTGATGCTACGGCGCGTCGCGTCATCTTTAATGACTGACTGTTGTAGCCAAATTGCTTATTTACAAGTGGCGGTGTCGGGATTTAAAGAGTAGTCGTGCCTTCGGGCGGCCTAGATTTGATCGGGACGGACGGAGAAGGCTGAAGGGCGGCGTCACAAGCATAAAGGTGGCCGCAGCCAAGACTAACGTGGCCAAGGCGAAACCCGAATGGCCCGCGACCGGCGACCAGCAAATCAAAAATGGTGGCGCCGTCCTGCGAATGTAATCTTATATATAGAATCCGAATTTTTAGTTTTCGTTGTGTAGTCTTTTGGAGTAAAACCTAAACAGAACCAAGGCTATCTTGCGGTATTTTAGGGTTCTAAACCCTATTTTACATCAAGATAAGTGTTTTACTTCATTAATTTAATTATGTCTTCCATTACTTGTGTGTATGCTTGCATGTTCTCCATGTCCGGCTAATTTACTTGTGTGTTTGCTTAGGGAATATGAAACTTAATTATTGAATATTGATTGGTTGTCTCTTATCTTAGTTTGTTAATAATCTAGTCACGATAGGTCATCCGTTGTGTAGTTAATGCTTGATTAATCTCTGTGAACCTTAGTTTATAATACCTAGAGTTGTTGTAGGCTAAACCATCCAAATAGTACCTTAGAGTTAGAGTTTATAAATCCTAGACACTTTGTAAGCGATAACCTTTGGTAGTTTCAAAGAGTTAGGATAAGCATTACCCTCGACCTTAGACCTGCTTGCGATTAAGAATAAGGGCGTGACAATTCAACCATCAATGGAGATAGGAGGAATAATAACCTAAGTCAATAATCTTCGAGCACATAATTAGACATAGACCACCATAGTTAATTAATTAGTAGATAAGTGATTGGGTAAATCCAAAACCCCAAATCCAAACCACGAGATTGGTACCTTTCCATTTCTTAAAAAACATAAAAGATAAAAATAATCTTCCTCAACCCCAACCTTGGCGTAGTAACTTCTCACTAGCATTCCTATTCCCCTAGAGAATGATATCAATTCCGAGGCTTACCCTAATACTACACTACAACGATTAGGTTCACTGCCTAGGGTGTTGAAAAACTTGCTTTCGATGAAAAGGAAGTTCCTTTGACCCGGCAGCTAGCGTAAGAGTATCAAGTTTTTGGCTACTGGCAGATGAATAGAATAGCTAGTTAGGAGTTCACCTCATTTAGGTTTCCTTGCTTTATTCCTATCAAGTAAGCTTTTTTTTCCCATTTTTAGCTTCTTTGTAGTCTATCCCTTCTTTGTTTTGTGTTAAGTAAAACCCTTTTCATTTGTCGCTATGGCAAGTGAAGTTGCATTTGAATCATTAACAAATTAGGAACAATTGAATTTATTGGATTGCTTTTTATTGTTCTAATGAATTTGTGAGTGATCTTAGAGATATCCAAAGGAGGCAGGTGTAGGTTGGATGGATTTGATAAATTTTGTGCTTGTGTGGCTTCTATTCAGCGATCATTGTTAGAATCAACTCCTTTTAGTGAGACCTAAAATTTTTGAGAAAAGCACGCTAAGCATAAACCATCGAGTTGTCACAACTGAGGAAATGGATAAGGAGGATTTATCCAACCTTAGGCATCATGATTAAAAATACCTAGTTTTTAAGAACATGGAACCTAAACCCGAACAAGATTGTAAGATGGTTATAGTTGAACTGCCTAGTTGCATGCGTGGGATAGATTTCCGAAAACATATGACAGCGTGAGGAATCACTTGGCAAATAGAACATAGTGATCAAATTTTTGAGAATGATTCTTATGAATCGGACCAAGAATTTGAAATGGCCAAAGAAGGATTTGAGATACTTAGGAGTGTATTTGGGTTAGATCATACTAAAACACATGATGAACTTTTAGGATATCTTGATATAATGGAGAATGAAGTCGAAACTCCAAGCCCACAAGCCCTACCATCACTTGAGGAACACACATAAGCCTATAACTTGCAGGAGAGTAGAAGAGACTATAGGAACCCGATTGATATAGAACCTTTGGACCAAATGCCACTGAGTGTAGGTTTAGATGCTTGTTGTCATGACCTCTCTCTTAGTCCTTGGGAAGTTCCTAATTTTGATAAAGGAACCTCAGACCAAAAACCTTACCCAAATTTTCGTCTTTAGATGTGAATCTTGGAATTGAATTAGGCCCCAATCCACCCATCAAAATAAATAATCCGGGTAGTTTCTTGATAAAGGTGGTAGACTCTAGGCCATGTAGAGTGGAAGCTAATATAGGAGTAACCCATGACCTTACATATCACCCATTCATGGTTGATAACAAAAACATTATGGGTTTAAGCGGGTTTATTAGTTCAAGATGGATCCTTAACTAAGAATCTTTTGAAGTTGATAGCGAGATGATCCATTTTAGGAGAGAGATTTGATTCACCCAGCTACACCAATAGACTTAGTAAGGTTATAATGAATGGAGCACACTCCTTTGAGCATATAAATCACCCATCACCCTCTCCTCGCGTAGCAAATTTCCACCCTAAGGGTGTGTATTGCTACTATCACCCACACTTAAACTTAAGTGTAGGGAAAACTCCCCTATCCGTTAAATAAGGGTAGAGTTAGGCTCGTGACTTCGAACAAAACAAGTGCTTCTTGGGAGGCAACCCATGTGTATTTGTTTTTCATTTTTATTGTGTGTCATTATATCTTTTATTGATTGTTTATTCTCATGTTTGAATTTGTAAAAATGCTTTATTTTGTCTTTAACCTCATCTTAATAACATATAAAGGTATTTTACATAAGGGATAAGTGTAGGGAGGATTACACGCCGTTTTCAAAAGCGTGAACATGAAATTTCAATTAATTAAAAGATATATATGTGTGTTTGATCGAGTCAAATGCTTGTATCGAGTCATAATGTTTTAAAATTTTTCTAGATTTTAAAGATGTAAATTTATTTTCTAGAAAATGTGAACAGTTTTGTGTCGGAATAACTTGTGACGGAGATTACAACTTGTGTCGAGGCCTAACTGAAATCGGAGCAAAAACAGATTACTTTTCTCGTTTTCTGAGCTACTTATAATTTTTTGGAATTTTCGAGTCTCTTAATTTTCGAGAAATTCTATAAACATCCATTCCACAAGCATTATATCCTAGTTTAGTAGACTCTTATATATATTATTACATACGATTTTACGAAGGTTGCGTTTGTTTTCTTCAAGTGTGCGAGTTTAATTTATCAAGAAGAAGATACATAAGATGAGAAGGAGCTTTTCATGATAACGTTCTTCTTGAAGAAAGATGTAACCACCACTTTACACGGATCCTACCGAGCTAATCGAGGAGAGTTTCTTTTCGTTTTTTTTTTTTTATACCTTCCATTATCATAACTTTGATACTTTGGGAACATTGGAAAATGTTGAGTTTAAGTGTAGGAGAAAATAAAAGCGGAACTTTGAAACTATGCTTATCCTTGATTATTTGCTTTGTTCAATTGCATTTGCGTAATAAACCATGAGAAAATGTCGGTTAGGGTAATTTTGGCACCAAATTTAAAATTTTTCATGACATATAAGAGTGGGCCATTAGTCTTAATAAAGCGTCTCATGGATAGGAAGTTGCATGACTAGCACAAAAACCCTTTACCACTTAAATTCCACCCAAATTGTGAGGATAAGCCTTAGATTAGTAGGAATTAAGCATTCATCTTTAATGCTTAGAGTGTGAACCGGTAGTATAATAGATTCTTTGTTTTGTGATGCATCGAGATGCGCTAGTAAGACTACACTTGTGTAGTTAGGAATAACTAAATGATAAGAGGATTAGGATAACCCTTGTTTGATGGCGTAATATAATTACTTCTTCCACATCGGTTGAGTAATTCCCCACACGTTGTACTCATCTTTAGTACCGCGATACCCCTAATTAACCCTGAGCCTTTCCTTTTCGCGGTTCTCGTGATGTTTCGGTTTTACGGAATATCAATGAAGAGCATTGTTTACAATCCACCCTCAAATGTACACCCAAATAAGCCATCCTACCTTGTATGTGCATTATTGTTATCACACTAAACCCTTAGTTCAATTATCTAGTTGCTTGCATAAGTTGCTAAGTCGAGTCATATATCCTTTGTACACGGTTTGGGGCGATTGGGACTCATGGGAAAAGTTAAATTTTATGAGATGATGGCAAGGAAGAGCGTTAAATTCAAATTCCCTTTATTTGCATAATAATGTACTCCAAGTGTTTTTGATCTTTTCAATTCGGGTCATATTAGTGTTAGAGTAATAAAACTCAAGTATAGGGATGTGCCTATAAATCCCTATTATTTTGATGTTATCGTAGAGGATGGTAGAGTAAAAGTGTATGAAAAAAAAATAGAGTGAAAAAAAAACAAAAAAACATACGGGCTACCATCCTACATCTATCTTTATATTTATGTTTGTTTATTTGATTATCTAGAGTCTAGATTGTCAGTCTTGGCTTAGCAACGCCATTCTTAGCATGCTTGTAACATAAAGATTTTTGACTTGCCACCACTAAATAGCCTATCCCACAAACCCTTTGTTTCCCTACCGTAAGCCTAACATTACAACCCTTTAAAAGACCTCTTTAATATTCTTTCCTAGGTGCTTCACATGGCGATGGAGGTTTGATCTAGTCTCGAGCCTATGGTAATCTATGTACTAGGACCGGTTAATGAGTGTTTATCTTCCATTTCCAACTTGTTATATTTCATATACACCGAGATGTGAGTAAACACCCCATGTGAGGTGCTAGTATGTAATTTTCGTGCTTGTTATGACTTTAGCGGGGCTTATATGTGTTGTGGATTGTTCTAAAACAATGCTTCATGACCTAACATAAATTAATTGGCTAAAAGCACATTTGCTTGAGGACAAGCAAATACCAAGTGTGGGATATTTGATAAGGTTTTAAAATGTACCTTTTTGAGGGGTCGTTTAAGCCCTTATTTGATCACTTTTTATCCGTTATTACTTAATATCGTTCCTTTTCACTTTTTATGTATCTTGAAGGCAAAATGATGGAATGACACTTATTCGGACGAAAAGGCGCGAATATATGAAGAAAATGGCCAAAGTCAAGAATGAGACACTGAACTGCTGGGCCCGGAAGGGATGGCGTCGGTGTTAAGCTACACGCCGTCGCATCACTTTAATGACGACTCGGTAGCCAAATTGCTTATTTACAAGTGGCGGTGTCGGGCTTTAAAAGAGTAGGTGGTCGCAACTTCGGGCGACCTAGATTTGATCCGAACCGGCGTCGAGCTGAAGAGGCGGTAGTCACAAAGCATAATTGACACCGTACAAGACTAACGTGGCCAAGACGAAACCCTAATGGCGCGACCAGGCGTCACAAATCAAATGGCAGCGTCGCGAATGTAATCTTATATATAGAATCGAATTGTTTAGTTTTCGGTGTGTAGTCTTTTGGAGTAAAACCCTAAACCGAACGGCTGGTCTTCATGGGTATTTTGGGGTTCTAAACCCTATCTTACATCAAGATAAGTGTTTTACTTCATTAATTTAATTATGTCTTCAATTACTTGTGTGTATGCTGGCATGTTCTCCATGTCAAATTAATTTACTTGTGTGTTTGCTTAGGAATATGAAACTTAATTATTGAATATTGATTGGTTGTCTCTTATCTTAATTGTTAATGATCTAGTAATACGATAGGTCATCCGTTGTGTAGTTAATGCTTGATTAATCTTTGTGAACCTTAGTTTATAACACCTAGAGTTGTTGTAGGCTAAACCATCAGAAGAGTACCTTAGAGTTAAAGTTTATAAATCCTAGAGACTTTGTAGGCGATAACCTTTGGTAGTTTCTAAGAGTTAGGGATAAACGCATACCCTACGACCTTAGACACAGCGATTAAGGATAAGGGCGTGACAATTCAACCATCAATAGGAGATAATTAAGGAGTAATAAAACCTAAGTAAACACATATTTAAACCATCATATGAGCACACAATAATTGACATAGAACTAACCTCACCTTAGTTAATTAGATAATTAGATAAGTAGTAATGTCGATAGAAATACCAAAACCCCAAATGCAAACCGAGATTAGCCTTTCCATTTCTAAAAACATAAAGATAAAAAAAAATAATAATCTTCCTCACCCCAACCTTAAGCGTAGTACCTCTCACTAGCATTCCTATTCCCTGAGAGCGATATCAATTCCGTGGCTTACCACTAATACTACACTAGTTAGGTTCACTTTTAGGGTGTTGAAAAACTTGCTTTCGAAAAGGAAGTTCCTTTGACTGGAAAGCTAGCGTAGCGTATCACACATCCTTATAGTTTTCATCTGTTGAGAATCAAAACAAACAATCTTTGCATCTTCTCTGGTTAACACGAAGCATACAAGGGCTACAAGCTACAGGATATTGTAGAAGGTCTCGGGTAGGTAGTAAAATTTGTTTGTGTTTTATTTTTCTTTGAACTTGCAACGAACCAAAGAACTAATCGAAACATGATTGTTTTGGTTATTTCTTTTTATGAGTCGGATATTAGAAAGAAGCATCGCTTCTCACAAATATATGATTAAAACATAGAGGAGACTTGAGCCATCAATTGCACCAACAATATCCCTTTTTGATGATGAAAAATATTATCTGAAAGCAAATAACATTACTACAAAGCATGATGAAAACCACTGTTGATGAGGCTTGCATCTTGAACTTGCTAGCTTGAAGGTCTTCAACTCTTGGTAATGTAGCTAGCCATGATTTCTTCATCGTACGTAATTTTGGTGAAGATCTTGCTATTTTATCTTCTCTTGGTCTTTGATTTCTTCTCCCCTTTTTGTCGAAGAAAAAGGATGCCTAGTAATGCATTTGATGCCAATGCCAATTGTAAATATAGGGATAGATCAATTGTATGTAGACATTATCTTCTAACGGATCCTCCTAGATCGTTGCTCCTCCTTGTTCAAAGACGGGGATCCATCGGTAAAGGAGCATCACCTTTGTGGTGTCTTGGCTACAAGATTAACATAAACAACAAGCAATAAACAACACACTCACATGTACAATGCCAACATGAGTTAGTTTACCATTTGGTGACTTGATTACATAGGTTAGTTCAAGCATTATAAGCACAAATGTTTATGCATGATTATGACAATATTAGGTAACATAAGCATTTAATTAATAAGCATATTCATAATAAGTTCACACAAACAAGTACATAACATAAGAAACATAGTTCCAACAAATCCTGTTAGGAATTAGAAAATTCAGTCGTTAAAGAGTCGGTCACCTCAAGTATATGTATGATAGTTAGAAAGCTTCGTGAGTAAGTAGTCATGTTATGTTAGTAGTAGTAGTTGTTTTGTAACACCGTGGAGGATTGGACGGTCTTTACCCAGCTGTATGCGATCCACGTAGTAGGTGGCGTTTATTTGTAAGACACTATAAATACCCTCTACCTCCCAAGGTAGAGGGTTGGAGCTTCAATACCATTTTCTTTGTTTCACATAGTTCCCAACTCTCTTCCCTTTCTCTCTCTAGAACTTTCTCTCACTAAACTTACTCTCATCCCATTGTGATTATGGTTTAGTGTGTTTGTGAAATCCTATATCTTACAATTGGTATCAGAAACAGGTTTGATCACTCATCTTTCATGCTCTTTGTTTTGGTGGATTTCATAAGGTTTTTTGGGTTTTAAGTGTTTAGGAGAGTTTGAATCATTTGGACAAATTTTAGTGTTAAAGTTTGGATTTTGCTTGTACTTTTGTGTTTAGGATCATCATATGTGTTTATGTTTTGAATTGGAAGGCTTAAATCATTGTGGTTTGGTTTTTTTTGATTGATAAAGTGGTTATTTGTGAACTTTGTACAAATCGAGTTGAGTCTCGGACTTTTGTTTCTTGGCGAGTTGCTTTGTTCTTGGATGCGAGTTGGTATATGTGACTTGGCTATTTAGCGAGTTGACTTTTTATGCGACTTGGGTTCTAAGCGAGTTGTTTATTTAAGTGACTTGAGTTCTAAAGCGACTTGGTTATTAAGCGAGTTATCTGACTAGCGAGTTAGTTTAAGCGACTTGGTTAAGCGAGTTGTCTCTGTTTTGCGACTTGCTATTAAGCGAGTTGTCTCTATATCGACAGCTATTAAGCGAGTTGGTTCTTTAAGCGACTTGTTTCTTTAAGCGAGTTGGTTGTTTAGCGTGTTGATGCTAAGCGTTATTTGTTTTGCTACTTGTCTATTGAGACTTGTTACTTCTCAGGTGCTACATTTTAAGGTTGTTCTTTTGGTTTAGTAAAATCCATGAAAGAATCAATTTCGGTTTAATCAAGGAATAGTAAAATCCCGTAGAACTTGTAATCATGTCAAACTTCGTACCTACTATCGCTTATTGGTGAGGGCGTTGGCGGATGGGATACTCGTCCACCTATGCTTGTAGGCGATTATGACTCATGGGACTCAACGAATCCGATTATCGTCTTGGAAAGGAAAATGGGATCAACATTCTCAAATCTATTGATGAAGGACCGTGTCGATTGAGACTAAAGACATAATTGGCGCTATGAGATGGAACAATGATCTTTGGAATGGAGCGGACCAAAGATGTATGATGAGCTTCGATGATAAGGAGAAAAAGAGATTCGATGGTGATATCGGGGCTTCAAACATCATACTTGGTCTTCCAAAAGACATCTCAAGCTAATCAATCACTGAAGCCAAAGTTTTGGGATAATGTCAAGATGCTTCTCTCGGGTTGAATTAACTAAGGAAGGAGAGAATCACGTGTATGATGAATTTGAGCACTTCAAAATGAAACCGGATGAGAGTGTCTATGAGTACTACGTGAGATTCCATAAGCTTGTAAATGACATGAGGAACATCAAAATGACCATGCCTAACATTGACTCAACTCAAAGTTTGTGAACAACATGAATCTGAATGGCACAAATTTGTGAAGCTAACCAAAGTTGAAGAATACAAACTATGAGCAATTGTATGCCTTCTGCTTGAATGAGAGGCATGCTATGTTTGAAAAAGCAGAAACGGTTCAAAACCATGATGGGAGGAATCAAGCTCACCAAATGATTCTACTACTTTCTACACCAATGTTGGTATTACCACCAAAGCATCTCAAGTCATACCCATGGGTAATGGTGACCACAAACTCATTCCCGATCCAAGGTTCAAACAAGGCGTCTTTGTGCGACCGTGGGACACTTCATTAATCAGCGGCCCTTATGGTTAAACAAAACTTGACTCTCGTCCACATACCGGTCTTCACACCAATGATATGAATCAGCGCATCCAACCTTCACAATCATGCGGTTATCAAAGATGGAAAAGTTATGGTGCACCCGGTTCAAGAAAGGCTGATATGAAGCAGGGGAAGAGGTGGAGTTGGTAGAGGATATGTAGCAAATCAGAATCGTGGAAGGAATCCAAATCAAGGACAAGCAAAACCGGTCAAATGCTACAAGCGTGGTGGTGAGGGACACATTGCTAGGGCTACGCATCTCCAAACGTCCACGGAATGCGAGAATACTTCAGAGACAAGATGTTGCTCGCTAAGCTTAGGATAATGGTGCAGCTTTGGATGAAGAGGAGTTGTTGTTTCTTAGGAGCAATGCCAAGACATATGATGCGATGTGGATGAGCATCCAATTGGAGATAGGTCACAATCATCGAATGCCTTCCAAGTCGTATTGATGCATCGACTCGGCGTCGATGATGAACCCTCTTGCACAAACAATTTTCATGGCTAGCATTTCTCCAATGGTCTCTCCTAAGGTCATCATCACGACAAGTGTCCAAAGAATCAATCATCTCGGAGATCGTTCAAATCGCTTACGTGGTACTGGACTCAGTTGTTCCAAGCATATATTTGGAGACGGTCGCTCATGAACCGTGAAGTAAATTCATCGGGGCTATAGATTTGGGAATGATCATTTTGGTGCTATTATGGGTTATGGAGATTATGTTATTGGTGATAGTGTTATCTCCAGGGTATATTACGTAGAAGGTCTTGGTCACTTATTTTGGCCGGTCCATTCGTGATTACGATCAGAAGTGGCCTTGAAAACTATACTTGTTTCGTTAGAGAACTTGATGGTAAGGAACTTTTAAGAGGAACACATGGTTCTAATCTATACACCATCTCTAATATGATGAAGTCTTCTCAATTTTCTTGTTGTCAAGGCTTGCGAAAACAAAGTCATGGTTATGGCATCGTCGTCTCAATCACTTGAACTTTGGAACCATCAATGATCTCTCCATAAAGGACTTAGTTGTAGGTTTACCTAGACTAAAATATGAAAAGGATCATCTCTGTTCAGCATGCCAATTGAGAAAAAGCAAGAAATATGCCCACAAATACAAGCTACATTCTGATGTAGTTCTTCATACAATTCATGGACTTATGTGGACCCAGGAAGTCTAGAATATCTTTGGGAAGAAATATGTGTTAGTTGTGTTGATGATTACTCGATTCACGGGTTAAGTTCTTAAGGACAAAGGATGAAACTCCGGATATCATCATCAAACTTATCAAGCATTCTGAGTTCGACTTAACAAAGCTGGGAATCATCGAACGGACAATGGGCCGAGTTTGTTAATAAACAACTTAGTGAGTTTTATGAATGTGTTGGAATCAGTCATCAAAGAAGTGTTCCACGAACTCCTCAACAGAACGGTGTAGTTGAAAAGCGAATCGAACTCTTGTGGAAACCGAAGAACAATCTTGATTTACTCAAAGGTTCCAATGTTTCTCAGTGCGAAGCCATTGCCACTTTGCATCTACACTCAAAATCGATCCCTAATTCACATTGCTCATGGAAAAACTCCATATGAACTTGTCCACAATAGAAAACCTAATCTCTCATTCCTTCGTGTGTTCGATGCATTGTGTTATCCTAACCAGAGGTCAAGATTTAGGCAAACTTAAAGCTAAAGCAGACACTGGAGTTTTTGTAGGATATGCACCAAACAAAGGGATACCAATCTACAACAAAAGAACCGAAATATCATGGAAACAATTCACGTTACGTTCGATGGTGACCGGTCCTATGGCTCCGGACAACCCGATTCCGGACCCGCATCATCATGTAGTCCCATCCGGTTCTACTCTTGTTTTCGACTCGCCAGAACTCCTTATGTACCTCCTTGAAGATGACTTGAAGAAACTGCCGATCCAATGTTTGATGATTATGAGCCAACCGCAAATGATCTGTCAATTCCTTCATCGGTACGCTTCTATCCCGTAAATGAAGTTAACCCTTCGGTTTCTATGGCGCTAAGTTAAGAAGCGCTGCTCGCGATCACTCTGTCTCATCAAAAAATCATCAATCATCGAGTGTACATCATGGAAATGTTTCTGGCACCATTGATGGAGAAAATCCCTTTGTTACTCCGAAAGATGCTCGTTTGAAAACATATTTGCTCTGAATCATCATCATAACCATCTTCGTCGGAGAAATCGATTCCGCTTCACCAGGTTCCTCAACAACAACCACATGAACACCTTAGAAATGGACACATGATCATCTATTGGACAACATCATTGGAAATCCCTCTCGTCCGGTATCAACACGAAACAACTTGCAAGCGATGCCTTATGGTGCTTCTTCAACTCCGTACTCTCTAGGTTGAACCAAAGATGTTAAAGCGCCATGAATGAAGGCAATTTGGTTTAATGCCATGCAAGAAGAAATTCATGAGTTTGATCAACTTGATGTATGGGAATTAGTACTGCTCCGGTTGTGCTATGATCATTGCTCTAAAGTGGATCTTTAAAGTGAAGCTTGATGACCATGGCAATGTATTAAAGAACAAGGCTAGATTGGTTGCAAAAGGATACCGTCAGGAGGAAGGTATTGACTTTAAAGAATCATTTGCTCTGTGGCAGCGCATCGAGGCGATTCGAATCTTCGGCTAATCGCAAGTAAGAATATGATTGTCTATCGATGGATGTAAAGACGGCTTTTAACTGGAGATCTTAAAGAAGTAGGTATCGACGTCCATAGAGAGAGAAGGTTTTGTGAATCGAGGCATCCTACTCATGTCTATCGCTTGAAGAAGGCTTTTCTTGACTTGAAGCAAGCTCCAAGGGTATGATACGCTAACAAAGTTTCTTCTATCTCTGGATTAAAGAAAGGAGCGATTGATCGACATTGTTCACCGAGGAAGTCATGCAACCATTTAATTCCGTTCAAATATATGTTGATGATATTATCTTTGCCTCGTACGACCCCAATGAATGTGATCGTTTTCAAATGAAATGGGTTCCAAATTTCAAATGTCAATGATGGGACAAATGTCATTTTCTTGGGATTACAAATATCACAAAGTCCCGGAGGCATTTTCATAAATCAATCTAAATATCCAAATGAGATTTTAAAGAAATTTGGATTTGATTCTAGTGATCCCATTGACACTCCATGATAGAAGTACTAAAGCGGATGAGGACCACTCGAGGATCATGGTAGACCAAACGAAATATCGTAGTATGATTGGATCCCGATGTACCTCCCGCGATGGAGCACGATATTCGGTCGTTGTATGCATGTGTAGATACCGGGCTAAGCCTACCAAAAGCACCTTAGGCGGAGTTGCGGTCTTTTGCACCTCCAAGGAACCATCAACATGGGACTTTGGTAGAAGGACACCGTATATCACTAACAATATCTGGTCTGAATCATGCGGGGTGTCAAGATACTCGTCAGTACATGCAGAGGTGCTAAGTTTTTGGGTGATAAGCTTGTGGTCTTAAAGAAGCAAATGAGTACTTCTATTTCTCTCTGAGGTGAATACATAGCCATGTCATTCTGTTGTGCTCAAATCCTATGGATGAGATCTCAATTAACTGACTATGGCTTTGTTTTCAACAAAATCCCTCATCTTGTGATAATAAAGTGCTATTGCTTCATGCAACAACATACAACTTCGAAAAGCATATCGACATTCGACATCATTTCATCGTGGAACAAGTGAAAAAGGTGTGGTGGAACTCTATTTTATGCAGGTGAATACCAGTTATGAACATCTTCACCAAAGCTCTTCCTAGAGAGCGTTTTGAGTTTATCCTTCCACGTCTTGGTCTAAAGAGTCTACAACCCAGGCACCTCAAAGAGCGTCTTCAGAGGACGAGGAGTAAGGTCTTTATCCATCTATCTCTTGTATATATTTATTCAAAAAGCAAAATACAAAATTATAAAACCCTCAAAAGAAAATATAAAAATATTAAATTCTATAAAATCCATAAAATTTTGAAAAATCTTGAAAAATTCCAAAAAAATTGTTATTTTTTCATGTTTTCCTTATTCGATATCATCTAGGACTTTGTATTGACATTCAAAGAATGTCACGCGGTCTTTAGATATTCTTGAATGTACAAAGTTTTGTTAAAAAATAAAGGAGAAAAATGGTGGTTTATTGTTATTGCGAGTAACCGTTTTAAAAGTAAAGAAACAGAGCCATACTTTATCTTTTTTTCAAATCTCATGCTCTGATTCTTAAAACAAATGTTTGTCATCAAAAAGACAAATGTTTCTCTTTTCAAATATTTTTCCGTCTAATGAAAACTAAATTGCTTTGAAAATACCTCGTACTCTATTATTTGTGTAAATCATTTGTGCTTATCATTACATTCAAAATCTCTATCTCTCAATCAACAACTTGTGTCATTGATTGAGGGAAAATATTTTATTAATTAAAATGGTTATTTTGAAAGGTCATTTTCAAACAATTGGCACGTGAACAAAGTTTATTGTTAAAAATTCAAAAGAATAATGTTTTATCTGGTTGATTCAAAACCTTTGCTAATGTTATGTTTTCAAAACAGATCTTGCATGTTTAATCAATGGAGTTTAAAGTCTGAAAATCGATCCTTATCGGTTAAAAGTTTTTTCAAAAGCAAGTCACTATTCTCCTAAAAAAGCTTCCAAAATTGAATTTAAATCAATAGAGCTCACAACTCAAAAGGGTTGAAAAATGTGATGGAGAATTTGTGATTTAAATTGGATTTAAGCGATAATTGATACATGGTTTTATAAGGATGTACAAGCTCTCCTTCCCACATGTGCCAAACGATTTTAAATTTTCCATGCACATGTTGAGGGGGAGCATCTATCTTAAACCACAAAGATTTGAAACGTGATCTATTTATTTCAATGTGATCTTTTCTAATATGTGCAAAACATTTTCAAATTTCTATGCACATATTGAGGGGGAGCAACTATTTTGAAAACCACATTCTTTAAATAACTACTCTTAGATGCAAGCCAACCCCTCAAGGATGAAAATTATTTCTATTATAAAATGATGCTTGATGCACATGTTGAGGGGGAGCTCTTGTTCTAAAATATCAAAACAATTCAGGTACAAAATGCTTTGATAATATATCACAAGTATCTGGATTGATTTTAAAATGGTTTTCAATTGGTTCCAATGGCAGATGAACAATACCAAATAAACTGACCAACTTTACTATCTATAGTGGTGATAAGGATGATAAGGTTAGGTATTTGTTCCCATGATCCGCCGAGCAGGAGGGATCTACCAGGGACAATCCACTAGATAGAGTAGAAGTCCTTGGGTATGATGAAAAAAAGGAAGAAATGTGAGATATGGGAAGAGTCGGGGAGGCCGAGCTGAATCGCCGAATAAAACAAGGTTCTAGTTATGAAGTCGGTAAGCGAAGGGACGAAGAAAAAGAATTGAATGTGAAAGGGGTGAAAATAAATAGCCCGCCATTTATTCAACCTAGGCGTAAACCGGTTCAATTCATATGCTACCGATGGTTACCAAGGTAACATCGCGGTGGAGAAGAAAGACGTCATGGACCCGGTGGAGCGCACTACAATTTCCAAGCTACTCAAGTTCCTCTTAAAAGGGCTTGTTTCATTCTCACGGAGAACCTACATAATCTATCGACTTTCTCTTAGAGTGTGTTGATATTGAAGACCCTCTCCCCTCTCCGGCTTAGGAACCAAATATGCACTATTGAGTCTAGAGCCACGAGATCATCAAATAAATCTCCTTAGGAGACTGTCAATGAAGACTCTCTGTTTCACACAATGTGGAAAGAGAGTTTATAACTTATGAGTCTCACATTATCCTTGTGGTATTGCCGTAACATAAAGTAATATGCAAACATATTCACGATGAAGATGGAAAGCCTTCTAGAGCCAACATTAAACAAGCTCACGGTGGTGGCATGTGAGATCTATCCAATAGATTAACCATGCAACCAGAGCGAAACAATGGGCGATTCATCTTTTGAATCAATCACGGTTCGAGTTATGGATTGACGGATACCTTTGAAAAACCGGTCATTGTGCTTAAAACTCTTTTCTTTAGCACATCGACTGTGTACTCATATTTCAAAATAAAGGTGTTTATGATTGATAATTGATTTTCATTAAAACCTTCGTTGTATTGCAAATAACAATTTCTATTGATATGCGATTGTTTTCAAATCTCTTTTCATCAATGAATCTCAATTACATTTGGTTCACTCACTGTGTTGTCTTCTTTAAGGCGTTCGATTTGGAACTGCGGTGCTTGCGAAACCCTGTCAAGGAAATTCTTCGAATTATACCGATCGAGGCGATACTAGTCTTACGATCACGAGGAACCGTGGGCGTACCTCAATTCAAAAGTGATCAAAGACACTTTCGTGCACTAATATAGCTGTATCTTGTAGTGCGTAGACATTTGCGCTTGATCGAGAATGAAGCGGTCAATCCATAGCCGCATGCTCAAACTACACATTCATCTCAAAAGAAATCATGGTAAATGCAATGCTTCGACTCGATACTTTAACTCCATGCTTCGCTATCTTTGCCGCAAATATCATGATCCAAATAAAAGCTGCTACTCGATGAGAATATATCATGATCCAGAATGTGAGCATGTCGGTCCAAATGTCACAACATCACATAATACCAACACTACAATGGAAGAGACAAAGATTATTGTTAGTTGATGATCTTAATGTCGAAAACTCATCATCACTGGATCGGTTAAAGACCTCCACTTGAATTATCAATATACATGAACATGAAGAATCAAAGACTACGTGCTACTAAGCAAAGAACTTAATCAAGAATCCTAGAACAATCTAATGTAATATCTGTTTGTATTCATTGTAAATTGAGGTGACCTCCCTTAGGGGAAGATTGTTAGGAATTAGAAAATTCAATCGTTAAAGAGTCGGTCACCTCAAGTATATGTATTCGTTAGAAAGCTCGTAGTCGTAGTCATGTTATGTTAGTAAGTAGTTTGTTTTGTAACACCGTGGAGGACGGACGAGTCTTTACCTTGTATGCCGGATCAGGTAGGAGGCGTTTATTTGTAAGACATTATAAATACCCTCTACCTCCCATGTAGGTAGAGCTTCAATACCATTTTTCTTTGTTTCACATAGTTCCCAACTCTCTTCCCTTTCTCTCTCTAGAACTTTCTCTCTCTAAACTACTTATACGCCCCATTGTGATTATGGTTTAGTGTGTTTGTGAAATTCTATATCTTACAAATCCTAACATTACAAGATCTTAACAACACATCATGAATAAAGTTGTCTTAGGATTTTCTAGGATGAAACACATAAATAACATCCTAAAGTGACAAGTTCTTTTAAAGATCCTTGAAAGATAGCTTCTTGGCGAAGTCTTTCAACATCCCCAAACTTTTGTGCGACTTTCACGAAGTTGGAATTTTACTTAAGGTCTTTAAGGCGATTATTCTCTTCTCCTTCTTCTTTTTTTCCGTTGTCCAACCAATTTGGTTAACCTTCTCCTCATCCTCACTCATGTCTTCTTCTTAAGAAATACACTTACCTAAAGAAGGATGGGAAACATAAGACGATGTGGTAAAAGACATTTGTTGAAAATTCTATCATCGGATCCTTTTGTTTCCACTTTCTTTAGCTAAGTCCATTTTATCACTCATCTTGGCTTATTGATCGGCTAAATTTGAACGCCATAAATAATGGATTTAGTCATTTTTTCTTATAAATATTGAGATTTAGTTACCATGATTACGATCGCTTTTGTTGCACATACACTTCTTGGTAAAAGCCTAAGTATTTTTGGTGTCTTTACATGAAGGCATATGATGAATTACCTGATGTGATTGGAACATCAGCGGAAAAGCATTGTATGCTATCGAAGATCCAAATTCATTTGTATACATGTTCATCCCAACGCTTGACGTAGATAAGGGAAGATTCCATGAACATCCTGAAAGTATTCTTGATACTTGGTTATCGTTGAATCATACTCAGCTAGAAACCGAAAGTTATGTAGGTTTGGATTTCTGTTTATATGATGCGCTTTGCGTTTGTTTAAAATTATAATCATAAGTGTTTTATAATATCCTTTAAGGTCTGGTATTTGGTCTAATGTTGTGCAGTTTATAGTAGATGATGACTCAAAGGAGATCGAGTTGTGTAGTACACTTAAACAACCAAAACAAAGAAGGAACTTTTTCTTCTTAAACTTTAGGGATATGGCATGATATCCTCTATTTTAATGGTATGAGGAAAAGAGTCGAGGCTTAGATGGATTTGCATTAGATGATGAGGGTGTTGTTGATGATTGATGTCATCAACATCATCGTCATGTATCTCAATGATCTTTGGAAGCTTTGATTCTTTTCCTCATGAAAGTAATGAAGGAAGTCATTTGCTCCTATGGAAATGAAGGAAGTCAACTTCTACTGCCTGAAACTCACAGTGGAAAATGGGTTGCCCGAACTAAATAGATTTGTTGACATATGTTATCTATTGCTTTAGTGGAAAATTTTATTTTGATTGCATCTAGGGTTATCATGATTTTGATTTGAACTATCAGTCTATGTTTCTTATTAGATGAAAGTTATTGAAGATGAGTGACTGTTATGATTTATAAATAAGTTGTTTCATTTGTTGACATGTGTTCTAGATCCAGATAATGTATTAACAAAAACATTGGAGTTCATTGGTTTTGTTGAAAAAAATTACAATAATTATTTGGCTAATTGCATTACCATTCCACTCTTGGTTTTAGTTAATTATTTTTGGTTCGCTTATGAAGTTTTGCAATGTCCATACACAATTCTATTTTTTTTATAAATATACACTACGTTTCTCATCGTTATTTGTGTACGTCCATTTTATCATATAAAAGTATAGCCATTTTGCTTTGCCACAATACAACAGACACCAAAAATAATTAAGAACGAATATCATATTTAAATAGGCTGCGCGTGACACAAGGTAGCAAAAGCGCCTCATTTTAAGTCTCTTTTGAGTTCCTATAAAACTTCCTCACCTTCCTCCCAAAACCCTAGCGTTTTGCATAACCTAAAATACAACTCTCCAAAACAACATCTTCTTTTTACTCCATTTGGATTCCACCACTTTTCTCCTTCATCCTCCATTTAGATTCCACCATTGTCTCTTTCATCTTGCGTAACATATTCCGATAATAACTGATTCATCAGGAAGAAAGGAGTCATCCCCTTTCGTTAAGAATTTTATTCAATTCCCTTATCAGACAAGCTGAAAATAATTTAAGAAAAATATCATACTTAAATTACCTTCGACGCAACGCGCGACAGCCTATCACCTCGTTTTAAACAAACCAGCAAAACATACCCTCCTTCACTTGTTCAAATAGTTTGGTAAAGAACATCATCAAACCAAATCAAAAATCACATCACGTGGACTACTCGTGGTGGTAGAGTTGAGGTATTAAGGAAGACGCGTGATTGGACCTTCAACGCATGAGTTTTGCCCTTTACGGTAGTATTAGGTTGTTTTATAAAGTCAAAATAATCCTCGAAAAATTGATAGTAGGCATCAACCTTAAGTTGAGATTAATATAAACACAAATTCTTTAAAATTTAATGAGCGAATCGACCACTATTTTTTATCCAAAAATCACTTTCCACGCTTTTGAAAATAAAATATATTACAAACGGTAAATCGTTAAGCGATAAAAATTACACTATCGCGACGAAAATTTTTCTATCTTTCAAAAGCAAAGACGATATACATTCGACGATCTTTTTCTTCGAGTCTTGTTAGTGTTAAAATCACGATCAAAAGTCACGTGTGATTTGTTATTTTAGAAACCACGTGTGATTTCACAAATCAAGTGTAATTTCATAAATCACATGTCATATTAAAATAACAAATCACATATGATTTTTTCAAACGTAAATTTCAATACTCACTAAAAAAAAATCAAAATAGGTCCGTGAAAAATATATAAAAGTGTTGCCTACGAAAATGATTTAATTATCGTCGTGATAATATGATTTGTTTACGCAATTCTAACAATTTGTGAAATATTAATTTTTTAAAAGGATGAAATTAGATTATTTTACTTTGATAAAAAATGATCGGCCATGATTTATTATGAATTTAAAAAAAAAATTGTGTTCAATATTAAACTTTCTCACAACGCTTATTAAAACACAACATGGAACTCAAAAAATATAGTAATAATTCACTAGACCTAACAAAGTCAAAATTAGGCCCGCTAAAACTTAATAATTGTGAATTTTTTGTATGCATATGGAAAATCTAAATTAGAGAATAGATAAACTAATTCTATCAAAAAATAATAATAATAATAATAATAATAATAATAATAAATCTCTGGTTAAATCTACTTTACTTGCTTCATAACTATTTGACTACTAGATTCTAAGAAGGTTCTTTGACTTGTTCTCATATTATATTATCTTCTTTTTGAACGTCAATTTTATTAAAGAAGCTAGCAAAAAGCTAGAATATTACAAAGAAATTAGGTAAGGATTTTTTAATCAATTTATCCAACTAAAAGACGTTTTACATCTATACCACACCAATAAAGAATTTAACACTATATCGTCAAAAATAGCGCTTTGAAGGAGGACTACACGAACACCGTCTTATTCCGAAAAGGTATATAACCACCATAAATCATAACACACCCTTTCTAATAAACTTTCTAATAAACTCTTTGAGGTTAGAAGGTAACCTTAAATTACGAATCCAAATCATTATGGTACTCTAACATAAAAAAGGAAGCTAGCTTAAAAGTAATGCATTTACTTTGTTTAGAAGATGTTCATATCTTTTCGAACCCTTTTTATTTTTCAACTTTTCTTTTATATCACAAGATGTCTTAAAATTTTACAAACATGACCATTATGTGCTCCAAAGAAGATATTTTATGTATGTTATTATCTAGAAATATTATTCTTCGCCATTAAATGTTGTATCTTATGCATTTCAGATTATAATTTGGTACGTAGCATTATTTTCATTAGAAACTTCCATCATGATTCATAACCCTTAGTCGTCTTGCATTTGTTCAACGAGCACTAAGTCAACATCTCATTCTGAGAGTTCATACTGCCATTTTGGTCATAACTCTTGAAGGCAAGATCTATTGTTACATGTATTGGCAAACACGAACCGACAAAAAATAAAATAAATAAATGAACGATAACATTCTTTATGTCAATAATAAAATCAGTATACGATGTAAATATATATTTGTTTTTCTTTCACTTTCGAATGTTGACATGCTACAGGCTGTGAAAAAGGTAGCCAAGCAACCAAATGCCTTGACTTCACCTTTCAGTAAAAGTAACACCCCACCTTAAAATAGATTATAAAGTATTCCATAGTTGTTACAGTTAACATAACTAATTTAATTTGAGAGTAGCTTTCTTTGATAATTGCATGTTATTAACATTTTTGAAAAACGAGTGTTTTTTGTAATGATTTCAATCTATTTTCGACGTGTTCTAAAGATTGACGTGACAACTTCAAGCTTATTTAAAACATCATTTAGCATATTGTAGTTATCAGCAACATCATAGTTTCCGGTTATGTTTTAAACAGTAAAAATAGATGCTGTTTGGTTTTTTGATACACATAGCTAGACATTTTTAGGTCAAATTCGGATATATATATATATAGAGTTGTATTACTTCTTCTAACATAAAACCTGTTCTTCTAACATATAACTTGAATTGATATTTTTCACGACTTTTTGCCACACCGTCACACAACAACCGGCCATCCATGTTTTTGGAAATTAGCATTCATAGATTGTGACTTACAAGAAATAATGTAACGAGATGAAACATGTCATAGTATTGAATATGAATCACATAAATATGAATGCAAATATGCAATAGACATAATGGACGAAAATTGAAAATGCCCAGAGATTTTTATGTGAATGTTTTGCTTGAAAAAGAAAACAATACACTGGTGAATATCTTTGTAACTATATATGTATTGTTCTTGAATCTAGTAACTAACTCGATTATTTGATTTTTTATTTTTTTTCTTTAAACATCTTCAACCTTTTTAGTAAAAAACTGTGGGAAACGGTGTACACTTTTTATTAAAATAATAAATCAGATTACAATAATAAAATAACAGAATGTAAAGCAATGCATAAACGAGGTAGCGGAGAAGACGCGAATGCGCCAGTGCGTCAGGTACGATGCTCAGGTTTAAAACCGTCAGTCAAATCTATTCCGGTTCAGGCAGTTGCGGAAGCCAGTACTGGCGTACCGTGAAACTCGATGTTCGAAGCCAGCTGTTCCGCTTCTGAAATTAATGAAAATTTCGCGCGCCTACGTGTAAAATGAATAGAGACATTTATAATAGGAAACCTATCTTGTTCACCTGAACAAAAGATCGCAATATTCAAAATCTGTTAACTAATAAACACGATTTGCATATATCTTTAATTACATACTCATACTAATATACGTAAACTTTGTTAACAAGTTTCAAATCTATTCCTTAAATAGATTACGAGAAAATTACGGAAAAAGAAATCATGCCAGAAAAGATCACCTGCGTATCGCGAGCTTCGAGTCGATGCATTATCGCGTGAGTTGAAAGAACAGACCGTAAGCGCCAGGAAATCCCATTTTAACGCACCCGTGTAGCCCGGCCGCCGCATAGGAGTAAGGGCAGTAACCAACCTAAAGGAATTTGATAGCCAATACTATGAATTCCTTATAAACAAGCATTCACTTCTTGTTTTAGGCGATGTGGGATACATCCTCTTTTTCCGATTTTGTATGTTTCTGAGTCTACGGCTTAGAGACACGATATCTCATTCATTTCAACTCCATTTTGGACATACTTTTAGCTTTCGTTCTTGGCTCTCGAGGAGAGCATAAAAGCTACCAAGAAATATACATATATATAACATATACATATATTAAATAGTGTCCAAATCTTGCAAAAACTCATTTTGCAAAACTCATTTTCCAACAAAAACTACAGGTAGAAACGCTAAATAATTCAATAATTAAAGCTATCACTTTTATAAAGTTAATAACTATTTATATATATAGTCCCAAAATGATACAAACATATATAAAGGGTTGAGTTATTGATACGGTGGCTATGTTTTTATTTATACGGTGGCTACATTTTTTTATTTTTTTTTTATTTTTTTTTATTTTTTTTATATTTTTATAATTTTGTTTATATCAATTTATAAGCGCGAAAATCTTGATTGTAAATATAAAGTTTAATAAGGCAAATTTAAAGCTGTGCCGAAAATACTTGAACGGACAATAATTGTGTTATCTTTAAAAGCTGATTGGACAAATGGGAAGAAGTGGTATGGGGTGGCACATTATCAGTGTATCCCTATATAAAAGGTATTAAATTCATATGAAAATCTTTTTGTGTAGGTACACCATATATGCTTCTATACCGCTTTTGAATAGTATTCTCTTTCGTTAGGCCGGTCAGGTCAGCTTACAGCTAATTTCCACTTTTATTATTACTCATCAACTTTCATTTTCATTATTTGTCTCCTTTATATAAATTTTAAAACTAAAAGAAAAAACGTCAAATCAATAAAATAAAAACAAAAAGTATTAAATATAGACACTTGACTAAACCGTGTCCATACTTCATGCCCAATCAAACTCGCCTCTCTTAAATATCACCAAATTCATTACATAGACTAAAAATAATTCTACACATTAAGGTGTTAAACCTTTCTGTCAATGCTAGTCCTTGACGAAGATCCAGCTTATTATCTCTAGAGTAACTTTTATCTTTTGAACAACGTACGGTCTTTCGACCAGACACTATTAGATCACTAAGGCCGACTTTCGCCACCCAAACAAACACCATGATTCACCCTAAACCACCGTTATCCACCACCCTCACCGTACTTTTCCTCTTTTACACCACCATATCCGCTACAACAATTTCGCAAAAGTTCAAAGAAGCACCCAAGTACTACAACGCGAAAGACTGCCCAATCACAACCGTGCACGTGGCAATGACCCTTGACACCACCTACATCCGTGGATCAATGGCAGCAATCTTTTCAGTCTTACAACACACATCATGTCCACAAAACATAAACTTCCACTTCATCACATCAACTTCTTCTAACGCGTCACATCTACGCGCCACAATCACCACCTCATTCCCATACTTACACTTTCATATATACCCTTTTGATGACGCATTTATTAATGGGCTTATTTCAACTTCCATACGCGCTGCACTAGACACGCCGCTAAACTACGCGCGTTCATACCTAGCAGACATATTACCAACCCACGTACGTAAGATCATCTACCTAGATTCTGACCTCGTACTAGTTGACGACATTATGAAACTTGCCGACACTCCTTTACCAAATGACATCGTTTTAGCTGCTCCAGAATATTGCAATGCCAACTTTACATTTTACTTCACACCCACGTTTTGGTCTAGCCCTTCGTTATCTGTAACGTTTGCAAATCGAAAAGCGTGTTATTTCAATACGGGTGTGATGGTGATCGATTTAGAAAAGTGGAGAGTTGGTGGTTACACGAAAAAAATAGAAGAATGGATGGAGTTGCAAAAAAGAATGAGGATATATGAGTTAGGTTCTTTGCCACCTTTTTTGCTTGTGTTTGCTGGAAATATAGCTCCTGTGGATCATAGATGGAACCAACATGGCCTAGGTGGTGATAATTTTCGGGGTTTATGTCGCGATTTGCATCCTGGGCCGGTTAGTTTATTGCATTGGAGCGGGAAAGGGAAGCCTTGGGTAAGACTTGATGCCGAAAGACCTTGTCCGCTAGACGCTCTTTGGGCGCCTTACGATCTTTTGAAACCTCCGTTTTCGTTTGATTAATTCGTGAAGAAACGAGTTTCAGACAGTGACGGATTCAGAATTTTTTTACACGGGTTATATTTTTACCAATGGAATTATCAAGGACAACGACTATTTGTTTTTTGATTGTACATTTGTTTAAAATACTATATAGTAAATAGATGTAGGAAGGTGAAATTCGATTTACATGTATTAAACGTTTTAAATAAAGAAAGTCGAAGACTTTTGAGCAATGCAATAAATGAAGTCTCTTTCTTTGATCAACATGTCTCTTAAAAAATTTCTCCGAGTCTAGAACAATAAAATAATATTACCTGTTGTCTAATAAATATATAAGGGGTGAGTTATCCACATCCTTTCATATGGAGGGTATTCAATTATTGGATGTATCATCAGCTTGTATTGTGTGCATCACGGATTGTACGATTTGACCATAACCTCTTGATGTGACAATACAGGGAGAGTTTATTTTATTTTTTTCAGTACAACACATTTTTTTATCAGTTTTTGCTTCGTATTTCTGACAGTTTTAAGTTATTAACTTATTAAACTTTATATTTTATGTTTTATAATTTCATGTTTATAATTTTTTATATAAATAAAATTATAAAAATAAAAAATAAATAAAAAATCACAAAAAAAAGAGGATGCCCTTTATAAAAAAAATTGAGGTTTTTTATAGGGATACACTATTGCTACGGGGGCTACCCCATAGCCCTGCCACTTTTGTCCCCCTTTGTCCCCCCGCTTTTTCCAGTACAACACAGTTTTTTGTCAGTTTATGTTCCGTATTTTTGAGTTTTTAAGCGTTTGGCTTATTAAACTTTATATTACTGATTCCGATTTTCGGTTTATATAGCTTTTGATATAAACAAAATTATAAAAATAAAAAAAAATAAAAAAAAAATAAAAAAATGTAGCCACCGTATGAATAAAAACATAGCCACCGTATCAATAACTCAACCCTTTTTATAACCTACTCCGTAATTCAATTGTCTTGGAATATTAGTTTGATTTGACATGATTACTTTAAAATATTTGGCTCTTGATTGAGTGTTTATTTTTTATTTGCTTTTATTAATAAGAGCAAATAATCAAGACTAGTAGATCTTCTGCGTAGTTACTTGCAAAATTAAAGAGACAGTAAGTTGTTATATTTTTAAATAAATAAAATAAATAATCTTTTGTTAGCAAGAATCTACTTAAACTATAATTGTTTACTCTTGTTCATCACTGCGACCAGGGGTGTCAGAAAAGTCGACCGACCCGACTCCGAACCAATTAATCATATTTGGTCGGGTTACTTGGGTTAAAAATTTTGTTCAGATTATTCGGATAAAACTGAGTAACCCGAATACTAAATAGGATCAAGTACCAGGTTAAAAATATTTGACTAACTCGGGTTGGCTCAACCCGATTGACCCAAATAAGTATTTTTTCTCTTTTTACGATATATTTTGTATAAATTAATTTTTATGTAAACATTTGAATTAGGCTATTTTTATTAAGAAAGATAATTTGCATACATTAAGTATTGATTGACACACTCATATATACAAGCAGTTAAGGCACAGTTTATTTACAGTGCAACAATATAATGCATAAACAAGAGTGTCCCAATTAAAAAGTTGAGGTGTAAATCATTTTTTTTAACCATTTTACGCATATTCAGGTTGACCCAACCCGAATGAATTTGAACCCGACTAACCCGATTTTTAAATAGGATAAGATTCGGGTATACTTTTTTACCCTCAACTGAAATTAACCTGACCCTAATTGACTCGAACCTAACCAACCTGAAGTGACTACCACCATTGCGAGCCGCTAGTAAATAAATTATTACTTTTATTTTAACGTCACGTGATAATCTCTTTTCTTCACTTATTGTGTCAAATTCTGTACAAATCTCTCATCATTCACTATTCAAATATATCCTATCTATGTACAGTTTGTACACAAATACTCGATGATTGTACAATAATTCGTACGACCAGGCCTTCAATGATGATCGAAGGGTATGAGGGGTGATTTACTTGCGCCAAACTTGTAGCCAATTCTGCAATAAGAAATAGTAGACACTTCGTTAAGTGATTGCGTAGGGGTTGGGCCCTGCGAACCACCTCCGGCGTGAGAGTAAGTATGTGATATGTATTGTAAGTAATGTAGAGTATGTGAAATACTATGTTGAGTGAACATACCATTGAAATGACTCGTCCAACCTATTTATAGATGAAGAAATAAGCTTGGAGAGTGTTTGCACACGTTTCGAAGATCATGAGGGCATGCCATGATTTGTGGTAACCGCTAGGGCTTCATCCATACTCTCTATGTCTTAGCGGGGAAGCTCAGGAGATAGTGGGAACGTGAGGGAAGACCAAGTCAATGTTCTCCTTTGTCTTGGCGCCTTCAAGAGAAGACTCCGAAGGGCATAGGCCTTCATTTTGTGGCGAATTCCCAAACTGTAATCATATCAAGGATGAATGATTTTACGCCACCAATGACTTATGAAGAAAGACTTGGGTCTTCGTAATGCAAATTCAACTAAGGTCGAAGGGGTGTCCTTCGACCTGATCGGAGAGTACATTATCAAGCCCCCCAGTCGAAAGTGATATGTACGAACTAGAAATATTGCTTACGACTCAAAAATAGATACGAAACCTCCCCTCCGTCACAAAATTGAATGAAGATGAAAAGTCAAGTAAATGTTGACCCGTAATTAATGCATGTACTTATCCTAACCACCCGTATCTCGGTAAAATAAAAACATCCCTTCAAATTTTAAAAGGGATTTGAAATCCGGAGGTTAGCTGATATCTTAGGACACGTGTAGGGCTAGGATTTAACATGTGAGAGGGTATATAAAATCAAGATTAGTAAAACCCTAACTCATTTTTATCCCACGCCCAAATTTTACACCTACTAAGCTGCCTTCCGAGCGAGCTTTCGAGCAAACAGGAAAAGCATTCCTTCGTATTACTACGTTTTCAATAATTTTTTGTCGATTAGAAGTTCCATGTCTACCAATAAGAAGTTCGTAATCAGGCAACAAGGTTGTACCTTGACTAGGGAAGAGCTTAAAGTTTTCCTTACTGATTATCCTATTCCCAAAGAATACAAAATCATGTTACCCAACAAAAATCAAGATATTTATGATGCCCCAAAGAACTATGTAGGCTTGTATACCCATGCATTCACCACCTCTAACCTTAGGATACCATTGCATCCTCTGATTTTAGAACACCTTCAGTACTACGAAGTACACATATCTAGGTTTAACCCTTTTGGCCTAGCCAAACTCACAATATACATTGTAATGTGTAAAGCCTATGGGTATGAACCGTCATTGACTGTGCTTAGAGGGTTTTTGAATCTGTACCCTGGAGGAGACTGGTTAACATTGGCAAAAAGGGGTGAATGGGATGTGCCCATTCTTATTGATAGGCCTTTTACGAATATCAGAAATTGGAAGGGAAATTTCTTTTATATTCAAGATACCATTGTTCCTCCACAATACCCTGCGTTGCTAAACCCATAGTTTCAGTATGATGAAAAGAGATTTAATGATCCCCTACCTTATTCTGTGAGGAGGAATCCCATTTATCAGCATTTAGCTCGTCATCCAACTGATTGTCAAACATTCCCTGAGCCAATACTGTTTATGGTTGGTCTTGCTGAAAGCTGGGAGGGGTCTCCATTACATTCTGAGATTGTTTGTTGTGGAGAAAGTATGTAAATGTTCAATTAAAATAACGTATAGGAACTTATCTTTCTGATATTTATCTTTATTCTTCCTTTTTGCAGAAATGTCATTCAGGAATTTCGTTGTTGTTGGTGGTGCTAAGGAAGTCAGCTTTCTCCCGAAGGATCCCCAAGAGGCTGGCTATGATGTGGGCTCTCCTTCGGTGTCTGTGAACAATAATGATGTTGATGCTCAACCTATTGAGCCTGTGTCATCTGCTCCTCCTGCGAAAGAAAAAGAGCCTCTGGATGTCGAAGACCAGTTAATTGAAAATGTGGCAGACTCAGATGATCCTGCCTTAGAGGAACAGTTGGCTATTGTAGGACCCTTTGGTATTGGGGAGAGGGTCCGAAGCAGGAAGGGTACGAGTGCGAAGGCTGCTAAGTCTGCATCAAAGAGGAAGCCTATCTTGCTAGCTCCTCCCTCTCGAATTACCCGGCAGAAGAGTGCCCAGGGTAAGGCAGAAGCAAGAAGGGTACGAGTGCGAAGGCTGCTAACTCAATCGCACAGTCATAGCATGTATTCTATCATAAGCTTGGCGGTTACACAAATCTCCACCACTAGAGTTAAGAGCTAAACAATTCTCGAAGGAAATATGGGTAGACACGACAAAGGTTAAGGGGTGACTCGTCATTACTAACATGTCAAGGCAAAGTGGACAAAATCAATGATACATGACCAAATCCATGGCCAAGACATCAAAGATTGCTCGCTGCCTCACCTAGACACGCTTCATGACTAAAGGGTAGGATAAGACATGGGATATATAAATGGTGTAAAATAAAAAACAAGCAAGTAGTCTAAATCTATAACCAAGTCATCACTACTTACCGTCCGCCCAAAGTTCAAGCCTTGAAGTCAAGAAACCGGATCATGAAATACTAGGTAGATGTGTCATTAGAGGACGTCGTGATGGGCTCACTACCTTTTCTCCAACTGTTGGCATAATTACCAACTCCAATCTTCAAATGTGACCGAGGTGGCCTCCTCAATACTAAATCTATAAAGCTCATGACATAGTACTTATAACATCGCACTTTACAATAACTAAATAACATAACAACACACACACACACACACACACACACACATATATATATATATATATATATATATATATATATATATATATATATATATATATATATATATATATATATTTCAAACACTTTTTTTCAACATAACAATAATAACTAAACATAATATCCCCCCACTTGAGATGAACAACGGGAATTTGGGGGGTCTTCAATGATCTTCTAGAATATGTGTTCGATGAAAGCGTGATTTCCGAACCTTTCCACTTGAACCTTGAACTTCAGCAAATGATGACTTCCCAATCACAAATAAAGACTACATAGTAGGCTAAAGTGTATAGGTGTATCGAAACAATATATTGGGTTAACAAAATGAAAGGAATGGCTCAGATGGGTGTATCTAGGGGTATCTTGCACTAAAGGTGAGTGCAACAAATGGGTTTCACATAGGGGTCGAGAAGTCGAGGTGACTAATCGATAGACACACAATGGTAGGCTATTTGGGTGATAATCCAATAATATTTCCTTCTTAAACTAAAAAGTCCAAATACATCGAGCTAACTCAACATACCTCGTCTATGGTCTCGAAATGATGCAAAGGCCAAGTTCTAAAGTTTACAAGCTACCGGCACACTCATAATTTGGTGGATTTAGGGTAAAATATTGGAAACGGATAAGGCTAATCTCACCATATAATATCAAGGCACTACAAGAAATCTGTTGATTAGCCATGAAAATTAACCATGAAATTTGATTCGTGGGTATCTACCCTTAAATTTCACACCGATTACCCATAATTACATATATAAAACATAGATGAAATTTCCCCTCGAATTTCCCATGAATTTACCCATTGAACTACCCACAAAGTTATATTTAGTGTGTAATATGTGGGTAAATTGTTTCCGCAAGAATATTTCCCACGAAGTAACCATGGATTATCTTGCATGGGTAAATATGTGGGTAATTTCGTGGCTATATTAATGTTTCCCACACTCTATTTTTTCATGGGTAACTCCTAGCGGGTAATTTGTGGGTAAGTATATACACATATATTTACCTACATACTGTTTACATGGGTATTTGTCGATAGGTGTTTTTATATGCAAATTTTGTGGGTAAATATTTATCAATGCTCTCGTTGCTTCAGGTATATTGTTTACAAACAAAAAATATATATGAAAGACAAAAAAAGATCTTTAATTTTACATAGTTTATTTATTTATTTATTTTTGTTATCTTGTTGAAATTTCAAGTAGACACTTATGTTAAAACATTTCAAACTAAAACCATGAATAATAATATAACACATTTTTGAAGTTATTTAAAATTGGTTATCTTTAATTTTAAATAACTCTTTTCATTAGTATTAGATCTTTAAAGGTTAGTTATATAAAGTTACATGGTTTGGATTGAAATTTAGGTAAACTTAACTAAAATTGTTAGTAAACATTAATCATATTACAGTTTTAATTAAGAAAAACTAATACATAAAAAAGTTATTGAAACAACCTAAATCATAATGACAATTTTACAAGATAGCTCAAGAGTTTAAATGACAATTTTATAATCTGATTAAGATAACAATGTATATACATTTTCAGTAGTTCTCTTATAACGTTGATTTGAATCTACAACGAATCACATAAATCCTGTGGCTTTATTCAAGTAATTTGAATTGTACGACATAACTTACAATTTCATATAGTTTGCATTAATGGTTAGAAAGGCCTGAACTGATAAATACTTATGACCGTTAAAAGATAAATTTGAGAAGTCTTACGTTCAAGCGCTTCTTGTTGAAAACAAACGTGAAATGCTACAAACAAATCGGAAATGGCATGCCAACCTCTTAAATGAGAGGTTCAAGCGTTGTGAGTTATGAGTGTTTCTGATTGTTAGGTAATGCCCAAGAGTCTAGTCGATAAAAAAGTCAAGAACCCATCCACCCAAAAAAAAAGAAAAGATTCGATGAAGATTTGGCATTCTAGCCAACAAGTCGAAACAAGTTTCAGCCAAAATCGATTAGTTAGAAATATGATACTAGATAATTATAAAAATTGTCATTATTTGAACCAGAGATGTCGAAAAAGCCTATCCGACCTGAACCCGATTAATATTGTTCGGATTAGGTTAATCAGGTTAGAAATATTATCCGGGTCATTGCCCTTGTTAATCCGTATACTAAATAGGGCTGGGTGTCGAGTTATTATCATTGGCTAATTCGGGTTCAGGTCAACCCGATTGACCCGAATAAGGCTTTTCATATAGTTTTTGTACCGTATCCTTACACACTTGCAATGTTTTTTTTTTCTTTCTTTTTTTTAATTTAAATTTTTTTATATAAATCATTTTGCTCATGTTCGGGTTGACGACAGTCCGGACCTGACCCCAATAGACCCAAACTCGACTAACCCAAATTTTTAAAAAGTCGGGGTTAGGTCTGTTTTTAGACTACATGACTAGACAGGACTCAAAGGAAACCGAAGCCGGCTAACACCCATACTTCTAACTAGGAGTGTTAGTCGGGTTGGTTTGGTCGAGTACGGGTCAATTCAGGTCGGGTAAAATTCGGGTCAAGGCTAAAAACACCATACCTGAACCCGACCCTATTTGAATTCGGGTTAGTCGGGTTTTGATTCAGGTAGGGTCACTCGGGTCGGGTCCATTCGGGTTTGGGTCAACCCGGATAGGAGGAAAATGTAAAAAAGTTGCTTATTTGTACTCGTTTAAATAGATAATTTATAAAACTTTTTAAAAAAATGAAAAAAAACTTTATTCGGGTCAATCTGGTCGACCCGAACCCGAATTAGCCATACACTTTCAACTTGATACTCGATCTTATTTACTATTTGGGTTACTCGAGTTAACCCGAATACAATTATTGACCCAAGTAATCTGAACCGAATAGGCTTAATCGGGTTTGGGATGGTTTTTGACACCCTACTTCTAACAATACACCGTAGTTCATAAATATTTTTAATATTTTTGTATAATAATTAATTTTTATTTGGACTTCGTTCTTTTTATTTACCTCCAAACTATTTTCACATTCCCGCACTTCTTCCCCAAAAAATTTGAATTCGCTCCCAACTATTTTGATTTTCAATCCCATCCCACCCCCTTTAACTGGCTACTCACATCTCAATCTACCACTCTCTATAATTCGATCCCTAACAAGAATGTAGTAACAATCTTTGCTTCGGTAATCAACAAAATATTAACCAGTTATCCTATTGATTTCTCAACATCGAGATCATATCAAGATAATGTTCGTGAAGAGGTATAATGGTTACCATTTTTTTGTATTAAGTTTATTATTCCAAGAATGTTGTTTGTATCTCATTTTGATGTTTATCAAATTAGGCTAGAAGTACTTTTGTAGCATTTATGAACTCGTTACTGCATTTGCCCAACAAGTGTTTGATGTAATTCCTGAACCAAGTTTAAGTTATGTTCTCGAGTATAATTGCATTGTATATATTGATGATGTTGATGAGATTACAATAAGGTTTAATTTGCCATATGCTCACTTTGAAGACTAAAATGTTTTACCTTTATCATTTTTTATTTTTTTTAATATATGAAGATTCAGATAGTTACAATTTGCTACCATTAGCAGAGATAGATCAAGTGACAATATACAACATGCACTGAGATATTATAAAGCGACTGTATGTTCTTCATATTTTGGTACGTTAACTATATCAGTTTTTTATTTTCATGAAAATTTACCGATGTTGTAAATAAAGAAAAATAAGAGAACATGTATACATGATATATTGCGTCTAAGGTTATCGATATATCTGGAAGCATTATCCTAGAGGAGACTACATCTACAAAGCACATAAACTGATACTTTGGACGAGTTTTATATTGTATTGAATTATATGATTTTTTGAAACAAGTAAACACATTTCTTAATTATTTTTTTACAGGTTCAGTAGCAATTACTAATTACATTGGTTCTGAGATGGAAGTCATTGTTAGAGAATGTTCTCATAGATACTATGCATAAGGTTTGTTTCTGTGAACTCTACTCGTAGTCTTGAACTTAGCCATTTTTAGTTTGACACCTAGAGATTGCTAGATTACTAACTAAATCTAATGTTCTTGACCTCTCATTCTTGTATATTACAATAATAACTTTACAAGGGAGATATTGTTGTGTTTGTTGAATAAAAGTTAATTCAACCATAAACAAACGTTAAACTTTGTTCCATCACTTCATCGTAAGGACAATCAAGTGTTCTAAGAGTAATAACCATAACTTTTAGTTAAGGTTAACTCTTGTATCTATATGTTTGTTATTTTTGAGCAGTTTATTAGTATGTCTAATTCGATGTTTCAATGTTTGTGTATACAGTCATCTTTGCTTAAGGGAGCCATGATGTATGCTTCGACAACATCTTGGTAGAACAAATGGGTGAACAGTTAACATGGACACCCTCATTGGTACATTTTGATATTTTTTTTGTTCTCTGTCTGCCCCTCATTCTCACACAAAGAAGTTTTGTAAACAAAAATAGAAAGTGAAACTAGGCTTGTTGAATATCCTAGAAGTTTAATCAGTCCTAAGGCTCTTCATCCAAAAACATGTAGTTAGTCACTCTCATTGTAGCTCCCTTTTTACACTATTCACGTTAGATTCTTAACTATTCGAATTTATTGGTATGGCAAATTCATGTTTGTTTAATCATATTTAAAGCTAACAACATGTATACAATTTTGTAGGGTTTGATGAGCATTGTTGATCAGTAAACCAAAGCATAGAGAGAGAGTTTGGCATCATGTTTGAGCGGTCCACTCACAAAGAAAGCTGTTCTAATTGATAGATGGCTCGTGGATGTTTCTTGGGTTGTAACGATTTCGATTATGTTATTGCTTTTTGAATTTCCAAATAGTAGCTACACATATTTGTGATTTTTCTTGTAATGAATAGTGGTTCAAACCGTTAATAGTTTGTAACTGAATTCGATATTAATAAAATACATTTCATTTTGATATTTAGATTTTGGATTATACCTGTATATGTTTTTATTATAGTATTACATTATACAAAACTATTGTGTACATGTAGCGAAGACATATATACCATAGAAATATTTGTTCGAACTTTAGTCACGAATTTACCCACAAATATTACTGGGCATGCTCAAGCTATTTCTTCTCGGTGTTTACACACAATTGTATTTCATGGTAAATTTTACCCATGTAAAACCCACAACTATGTCCGTGGGTATTCTTGTGGTAACTTATTGAATCCCACAAAAAGATTACCCATGATTAGAAACAATCACCCACCGATAATGTTGTGGGTAAACATACCCACCACCTGAATATTTTGTGGGTACAAAATTAGCCTCGGAGGTATTTCCCATGTTTATAGGTTCGTGGGTAGTTCGTGGGTATTAGCTAATTACCCATGAATATTAGTCATTTACCCACAAATTTGGTCCGTGGTTAATCGAAAGAATTCTTGTAGTGAGGGTTGTATGTGTTCGGCTAAGGTCTAATCTAGTTAGGTTAAGAAAAACATGTCAAAATTTTAAAAATGGCATAATTTTTCAAAATAAACTAGAAAACGAGGGCAAAATAATGTTCAAGAGATAATTCTACTCCCGTCCCCCCACTTGAATTGTACAAAGTCCCTTTTGTACTAAACATTAAATAAAGGTGAAGAGAAAAGTAGAATTAGAGCGAGAACTTTCCTGAAATTTGCTCCACAAAGAAAGAAGGCCCACAAAAAAGAGATGTGCCTTCGTATAAGCATCATGAACAAACTTCAATCCCTGAAATCACACTACCGACAAGCATAATTCTAAAAAGAAAAAATGAAAATTTTAAAACAAACCTAACTCACTTTCATAGGAATCACGGTTGCATTTAGCATATGCAACAAGCCTTTTAAACCACTTGGTGTCCCAAGTGGACGAGTG
Organism: Chrysanthemum makinoi; assembly: GCA_910596185.1. Taxonomy (NCBI): domain Eukaryota; kingdom Viridiplantae; phylum Streptophyta; class Magnoliopsida; order Asterales; family Asteraceae; genus Chrysanthemum; species Chrysanthemum makinoi. The sequence continues at coordinate 274,060,456 of OU343222.1, forward strand.
AAGTATCGTGAGAGTTTACAGGGAACACACCTACAAAGTTCATTTAAAATACTAATATAATGTTATTGTGTTTAAAAATGAAAGAAGTAAAGCAGAGGAAGGTTACGTCGTAACTCTTTGAGGGAGTTACGCCGTAACTGGCAAAACCTGACATAAGCTGCAAAGCGAGTGGTTACGGCATAACCACAGAGATGGTATTACGCCGTAATTGGTAATGCGTCCATAATTCTGCTGTAAAGGGTTGGTTACGGCGTAATCACAGAGATGAGTTACGCCGTAACTATGGTCAGATCAGCAAACTGCAGCAGCAATTACTTCCTCGTTTCCTGCAAAAATGGTTAGAAAACACAAAACCCTACAGAAATGGAAATAAAACAAAAGAAAGTGATAATTCGGGTTGTCTCCCGAAAGAGCACTTTTCTTTATTTACGAGTCTTTAATTTAGACTCAGAGTCGCGTGGCTCTATGGGGGCCTTTGGACTTGCCTGACTTCTTCTATGTCTTTCATCAAGTTATGCCTCACCCAGGCGACATTCGTGGCAGTGCGGAGGTATTAGTTTCGATCTTCCAAATTTTACAAAATTTTTCCTCCGGTCCCAAGTGGTAGCCCGTGAACTCATATTTTTCGACAATAATTTGTGGCGGCCTCTTGTAGGGAATACCAAGGAGTTTGCACCTCCTTTGCTCATATGCTTCATCGTCGGGGTCAGTAAATTCCTCATTCCCTTGCAACTCAAGGTAATCTAAAATCCCCTCAATGTCGTCGTCGTCAGAAGCGGTACCTTTAAACCATTCTTCATCGAGCAGATTCTCCACTAGTACACGCTTGCATTCTTCTTTTTCATTTCTTACCAACTCCTTGTCATCCTCATATGTTGTTTCACTCGTGTTGTTAGGATTCTCGTTGTTTGAATTTTCTTTACTCATGTACTCCTTCCAAATCTTTTCTTTTATTAACGTATCTACATGTCCATACTTAATCTTCACCCAACTGTCAAATCCCAGGTTGTCCAACCAAGGCAAACTTGTTCTTTCCTCATCATTGGTTGAGGTCCAAAAGAATTCGTCTTCTCCCATTCTCCTTAAGCTGCTTCCCCCGTTACATTTATCGTCATAAGGGTTGCATGATGCCAAGAAAACTTCCCCAGGAGATTTTATCCTTTCACACAGTGACTTCGTATTTCTTTATTGCCAGTTTCGCTTAAATGATCTTCCATGCAAAAGATGTCGTTATTAGCCACTTCTTTTTTCTGATTATGATCCTCGTAGTCAATCTTGAGCTTTTTAAGAAGATTCGGGTTAATCTTAGCATTCCCGAATTGTATTGCGTAACATTCATCAAATGTCAAATCTTTGAACTTGATATTATGTCTTTGATATGTGCTAAAACACATATAATTTCTTTATCAAATCAGACCCAAAATAACCAAGAAAGAGCCATTTATTGCTAATATTTGTTGTTTTCTTGAGTTTGTGCTTGTGCAGGTACGGATATGTCAAAACACGCAAAAGACAGCCAAATCTGACAAAAACCCGAGCACGAGAGATAAAGAGTGCTAAAGCTGAGCCGGAAGGTCATAATTGTGCATCTGTGAAGATTTCTATGATAAGAGGATTATTTTTGAAAGATATGTTCAACCTTGAAGAAATGTCAGAAACAGTCCCTGAACTTTCAGCACTTTGGCAGAAAATACCCCTAGAGTTTCAGAAATGACAAGTTTGGTCCATGGATTATTGAAGAATGGCAACAAAAGCCCTTGGAATATATTTTATGAAGTTACAAGTTTGGTCCCTTAAAAATCAGATTTTACAACTTGAGTCCCTAAAATATTACACGGGTTCATTGTTAGTCCAAGACCATCTTTTATTACACTAGCCCAAATAAAGCCCAAAACCCATGATCCTATAGCCATATAATACCCGGTATACCCAACCCGTGTACCCTTTTACCCAGGTCAACCCTATTTAACCCGGTCAAACATTAAACGAAATATATTAAATTAACCCACCCCATTTACCCGCCAAGAACACCCCCCTTTTACCCAGGTCATATGAACCCTAAAAACCCACCAAATTAATTCGCCACATTAAACTCAAATTCATCTGAAATTCATACTCAATACTGACACGTGACTGACACACGGATGCCACGCTGGCAATCCGTGTGTCATATCACATCATTCTCTCCTCTGATTGGCTGATGGGACGTGTGGGATTAATCCAATGGCTAAGATTGCTGGGATGAGGTGTAAAATGATCCAAGGGACTAAAACGCATGAGAGAAAGCACAAATGCAGCCTTCTGGATCCTTCCAAGAGATCAAGCTCAGCTATAAATACCCTCCCTTATTCACACTTGTATTCATGAAGTTTCTGAGTAGAATTTAGTGTAGCTTATTTCTGTTTAATGTTTAAATTCAGTTTTTGTATTTCCAACTCCATTGTAATCTGTTTTTAAAGTAATAAAATCATTTTAGCTTAATTTCTAAATTCCTTTTAATTTCTGTTTAAAGTGCTTTCAGTAGCTTATTAGTATTTTGAATCATCATATTAGCTTATCTATATTCAATTTTAGCTTATTAATCTCTTAAAACAAAAATTAAAAAAAAAAATAAAAAAAAAAATCATAAAAATACTTTAAAATAAAAAAATATTTCAAATCTGTTCTTAAATTGAAATCAGTTTATGTTTTTGTTTCCATAAGCTCTTATAAGTTCAACTTTAGCTTATTAAGTGCTTAAGTATTCACTACTCAGTTCTGCTATCAAAATTCAGTTCATAATCAGTTCAAATTACCTTTGCAAAAGTAGTGGAAAGCTTTAGGAAGTAGCCTGCCATGGAAGGGGCTAGATGGACTATTACTCTAGCTTATTTATAAGCTAGAGAGCTTGTAGCTGCCCTAAGTGGGACCTCTGTTCAGCTGAGGTTTTAGATAAGTATAATTTTCTGATTTGTCTTCTTAACTTATGATCATCTGATTATGTTCTTATATCTGTTATCAGAAGCTTATTAATTGATAATATAGCTTATTTTAGTTAGTAGATAGCTTATCTCACTTGTTCTCATCATTTTAGTGCTTAATTTGGTCATCTGCATCATTTCTGTTTGATACTGCATCAGTTAGAACATATCTGAATTAAGTGTTAAATTGCTTTCAAGTTGCTTCATCTAGGTGCATATTAGTAAATTTAATATGTAATGATGATTGTGTAGGCTTAGTTAAGTGATTTGATTAGTTAAATTTGCATAACAGTTTTTAAAGGAGTGTTTGGCTCAGGCTGTTTCTAGGTGTTTTAGGTATTAAAATTGCTTTAGTCCTGTGCATTTAGACTCACTTAGGGTATATTACATCAAGTAAACCTGCATTTTGCATTTTCATTAGCTAATAGTCAAAATCAGATTCAATATGCTCTAGGATTCACATCAGTTAGATTTTAATAAATCAAAAGCTTGATTTAGTTGTAGATGTTAGTATAGTAGCTTATTATAGTTTTAGTTTAGATTATTACATCACATTCAGTTCATAACATTGAATCAAAACTCATTTTGGTCAATTTTGCAAAATTTATTCAATAGTCAAAAGTTGATAAAATAGTTTTTCACCAAACTTTGTGGATTTTTAGAGGATTCATTTATTGTTCAAAATTATTGAAACTTTGGGATAATTAAGTCCAGCTGGTCTAGTTTTCAAAACTCATTTTTATGGAATTTTTAGAAACTGTTATAACCATTAAATCAGCTCTTCTTTAGAGTTGATTTGCCCTGTTCATTATCAGCTGGTTCTGAGTGTGAGCCAACCAACTTGCAGGCCTTGCACAGGGTTCACTTGAGCTTGTTAGGACCTGATAATTAGTCTAGTTGTTGATTGGCTGGTGGTCTTGAGTACCTCAGTTCTGGTTTTCAGTTTGGGTTAGTAGACAAGTAGTTACATAAGCTTAAAGTTGGTAGGAAAAGCTGTTTTCAATTTAAAAATCAATCTAATCATATCATTATAGTTTGAGATTCATAGGACTAGATCAGTTGAAATAGGTTTTTTTTTAAGTATTTTTAGCATTATCTAGTAGCTGTTTTCATTTGGTGCCCTGTAAAAGCTTTTAGCTTATTTGGAAGTGCTTATTCTTAGGCTGTTTCACTACAGCTTCATAATATTGCACACTAGATTAGGTTTTCTTAATTTTCATAGAATCAAAGTATTATTTTAGATTTTCCCTGAATTTTTCATAATTTTCCTACACTATTTACTATTTTTCTCATTTAAAATTACTTTTTAATTACTTTTAAAACCAAATTAATCAGAAAAGCTTCAAAAAAATAAGTTTTCATTTTTATCAGATTAATAAAAATATAAAAAGTCAAAAAAATATTTTTCCATAATTTTCTTAGTTAAATAGTAATTTTTAGCAATTTAATTAGTTTAAAATAGTTTTTAATTCATAGAAATTTGAAAAAAGTTCAGAAAAAAGTACAATTCCAGTTTTGAAAAGTCTTTTTAGATATTTTAGATTTTTGAAAAATAGTTTCATAATTCTCCCCTTAATTTTCATAATTTTTAGTATTTTAAATTAGTTTTTTTAAGTTAAAAATTAGTTTTTAATTCAAATAAATTCAAGAAAAATCATAAAAATTAGTTTTAATTCTTAGTTAATTTTCAAATTTCATTTTTAGTATAAAAGTAATTTTAGATCATTTTTAGGATTTAGTTTGGTATTATTTGCATTTAATTCGCGTTTCATTTAGTTTGTAATTTGCATTTTAGCGTAAATTTGCGTAATTAGCCTTCATTATTAGGTTTCCCCGTAGTTTTAATTCCCTCATATATGCTTCCCTTTACTTCCCTTGCCCCGTAGTATAGAAATCCCAATTATCCCCTTTTTCCATTCGAATCCCGATTATCGCGACGTGAGTTGAAAATTCCATTCAACCCTCGTTCGGAACGATCTCGGAGCTCAAACCTAACACGTTTGAGTTACCCAAACATTACTACACTTCTTATAATTGGTTTCCCGAGCGAATCAATTTTTGGCGCCGCTGCCGGGGAGGGCTTGTAGCGAGTTTTCGTATTCCGTCTCGAATCGCGTGCATTTGAAGATCCTTCCCCGAGTGAAGTTACCGTCGTTTTTGTATATATATATTTTTCAAAAACCCAAAAACATCTAAAAACACCAAAACATTCTTCCTAGAGTGTTTACAAAACCAAAAAAATTAAAAAACCAACAAAAGAAACTGAAACGTCAATTGTTACGTCGGCTCACCTCATAAGTGCAACCTATACACGGGGTAAACGGAAGTCTTGACATTAAATTGCAGACTGAAGAACGATCCACTCTTCGTTCCCGCTCCCCTGCGCGTACTTTTGGGAGCTACCGAGCACCGGTTGACGCGAAGGTTACAAAAAGATTGTTTTTCAAAAGTTTTCTAAATATAAAAACCAAAAAGATTTTCCTTTTTCAAATTTATTTTTCCTTTTTGATTTTTAATTTTTAATTTTTAGTGCATGCGCACTCGTTCTCAGTCACGACGTAATCGCAATCGAAGAATAGACGTACCCGAGTTACGTACTATCGTTGAAGAACCCGTCGTCATGGCAGACACTCGAACGATGATCGAGTTACTTCAAGCTCCCGTAGACGGCTACGGTGATGCTATCGTTGTTCCACCACTTGATACCGAGAATTTTGAACTAAAAACGAATCTAATTCAATTGGTTTCAAATAAACCTTTTTGTGGTTTGGATCATGAGGAGCCCCACGCACACCTCCGTTGGTTTAATCAAGTTGCGTCTACGATAAACTTTCGGGGCGTCACTCATGAGTCAGTTAAATTGAGATTGTTTCCATTTTCCCTTGAGAGGGCAGCGCGGACTTGGCTAGAAAAAGAACCCCCTCAATCAATTACAACATGGGCCGATCTTTCTAAAAAGTTTGTGAATCAATTCTTTCCTCCTTCGAAAATTACAATGTTACGAAATCAAATCATAAATTTTCAACAAAAATTCGACGAAAGTTTTGGAGAAGCGTGGGATAGATTCAAGGAACTTTTACGTAAATGCCCAAATCACGGTTTTACCGATCTTCATCAGATTGATATGTTCTACAATGCTTTAACGCCGTCCGATCAAGATTCGCTTAACGCGGCAGCCGGTGGTAACATCTTGAGTCGTATGCCCGCTGATATTAGAACGATAATCGAAAACAAGTCAAAAGTTGTCTCGTCTAGAAACCGACCGGTTGTTTCTAAGATCGCTACTAATGATAACTACGTTCAGAGGAGTGAGTTGAGTGGGCTGACTGACCTTACTCATGCTATTAATTCGATGACGAGAGAGTTTAAGAATCAAATCCGAGCCACCAAAGCCGCATCGAAACATGTGTTATTTGCGGTGGTCCTCATCCGTACTATAATTGTCAAGCCACCGATGGAGATCTCAGAAATGCTTCCGTAGCATTGCTAATCCGTTCAAAGATCTCGAACCAAGGATACCGTGCCAACCAAATGGGACCACCCGGTTTTGCACCCATTCCACAACAAAACCAAAACCATAATCAAAACCGTTATCAAAACCAATCTTACAATCAAAACCGAGGAGCTAATCTCAATCATGGTAATCAAAACTACCAAGCTCCTCCATCTCAAGTTTATCAACAACAGTATCAAGCACCTCATCAAGTTGCTCCGAACAATGACTTTCTGACTTACATGAAGAATTCCGATAATACCATTAAAAGTTTGCAAACTCAAATCACCAGTATGAGGAATGATTTCAAAAGGGAAATTGAAGCTACGAGTAACAAGCAGATGAGTGAAATGAGGAATATGATGGCTAGTTTCTTTCAAGCCAATCAAGCTTCTACTTCTTATTCTCAACCATCGGGTTCTAGTACTCTTCCGAGAAATACGATTCCCAACCCGAGAGGTGACATGAAAGCGATCACTACCCGAAGTGGTGTTGCTTACGATGGACCCACGGCTCCTACCACTATTTCTTCTTCTTTGTCTCGTATGGTAGACCGTGAGACCGGGGTGACAAAGGACCCGGTACTTCCTACTAATAAGGGGAGTACCGAGAATGTCCAACCCACGGTTGTCCCAACGTCTGAGCCCAAGGATGCTCCGGTTAGTGCTGAAAAGACTAACCCAAAAACAAAACTTCCGTACCCGTCAAGGATGAATGATCAAAAGCAACGTGAACAAGCAAATCTTCAAATGGAAAAATTCTTTCAAATATTTCAAGATCTTCACTTCGAAATTAGCTTCGCGGACGCTCTTCTTCTCATTCCTAAGTTTGTTTCGACACTAAAAGGATTATTAAGTAACAAAGAGAAAATTGTGGATTTGGCAAAAACGTCTTTAAATGAGAATTGTTCGGCGGTTATTCTTAAGAAACTTCCTGAAAAGTTAGGTGACCCCGGAAAATTCCTCATTCCGTGCGATTTTCAAGGAATAATCAGTGCTCCGCCTTGGCCGATCTTGGCGCGAGTATCAATTTGATGCCGAAATCAATCTACGAAAAGCTTTCATTGCCCCCACTTACCCCAACGTGTATGACCCTCGAGCTAGCCGACCGTACTACTACAAAACCAATTGGTATAGCCGAGGATGTTTTTGTTAAAGTGGGGAAGTTCGATTTTCCCGCGAATTTTGTTGTCGTTGATTTCGATGCCGACCCTCGTGTACCTCTTATTCTCGGAAGATGCTTCTTAAGGACGGGCCATGCGTTGATTGATGTTTACGAAGGAGAGATCACTTTAAGAGTTGGAAAAGAAGCCGTCACGTTTAACGTTAACCATACTTCTAAATCTTTTACCAAACAATATGATGTGGCCAAAATTAATGACACCGAGGTGACAAAGGACCCGGGAATTCCTACTAATAACGGAAGTACCAAAAACGTCCAACCTCCGGTGGTTCAAAAAGTTGGGCCTAAACCATCAAGAATTGATCCGAGTCTATCACGTTTTACGGTTAAGAGTTTATCGACAATACGTGAGAGCAAAAGAAGAAATTAGAAAAGGAGACTACAACGGTTGTGGTGGAAACTGCTAGCTCTAAGAGCACACCACTTGTCCCACCTCCGCTCTCTGTTTGTTGTGTTGAACTTAAGAACGTCGAGTTTTCTTTGAGTGGCAATCCCACTCCTTCCTCTAAAATTTTGGAACTTTCTGACTCTTCTCCGTCTCTCACTACGGAAAGTGACTCCATTTGGGAAGAAATCGATGCTTATATTAACGATGACTCGACATACGTTGAGATTAATGATGCTACTTTTGACCCGAGGGGACATCCTTTACTTGAAAAATTGATATATAATGAATCGTCTTCTTACTCCCCTCCGGATGATGTTTTTGAACCTATACCGTCTCGCACTGATGATTCTATCATGGAAGAAATTGAGGCTTATTTGAATTCCGATTCAGTTTCACCGGAAATTGATTATGCCGTTATTGACATCGAGGAAGATATTCGTTTGATTGAGAAAATGCTTTACGGGGATTCTTATATCCCTCCGGAAGAAAAATTTATTAAAGAAGTCAAGCCCTCTTATATCGATTCACTTCTCGAGAAGTTCACCGATGAACTTGCTCCCACCGACTCGATTCTTTCCGAGAATGAAGAAAATGAATACGATGATCCGTTTTTCCCGAAGAAAGATAAAGAAGTAAAGATTTCGACTGATGAGCTTATTGATTCCGAGGTCCCACGACATTTTTTATCCGAGAGTGATTCTTTTTCTCGTGAGGATTTTCACGTAGATGATACTTTGATTTCGTTCCTCTCCGAGGACAAGATTTTTAACCCTGGGATACTCATCGGAAAGGACATTGATAAAACAAAAGATAACCGGAAAAAGGATCCTCTCTTGGATACCTTCATGTTTGAGCCTTTAAGAAACACTTCTTCTTACCATGGACTCCCTTCTCCTATGGGGTCGTTTCTCTTTGATCCGTCATCCCTTCGTCCACCCGCAAAACCGCCGGATGATAGATTGTTACTTCATGATATACCATTTGTGCTTGAGCCCGATATTTTCTTTCCCTCCCAACCCACCCAGTCTCATTCTTTCGGGAATGAGGACACCGTTTTTGACCCTGGTATCCTTACCGCTTGTTTCCCCAAGGACAAATGAATTCGGGACGAGTCGCTAGCGACTCGGTGAAGAAAAACAGAGCGCGTGGGAGGCACCCCATGCTTATCCTTCTATCTTCTTTCTATTTTCTAATAAGTGACGTGAAGGGGTTAGCCTCTTCGATTTCTCGTGTTTGGTTGTTTGTGATGTTTTGTCTAGGATTTTCCCAATATGAAGACTCTCGTGCTCGAAGTTTGTCTTTTCTCCACTTGAGTTTCATGATCGATGCTGATGGAAATCCGATATCCTAATCTTATCGACTAACGTTTATCTTTTAGCATACTTAATAAACGGCTTTTAGATTTTCGTTGATACCCTTGCCTTTAAACATTGAGGACAATGTTTCGTTTTAGTCTGGGGTAGGGTAATCTTCGATTTGATTTGACCGCACTTTCTTGTTTTTTTGTCGTGTACTATCGTAACCCCGTTTTACCTTAAAAAATGAAAAATTGTGCAAAAATGTGAAAAATTAAAAAAAATTTGTAAGCTTTTGTTAGTTTTATGATCGAAAAGTTCTTGCTAGTCTCTTAGAAGTTACTTTAAATATGCGTTTTTCTTGACATAGTCTTTGCTAATTGCTTAGACAAGAGGCTATAAAATGCGATTCTAGCTCACAAGGCCAAGAATTTGCAAGTCTCCTTAAGTGATTTTAAATATGCGAAGCTTAAACAAGAATTTGCTAGTTTCTTATAAGTTACTTTAAAAATGTGAGACTTGAGATTATTTTACGAAGCATTTGCTAAGTTAATATATGACACCTTGTTGACTTTCCGCTGGTGAGAGTAGGAATGGAATTCTGACTTGACCGGGCGTGTTGAGCCCTAGCTTGTTCCCTTAACCATAGATAATCTAAAAATTATCGGCTAAGCATCCGCGGATCTCATTATTTGGGATTTTAAATTTGCGGAGATCGAGGAATGATAGAGTTACTTATGAGTTTAGATGCTAAGCGTGGAGTAGTTGGTTCTCTTTAGAGCCCATCGAAGGTACTTATGGCTTTTTGTTCCCACAAGATTGTTTCACCCCATATCTGTTAAATAATAATTAAAGATGTTGAGTTTTTGGCGATAGTTAGTTCTTTATCTTCTTTAGAGAATCTTTGCCCATGAGAGTTGGGTACACATCAAGGTACTGTCAGTGTTGCGGTGTAATAGACAACTGATTCCTGATAGTTTGCTGCTATTGTTTCTATTGTTATAAAAGCCGTAGGATTCGGAGTTTGGCACAAAAATTAACATGAAATAAAGCCCAAATGTATTAAAGTTGAAAAATCCAAAGCCATAAAAGTTTTCTATGTCCGACAGTACCCCCGTTGTCATGGACTTCTAAAAAGGTTGAGGAAAATCCAAAGTCATAATAAGACTTCTGATAAAACGGTAATCCCGTTGAGTTAGTGGTTGAAAAGACCAAGGGCCTAAATTGCAAAAATGCAAATGTGCTGAAATAAGTGTTAAGCCAAACTTTGAATCCGAGAGATATCTCCCTAAATCGTGCAAAATTAGGACCTTGATGTGGACCTCATTCTTGTGTGCAATGGTTTTCGAGGGAAGATGGATAACTAATTATCGACTTAGCTTCATATCTTTATCGGAATAAAAGTTATCGAAACGAGAAATTAGAAGAAATTCATTTCTCACAAAAATAAAAAAATCTAGAGGAAAATAGGAAAATGGGAGCAAAAGGTAATTACACAAGTAACTTCCATGGGTAGTGTTAGCATCTAAAATCATATTTAACAATGATTTCGATTTTACGCTTAGTTTGGGGACTTGTGAAAAATCAGGGACGATGTATTCTATCCGTATGGTCACTTCACGCTGGGTTGTGTTTCCTACTCCGTGATCCTAACGTGTCGTTTGAAAAATGTTGGAGTTATTGATCGACATGAAAGTTCAACAAACCGTCACTCATAATCGGAATGTGCTTAATCATAATATCTACATATGAAATAAAAGGTAAATGGGGCATTTTTAGAATTAAGGGTTCTTAATCTCTTTTGAGGAATCTTTGCTACTTCTTCATAGGTTTAGTAGAAAGAGATTGAAATCCTTGGTTTTAGAAGCGTGAGTTGATTGCATTGCGTGGGGACACGACAATGGTCTCGTCTGGGGTATTTTGATATGTGCTAAAACACATATAATTTCTTTATCAAATCAGACCCAAAATAACCAAGAAAGAGCCGTTTATTGCTAATATTTGCTGTTTTCTTGAGTTTGTGCTTGTGCAGGTACGGATATGTCAAAACACGCAAAAGACAGCCAAATCTGACAAAAACCCGAGCACGAGAGATAAAGAGTGCTAAAGCTGAGCCGGAAAGTCAGAATTGTGCATCTGTGAAGATTTCTATGATAAGAGGATTATTTTTGAAAGATATGTTCAACCTCGAAGAAATGTCAGAAACAGTCCCTGAACTTTCAGCACTTTGGCAGAAAATACCCCTAGAGTTTCAGAAATGACAAGTTTGGTCCGTGGATTATTGAAGAATGGCAACAAAAGCCCTTGGAATATATTTTCTGAAGTTACAAGTTTGGTCCCTGAAAAATCAAATTTTACAACTTGAGTCCCTAAAATATTACATGGGTTCATTGTTAGTCCAAGACCATCTGTTATTACACTAGCCCAAATAAAGCCCAAAACCCACGATCCTATAGCCATATAATACCCGGTATACCCAACCCGTGTACCCTTTTACCCAGGTCAACCCTATTTAACCCGGTCAAACATTAAACGAAATATATTAAATTAACCCACCCCATTTACCCGCCAAGAACACCCCCCTTTTACCCAGGTCATATGAACCCTAAAAACCCACCAAATTAATTCGCCACATTAAACTCAAATTCATCTGAAATTCATACTCAATACTGACACGTGACTGACACACGGATGCCACTGGCAATGTGTGTCATATCACATCATTCTCTCCTCGATTGGTGATGGGACGTGTGGGATTAATCCAATGGCTAAGATTGCTGGGATGAGGTGTAAAATGATCCAAGGGACTAAAACGCACGAGAGAAAGCACAAATGCAGCCTTCTGGATCCTTCCAAGAGATCAAGCTCAGCTATAAATACCCTCCCTTATTCACACTTGTATTCATGAAGTTTCTGAGTAGAATTTAGTTTAGCTTATTTCTGTTTAATGTTTAAATTCAGTTTTTGTATTTTTAACTCCATTGTAATCTGTTTTTAAAGTAATAAAATCATTTTAGCTTAATTTTTAAATTCCTTTTAATTTCTGTTTAAAGTGCTTTCAGTAGCTTATTAGTATTTTGAATCATCATATTAGCTTATCTATATTCAATTTTAGCTTATTAATCTCTTAAAACAAAAATTACAAAAAAAAAAAAAAAAAAAAATCATAAAAATACTTTAAAAATAAAAAATATTTCAAATCTGTTCTTAAATTGAAATCAGTTTATGTTTTTTTTTCATAAGCTCTTATAAGTTCAACTTTAGCTTATTAAGTGCTTAAGTATTCACTACTCAGTTCTGCTATCAAAATTCAGTTCATAATCAGTTCAAATTACCTTTGCAAAAGTAGTGGAAAGCTTTAGGAAGTAGCCTGCCATGGAAGGGGCTAGATGGACTATTACTCTAGCTTATTTATAAGCTAGAGAGCTTGTAGCTGCCCTAAGTGGGACCTCTGTTCAGCTGAGGTTTTAGATAAGTATAATTTTCTGATTTGTCTTCTTAACTTATGATCATCTGATTCTGTTCTTATATCTGTTATCAGAAGCTTATTAATTGATAATATAGCTTATTTTAGTTAGTAGATAGCTTATCTCACTTGTTCTCATCATTTTAGTGCTTAATTTTGTCATCTGAATCATTTCTATTTGATACTGCATCAGTTAGAACATATCTGAATTAAGTGTTAAATTGCTTTCAAGTTGCTTCATCTAGGTGCATATTAGTAAATTTAATATGTAATGATGATTGTGTAGGCTTAGTTAAGTGATTTGATTAGTTAAATTTGCATAACAGTTTTTAAAGGAGTGTTTGGCTCAGGCTGTTTCTAGGTGTTTTAGGTATTTAAATTGCTTTAGTCTTGTGCATTTAGACTCACTTAGGGTATATTATATCAAGTAAACCTGCATTTTGCATTTTCATTAGCTAATAGTCAAAATCAGATTCAATATGCTCTAGGATTCGCATCAGTTAGATTTTAATAAATCAAAAGCTTGATTTAGTTGTAGATGTTAGTATAGTAGCTTATAATAGTTTTAGTTTAGCTTATTACATCACATTCAGTTCATAACATTGAATCAAAACTCATTTTGGTCAATTTTGCAAAATTTATTCAATAGTCAAAAGTTGATAAAACAGTTTTTCACCAAACTTTGTGGATTTTTAGAGGATTCATTTATGGTTCAAAATTATTGAAACTTTAGGATAATTAAGTCCAGCTGTTCTAGTTTTCAAAACTCATTTTTATGGAATTTTTAGAAACTGTTATAACCATTAAATCAGCTCTTCTTTAGAGTTGATTTGCCCTGTTCATTATCAGCTGGTTCTGAGTGTGAGCCAACCAACTTGCAGGCCTTGCACAGGGTTCACTTGAGCTTGTTAGGACCTGATAATTAGTCTAGTTGTTGATTGGCTGGTGGTCTTGAGTACCTCAGTTCTGGTTTTCAGTTTTGGTTAGTAGACAGGTAGTTACATAAGCTTAAAGTTGGTAGGAAAAGCTGTTTTCAATTTAAAAATCAATCTAATCATATCATTATAGTTTGAGATTCATAGGACTAGATCAGTTGAAATAGGTTTTTTTTTAAGTATTTTTAGCATTATCTAGTAGCTGTTTTCATTTTGTGCCCTGTAGAAGCTTTTAGCTTATTTGGAAGTGCTTATTCTTAGGCTGTTTCACTATAGCTTCATAATATTGCACACTAGATTAGGTTTTCTTAATTTTCATAGAATCAGAGTATTATTTTAGATTTTCCCTGAATTTTTCATAATTTTCCTGCACTATTTACTATTTTTCTCATTTAAAATTACTTTTTAATTACTTTTAAAACCAAATTAATCAGAAAAGCTTCAAAAAAATAAGTTTTCATTTTTATCAGACTAATAAAAATATAAAAAGTCAAAAAAATATTTTTCCATAATTTTCTTAGTTAAATAGTAATTTTTAGCAATTTAATTAGTTTAAAATAGTTTTTAATTCATAGAAATTCGAAAAAAGTTCAGAAAAAATACAATTCCAGTTCTGAAAAGTCTTTTTAGCTATTTTAGATTTTTGAAAAATATTTTCATAATTTTCCCCTTAATTTTCATAATTTTTAGTATTTTAAATTAGTTTTTTTAAGTTAAAAATTAGTTTTTAATTCAAATAAATTCAAGAAAAATCATAAAAATTAGTTTTAATTCTTAGTTAATTTTCAAATTTCATTTTTAGTATAAAAGTAATTTTAGATCATTTTTAGGATTTAGTTTGGTATTATTTGCATTTAATTCGCGTTTCATTTAGTTTGTAATTTGCATTTTAGCGTAAATTTGCGTAATTAGCCTTCATTATTAGGTTTCTCCGTAGTTTTAATTCCCTCATATATGCTTCCCTTTACTTCCCTTGCCCCATAGTTTAGAAATCCCAATTATCCCCTTTTTCCATTCGAATCCCGATTATCGCGACGTGAGTTGAAAATTCCATTCAACCCTCGTTCGGAACGATCTCGGAGCTCAAACCTAACACGTTTGAGTTACCCAAACATTACTACACTTCTTATAATTGGTCTCGTTCCCGAAGAATCAGTCTTTCAAGCTCGTGAGGGCACGTCCACTCTTCTTCTTTTTCACTATCCCCACCGTTGCAATACTCGCGGAAGGGGTCGCACGTAGGTCATGCTCGTGTGGATTCATCGTCGGTTATGATTATCGGAGTACACCAGTGAGTGATAGGTGGCTCCTCTTCATCTTCGAGGGAGAGTTTCTCCAGTCTTTCATCGTCAGTATATGCAGACCACATGAATTTGTTATTCTTGACCCTATCCTTATCGCTACCTCCATCGCAAATTTCATTTCTCGGGTCACACGAGGCCCATAGATCATACCAATCTCCCTTAGTTATGGGTATCGCCTTGCACCAGTGATATTTCTTTTTAGATGGGGACAGAGGGCATAAATTAATGTCGTGGGACCATCCGTTAATTACCTGTGTTCCTGATTCGTCTACTTCGAGAAAGCTGTCAGCCCATGTATCCCAGTTACGCCGTAACTGTGATGTATGGTTACGGCGTAACTCGCTTGAGTCATCCTTATCAATATCAGTCATAACTCCTCGATCGCTGTCAAAGACATAGTTACGCCGTAACTCTTTAGACAGGTTACGGCTTAACTTTAGACTGCCGACGGAATTTCACCAGAATCCGTATCTTTGGCCTCTATCTTTGAGTCTTTATCATCAAAAATCACTTTACATTTCATTGTGGGTTTTGATCCTTCAGGTTTATTGTTATTCATTCTCACTTTCTCACTAAGCTTTTCCACCATAGATTCAAGGTTTTTTAGGGTTGTGTCGTGATTGGAAAGGCTTCTGTCAGTGTTTTCCTGGAATTCTTTTAACCACTCATCTTGTTCCTTTTGTCTTTGGGCTGAACTTTTCAGGAATTTGTTAATTGTTTCTTCAAGACTAGGCTTTCTTTCTCCATAAGGCCCACGGTTGTAATTTCCACGGTACCCGTTACTATTTCGATTATCTCCGTAAAACGGTCGATTTTCTCCATATTTTTCTTCTTCATTTATATTTTCTTCGTCAACGTGAGGACAATTTTTCGTGAGATGTCCTCCCCCACAGCTTTCATAACCCACTTGGATGGCATGAATGGTTTCTCTGACTTTCAGCATATCTCGACTTAGATTTTCAATTTTACTAGCAATTGCAGCAATTCCGTCAAAACTTCCACTTTGGTTTCTTTTGCTTCCTCCGTCATGCCATTTTTGAGAATGATCAGCCATTTTTTGAATGGCTTCAATAGCAAGGGTAGGCGTCATGTTTGGAATAGGTCCTTGATAGTCCAACATCTTTCTTGTAGTTACGTTGATTCCTTTATAGAAGATGTTGACCTTTTGCTGGTTGTTCAGATCATGTGTAGGACATTTGTAAAGGAGATCGTTGTATCTATCCCAAGCTTGATACAACGTTTCATCGTCTTCTTGCTTGAAATTATGGATTTTCATAAGCTGGTTAGAAATCTTTGACGGATGACAATACCTTTGAATGAAATGCTTCTTAAGTAGAGCCCAAGTGTTAATTGCGTCGGCGGGCAATCTTTCGATCCATCTTCAGGCACCTCCAGTAAGAGTCATGGGGAATACCCTTAGCATAACAACATCATGAGACACGCCCGAAATGTTGAAAATGCTTGCGATGTATAAGTCATTTTTGACGTGCTCATATGCATCCTCGTCCCTGTTTCCTGAAAAAGGGTTAGCACGAAGGTCCCTCATAAATTGGTCTTTAATTTCGAAACGGACATCCGCTCCAATTGCCGGTCTTACGAGAACCGACCCTTGTTCTGCTCTTGTCAACGCCAAATATTCCTCAAGAGTGAGGTCATCGATGTTAACAACTTCCATGGTACCTGAAAACTCGAATAATGATCGTGAAAATAATAGAAAAGTTTAAACCAAAATTAAAACGAAAGACTTAATAGCAAAACTAATATAACTCCCCGGCAGCGGCGCCAAAAACTTGATGCAGGTTTTACTGACCGTGTTTTAATATTTATAAAGTCTCGTTATACCTATGGTCTACCCTAATGCATTAACGGGCAGTGTACCCGGTCGTGTGTAGTGTAGTATTTGGTAAAACCGAGGTCGTCCCAAGAGCTATGTGTGTTGGATTATTGTCAAGTCTAAGTGTCACAGATTTTAATAATGATTTCGATAAGGAATTAATTAATTAACTACTAAAGCAGATAAAAGCAAATAAAGGCAAAGGTTTAATCAGTAGAGGAGAGTGGTGCTAACCTAGTTATTCCTCCTAGCTAGTAATGTCTACGCCTACTTACTTCCAATTACTTTAGGTGGGGTCAAAGTCGAGGACAACATTTGGTCAATTCGCCCTAAGCTATCAGCAAAGATGCCACCACAGAGAAGTCGTGTCCTCTCATAAGTCCCGTTGTTCCCGGTCCCCTAAGCCAAGTCATTAAGTACCGCTACATGCTAGATTTATAATAGTGAGTGCCCGGGCGTTAGCAACTTAAACACTCACCCCTTAATTCTTAAGTTCATCCAAACGGTTGGTGATCAGTTGGTCAAATCGCACAAGTAGAAAGGGTCGTCAGTTGGTCATATCTTACCCTTCCCGTCTCAGTCCGCTCACCTAGGGTCAGTTGGTCATATCTCCTAGGCAATTGGCCTCTACCGCCATTCAAAACAACCGAAACAAGGGTGGCTACCAATAAACTATGCATGCATACACTTAGAAATAATTATACGGAAGTAATGTAAACGCAAACAAAACAATTAAGGAATCATAACTAGGCCAGCACCAAGAGGTGCTTAGCCGCTCATATTAACCATACAAATCAATTCAATATTGAAAGTTATGAAATACATGAATCGAAAGTAAAGAAAAGATAAAATGCTAATGCTTATCGTAGGGGAGTGATTTCTCCCTTGGAGACAGCTCTATATGCTCCTCTAGACCTTCCTTTGGCTTCTTCCCACGTTCTTTGGTTGTTGTATGTGGAATGGGATGCTTTGAAATGCTGGAAATCGTGGGGTATTTATAGGCCAGATCTGGGTTACGGCGTAATTAAAATAAAAGTTACGCCGTAATCTTCAATTCCTTCGTTATTTGCACTAGATCTGCTGGTTACGGCGTAACCTTATGTATGGTTACGCCGTATTCTTCAATAATACTTGGTTACGCCGTAGTTGGTGGAATAGTTACGGCGTAGTTATCAGTGAACCTCATTTGACCTAATAGAGTTACGTCGTAGTCTTTGGGGAGAGTTACGCCGTAACCTTCTTATGAGTTGGTTTTCTGAGTCACGCTTTAGTTACGGCGTAATGTGAGAGATGAGTTATGACTTAACTTCTTCAAAGTCAGCTTACTAAGATGAATCTTTGATATTTCTCCAATTCCGCGTCTCTTTAGCTCCAATGCTCGTAATTTACCTGAAAAGTGGAAAACAATGGAAAACAAGCGTAAATCCATATAAATGATATAAATTACAAGCATTATCGGGGGAAATTGACACTTAATATTCATGACTATTTGATGTTATCACTCATGATCTTAGAAACAACGGAGTGAGGTCCTGCGTGTAGCCCACAAGACCCTTCGTGCACTTCTTGAATGATGTTGGCGGCTTGCGTAGGTCCTACACAACGAAGCCATGGGGACAAGAAAGACCTTCGGTATAGGTAGTTCCCCATGATTATGTATTGTGGTGCTTTGATGTGATCCTTTCGTGCTTGCTTCTGATCCTCTGGCAGTATACCGCTTATTAGGTATTCTCTAATCGGTGTCATCCAATTTGACTCTTCCTCCAGTATTACGTCAGACACCTCCTTTCGGACGATGGACCTATCTGCCAATACTTCGCCGAGAACCTCCTTAATTAGATGAGCAAATGCCATTGATGCCAGTTTGCTAGTGCATCCTCCTTTTTGTTTTGGTTCCTTCGAACATGTTCTATGTCGTAGGAGGTAAAACCTTCGAGCATCTCCTTGGCCTTATCCAGGTATTGCTTGATCACATGATGCCTTGCCTCGTAGGAGCCCTTGATCCGATTGGCCACCAGCTGTGAATCAACAAAAATAGCCAAGTCTTCTACCTCCATGTCCTTAGCCAGTCGGTGACCTGCTAGCAAGGCTTCGTACTCCGCTTCATTATTGGTAGCATCAAATTCGAAACGGAGTGCATAAGTATACTGCTTTCCTTCAGGGTCAACTAGCATTAACCCTGCACCAGATCCGTCGGAGCTGGAGGCCCCATCGGTATAAAGCTTCCACCCTTTGACCATCTTCGCAGGCTTCTTCTCAGCAAGTTTGTTGTCCTGCTTTGGCTCGGAGGGTGTTTCGGCTAAGAAGTCTGCCAATATTTGTCCTTTTACCGAGTTTCTACCCTTGTACTCAATTTCGTGTTCTCCTAGCTCGATAGCCCACTTAGCTATCCTTCCAGATTTCTCTGGCTTTGAAAGTACCTGCTTAATAGGCATGTCACTGAGCACGATTATGGGGTGAGCCTAGAAGTACCTTCGAAGGCGCCTCGCAGCATGGACTAAAGCCAAGATTAGCTTCTCTAACTCTGGATAATTTAACTCAGCTCCCTGTAGAACTCTGCTAACGAAGTAAATAGGGATTTGCTTCTTTTCCCGTTCCTCCAATAAGACAGCACTGATGCTTTCGAAGGAGGCTGCGATGTACATAAACAACACTTCGCCTTTGATTGGGGCGGTAAGTGTATGTAAAATAGCCATGAAATCCTTGAGCTTTTGAAAGGCAGATTCTGCATCCGTGCTCCACTGAAACGTCTTCTTATCCGTGCATCCTTTGAGTTTCTTGAAGAATGGCAAGGATCTGTCTGCGCCCTTCGATAGGTCCAATGTGTTTGAACTCATTAAGCTTGTGCTCAGTGCGTCAAGGGCTTTCCGTCTAAGATGAGAGTTCTGGGGACCCCCGTCATGTCAGAGTAAGTCCATGCGAAGACATCCGCATTAGCCCTTAATAACTTTTCCAGTTCTGCCTTAAAGGAGGCAGGGAGCTGCTTTCCTATGACCACCATCTGATCAGGGTAGAGGTCGTTTACTACGATGCGTTCTTCGGCATCACTGCAGCTGGGAACATCTTTCGGAGGTTCTTCCAGAATTTTTTTAACCCTTTTGCCTACATCTGTGGGCTTCTTCGTGTTGTAACTACAGAAAACCGTTCCAATACCAAAGGGTGTTTGGAATTTGATCGCAGCATGTATGGTGGAGACAACGACGCCCATTTTCTGCATTGTGGTTCTCCCTATTAATAGGTTGTAGGGATATTCAGACCTTACGATCGCGAAAACCAAGGTTTCTGTCCTTTTTAGCCTTCCTTCTCTAATCGTAACCTCTAGAGGGACTTCTCCCAGAGGCCATGAGTGTTCCCCTGAGAATCCCACCAAGGGTACCTTCGAATCTACCCTCTTCGACCTTATCGAAGGTTTCAGCTTCAGAAAACAATGCTCGTAGATTACTTCGCAAGAGCTTCCGCAGTCTAAGTAAGCTCTATTTACTTCTCTGTTGGAGATTAGGATTTTAATGACCACGGGGTCATTCGAGAGAACCTTTCCAGTGATCGAAGGGAAGGTAACGTCTCCTACCCTGCATAATCCTTCCTCTGCTGCTTTTCTCTTTAAACCAGAATCATCCCTGTAAACCATGAGGATGGGTGCTTCGACCGCTGTGGTATCTTTCCCCAACTGCGTGTTGGAGACCTTCCCTTTACCTTTCTTCTATCTATTTCTTGAGCTCTCTGCAATTGTTAGTGTCGTATCCGTAATCGTCATGGAAATAGCAATACTTGGAGGTATCGCTGCTTCTTCCTCTATTTGCCAAACGAGGGGGAGGATCGAAGGCCTCCGCAGCCCTTTCCGTAGCAAGTATTTCCCTTGGAGATTTGGACAGATTTGCCAAGAGTCCGTGGTTGATGTTTTTGTTATAGGGCGCGAACCTGTCCCTGCCTTTGTGTCTGTTTTTGGACCCTTCCCACGAAGAGTGCTTCGGGATTTTGCTGTGACTTTCTTTGTTTTCGATCGGAGCCCCGTTGGTGGACACTTTTTTGGCTTCGATCCAGGTGTAAGTCTTCTCCATTAAGCCTTTGTAGGTTGCGGGAAGGTCAATGGATAGAAATTCCACCAGACTTATGTTTCGTAGGCCATGCACAAAACCAGAGATGCGCTGGTCTTCATGCAGACCCAGAATTTCAAGGTATCATCAGTATATCTAGTAAGAAAGCCCTGGTGCTCTTGTTTTCCCTCTGGTTAATGTTGTGCACTGTCAGGTGAGTCCTTATGAACTTTTTCTGCTGGCTGAAGTGTGATCTAAACTTGGCCTTGAGATCATCCAAATTCACAATGCTACCTGCTTTTTGACCGTTCCACCATATACGAGTGGAGTCTCGCAGGGTATATGTGAACATGTGGCATGCAACGGGCATAACCCACTTCTGCATTCTGATGGCCCCTTTGAACTGATGTAAGAAATTATCCGGGTCCCCCTTCCCATCATAAGTACCGATTTGTGCGGGCATTTTCAACCCATCGGGTAAAGGGTAGTCTTCTATCCACCTTACGAAGGGTGTTGTGGAACCCTTGGGCTCCGAATAGAGGTAGTTGTAAGGTGGCATGTAAGTGGGGGAAGCATTGTATGGGTTATGGTTCGGAGGTATCCCAACAGGGTTTTAGTTAACATATGGAGTGTAAGCAGTAGGTATATAAGGTGGGTTACTTCCAACAGGATACGAAGGATATACCATAGGTTGCCCGTATGGCATGTTTCCATATGGTTGAGGAAAGCTAGGGTTGCTAGTCTGCCCATTACGTGGGGGATAAACCCCATGAGGGTAAGTTTGAGCCTGGAAAAGAGGGTACATACCATGAGGAGGAAGATTTTCTCCCCCATTCATTTGAGGTGGATTGCCTTCTACGCCGGATGCGTGAGAAAGCTGCAATGGGACCCCTGCTTCAGTTCTCCCCAGATGGGCTGCCAGAAGTGGTGGCAAGTTAACCTCCGTAGTCTCCCTTCGGTGACTCCTTCCATTGGAACCTTCCATCGTTCCTTCCCTTCTCATCGGAGCCTTCTCCGGAACATCTTCGAAACCAACCGATTATCCACTCGGCCTTCGACTACCCGAAGATCCTATCCTCAGCACTGAGCGTGTAGCCCCATGAGCTGAGGTCCTAGTCTCCATTTCTATCTCTTCGTCATACTCATCACTAGAGTATTCCAACTCCCTCCGCATCTCCACCTTCCGAGCTTGCCTCCTTCGAGCCCTTAGTAAGGACTCTAACGCTTCGATGTTAGCTTCGACAAATGCAGGACTGATTACCAGTTCAGGGTTAGCTGATGTCAAAGCATGGTTGTTGGGAGTTATTTCAGGGTGAGATCATGTGGTAAAAGTGGACGCGGTTATGTTGGGAAGGTTGTTAGGATCGTTGATCGATTGGTATCAAGGTCGAGAAACCCGAAGGGGGGGTATCTTCTCTTCCTTGAGTCATGCCGTGAAACTAGTGAGTGTGATTGACTGGTTATAAGTTTGGAATAACGAGACCAATTGTAGTGGGTCCCACGGATGGCGCCACTGATTGTACAATAATTCGTACAACCAGGCCTTCGATGATGATCGAAGGGTATGAGGGGTGATATGCTTGCGCCAAACTTGTAGCCAATCTGCAATAAGAAATAGTAGACACTTCATTAAGTGATTGCGCAGGGGTTTGGCCCTGCGAACCACCTCCAACGTGAGAGTAAGTATGTGATATGTGTTGTAAGTAATGTAGAGTATGTGAAATACTATTTTGAGTGAATATACCATTGAAATGACTCATCCAACCTATTTATAGATGAAGAAATAAGCTTGGAGAGTGTTTGCACACGTTTCGGAGATCATGGGGGTGTCCCATGATTTGTGGTAACCGCTAGGGCTTCATCCCCACTCTCTCTTTCTTGGCGGGGAAGCTAAAGAGGTAGTGGGAACGTGGGGGAAGACCAAGTCAATGTTCTCCTTTGTCTTGGCGCCTTCAAGAGAAGACTCCGAAGGGCATAGGTCTTCGGCTGGCGAATTCCCAACTGGTAATCATATCAAGGATGAATGATTTTACGCCACCAATGACTTATGAAGAAAGACTTGGGTCTTTGTAATGCAAATTCAACTGAGGTCGAAGGGGTGTCCTTCGACCTGATCGGAGGGTACGTCATCACTCGATCACAACATACTCACACACATTAAAAAAACATTAAAAAACAAGTGCTTCTCACTATTAGACTTATTTTATTTGTTGGCCCAAACTCTGTTGTCAATATCGGTTCACTAAGGTTTCTAAAGTTATATGTATTCATCTATAAATATTTGGTCAAATACATTCGAAGTTTTTATTAGGCAACATAATATCAAAGCTTTAGGTTTGATCCTTGAACCTAGTCGGCCACATTAAGCTGTCACCTTTAAGAACCTTGTCAATTCCTAGCAGCCGCCATTTATTCATTGTTAGAAAATAAGAATGCAACTCACTGTTTCAACCATAATTCTCAAACCACTTAGAATTAAGCAGCTTCACCGGAGTCATATTAAAATTCCAAAGAATAACATACCAGAATGGGTCACCGTAGCAACGACAATGCGCCGTCATGTACCGTAGCAAGTTTTCAAACTCGGAAAACAACAATGGCTCATTGTGTTGTTCAAAAACTCTCAAACCGCTTAGAGTTAGCTAGCGCTGTCAACAACCATGGATTAATAATTATATTTTGAAAATGCTATCGGAATCACAGCCTCCGTCGACCTAACGTGTCACCATGCGCCTCTGTAAGCCGATTGTTGTCAGAAAAATAATTACTCGTTTTTCAGATTAGTTTATCAGTTGAGATTGGTTGCTATCAAAGTATTGATTCTTTATTAAGATAACTATATGTAGCTTCATTATTTTTTCAATAATTGTAGTTTTTGTTTTTCAATTCGAGATTTCACGATTTCGTCACTCGAATTGAGAGGGAGTAATAGACATAAGTTAGTTGGCCTAAATCCGGTTATGAGTACATTAGGGTTTCTAAGGTTTCTTGAATTCACCTATAAATATGGTTCAATGAAATGTAATACTTGCAGCATTTTTAATTCATCCACTCTCACAAGACTTTTAGCCCCCCCCCCCCAAATCACATTCTTTTTATCATATAAGTTTAAGTTTCCATTTAAAAAGAAAGAATCGGTTCAGAATGTTATATAAAATACATCGAGAATTATTAAGACTGAAATATAACCATATTTTTTGGTCAAATCAATGCTATAATCTTATAACACCATTGTCGTCCATAAACTCACACCACATCGATAGCGCATGTGACTAACACTACCACAAAAAGTGCTTTGATCCAGTGCCTGGGAAGAGGGGGGGCTCTATGTGAAAATGAAATGGAGACCGGTTATTGACCCAGTCTTGACAAGGTATTTCGAGACTGGTTGGATGACTAAATAATGTCTATAAAACAAATTAGAGGTCGTTTTTCCTCATAAAAACTTGATTTAAAAACCTAATAAAGACCGGGTTTAAGATATAAAAAACTATTCTTTATGCTTATTGAAACTACTGGTAGAATTTTCAGTAAGCTTAATTTACAAATATGTTACTAAATTTTCTAAAAACGTTCGCCTAAGTTACTGAACTTCATTTTGTTCACTTAGGTTACTGAACTTATCTAAAGCATTTTTTTAGTGTTGATAGCAGTGACTTAATCATATAGTTTTGGATATGTTAAATAACATAAATGTCGTGGTTTTACAAGTTTTGTGTTGCTTATGTGTTAGGCCAATTCAATGCCCAATGATCTTTATCTTAGAATTTGAATAGAAAATAACCTAAGTGTTATATAACCGTTAAGTGTAATCAAGTCACTGAATGAATTGTCATTCATTGAGTTACCTTCAAGATGTTTAGACTGAGAATAAGAAGAAAGACTCGCCATTCTGTGAGGCGGTTCTCAGAATGATGTCCTTGAGCCAAAGAAGAAGGTAATGGGTTCATTGATTGATGACAATAAGCTCATTGAACCCCTCAATCTCCTCAACATAATGAAGATCTGAAGATTTAGACAAATGTCTAAGTGACTAAAGAAAAGGCGGGATACATGTGAAAGGATAAGATCAAGTCCTCATCAATCGTCAAAGATATCCAAGAACGGGCATAAAGCAGAACAGTTGTCAACACTATTCTTCAGAAAGAATGTCTGTCACATACCTAAAATAGAATTGTTTAATAAGGATAAAAGTTCAAATGTACTTTATCTAGTAAAAGTGTGACACGCGGTTATTAATCAAACCTTAGCCTATATAATAAATTTGTAAGGAGTAAAAGTAAAAATTTGACAAGTTTTTGCATTTAATGTTAAAATATTCACAAACACTTTTACTCATCTAAAACACAACTAGGTCCTTGAGATAGAACTCGGTTGGTTAAGCATAGTTGTTACTCAAAGTATAACTTAGGTTTTACTTTGAGTTCAGAGAGGAGACTATACCATATTTGTCATTCAATCCCAAGTGTTATTCCGCAAATACTTGGGTATAAATTCTTTAATTTACTTCTTATAATAATATACACGTTGAAAACTATTGTTCCTTACTTTAACTTTTTATCTCTTAATTATCAGTATTTCATTACATCACTTAAACATGGAACATGGTTAGGTTAACTTTGTAGTTAAACTAACCACGTAAAAGGGAACTACAAGTAGTATCAGAGTCGTTTGATTTATAAAAAAAATGGTGAAAGCTAAAGATACGCAACATATTTTTTTCAAATAAATTGGTCTACGTAATGTACTTTGTAAATTGTCAAAGATACGCAATATATTTTTAAATAATTATCGATCTACCTAATATGACCGGTAACCAGCAGGTTACCAGGTCACCTTTTATTAGAAATTACACCTTTGGTCCCCCAAACTGGACCAAATTCGCGCAGTTAGTACTACTTTGGTAACCCTCGTTAATTTTTTTTAAAAAAAACTTTTAATTTTTTTTTTCTTAAAATCTACTTAAAATATATATAATTTTTTTAATTTATAATTTAAAAAAATAGATAAATTATTTTATAAATTTTTTTTAACGTTTTTTTTTTTAATCTGAATTTAAAAAAAAATCCGATTTATAAAAAAATTACTTTTTTTTTAAATCTGATTTTAAAAAAAGTTTTTTTCTAATTTATAAAAAAAATTACGTTTTTTTTTTAAATCTGATTTTTAAATAAGTTTTTTCCAATTAAAAAAAATTACGTTTTTTTTGTTGAATCTAATTTTTTTAAAAGTTTTTTCGATTTTTTTTTTTATAAAAAGCTTTTTCTGATTTAAAAAAAATTACGTATTTTTTTTTAAAATCTGATTAAAATTTTTTTTTCTGATTTAAGAAAAAACATAAAAAAAAAATTGTATAAAAAATTAAGCCATTTTTTTTAAATTATAAATTAAAAAAATTATATATATTTTAAGTAGATTTTAAGAAAAAAAATTAAAAGTTTTTTAAAAAAAAATTTAACGAGCGTTAACAAAGTAGGACTAACTGCGCGAATTTGGTCTATTTTGGGGGACCAAAGGTGTAATTTTTAATAAAAATGTGACCTGGTAACCTGCTGGTTACCGGTCATATTAGCTAGATCGATGATTATTGTTAATACAAATAAACCGTAAAAACGTTTATTAATATTTTGCGATCTCTTTGTGTTTTGTTGATAACAAATTTAATGTTATCTTAAGTATAATTATAAGGATACATGTAGAAACCAAGATCCTGACTCAAATAAGGTATGAGTAACATCGATTGATTGAATGCACAGCGGAATAATAATTAACACAATCAATATCACCAATAAGGTTTTCTTTATTGAATATAAAAACTACTACATAAACTACTACGCTCTATGCGTTTGATCAGACTCTCATTGGGAGATATCTGCTATGAAATAAAATGAAAAGATGGTTTGTAACTAGATACCTACCCTCTTTATATAGGAGAGGGAGGTTACAAAACCCTAATAATAGCTTACTAAGAAAGCTATAACTATTACATAATAACCCCTTGTTGTTTCTTCTTTCTTCATTCTTGCTCGTGAGTTTTGTAATCTTCTATAATTCCCAACAATCTTCCCCTAAACTGGAATTTGACTAGGTTAAGTTCCAGTTTCTTGGTAGTACGAAACAACCTGTATGAAGAAACAATGCTAAAAACATGTCATCACAAATAATCCGCTGCACATCTACTAATCTTCTTCCCCTTCATCTAATAAGGGGTCTTGTGCAGCTCGACGCTTCCCCTCAAGTGATGCGTGTAGATGGTGAGTATATAAACCATAAGTTTCCCCTTAAAATAATACTAACCATCTCGATTTTTTTTATCACTTAGAAAAAGAAATAATACGATTTTTATTTTATTTTTTTTTATTATTTTTTTTACAACTTAAAAAAAGAAACAAAGCGTAGCATTGAGAAAAAATCATATCAGCAGCATAATCAAAATAGCCTACCACCAGTAGGAATGGAGAACCGATAGAAACACCAATGTATGTGTCTTATATCTTGTACTATCCACGTGACTCCAAACTCAGATGATGCACTAGCAAATGTGAGCATTAAGCACCATTTCTATAGATCTCGCCTTCACTAACCACGAGCACTACAATGTAACTCCTTAAAGTGATAGCAAATGCGAGCATTAAGTACTTTCTGTAGATCTCACCCCTTTACTAGAATCATCAAGTCTTAGGTACAAGCAAGTTATCTCAAAAGTGTCCATGCTCACTTTGAGATATTATAAGACACGCACGTGATCAACCAGTAGGAACTCCAGAATAATCAGCAGCAACCAATTAGCATTAACCAATCAGCAGTAACCAATGCTACCAGCAGAAACCAAATAGGCAATCAGCAGGAACCGACCTGTAGGAATGAGTCAAAATATGCACCCAGTAGGAACCCCAAATCAAGCCGAAAATATGTTAATTACTAGGGTTCATCGTTGAATACAAATTCAACTCACCAAGACTAGTAAAACATTAGAAGACTAACTGTCAAGACCAGAATTAGCAAATACAACAACCGATCATGAACAGTATAAAATTTAGACGACCAGAATTAAGTTCTCACGCTGCCATAAAGCAACCAAAAAGACCAGTATTCATAGAATATGAATAGTACCCATCCAGTAGGAACAGACGATTCATCAGCAGATATCAATTAATGAGAACAGTATAAATAATAAGCCCAGTACCTGTCCCCTTAATCAACACAGCAACAGTAGCATAAAAGATGTCATTAAATCAAATGAGATAGCGAGATCCCATCAATAATGGTCCAATCAACATTAACCCCCACGTTACTATTTTTACTGCTCATGTGACATCACCTCAAGTGGACCTAATAATATCACGTGACCACGAAAACTACTATACCATAATCAGCAGCAACAATAAAGCGTTGACTTTATCATGACGAGCCAACCAATCCATAAGAGACCCACGAAATTGTACAGCAGCATCCATGATCAGCAGCAATGCGTTGGGACCACATTAATTATGCGAATTCGTTTTAAATAACGAAAAGAAAAATCCCACGTGATATCATCCAATCAGAAACAATATAGCACTTCACGTGACCAATTAGCACAACAATAAAATAGTAACAAACGAGTATTAATCTGCTGGTACGAGGGACCATTAATTAACAATGAAGTCAACCAATTAATCCCCTACACACGAATATCATATCCTCATGGACCAATCACAATACAAACACTAGTCGAACATAATGAAACCAATAAAGAATACCATTGTTAATTGTGAAGACCAGCATGAACAAACGAGTGGGACCAGATGATTACACAAATCATATTCAATTCCCAATTTAAACAGATCCATCAAATCACTTGAAATTCACGTGACAGAATATATTAAAACAAATGATAGTAAACGAGAACTACTCACTTGTTTAGAAGGGAGCCACCAGTAGTCAATTAAAACGTGTACAAAACCACGTTACCAAAATTGATTTCCAAGCATCACCATTTGATTAATAACAACTCCACGTGAATCATCAATAAACGAATCTGATCTTCAAACTGCTACTCGTCATTAAATTTTTTATGTTTGTCGCCTCTTTTGATTTTCATATCTACTGCATAAATCAATTAGGGTATAAACCCTAATTAGAGGAAAACCTTATCAACCCTAGATCGAGAGCCACGAGGCTCTGAAACCAATTGTAGAAACCAAGATCCTGACTCAAATAGGGTATGAGTAACATTGATTGATTGAATGCACATCGGAATAATAATTAACACAATCAATATCACCAATAAGGTTTTCTTTATTGAATATAAAAACCACTACATAAACTACTACGCTCTATGCGTTTGATCAGACTCTCATTGGGAGATATCTGCTATGAAATAAAATGAAAAGATGGTTTGTAACTAGATGCCTACCCTCTTTATATAGGAGAGGGAGGTTACAAAACCCTAATAATAGCTTACTAAGAAAGCTATAACTATTACATAATAACCCCTTGTTGTTTCTTCTTTCTTCATTCTTGCTCGTGAGTTTTGTAATCTTCTATAATTCCCAACAATACATGTTATTTTTGTAAAGCATTTACATATAGCCATTTAAATACAAAAATGTAATAATTAAGCATTTGTTGTAATAGCTTATTAGGATGGGTAAAAACCATAACCCATGGATCTTAACCCATACCAAAGAAGACTTGATACAATGTATACTTAGATACATTGAATCTAAAGAAAACCCATGGACCAACCATAACCCATGACCCATAACCAAAAAAACCCATGGGAAAAGAGGAGCGTACCACGGATCCCTAGGATTACACTAGGCGGATCCCAAGTGGAAGGGATCCGTGGAACAGAGGAGAAATTTGCCTATAAATAGAGAGCCATTTCTTCATTCTAACTCACCCCTCTTCTTACTAAATCTCTCATACACTCTCATTCTCTTCTAACATATAGATCACTTGATCTAGAGAGTTGTTCTTCTTTCTTTCTATTTGTGATCCTCATATAGGTCCTTCTCTAAGGCGAGATCACGAGCATTCTACAAGTCATCCAAGCAAGGGGTCCTTGATTGATTTGTCACTCCTCAAGATTTCTGTAGCGAAGATCTTGTATTTGATATTTCACATATTTGTTGTGTAATAGTTGTGTTGGTTTGGTCCACCGTGCTACGGACTCGGTATCTAGCTTTGTACCGGAAAAAGTGTAAGCAGCGTTGTGAAGGCTTCTCCGCCAAGTGAAGGAGTTTGTTGACATAGTGCTTGAAACTCGAGTAGGTGACTCGGGGAGTGGAGTAGGGCAAGGAAGGTGACCTTGTAGCCGAACCACTATAAATCGGTTGTGTCTTTTCTATCCCTTAACTTTATTTATTTGCTTGCATTATCATTAGATCTATACGTTCTCAACATCCATACGATTTCACATAATATCGAATCTAAAGTTTTTGAAATCAATTTAAAATCGCCATAACTATTCAACCCCCCCTTCTAGTTTTCCACAATTATTTGAAAATATATTGCGTATCTTTGACAATTTACAAAGTACATTACGTAGACCTGTTTATTTGAAAAAATATGTTGCGTATCTTTAGCTTTCACCCTAAAAAAAAGTTTTATAAATTGTTCAAAACATTTTTAAAATCAATATCCTACCATGGCTGAAAGTGATGTACTCCAATTGGTCGACAAAAAAGGAGGAAGCTATTCAGCTACTACTCCCCGACTTGAAGTTGGTAAATTTGCTAAGTGAAAAAAGCGCATGCTTTTCTACTTAACAGGAATAGAACCCTACTACATATAATGCATTAGGGAAAGCCCTTATATACCCAAGACCACTGGAGGTTTACGCAAACTAGAAGCTCAATGGTTAATTGATGAGATAAGAGTGGTCAATCAAGGCCAATGCCTTAAAAGTATCATTATATCATGTCTACTAGTTGATATAATAGGGTCGGTAATTAATTGTGAAATAACTAAACAAACATGGACTGACTTAGTTCATAGCTTTGAAGGCTCATCAGATACCAAGGAAGACAGGATCATGGATCTGAAACTTGAGTATAATACCTTCAGAGCCAAAGACTCTGAAAGTCTCTTTCAGATCTATACCCATCACAAAACCTTACTCAATGAGCTGATGGTGTTAATCTGTCTAAGCATGAGATAAATGTAGGTTTTTTCAACAGGCTCCCTGAGAAGTGGTTAAGCTTCTCACAAGGGTTGAGAAACGCCAATCACATTCAGGCCTTAGACCTCTTTAAAATATATGGGAGATTTGTTTATGAAGACAATCTTATCTCTAGTAGATATCTTAAGACCAAAAAGGCCCTGATAACTGCACCCATATCAACTAATTTCTTTTCTACGTGACACCTGGTTAAAAGTGGTAGACAATATGGTTTAATATTGTGTAGCGACACTGACGTTATTGGATCTGACCGAGCACTTTCTCCTTTGTCAAGAAAACTAAGTGGTTTTACACCCACACAAAAACGTAGTTTACATAGATAAGTTGATGATACTTAAGGATTGGGTAATTAGTTAGGGTAGCAGGACTCTATCAGGCGTGCCCAGGTTTTAGGAAGAAGAAAGGAGTGGAAGCGACCATAGTCGACCTCATCTATATTTGATTCATGAAACACACTAGATGAATATTGCACTTAGAACTATGTCATTAACAAAATTAAGGGATTAGAAAGGAAATCATGCCTTTATATCTTCATCTTCTCTTCACCAAACTGT
This sequence comes from Chrysanthemum makinoi, assembly GCA_910596185.1. NCBI lineage: Eukaryota > Viridiplantae > Streptophyta > Magnoliopsida > Asterales > Asteraceae > Chrysanthemum > Chrysanthemum makinoi. Next base: position 274,092,069 of record OU343222.1, read on the forward strand.
CGTTTGTTTACTTTTTTTTGTTTATTTTATTTCTGTCTTTAGTCATTAGCTTAAACACATAATTGGGGGATTTAAATCGCAGTGGAATTAATAAAACTATGAGTTAGACAGTTAGGATCCCTCGCTCATCGCGAACAACCCAATATTGCCGATTATCTATATTACACGAACAGGTATGCCGCCCGTGAGTGTTGGTGATTATCTAAAGGATTCGGTATTATAAATTTAAAACTTGATAGTATAACACCATCAAGTTTTTAGCGACGCTTGCCGGGAGCAATTGTGAATTTTAGGTGTCAAATGAATATATCTTGTATACTTGTTTTCATTTTTATCTTTGTTTTTAGCGTTTTAAGTTCTTAAAGTAGTGTTTGATTTTGCTGAATTTACTGTTTGCAAGACCATACGACGTATGCTAATTCCATAGCATACGACGTAAGAGCTCCCAAAATGAATTAAATTCAACTAGGGCTTACATACGGCGTATGCTAATCCAGTTGCATAAAAGCTCTCATTTTGAATTTTTTCTTATTAGGGCACACATGCGACGTATACTGTCCAATAATGTTCGACGTAAGCTGCATACGGTGTATAAAATCATAATCCATATGACGTAATAGTTCTGATAAGGGACGCAAAATTTTTATTTTCATTTCTTTCAAGTTTGGTTTCTTTTATTTAAGTTTACTTTTAGCTTGCTTGTACAAGCGATTCTTCTTGGTTCATGTTTTAGATAACAGGAAATGGCAGACATTAATGATATGACTATGGAAGAGTACATGGCAAGAACTCATACCGATCATGGTGCGGGAGTTGTGCGACCTAGGATTATGGATGAAATTGCGTTTGAAATCAAAGGTCACATTCTGAAATAGCTAAGGAACCCCTTTTAGCGGTACGGACGATGAGGATGCTAATGAGCACATCAAGAAGATTTTAGAAATTTCTAACATGTTTAACCTTCCTAGGGTGACCAAATATCAAATCATGTTTACTATATCCCTGAAGACCCTAATTGGAGCAACACGAAAATGGATCAACAAAGGAACCCACCGTTCTATTACTACATGGAAATTGAAAGCAAGTTTCTTGCTAA
>OU343222.1:274093264-274212697 GCA_910596185.1 Chrysanthemum makinoi
ACTTTATGCCTGATCCACAACCCGTAGGTGGCGTTATTTGTAAGACACTATAAATACCCTCTACCTCCCAAGGTAGAGGGTTGGAGCTTCAATACCATTTTTCTTTGTTTCACATAGTTCCCAACTCTCTTCCCTTTCTCTCTCTAGAACTTTCTCTCTCTAAACTACTTATACGCCCAGTTGTGATTATGGTTTAGTGTGTTTGTGAAATTCTATATCTTACAAATCCTAACATTACAAGATCTTAACAACACATCATGAATAAAGTTGTCTTAGGATTTTCTAGGATGAAACACATAAATAACATCCTAAAGTGACAAGTTCTTTTAAAGATCCTTGCAAGATAGCCCACTTCTTGACGAAGTCTTTCAACATCCCCAAACTTTGTGCGACTTTCACGAAGTTGGAATTTTACTTCATTCAAGGTCTTTAAGGCGATTATTCTCTTCTCCTTCTTCTTTTTTTCCGTTGTCCAACCAATTTGGTTAACCTTCTCCTCATCCTCACTCATGTCTTCTTCATAAGAAAATACACTTACCTAAAGAAGGATGGGAAACATAAGACGATGTGGTAAAAGACATTTGTTGAAAATTCTATCATCGGATCCTCTTTTGTTTCCCAGCTTTCTTTAGCTAAGTCCATTTTATCACTCATCTTGGCTTATTGATCAGCTAAATTTGAACTGCCATAAATAATGGATTTAGTCATTTTTCTTATAAATATTGAGATTTAGTTACCATGATTACGATACTGTTTTGTTGCACATACACTTTACTGGTAAAAGCCTAAGTATTTTTGGTGTCTTTACATGAAGGCATATGATGAATTACCTGATGTGATTGGAACATCAAGCAGAAAAGCATTGTATCGCTATCGAAGATCCAAATTCATTTGTATACATGTTCATCCCAACGCTTGACGTAGATAAGGGAAGATTCCATGAACATCCTGAAAGTATTCTTGATACTTGGTTATCGTTGAATCATACTCAGCTAGAAACCGAAAGTTATGTAGGTTTGGATTTCTCAGTGTTTTATGAGTCTGCTCGCGTTTGTTTAAAATTATAATCATAAGTGTTTTATAATATCCTTTAAGGTCTGGTATTTGGTCTAATGTTGTGCAGTTTATAGTAGATGATGACTCAAAGGAGATCGAGTTGTGTAGTACACTTAAACAACCAAAACAAAGAAGGAACTTTTCTTCTTCAGCTTCTTATGAGGATATGGCATGATATCCTCTATTTTAATGGTATGAGGAAAAAGAGTCGAGGCTTAGATGGATCGTTGCATTAGATGATGAGGGTGTTGTTGATGATACCGATGTCATCAACATCATCGTCATCATGTATCTCAATGATCTTTGGAAGCTTTGATTCTTTTTCCTCATGAATTGTAAGTGAAGGAAGTCATTTGCTCCTATGGAAATGAAGGAAGTCAACTTCTACTGCCTGAAACTCACAGTGGAAAATGGGTTGCCCGAACTAAATAGATTTGTTGACATATGTTATCTATTGCTTTAGTGGAAAATTTTATTTTGATTGCATCTAGGGTTATCATGATTTTGATTTGAACTATCAGTCTATGTTTCTTATTAGATGAAAGTTATTGAAGATGAGTGACTGTTATGATTTATAAATAAGTTGTTTCATTTGTTGACATGTGTTCTAGATCCAGATAATGTATTAACAAAAACATTGGAGTTCATTGGTTTTGTTGAAAAAAATTACAATAATTATTTGGCTAATTGCATTACCATTCCACTCTTGGTTTTAGTTAATTATTTTTGGTTCGCTTATGAAGTTTTGCAATGTCCATACACAATTCTATTTTTTTTATAAATATACACTTCTGTTTCTCATCGTTATTTGTGTACGTCCATTTTATCATATAAAAGTATAGCCATTTTGCTTTGCCACAATACAACAGACACCAAAAATAATTAAGAACGAATATCATATTTAAATAGGCTCTGCCGCAACACAAGGTAGCAAAAACTGCCTCATTTTAAGTCTCTTTTGAGTTCCTATAAAACTTCCTCACCTTCCTCCCAAAACCCTAGCGTTTTGCATAACCTAAAATACAACTCTCCAAAACAACATCTTCTTTTTACTCCATTTGGATTCCACCACTGTCTCCTTCATCCTCCATTTAGATTCCACCATTGTCTCTTTCATACTGCGTAACATATTCCGATAATAACTGATTCATCAGGAAGAAAGGAGTCATCCCCTTTCGTTAAGAATTTTATTCAATTCCCTTATCAGACAAGCTGAAAATAATTTAAGAAAAATATCATACTTAAATTACCTTCGACGCAACGCGCGACAGCCTATCACCTCGTTTTAAACAAACCAGCAAAACATACCCTCCTTCACTTGTTCAAATAGTTTGGTAAAGAACATCATCAAACCAAATCAAAAATCACATCACGTGGACTACTCGTGGTGGTAGAGTTGAGGTATTAAGGAAGACGCGTGATTCAGACCTTCAACGCATGAGTTTTGCCCTTTTACGAGTAGTATTAGGTTGTTTTATAAAGTCAAAATAATCCTCTCGAAAATTGATAGTAAGGCATCAACCTTAAGAGTTGAGATTAATATAGAACACAAATTCTTTAAAATTTAATGAACGAATCCTGACCACTATTTTTTTATCCAAAAAAAAAGAAAAAAGAAAATCACTTTCCACCGTTTTTTGAAAATAAAATATATTACAAACGGTAAATCGTTAAGCGATAAAAATTACACTATCGCGACGAAAATTTTTCTATCTTTCAAAAGACGAGCACTTCGATATACATTCGACGATCTTTTTCTTCGAGTCTTGTTAGTGTTAAAATCTGCGCATCAAAAAGTCACATGTGATTTGTTATTTTAGAAACCACGTGTGATTTCACAAATCAAGTGTAATTTCATAAATCACATGTCATATTAAAATAACAAATCACATATGATTTTTTCAAACGTAAATTTCAATACTCACTAAAAAAAAATCAAAATAGGTCCGTCGAAAAATATATAAAAGTGTTGCTCTATAGAAATATGATTTAATTATCGTCGTGATAATATGATTTGTTTCGCGTAACGACTAACAATTTGTGAAATATTAATTTTTTAAAAGGATGAAATTAGATTATTTTACTTTGATAAAAAATGATCGGCCATGATTTATTATGAATTTAAAAAAAAATTGTGTTCAATATTAAACTTTCTCACAACGCTTATTAAAACACAACATGGAACTCAAAAAATATAGTAATAATTCACTAGACCTAACAAAGTCAAAATTAGGCCCGCTAAAACTTAATAATTGTGAATTTTTTGTATGCATATGGAAAATCTAAATTAGAGAATAGATAAACTAATTCTATCAAAAAAAAAAAATAATAATAATAATAATAATAATAATAATAATAAATCTCTGGTTAAATCTACTTTACTTGCTTCATAACTATTTGACTACTAGATTCTAAGAAGGTTCTTTGACTTGTTCTCATATTATATTATCTTCTTTTTGAACGTCAATTTTATTAAAGAAGCTAGCAAAAAGCTAGAATATTACAAAGAAATTAGGTAAGGATTTTTTAATCAATTTATCCAACTAAAAGACGTTTTACATCTATACCGACACCAATAAAAAGAATTTAACACTATATCGTCAAAAATAACTGCCTTTGAAGGAGGGACTACACCGAACACCGTCTTATTCCGAAAAGCCCATATGAACCACCATAAATCATAACACACCCTTTCTAATAAACTTTCTAATAAACTCTTTGAGGTTAGAAGGTAACCTTAAATTACGAATCCAAATCATTATGGTACTCTAACATAAAAAAGGAAGCTAGCTTAAAAGTAATGCATTTACTTTGTTTAGAAGATGTTCATATCTTTTCGAACCCTTTTTATTTTTCAACTTTTCTTTTATATCACAAGATGTCTTAAAATTTTACAAACATGACCATTATGTGCTCCAAAGAAGATATTTTATGTATGTTATTATCTAGAAATATTATTCTTCGCCATTAAATGTTGTATCTTATGCATTTCAGATTATAACTTGGTACGTAGCATTATTTTCATTAGAAACTTCCATCATGATACATAAGAAATTTATTCTTCTTAGCCCTTAGTCGTCTTGCATTTGTTCAACGAGCACTAAGTCAACATCTCATTCTCAGAGTTCATACTGCCATTTTGGTCATAACTCTTGAAGGCAAGATCTATTGTTACATGTATTGGCAAACACGAACCGACAAAAAATAAAATAAATAAATGAACGATAACATTCTTTATGTCAATAATAAAATCAGTATACGATGTAAATATATATTTGTTTTTCTTTCACTTTCGAATGTTGACATGCTACAGGCTGTGAAAAAGGTAGCCAAGCAACCAAATGCCTTGACTTCACCTTTCAGTAAAAGTAACACCCCACCTTAAAATAGATTATAAGTATTCCATAATAGTTACAGTTAACATAACTAATTTAATTTGAGAGTAGCTTTCTTTGATAATTGCATGTTATTAACATTTTTGAAAAACGAGTGTTTTTTTTGTAACCATGATTTCAATCTATTTTCGACGTGTTCTAAAGATTGACGTGACAACTTCAAGCTTATTTAAAACATCATTTAGCATATTGTAGTTATCAGCAACATCATAGTTTCCGGTTATGTTTTAAACAGTAAAAATAGATGCTGTTTGGTTTTTTGATACACATAGCTAGACATTTTTAGGTCAAATTCGGATATATATATATATAGAGTTGTATTACTTCTTCTAACATAAAACCTGTTCTTCTAACATATAACTTGAATTGATATTTTTCATGACTTTTTGCCACACCGTCACACAACAACCGGCCATCCATGTTTTTGGAAATTAGCATTCATAGATTGTGACTTACAAGAAATAATGTAACGAGAATCACATAAATATGAATGCAAATATGCAATAGACATAATGGACGAAAACTGAAAATGCCCAGAGATTTTTATGTGAATGTTTTGCTTGAAAAAGAAAACAATACACTGGTGAATATCTTTGTAACTATATATGTATTGTTCTTGAATCTAGTAACTAACTCGATTATTTGATTTTTTATTTTTTTTCTTTAAACATCTTCAACCTTTTTAGTAAAAAACTACAGGTAGAAACGCTAAATAATTCAATAATTAAAGCTCTCACTTTTATAAAGTTAATAACTATTTATATATATAGTCCCAAAATGATACAAACATATATAAAAGGTATTAAATTCATATGAAAATCTTTTTTGTGTAGGTACACCATATATGCTTCTATACCGCTTTTGAATAGTATTCTCTTTCGTTAGGCCGGTCAGGTCAGCTTACAGCTAATTTCCACTTTTATTATTACTCATCAACTTTCATTTTCATTATTTGTCTCCTTTATATAAATTTTAAAACTAAAAGAAAAAACCTCAAATCAATAAAATAAAAACAAAAAGTATTAAATATAGACACTTGACTAAACCGTGTCCATACTTCATGCCCAATCAAACTCGCCTCTCTTAAATATCACCAAATTCATTACATAGACTAAAAAGAATTCTAGACATTAAGGTGTTAAACCTTTCTGGCAATTCTAGTCCTTGACGAAGATCCAGCTTATTATCTCTAGAGTAACTTTTATCTTTTGAACAACGTACGGTCTTTCGACCAGACACCGTTGGATCACTAAGGCCGACTTTCATCCCCCTGCCACCCAACTAACCACCATGATTCACCGTAAACCACCCTTATCCACCATCCTCACCCTACTTTTCCTCTTTTACACCACCATATCCGCGATAACAATATCGCAAAAGTTCAAAGAAGCACCCAAGTACTACAACGCGAAAGACTGCCCAATCACAACCGTACACGTGGCAATGACCCTTGACACCACCTACATCCGTGGATCAATGGCAGCAATCTTTTCAGTCTTACAACACACATCATGTCCACAAAACATAAACTTCCACTTCATCACATCAACTTCTTCTAACGCGTCACATCTACGCGCCACAATCACCACCTCATTCCCATACTTACACTTTCATATATACCCTTTTGATGACACATTCATTAATGGACTTATTTCAACTTCCATACGCGCTGCACTAGACACGCCGTTAAACTACGCGCGTTCATACCTAGCAGACATATTACCAACCCACGTACGTAAGATCATCTACCTAGATTCGGACCTCGTACTAGTTGACGACATTATGAAACTTGCCGACACTCCTTTACCAAATGACATCGTTTTAGCTGCTCCAGAATATTGCAATGCCAACTTTACATTTTACTTCACACCCACGTTTTGGTCTAGCCCTTCGTTATCTGTAACGTTTGCAAATCGAAAGGCGTGTTATTTCAATACGGGTGTGATGGTGATCGATTTAGAAAAGTGGAGAGTTGGTGGTTACACGAAAAAAATAGAAGAATGGATGGAGTTGCAAAAGAGAATGAGGATATATGAGTTAGGTTCTTTGCCACCTTTTTTGCTTGTGTTTGCTGGAAATATAGCTCCTGTTGATCATAGATGGAACCAACATGGCCTAGGTGGTGATAATTTTCGGGGTTTATGTCGCGATTTGCATCCCGGGCCGGTTAGTTTATTGCATTGGAGCGGGAAAGGGAAGCCCTGGGTAAGACTTGATGCCGAAAGACCTTGTCCGCTAGACGCTCTTTGGGCGCCTTATGATCTTTTGAAACCTCCATTTTCGTTTGATTAATTCGTGAAGAAACGAGTTTCAGACGGGGACGAAATCAGAATTTTTTTACACGGGTTATATTTTTACCAATGGAATTATCAAGGACAACGACTATTTGTTTTTTGATTGTACATTTGTTTAAAATACTATAGTAAATAGATGTAGGAAGGTGAAATTCGATTTACATGTATTAAACGTTTTAAATAATGAAAGTCGAAGACTTTTAAGCGATGCAATAAATGAAGTCTCTTTCTTTGATCAACATGTCTCTTAAGGGTGCGTTTGGTGGAGAGAAATTCAGAGAAAATAAATGAAGTAGAGAATAAAATCTCAGATAATAGAAATCAGTAGAGAATTTTGTTCAATTCTAATGTTTGATAACAACAGAGACTTGACCCGAGAAATGAAAATTTTTTTATTTAAATAATATTTTGTCTAAATAAAAATTCTTAAAAAATATTAAAAAAAAATATATTTTTAAAAAAATATATATATTTTTTTTTTAAATTTATTTTTTAAAAATTTATGTACTTTCTTTAAAAAAAATTATTAAAAAAAACTTATTTTTTTAAAATGTATTTACTTAAAAAAAAAAAACTTGTTTTTTTAAAAAAAATATTTTTTAAAATGTATTTATCTAAAAAAAAAAAAACTTATTTTTTTTTAAAAATAATTTTAAACTCTTTTTTTTTTAAATAATTTTTTTTAAAAAAATATTTTTAATTTTTTTTTTTAATGTAAAAAAAAAAAAAAAAAAATCCATTTCTCTAATTTCTCCTTAAAATTAATGAAAATGGGGCTACTTAAATTACACTACTCAACTCTCTCCATTTCCCCACCAATTTCTCCAATTTCTCTGCTTTTCCATTTCTATGACTTACCAAACACGAGAATTAAAGCCATTTACATTTCTCTATCTTCAATTCTCTTAACCAAACACACAAGATTTCTTCGAGTCTAGAACACTAAAATAATATTACCTGTTGTCTAATAAATATATAATTCAATTGTCTTGGAATATTAGTTTGATTTGACATGATTACTTTAAAATATTTGGCTCTTGATTGAGTGTTTATTTTTTATTTTCTTTTATTAATAAGAGCAAATAATCAAGACTAATAGATCTTCTTCGTAGTTACACTTGCAAAACAAAAGAGATAGTAAGTTGTTATATTTTTAAATAAAGAAAATAAATAATCTTTGGTTAACAAGAATCTACTTAGAGCTCTAGGTGTCAAAACGAGGGGTAGGTTCGTCGTCGCGCCACCTCAGCGCCACATCAGCATCCCATTTTTCTACAACAAACCACAACAAACCCCTCATCACTCATAACAAACCTCAACCTCTTCATTTGAGGCCCACCACTACCACTTTATTTTTTTTATTCAATTTTCCAAATAAACTAAATACATTTCATTCAAAATAAAAATACATTAACATTTTTTATAAAAAATATAAATAACATTAAAAAAAAAAAAAAAAAAAAAAAACTTCATCTCTTTTACTGCACACACACACACATTTTCATCTTCTTCATAAAAAAAACCTGCAACTTCTTTTGACAAAAACTACACCCACAAGGCCACAAATGATATCAAAAAAACCCACATCGATGCAAGTTAAAATGATGAAGGATGTAGCAAGTTAAAATGACAAATGATATAAAAAAACCCCACTTCTTTTTGCTGTTATTTTGTTTTCAAAACTAAAATTGGTTTGTGGCTTTGTCAGAGAATTCAGTGAATTCACTTCGTTGTGCAGACGAGGAGCACACCCACGGCGGAAGACGGCGAGGTCTAGTGGTGTAGCGACGAGGGACGACGAGGAAGCCACGGTGGCGGCGAAGTGGACGACGAGCTCCACACCGGGTGCTCTTAAACTATATTTGTTTACTCTCGTTCATCACTGCGACTAGGGTGTCAGAAAAGCCAATCAACCAGAACCCACACCCGGTTAAACATATTTGGGTCGGGTTACTTGAGTTAAAAATTTTGTTCAAATTATTCGGGTCAAACTGAGTTACCTGAATACTAAATAGGGTCAAATATTGGGTTAAAAATATTTGGCTAACTCGGGTTAGATCGACCCGATCGACCAAAATAAGAATTTTCTATTTTTATGATATATTCCGTAGAAATTATCTATGTAAACATATTGACTTGACATTTTTTAACCATTTTACGCATATTTAGGTTGATTCGAACCCGAATAGACCCGGACGTGACTATCTCGAGTTTTAAATAAGTTCATATTCGGATATACTTTTTTACCCTCAATTCAAATTAACCCGACCCAAATTGACTCAAACATAACCAGCCTGAGGCCACTAACACCCATGTAAGCCACTAGTAAATAAATTCTTACTTTTATTTTAACATCACGTCATAATCTCTTTTCTTTTACACACTTAATGAGTCAAATTCTCTACAAATCTCTTATCATTCAGTATTTAAATATGAGAAATGTTATACCCACTCATAAAATCCAAACAAAAAATTTGCACGCTGATGTGTCAGTGGGTGATTGGTTTAATAAGAGAGAGATTGAGAAAAACTGCCAGAAAATACATCAATCACCTGCTAACACGTCAGCGAGTAAATTTTTTGTATGAATTTTGTAAATGGATCTAGCATTGCTCTATAAATATATCCTATCTATTTACACAAATACTCGATCACAACAGACACACACATACAAAAACAAGTGCTTCTCACTACTAGACTTATGTTTGTTGGCCCATATTCGATTGTCAATACCGGTTCACTAAGGTTCCAAAGTTATATGTATTCATCTATAAATATTTGGTCAAATACATTCGAAGTTTTTATTAGTCAACATAATATCAGAACTTTAGGTTTGATCCTTGAACCTGGTCGGCCACATTAAGCTGCCACCTCTAAGAACCCGTCAATCCCTAGCGTACCGCTATTTATCCATTGTCATAAAATAAAAATGCAACTCACCGTTTCAACTAAGGTTTTCAAGATCGGGATCCTATTCAGCATTTTTTTCGTCTTTGCAAGATCGTGATCGTAAGATCAGATCGAGATCTTAAGATCCTACTATCATGTAATTTTCTTAATAATTTTTGTATATTATACAAATCTACAAATTATTATATATCATAAACACAAAGTAATATGAATGTTTCATAAAAATGTTGTTCTAAATCAAGATTATGAAATGTTTAAAAAGATTAACATGTTGTTTTTTGAATTCAACAAAAAACAATCCATAAATTTGTTAGTTTTTTTGTTTGTAATTCGTAGAAAAGTGATATCGGATCGGATTAGATCTTAAGATCGTATGGTCAAGATCGGGATCTAATAAAATCTTAAGCTTGCAAAGATCCCAGGTAGGATCCCGATCGGTTTTGCTTTGCAGTATCGTAAAATTGTAAGATCCTAATTAACTTCAAAATCGGGATCTTAACAACCATGGATTCAACCATAAATCTCAAACCACTAAGAATTAAGCGTACTTCATTGGATTCATATTAAATTTCCAAAGAATAACATACCGGAATCGTCACCCTAGCAACGACGATGTGCCGTCATGGATCGTAGCAAGTTTTCGAATTCAGAAAACAACAATGGCTCATTGTGTTGTTCAAAAACTCGCAAATCGCTTAGAGTTAGCTAGCGCAGTCAAGAACCATGGATTAATAATTAGATTTTGAAAATTCTATCGGAATCGCTGCCTCCACCGACCTAACGTACCACCACCCACCTCTCTAAGCCGATTGTTGCAAAAAAAAAATCACTCATTTTTCAGATTAGTTTATCTGTTGAGATCGGTTGCTATCAAAGTATTGATTCCTTATCAAGATAACTATATGTGTCTTCATTATTTTTTAATTTATTGTAGTTTTTTTTCAATTCCAGATTTTGCCATTTCGTCGCTCGAATTGCGAAGGAGTGATTCGTTTGTTTGTGAGTGGTGAAAAACACAATATCAATATATATCAAATTAACCGTAAAATTCGACAAATTAACCTTTTAGGAAAAGGGTTAACGCACCAAACCTTACGGGTGATAAGTGATACCGGAAAAGTGATTTCCGGGTCGCGGTCCCAACGAGGTGTGAATGGAAGGATTCGTTGAGTTTTGTGATTTATAACTTGAATTGGTTTTGATGATTTGTTGATTTGAATTATGTTATCTACGAATTAATTAACGGGAAGGTAGTTAAGGAAAGGGAAACCTAATAAACTACAAATTAACTATTACTAAGCCTAAGGAATGATAAAAAGAAATTAAACTAAGTCCTAGGGTACTAAAACTAAAAAAAAAACGTAAAAACCGGCAACCACCCGAGCCATAAACGTAAAAGTTTTGCAATTTAAGGGCTACGGGTGTGAAAACAATTTTCTAACGTTCTATTTGACTAAAATTAATTTTAGAAAAAGACGGGGAATTTTTTCGACTTTTAAAATAATTACTATGAATTAAAAACTAATTAACACTAATTAAATGATTAAAAATACTAAAACATTTTTGAAAAATCTGAATTTTTTACACAAAATACTTTGACTGATAAAGAACCTAGGAAAATTAAACATGGGGTGCCAGCTTATCCAGACAAGCTGGAATAAGCTAAAAGCTAATATTAAGCTTAAACTGCCAAACCTATGCTATATATTAAGTTGTGCATGATACAAACGAATAAAGACCCAAGGGCAGATGGATTGGTCGTGGTGTTGTGTTCTGAGTGAGGAGAGTGACCTGGGTTCGAATCCCACAGGAGACGCTTTTTTTTTGAAAATAATTTTTTTTTCTCAAATCTTGTTTTTGAAACTAAATTATAAGATCAAAATAAAGGTTTTATTTTTAAAACAAACTCTTTGAAAAGCTTGAAACAAGCTGTTTGAAACAGCTTATTTCAACAAGGAACAAAACATAACCAAACACCCCTTCACTTACTTAAACAAAGAAAGGACTAAGAAAAGCTTTTTAAAATAAGCACTCCTATTTGATATCCAATAAGCATCAGAATCTAACAAGCTAACACTGAATTAGCTACCTAAATGAGGGAATAAGCAAAGTCTGAGTTGGCTAGTCCAAGGAGTCCTAAGCTAACAGATATGGAGAACAAGAAACAAAGGGGGGTAACAAGCACTAACAAGCTAACAATGAATTCAACTTAAACTAATCTAAATGAATTACTAATATCTAACCTACTTAAATAAGCTAACTGCACTACCAATAAGCTAAACAAAGTACAAAAGTGACCTGTGAGATTGATGTGCAGGTCTGCAGAACAGCATATGAAGTCTATTTGAGCTAAAATATAAGCTAGGAGGAAGTTCCTTCAAGCAATAAAAAAAGCTGCACAATCAAAGTTAAGCTGCAAAAGAGGTTAAAAATAACACTACGAGACCAATTACAAGCTGTTTAAAGCTTAAAGTTCAGCCATGATCAGCTGGAACTTGGAGTCTTTGGTATGCTGATGTAAAAAAATTGAAAAGGGAGATTTTAAATCTCATCCAAACTATGTTAAAAGACATTTAGTTGCAAACTGAGTTTGACACAAAATGAGTTGGGGACCTAAGGATTCAAGAAAAGCAAATTTAACACCTTTAGAACTTCAATCAAGCAACCAATTAAGCTCATGAACAGCATGGCAATGTACTGCGGTTCGAGTTCGATTCAAGACAACAAACAGCTTCCCTCTTTTTTTTGTGAAACAAACTTGATATAATTTTAATGAAACTACTTCTAAACATTAAAACCCTTCTAAACTAGTTCAAAGTAATTTGACTTGCAAAGTCAAACGGGTAGAAACAAGTATTTGACCATTTTCTAGCAACAAACAAACTCCCCTTTAACTTTTGTAAAGACTCAAGCTAACCACTTTTCTGAGATTAAATTGAACTTAAACCTTTTAACAACTTTTCAATAACCTTAGACAACTATCAAAACATGAAACTGAAGAAAAAAAGTACTTTCATTGATTTAAAAAAAGAAATTACAATAGAACTGAAATACAAGAAAACTGAAAATATTTTAGAAAACTAGGGGGTTTTAAAAGGGAAAAGGTTAAAGGGTTTGATTTTTATGAAAATGTTTTAATGGTAAAACGTATTTTTTTATTTTTGTTTTGTATTTTTTTTTTTTTTTAGAAAATGAAAATTAGTTTTAAGAAAAAAAAGGATTTTTACAAAATGGTTTTAAAGGTATCGGGAAAGGGTGAAATGAGATTTTTGGGTTTGGGATCGGATTTTGGTTGTTTTTCCTCCCTGATCACTCTCAAAACGTGTCTCGGCTTCGAAATGTAGAAAATTTGCTTCCCAACTACGTCTTGACTCAGACTTTTCCATTCAAATCGATTTTTCCCGTGCTACTGCTTTCAATCCTTTTGTACCTGAAAGACATAAAACACACTCCGAGGATATTTTTAACATATTTTGAGCGTATTTGGGTGTTTTTAGTCATTTTTTAGGTCTTAGGCGGGTAAAAATGATGAGTGAATAAGCACTCATCAAGGAGTAATAGACGTAATAAGTTAGTTGGCCTAAATTCGGTTATGGGTTTGGGTATATTAGAGTTTCTAAGGTTTCATGAATTCACCTATAAATATTGTTCAATGAAATGTATGTAATACTCGCAGCGTTTTTAATTCATCCAGACTCACAAGAGTGAGTTAGTTGACTTTTAGCTCCCCAAACCACATTCTTTTTATCATATAAATTTAAGTTTCCGTTTAAAAAGAAAGAATCAGTTCAGACTGTTATATAAAATACATCGAAACTTATTAAGACTGAAATGTCTATAACCATATTTGTTGGTAAAATCAATACTATAATCTTATAAGTTATAACACCGTTGTCGTCCATAAACACACACCACATCTATAGCGCATGTGACTAACACTACTACAAAAAGTCCTTTGGAGACATATTTGAGACTGTTTTTTGATCCAGTGTCTGTGAGAGAGGGGGTGAGGTGGGGGCTGGGGGGCTCTATGTGAAAATCAAATAAAGACCGGTTATTGACCCGGTCTTGACTAGGTATTTCGAGACCGGGTGGATGACTAAATAAGGTCTATAAAACAAATTAAAGACTATTTTTCCTCATAAAAACTTGCTTTAAAAACCTAATAGAGGTCGGGTTTAAGATTTAAAAAACTAATCTTTATGCTTACTGAAACTACTAGTAGCATTTTCAATAAGGTTAATATACAAATATGTTACTAAACTTTCCAAAAACGTTCGCCTAAGTTACTAAACTTTCATTTTGTACACTTAGGTTACTAAACTTATCGGAAGCTTTTTTTAGTGTTGATAAATTTACAAGTTCTGTGTTGTTTATGTGTTTGGCTAATTCAGTGCTCAATGATTTTTATCTTAGAAAATAACCTAAGTGTTATATAAATGTTGAGTGTAATCAAGTCACTGAATGAATAGTCATTCGGTAAGTTACCTTCAAGATGTTCAGCCTGAGCCTAAGAAGAAAGACTCTTCATTTAGTGAGGCAATACTCAGTGAATGATGTCCCTGAGCCAAAGAGTAAAGTAATGGGTTTAGTGAGTGATGACAATAAGCTCATTGAACCCCTCATAATGAAGACTTGAAGACTTAGACAAATGTCTAAGTGACTGAAAAAAAAGGCGGGATAGATTTGAAAGGATAATATCGAGTCCTCATCAATCTTTAACATATCCAAGAATGGCATAAAGCAGAACAGTCGTCAACATTGTTCTTCAGAAAGCATGTCTGTCACATACATAGAATATAATTGTTTAATAAGGATAAAACTATTAGTGTACTCTATTCACTAAAAGTGTGACACGCATTCTTTAACCAGCGGTTATTAACCAAACCTTAACCTATATAAGAAAGTTGTAAGAAGGAGTAAAAGTTTGACCAGTTTGTGCATTTAATATTAAAACATTTACAAACACTTTTACTCCTCTAAAACATAACTAGGTCCCTTAGATAGAACTTAGTTGGTTAAGCATAGTTGTTACTCAAAGTAACTTAGGTTTTCCTTTGAGTTCAGAAAGGAGACTATATCATACTTGTCATTCAATCCCAAGTGTTATTTCGAAAACACTTGGGTATAAATTATTTGATTTACTACTAATAAGAATTTAAACGTTGAAAATGTTGTGTCCTTACTTTAAGTTTTTATCTCTTATTATCAGTATTTCATTACATCACTTAAACATGGAATATGGTTGGGTTAACTTTGTAGTTAAACTAACCACGTAAAAGGGAACAATAAGTGGTATCAGAGTCGTTTGATTTACTAAAAAAAGTCTTTTAAACTGTTCAAAATATTTTTAAAATCAAGATCCTACCATGGCTGAAAGTGATGTACCCCAACTGGTCGACAAAAAAAGAGGAAGCTATTCAGCTACTGCTCCCCGACTTGAAGTTGGTAAATGTGGAAAAAGTGCATGCTTTGCTAATAACAGGAATAAAACCCTACTAAATATAATGCATCAAGGAAGGCCCTTACATACCCAAGACCTTTGAAGGTTTACCCAAACCTGAATCTCAATGGTCAATTGATGAGAGGAGGGTGGTCAATCAAGGCCAACACCTTAAAAGCATCATTATATCATGTCTACCATATGATATAATGGATTCAATCATTTATTGTGAAACAGCTATACAAACATGGACTGACTTGGTTCACAGCTTTAAAGGCCCCTCAGATACCCAGGAAAACAGGATCATGGATCTGAAACTTAAGTATAATACCTTCAAAGCCAAAGACTTTGAAAGTCTCTCTCAGACCTTTACCCGTTACAAAACCTTACTCAATGAGCTGACCAATGATTGTGTTACTGTCTAAGCATGAGATAAATGTAGATTTTTTCAGCAGTCTCCCTGAGAAGTGGTTAAGCTTCTCACAAGGGTTGAGAAATGCCAATGACATTCAGGCCTTAGACCTCTTTTTTTATGAAGACAATCTTATCTCTAGGAGATACACTGAGGCCAAAAAGCCCTTGATTACTGCTTTCTTTTCTAGGTGTCACCTGGTTAAAATTGATAGACAATAGGGTTTAACATTTAGTAGCGACACTGGCGTTATTGGATTTGACCGGGCGTTTTCTTCTTTGTCAAGAAAACTAAGTGGTTTGGCACCCCACAAAAATGTAGGTTACATAGATCAGTTGATGATACTTAATGATTGGATAATTAGTTAGGATAGCACGACTCGATCGGGCGTGCCCAGCTTTTAGGAAGAAGAAAGGAGTGGAAGCGACCGTACTCGACCTCCTCTATATTTTATTCACTTAGAGCTATGTCATTGACGAAATTAGGGGATTAGAAAGGCAATCATGCCTTTATATCTTCATTTTCTCTTCACCAATCTATTGGTTTACTATTCTGTTTATTTTATTTATGTCTTTTGTCATTAGCTTAAACACATAATTGAGGGATTTAAATCATAATAGAATTAATAAAACTACGAGTTAGATTGTTAGGATCCCTCCTCGCGAACGACTCAGTTTTTCCGACTATCTATACTACACGAATGGGTACGCTGCCCGTGAGTGTTGGTGATTATCTGAAGGATTCTGTATTATAAATTTAAAACTAGATAGAATAACGCCATCAAGTTTTTGGCGCCGCTACCCGGGAGCAAGTGTGAATTTTTGGTGTCAAATTAGTAGTTTTTGTATACTTGTTTTAATTTTATCTGTGTTTTTAGCATTTTTAGTTTTTAAAGTAGTGTTTTGTTTTGGTGAATTTACTGTTTGCAGGCCCATACGGCTTATGCTTATTACATAGAATACGATGTAAGAGCTCGCGAAATGAATTAAATTCAACTAAGGCTTACATACGGCGTATGCTAATCCAATTTCATACGGTGTAAAACCTCTCATCATGAACTTTTTTTTTCTTATTAGGGCACACATGTGGTGTATACTGTCCAATAGCATACTGCATAAGCTGCATACGACATATAAAATCATAGTCCATACGACGTATAATAGTTCTGATAAAGGAAGCAAACTTTTTATTTTCATTTCTTTCAAGTTTAGTTTCTTTTATTTAGGTTTACTTTTAGCTTGCTTGTACAACTGATTCTTCTTGGGTGGTGTTTCAGATAACAGAAAATGGCAGACATTAATGACATGACTATGGAAGAGTACATGGCAAGAACTCGTACCGATCATGGTGTGGGAGTTGTGCGACCTAGGATTAAGGATGAAATTGCATTTGAAATCAAAGGTCACATTCTGAAATAGCTAAGGGAACCTACTTTAGCGGTACAGAGATGAGGATGCTAATGAGCACATCGAGAAGATTCTAGAAATTTCTAATATGTTTAACCTTTCGAGGGTGACCAAAGATCAAATCATGCTTACTATATTCCTGAAGACCCTAATTGGAGCAACACGAAGATGGATCAAGAGTGAACCCACTGGTTCTATTACTACATGGGAAATTCTGAAAAGCAAGTTTCTTGCTAAATATTGCGAGGCAAATCGAAGAAACTTAAAACTTCAAACAAGAAATTGATGAAACTCTATACATGCCATTGGAAAGGTACAAGAGATTATTGTTTAAATGCCCACAACATGATTTAAATCCTATGCAAGAAGTAGTAGTGTTTTACAAGGGACTAGACGTGCCTACTCGCCAAATGCTAGACTCAAAGGGACCTATTCCAAAAATGACCCCTGCAAATGGTAAGAAAGCCATCCACGACATGGCTGATCATTCCTAAATGATAGACTCACAAGATGATTTAAAACTGTATTCCCTTACATTAAAGTTTGAATGCAAAGTATTAAAATTGTATTGCCTAACTTAGAAGCAGTTCCAAACACCACATTCAATACACACTATCCAAAATCTTATACACATAAAACATCATGAAACTTACACAGATCAAGAACGGAAACAAAATGCTCTTAATAAAGGTCGAAGAACCGAAATCAGCGCTTGAAGTTGCAGAAATTTAATCAAACTAGCTAAAAACCAAAAAAGCAGTTCCAAACACCACATGCAATACACCATTTCCAAAATCTTACACACCTATAACATCATCTAAAACACAATTCAAGAACAAAGTGTACTATTAAGGTCACACTTATATGATATGGTAATAAATTTCCGGTTTTCTAAAAAACGCAACAAGAAATACCTATTTACACCCATTGGCTACCCTAAATGCACACAACCTAAGCCATTTATTTGAGATGGCTAATAACTTGGTAATTTACACTGCCAAGGTGTAACTAGTTTTAATTTCAACATATTCTAATTTTATCCTCACACCCTCTTGTAAATTCAAGTGACTTGACTTTTGCCTTCGGAAGTATGAAGATATGGCTTGTTTTATTCACAAAACCACCTCAAAAGGTAATAAAATACTAGTGCATAAAGCGGTTTAAGCCAACACATTATAAGATTATTTATGCAACACTCTCCATATGGTGAACTCGGACTCAGTGTTTCACATGAATACGTTGACCTCCATGAGGTTTCATAGTCGATACGTGAGCGCGTTGACGTCAATAGCCTTGTTTACTTCTATTCTCATTATTCCTCCAAGTACAACTTCTCTGACTGTTAAGCCAACAAATCTCAACCTTCAAATTCAGTTTCATTGAGTTATGGAACTTAAAAGACAACTGAAAAGATACATTGAAACATCTTAATCGCAAAACATACAAAGGACTATATATTATTTTGGGAGACTTGCATATATACCCACTAAAACTTAAAAACTTGCATATTTCCCCACAATACAAGTTTTTATTGCATGATGTACAATGCCTTTTAAGCATGTTTTGGGTATATATGCAAATATGCAAGTTTTAGTGGGTATATATGCAATTGACCCTATTATTTTATACAACATCACAGCCGCATCAGATTGAAAAATATCATTGTAAATACATAAGCCTCTAAAATAATTGTGGGTCAACAAATCATAACCTACAAATTTAATGAATTTTTAATCACGAGGCTGAGATAAAATGACAATTAAATCAAGCTGGACGACCGTGCCATGAGAGCTAAGAAAGATTTATACAAAATAAATACCAGTTTACAACCCAAAAACCAAAATGGTCCAAAAAAGAACCAAATGACACAACCAAGGCAACAAAAAAGACACGTGATACAACAAAACGACGTCGTTTAGTTCATTTTGCACCAAAAACAACGTCGTCCGCATGCCTAATGTATTATAGAGTAATTAGATATATAAAAACGGCTTATAAAATGTTTGAAAAACTAAATAGTCTTAAACTAATGTGCAGTGGTCTAAAGTGTTGGTGGTACAGTTAAAGTTAAACAATAAATAAGCCGACATAAAACATTAGACTCAAATGTGTAGAAAAAAGTAGTCATCTTTTACATAGCAACTTTTACGATAGTTCACAGTAAGAAAATGCCAAGCTCGAATGCAACAAAAGAAATAACTTTGACACGAAATCAATAAATATCATACCTCAAAAAAAGCGTTTGTATTGTACGAACAAGAAAAATATCAGTATATAGATGTGTCTTTCATTCCCCACTCCACATTTGGCTATCAACGCACCAATGAACAACCAACTTGTTCCCTTAGATTTTGGAGGTGCCTTATTAATCATGGCATACTTCGCATCTCAAATTCTCTTGCTAGCGTCACATGGACTCAAAAAAAGAATGATGTATTAATAATTGGTCGAAAAATATTCACACATGGACTCAGATAACGTATTGGGTACCAAAACACGGTTGCATTAATTTATATGAAGATTAACTGGATGATGGAATCATCTTAGCCAAACAACTGCTATATAAATTATATTCACAAAATAATGTCCATTGAAAATAAAACCTACACTCGTGATAACGAAAATATGTGTGCCGAAAACTGTTGACGGCATGCGCATAATTCCCACGACAATAACTCATTGGCAAGCTAAAAATTGAATTCAAATACAAGAACAACACCTTAATGAACTTTGGGACTCTAAAGACACTTGAAAAACTTAAGAATTCTATAATATAAGTACACATATAAGAATACACTTCCATTTTGCTAAAAAAAAATTAAAAAAAAGAAAAAGAAAAAAGAAAACTTATACTATAGCACTTATCATTATACACAACTCATAGCATGAGTAAACCCCGCCATGTTGCCCAAAACAACGACATACGGACAACATTTTAATAAATAAAAATACTTAATTCAATAATCGCTTGCCAGACCTTACTACCATTCTGCCCAAAAAAAATATTGATAGTTTGTGACAACTCGTAATTTCAGGTCATTTTACAAACTTTGAAAATTTCACTATTCATCTCGGGAAATTACTATTCATGGGTTACTATTCATCATTTTACTATTCATCGTTTTTTAAGTCGATTTGGTATTTTGAAAGGTTATTTCAAAATTTTACTATTTACGAAACACTATTCATTCCCGGAGAAAATCACTATTCATGAGTCACTATTCATCATTTTTTTGTAAACTAGGTTTACGAGTATCAAATAACCGTAACCTGGAGGGTTAAGCTGCGTATTCATGAAATATCATCAAGGACATTTCATATAGACTAGATTTAGTCTACATATCATCAATAACATCATTTCATATCGATTCATGCATGGATTTGCATTTTTCATTAAACGTTTATTTTCATATTAAATAAACGCTATCGCGTAATCATTTATTTTGAATATTTGATCCGACACTTCCAAAAATTATCCTAATATATTTTTATACTCATTTTAAGACTATAAAAATTATATTATTAGTTTATCCGATGTTTTCAATTTATTTTGTATATAAATTGTTATGTATAAATATTTACGAACGGTTTTCAGAATTCAACACGATAATTATTATTTCACTCAATTTTTGTAAGAAATGTATTTTTATAATTTTTATGACATCGATATATTTTATTTTGTACCATTAAAATTTATTTCTAGCTAACGCAACACTTAATAATTAATTTTATGTACAAATTACACATTATAACATAACTTTATATCCATTTAAACTATCAAAACACAAATACTTCTACTTTTTTTTTATCATGACCGACCCCCATGTCATTCAAGTGATCAAATTGACTTTTGATACTAATGTACACCTACACATGTTTTAAGTAGATATTTACTACTACATCAATTATTAACCAAACTAAAAACACATAGTAGTTCACTTTCAAAAGGTGAAGAACAAGCATAACTCTTTCATTTTTTTCTTCATTGTTCGGCCATATCAAGATCACAAAAGGAAATCCATTAATTTTTCAAGATCAAGTAACTTCACAAGTTCATGTAGTGATCTATGTTAAAGTTTTGAAATAAAAACCTATAGATTAATTAGGTTTTCATCATCTTTTTCACATAATCATTCAAGTAAGCATTTCATGATCTTCATAACTCTTTCATATTCATTTTTATGTTATTTCATCATTTTTGCAAGAAAACATGCAAGTTACATGTGAATCTATACCACTTTTGTTGTTTTTATTACTTATTATGAAATATAATTATCCAAATAATAATCCCTTATAACATATCATTTTTGATGATGTCTAGGAACCCATGACACCCTAAGAAGGTGTATGGTAGGTTTAGAATAGCTTTGGCGTTGGTTTGAAGTGGTTAGAATAAGTTTTACGCGAGAAAAATTCATTTCGACAACTATATAAAAGGGTCTGATCATTTTTGTTAAATCTGGAAATTTCGACAGTTTGTAAAATATTTTGGGCTAGATATTCAGAAAATATACTTTAAAACGAAAACGTGGCCGCTTGAACGGGTTAAAACGGAGTTATAACGAAGAAGTTATGCTATTTTCAAGTTTAACGACGAAAACTATATTTTTCGAAAAATAGCATGCTGTCCAGAACTTTTACGAGTCAAAAATGAGTTTTAAACATTGTCTAAATGAGTCGACTTATCAAAAATATATTAGTATATATTATCACGATTCCGAGGATATATAAAACGTAGAAAACGGACTTATAACGACTAAGTTATTCACATTTTAAACAAGTTGTCGTAACTTTTATTACAAGTATAACATATATATTTTCTAATAGCCAAAATTACGGCCGCGAATGACCATGTTGAGGGTCGTTTTTAACATCGATGGATTAATTTTTATAAAATGATGTTTTCTAGTAAAGTAAGTTCGCCTAGCCTATTTTCCAAAATGTCCAACCGTTCGTCAAACGGAGTTGTAACGAATAAGATACGGTCACTCAAACTTTGCCGAAAACTACCCTTAAACAATATTTTTGGTACAAGTATCCTACTTCACCTATGTTTTTCTCTATGATCGAGACCTCTATGATGAAAATTTAAACGCTAAGACTTTTAGATAATGCTACAAGCTTTCCAAAACCATTGAGTTTGTTTCCTAACACTCAATATTGACTATTTTACGACTAGCTTTTCGAGGTCATTTAGTCACTTTCACAAATTATCAAAGTATATTGTTTTGCGACGAAAAGCTATAAATTTTTGATAAATCACTAAACGACTATCGTAGGAGGTTGTTTCAACGTAAATACTTGTAAAGTATTTTATAATACGATGAGATGTCATAAACATATATTTCGACGATAAACATTATTTTCAAATGTACAAGTGGTGTGGATTTCATATGAGTTTGCATGCACGACATTGTTTCATGATTTACATTAGAACATATCATTCATAATAGGTCACGGTTAGAGGTTGCGCCTCATTTCAGTATTGCCATTATATCATCATGATCATTGCAACATGTGAGTTTTCATAGCCCCGATTTATTCAAGTTTATACATTATTTCAAACCTACGGGGGAGAATACATTGCACATCATTTTTATACGAGCCCAAGTATGTTCAAATTCATTTACATTGCTTAAGTTACCTCATTGCCAATTGAATGTCCCAATTTCATAATCATGAACCGTTAATTTCGGAAGAAGCGAGGGTGAGTGGATAGATCTATCGAGGGTGACTCCTCCATCCGTGTTGGTGGTCCCAACTGGTCAACTGATGGGTCTCATTTTTATCATCATTGAGTTGTTTGGCAAAACACTATGTGGGGGCGAACATCAGGAACAGTCTAGCTTCGGTGTCATGTGCTTAAGCAATTGTACCATTTTTGTGACATATTTGTCATACATAACCTATACTTGCGTTGGTCGTATAAAATATTTTCATAAACTCTATGAACTCACTCAACCTTTGTGTTGACACTTTTAGCAATGCATTTTCAGGTAACTAAGGCATTCACTTCATGGCATGCATGTGGACATATCATAGAGTCGCGGTGACGACGCGTCTCACTTGGGTTTATGTACTTTAAAACATCGTTTGGATTGTAACGAACTTATTTCCGCACATGTCGATTTTCATTTGGGACCTATCTTTTGTAAACTCTGAAAGTTTTAATATATCAAACGATGTGCTTTTCAAACGACACTTTAGGTCGTTTAATATAACTGTGATTGTGGTGCTATGACAGTCATCCCCGTGAATTCCATTCCACAAGAAAAATGTAATTTGGGGTGTGTGATTGGCATCGAGCTTCGGTTATAGAGAACTAGGTTGCATCATTGACCCTAGACTATAACTACATCATCATAGTATCTCATCATTTCATCATAAGTGCATAGTCACTATACATGCGGTTTTATACGCACATTATGCGGGTTATTTACTTTCATTTCAAAATCGATTGTCACATAGATGCCTTCAGATACCCATCCTATCATACTCACGTCAGACTCCAACGTGGAGAATGCCCTGTCATTCCCTATCACAATTTTTACATCAGTTGACTTAACACCGATAATATCAAGATGATGAGACTGAACCCTTTGAGGAGGGCAAAGTTGCACCTACACCATCACGATCACTATTGATTCACTGTAGGATCATGACAGTTTTTATCATTCTGTTGGGACAGATCATACCATTTGGTAGGACTTACAGGCTTAGTCCTAATGGACCTATTAGTCATACATTTGACTTGCCGCTTGGGAAGCGTCCATGATTTGACACACCACTACCATCTACCACTAAGACTACAAAAACTACACTATCTTATAGATTTAAGGAATGTGAGAGTTTCAAAGCTGTTGTTATTAGACAACCTACTGCTCCTTCACTTGAGACATGATTAGACTACCAACAGGAACAGATAATAAGTACCTTTCTAGCTAATGTAATCTTTATCATTTATTATCTCCACGATAATCACAACCTTTGTTTATTTTATTCTTTATTCCAATTGCCCAATTTTCAATCATTTCGCGACAATACCTCACTATCTTACTAGGGGTTAGGCCAACTTTATTCTTGACTAATTAGGAGAATATTACCATTCTATGAGGTTCTCCCATGTATCCTACAAACCATTCAACAAATTATATTTCAAGTTACTTTGCTACTACTTCATAACATTATTTCACTTAATTTTATTTCAAGCTATTCTACACCATCTTAGAAACATTGTTTCATAAAGTTTTAAAACAAGTTGTTTCGTTAACACCCTATCAATTGGCTACCATTTTATCAACTATTTAATACCATCATGCGAAACGATTTTCATGTTACTCTGAAAAATTATTGAGCCATCATCTTACAAAACAAAACATTGAATACCATCTAAAACTTCGGAGGAACATAATACCATTTCAACAAAACCAGGCATCACATCATTTGTCCTTGATTATACATAGCCTGATCACCTATGTATAATTCAGGAAGAATTATGTCATGAAAGTAACAAACATCATTTCAAATCTCTTAAAACAATCTTCACTCAAAAGCAAGGATTTGTAATCAGATAAATTGCTCATAAACACCTCTTTTGTCAACGCTCTATAGATACCTACGCCATTCGTCACTCACACAACCGATAAGTTGAAATTTTTACCAGTGACCTTTCTAAGAAAGGCTTTTTATACCATCTACGAGGAGGATTCCTCGATGCAAGAAAACAATGAAAGGATTTCAGAATTACCAACAAGGACTAGAAGTAGGTAGCGAGATCTTTCAAAACCTAACAAAAAGCTTAAGACATCACGAGACATTCCGAACCACTATTTTGGACTAGAAGCCAAATTATATCATTTCAAAAGCATCAGCTAGACCGAGTTACAAGATTTAGTACGAAGTGAATACACACTAAGCAACACTATAGGGATAAACCAAGTCTTCTAGTAGAGACTGCAGAACATTCCATTAAACATGGCCTTAACAATATGTGAACTTCCCTACAATGAGTTTCCCTTAAAGGAAAATTTGGTTAAATATAGGTTATTGATATAAACTTTCCCTAAGGCATTGTGTTCTCTAGAAATTACGGATAACCTCACTTTCATATCAAGAGATGCAACAGGTTTGAACATATCGGACAATCAATGATTCTCCATCTACAAGTGAAATTAGAACAAACATTCTTCTACATAGTATAAGCTGATATCTATGTTTATGCTAGCATGATAAAAATCTAAGTGATGAACTATTTTAGAAGCACTCAATATCGGAACAAATCTTGGAAATCAATCACTACACCACATCACTTAAATATTTAAGGTTTTGGTGACTTTACAACATATAGCATGGAAATATTTCGATAAGAGAAATTAAGAGAGACACTATCAAACAATAAACATTTTAGTAATGGAGACTAACCACCTTAGGCAAGTAAGACTCAAGTAATGACATTCGCTAGAACTAGAAACGCGAGGAATCACAATTGTTACCCATAATCTATTCTTTTCAATAAGGTTCTTTTCGACAGACTTAACATTTTGAAATTTGGCACGAGACACGTGGTATCAATTTCGGTTGTACCTATTATAAGCTATTCGATTCACCTTAGGCTTCTGACAATCATTTCAAGATTCCCATGGAACCTACTAGGACACGAGTACCGCTTATTATCCTCAGCTCAATGGTCAGAGCGAGAGAACAATTCAAACATTACAAGATATACTCAAGGCATGTGTGATATTCTTGAAATGATTAGGCAAACCATTCATCATTGAACAAGTTCCCTTACAACAATAGTCATCACATGAACATATTGACTACATCAATTGAGGCACTCTATGGTTGAGGTGTCAATCACTTATTCAAGGGCCAAAATCAGGAAAGTCCAGCTCACTAGTCCATAACTCATTCATGAAACAACAAAGTAATCGTACAAATCAAGAACCAGTTACAAGTAACAACACATAGACAGAAAAGCTACGTCGATATACGACGCAAAATATTGGAAATATGTTCCATAAGTCGCAAACCATTAGAATTTCAAGTTGGCAACAAATTTATGTTCAAAGTCCCATCTTGGAAAGGCGTGGTACGATTCAGAAAAACATTGGACGACCCAATGCGACTCAAATATCCTCACCTTTTCACAAGTAACACCGTAGAACCTAACATGGACTGAATTCAGGGACTGAATTCCTTTTTGGATGGGCGAATGTGACAACTCGTAATTTCAGGTCATTTTACAAACTTTGAAAATTTCACTATTCATCTCGGGAAATTACTATTCATGGGTTACTATTCATCATTTTACTATTCATCGTTTTTGAAGTCGATTTGATATTTTGAAAGGTTATTTCAAAATTTTACTATTCATGAAACACTATTCATTCCCGGAGAAAATCACTATTCATGAGTCACTATTCATCATTTTTTTGTAAACTAGGTTTACGAGTATCAAATACGCGTAACCTGGAGGGTTAAGCTCGCTGTATTCATGGAATATCATCCAGGACATTTCATATAGACTAGATTTAGTCTACATATCATCAATAACATCATTTCATATCGATTCATGCATGGATTTGCATTTTTCATTAAACGTTTATTTTCCTATTAAATAAACGCTATCGCGTAATCATTTATTTTGAATATTTGATCCGACACTTCCAAAAATTATCCTAATATATTTTTATACTCATTTTAAGACTATAAAAATTATATTATTAGTTTACCCGATGTTTTCAATTTATTTTGTATATAAATTGTTATGTATAAATATTTACGACGGTTTTCGTAAATTCAACACGATAATTATTATTTCACTCAATTTTTGTAAGAAATGTATTTTTATAATTTTTATGACAAAGATATATTTTATTTTGTACTATTAAAATTTATTTCTAGCTAACGCTACACTTAATAATTAATTTTATGTACAAATTACACATTATAACATAACTTTATATCCATTTAAACTATCAAAACACAAATACTTCTACTTTTTTTTATTATGGCCGACCCCCCTGGTTATTCAAGTGATCAAATTGACTTTTGATACTAATGTACTCCTACACATGTTTTAAGTAGATATTTACTACTACATCAATTATTAACCAAACTAAAAACACATAGTAGTTCACTTTCAAAAGGTGAAGAACAAGCATAACTCTTTCATTTTTTTCTTCATTGTTCGGCCATATCAAGATCACAAAAGGAAATCCATTAATTTTTCAAGATCAAGTAACTTCACAAGTTCATGTAGTGATCTATGTTAAGGTTTTGAAATAAAAACCTATAGATTAATTAGGTTTTCATCATCTTTTTCACATAATCATTCAAGTAAGCATTTCATGATCTTCATAACTCTTTCATATTCATTTTTATGTTATTTCATCATTTTTGCAAGAAAACATGCAAGTTACATGTGAATCTATACCACTTTTGTTGTTTTTATTACTTATTATGAAATATAATTATTCAAATAATAATCCCTTGTAACATATCATTTTTGATGATGTCTAGAAACCCATGACACCCTAATAAGGTGTATGGTAGGTTTAGAATAGCTTTGGCGTTGGTTTGAAGTGGTTGGAATAAGTTTTACGCGAGAAAAATACATTTCGACAACTATATAAAAGGGTCTGATCGTTTTTGTTAAATCTGGAAATTTTGACAGTTTGTAAAATATTTTGGGCTAGATATTCAGAAAATATACTTTAAAACGAAAACGTGGCCGCTTGAACGGGTTAAAACGGAGTTATAACGAAGAAGTTATGCTATTTTCAAGTTTAACGACGAAAACTATATTTTCCAGAAAATAGCATGCTGTCCAGAATTTTTACGAGTCAAAAACGAGTTTTAAACATTGTCTGAATGAGTCGACTTATCAAAAATATATTAGTATATATTATCACGATTCCGAGGATATATAAAACGTAGAAAACGGACTTATAACGACTAAGTTATTCACATTTTAAACAAGTTGTCGTAACTTTTATTACAAGTATAACATATATATTTTCTAATAGCCAAAATTACGGCCGCGAATGACCATGTTGAGGGTCGTTTTTAACATCGATGGAATACTTTTTATAAAATGATGTCTTCTAGTAAAAGTAAGTTCGCCTAGCCTATTTTCCAAAATGTCCAACCGTTCGTCAAACGGAGTTGTAACGAATAAGATACGGTCACTCAAACTTTGCCGAAAACTACCCTTAAACAATATTTTTGGTACAAGTATCCTACTTCACCTATGTTTTTTTCCATGATCGAGACCTCTATGATGAAAATTTAAAAGCTAAGACTTTTAGATAATGCTACAAGCTTTCCAAAACCATTGAGTTTGTTTCCTAACACTCGATGTTCACTATTTCACTACTAGCTTTTCGAGGTCATTTACTCACTTTCACAAATTATCAAAGTATATTGTTTTGCGACGAAAAGCTATAAATTCTTGATAAATCACTAAACGACTATCGTAGGAGGTTGTTTCAACGTAAATACTTGTAAAGTATTTTATAATACGACGAGATGTCATAAACATATATTTTGACGATAAACATTATTTTCAAATGTACAAGTGGTATGGATTTCATATGAGTTTGCATGCACGACATTGTTTCATGATTTACATTAGAACATATCATTCATAATAGGTCACGGTTAGAGGTTGCGCCTCATTTCAGTATTGCCATTATATCATCATGATCATTGCAATAGGTGAGTTTTCATAGCCCCGATTTATTCAAGCTTATACATTATTTCAAACCTACGGGGGAGAATACATTGCACATCATTTTTATACGAGCCCAAGTATGTTCAAATTCATTTACATTGCTTAAGTTACCTCATTGCCAATTGAATGTCCCAATTTCATAATCATGAACCGTTAATTTCGAAGAAGCGGTGAGTGGATAGATCTATCGGGGTGACTCCTCCATCCGTGTTGGTGGTCCCAATCGTCAACTGATGCGTCTCATTTTATCATCATTGAGTTGTTTGGCAAAACACTGGGGCTTAACATCGTGAACAGTCTAGCTTCGTGTCATGTGCTTAAGCAATTGTACAATTTTTGTGACATATTTGTCATACATAACTTATACTTGCGTTGGTCATATAAAACATTTTCATAAACTCTATGAACTCACTCAACCTTTGTGTTGACACTTTTAGCAATGTATTTTCAAGTAACTAAGGCATTCACTTCATGGCACGCATGTGGACATATCATAGAGTCATGTGACGACGCGTCTCACTTGGGTTTATGTACTTTAAAACATCGTTTGGATTGTAACGAACTTATTTCCGCACATGTCGATTTTCATTTGGGACCTATCTTTTGTAAACTCTGAAAGTTTTAATATATCAAACGATGTGCTTTTCAAACGACACTTTAGGTCGTTCAATATAACTGTGATTGTGGTGCTATGACAGTCATCCCCCAGGAATTTCATTCCGCTGCAAAACAGGTAATTTGGGGGTGTGACATAGCTCTCGCCAAATAAAACACAAACAGTTGACTACGCCGTGCACAAAATTCCCACCAAAACAACATCATTAGCAAGTTGAAAACATGAATTCAAATATAAATACATATCCTTAACGAACTCTAAGACTCTAAAGACGCTCGAAAAAGTTTGGAACTCTAAAATATAAGTACAGATATAAGAACACACTTCCATTTTGCTACAAACAAATAAAACACACCTTATAGCACTTATCGTTATACATAGCTAATAGCGCTAGTAAACTCCGACATGTTGCCCAAAACAACAACATATGAACAACATTAGTATATAAAAACAAAAACCTAACTGAGGTCAATCTGGCAAAGAAACCTTACTACCATTTTATACACCATAAAAAATAAAATAAAAAAACCCTCGGTGATTGTTACAGACAAATAAAACACAAATTATAGCACAATTACAACGATAGATTTTACAGAATGTATAAAATCAACATTCATAACCACATATAAGACTCTAAAATAATCTAAAGACCATGAACGAAAACTAAAACACAACTTGTACCATATTATATAAAATCAACAATCATGATCACATACGAGGCATATCACAGAGGTTAAATTAACACAAACACATATCTACCAACCTGTTAATAGAAATAAGTCGTAAAAACGTTTATTTATATTTTACGATCTTCTAATGTTTTGTCGATAACAAACATAAAATAATTTTAACGAAACAAATAAAATACGTAAATGGTTTGAGCCAATAGTTTACTAACACACTCACGTTTTCATATAAAACACTAAACAAAGTAACAGTGTTTTCATGTTATAGTAATGCATATGTATAACAACTAGTGTTTACATAATGGGTATATATACACATACTTAGTATGTATTGTGTTGGGTAATATAATGGGTAGAAGTCTAAGTATTTGACCCATTGACTAAATACATTGAATGTAGTTGGGTAAAGCCCAAAGTCCATAACCCATACCCATGGAGCATGATCCATAACCCATGACCCATTGCATGACATCATGCATAAGTCATAATGGGTATTATCCATAACCCATGGAGCTAACCCATGACCCATTGACTAGATGCATTGCATCTTCTAGATACATTGTATCTATGTGGATACCCATGATCCAAAGTCTATGACCCATGACCTATGATCCATGACCCATAACCCATTTATGGGGAGCGTCCTACGGATTCCCATAAATACACTGGACGGATCTCTCAAGCAAGGGATCCGTGGAATAGTAGTGATTTTTTCTCTATAAATAGTGAGCCATTTCCTCATTGTAACCCACCCCTTTCACACACATTCTCTGTTAGTGTTGTAAACTCTCTAACCTCAGATCCAAATGATCTTTCTATGTAGTTTTGTTTTTGTGTGATTCTCTAGGTTCCTCTTAAAGGCGATATCACCACCTCTTGAAGTCGAGCAAGCTCAAGTCCATGGGTTGCCAAGCTTCGTCATCATCAAGACTACTGATGTTATCTTGTTGATAGTTCTTTCCTCTCTCATTAGAAGTGTTGTGTCGAAGACATAGGCGAAAGATGTCTAAAGGGTCAAGACGAAGGCATTAGTGAAAGGTGTCGAAGATCCGTGTCAAAGGCATTAGTGTAAGGTGCCGAAGATTCGTATCGAAGGCATTATTGGAAGGTGCTGAAGATCCGTGTCAAAGGCATTAGTGAAGAGTGCCTAGGAGTCGTGTCAAAGGCATTAGTGAAAGGTGCCTAGGGTGTACATCCGATATGGTGTATCGATGTACAAGATAGATTAGTATTGGGTCAAACGATATTGATATCCTTGTTGATGTTGTTATAAGGAGTGGATCTCCTTTGGGATAG
This sequence comes from Chrysanthemum makinoi, assembly GCA_910596185.1. NCBI lineage: Eukaryota > Viridiplantae > Streptophyta > Magnoliopsida > Asterales > Asteraceae > Chrysanthemum > Chrysanthemum makinoi. The sequence goes on from OU343222.1 coordinate 274,124,516, forward strand.
GTGTTGTGTAGTGTTGGGTAGTAGTTCCTCATTTGTAATGGAACTCGGTATCTAGCCTTGTATCGGATAAAGTGTAGGCGACGTTGAGATAGGTTTGGTTCTACCTCGTGGAAGAACTCGGTGTTTAGCCTTGTACCGGATAAAGAGTAGGCGACGTTGTGAAGGCTTCTCTGCCACAAGGAGTTTGTGTTGTGTAGTGATTACGAACTCTCGAGTAGGTGACTCGGGGAGTGGAGTAGGGCAAGGAAGGTGTCCTTGTAGTCGAATCACTATAAATACTCACGTTATGGTTTTGTGCTGCTTACTCTTTATCTTTACTTCACTTATGTATATGCTTATCTATCAACATCCAACACACACATTTAAATAGATTGACATAAGTCAATCAAAATAGTTTAAAACGAAGTTTTAATCGGTAAAACTATTCAACCCCCCTTCTAGTTTTCCACACAATCCACTAACATTATACAAACTAAAAAAAAGGCATTGCATGTTGCCAAAAACAACAACATCCTTCTAGGTTTTTTTGACTTAATTTTTGATAATTTTTGCATATTCAGGCTACACTTTGTGTTCCCGAGGCTTTAGATCTTTTGCATGTTTTTGATTGCAAATGCATTGCTGGCCATATTAAGAAGGTACAATTTTTAACCACAACATTTCATTTTTTATTGTCTATCTTTGTAAGTATATGTAATCGACATGCACGACCACATATAAAACTAAAAAAGAATCGAAAAAGCATAAACGGCAACTAAAACACTCATATGAGACTATCAAAGAGCTTAAACTAACACAAACACATATCCACCAATCCACTAACACCATACAAACTAAGAAAAAGGTACGTCATGTTGCCCAACCCAACAACATAAACACAAAATTACGATTAAAAAAAAAAACCCCAACTCAAGTCAATTTCGCACCAAACCTTACTAACATTTTGCACAACCAAAAAAAAGGAAAAAAAAACCTCAATGACCGTTATAGCCAAATTTACAATGACTAGCTATACAAAGTGTATAAAATGAACATGCATGACCATATATAAGACAATACACGAACCGAAAGACCATGAACGACAACCAAAACACAACTTGTACCAGACTATATAAAATCAGCAATCATGAGCACATATCAGTCCTATCACTAAGCTCAAACTAACATAAACACATATCCACCAATACACAAAGGAAAATGATTGAGAGGCCTAAATGTGTTACTAATCTTATGCCTAAATGGATGTGTAAGTTGTTTATGGGTTTGTGAAGAAGTGGGGTCATGTGTTGTCATCAATAGGATGTTGACACACAAGATTAGGCATACCAATTAGGCAGGTCAATCAATGCTTATCCACAAATACCATACAAATTAAAAAAAAAAAAGGTACGCAATACTTCTACCTAGATCTTTGAACCACCGAAATCACGAAACAATCGCCACTCCTTCAGATCTAACCTAGCTTATTAGAGAGACGAGGGTTGCATATATGTTAATACTCTGAGCATCTGAGAACTGAAGGTTTAGAAACGTAGCATTAAAGAAGACACGTATACTAACATGCCTAGAATATAACGAAAACGAGCCGAGAACCTAAACATAAAGACCCAGTTTACAACCCAAAAACCAAAATGGCCCAACAAAGAACCAAACGACACCACCAAAACAACAAAGAGATATGTGATACAACAAAACGACGTCGTTTAGTCCATTTTGCACCAAATGGCGTCGTCCGCACACCTAATGTATAATAGAGTACTTAATCACAGTTAATTTAATTCTCTCCATCCACTCGTTTATTATTCTCATAATAAATATTTCTTTTTATTTGTGATGCACCAATGTAACCATTTAGGCGTTACTTACCGGACGCGATTCACTTATATATTATTAAATATTTAAATATATATATAAATATATAATATATAATATATGTGCACATTATTCTTTCAAGAAATTGGAGGAAATAGAAGAATTATAATTTGCAAGTCAAAATCACATAATATATCAGATGTGATATAACACTAATTTGTAAGTTCGAACACGCAACATGTTATCGTAAATTGAGCATTAGTATTTGTGTATACTTCAAATAATTCATCATTTTTAGCATTGAAATATAAAGATCTTTAAATATAATTTTTGAATAACCAAATCAATAGAGTTAATTTATAGAATTTGTAGAAAACATAAGATTTTTTTTAGTCAAACTAGTTTGATGTATCATATGTGATATAACACTAATCTGTAAGCTCAAACACGACATATTTATTTGTATAAAACTCCAAAAGATTCATTATCTTTTGCATTAAAAAATACACATCTTTATCTTTCCAACATTATATCACACATAAACCGATAACTTAACTATCGAAAAACCAAATCAATGAACCGAAAAACTGAACAACCCAAAAACCCATAACACCCCTACCCAAACTACTAGAATATATCACTTCTAACAACCGAATCTGTAACTAATACGATGTTCAAGTTATTTTATAGGCGGCGTAAAGTTGCATAGCATGTACAATGTATTTAGCAATATATTGCTGTCGGTATAACACTAGAAAGATAAAGGTACATTTTACGTACTTTAAACGCGTTACAGAAACACTACATTCGTTGGGTCCCCATTTGATAATTGTGTTTGGTGGATATCATTTTCATATTTTTCTTTTCATAGTTCCTAAGTTTTAAGGATAAGAAAATTTTAAAAAATTTTAAATCAATACAATCCAGATTGATTGTTACTCCTAATCGGTTTTGGCCGGCCTTCTGGACCTCCTTCTCTCATATTTTTTTGTACTTTTCTTTTCTCACAATAAAAGCCCTTACTCACAGATCTGTCGTCTCCCATCTTCGCCGCCGTTATGTGCCGCATTGCCACCGCTATCTTCTCGCCGATCCGTTACCATCCGGCCTCTTCTCGCTAGATCTGTTGTGGTCCACATCGATGGCTTTGCCGCCTTGGGTTTCGACTTTAGATCTATTTGGTTTAGGTCCTGGCTCCTTTAAGGATGCCGTTTTATCTTCTATATATGTTTTATGTACTTTATGTATTTTTGTCAAGCTACATCTTTATATGGTTGTGTACCAAAAGCTCACCTTGGTGATTCCCCCCACCTTTGTATGGTGTTGTTGTAGGTCTGTTACAACTATTATGGTGTATGTCTTGCTTTGACTTAACTTGTTACCTTGTGTATTTTGTTTGGCAAGTCGGTTTTGATTTTGCCCGTCATATTCGATGTAACTTGTTGTATTCAAATTACCTCTATTTGTGAGGAGTGAAATGTTATCTCTGTTTAAAAAAAAATTGATTGTTACTCTTTACAAAAAGACGTTATTAATTACTTTATTTTTCTAATAGAAGATAACATAAATGTGTGACCATTAAATATAAAATTTACAAAACACTTTGTAGTCTTTGAAAGTTTTGAAATGAGATAGCTTTCTCCCTAAAGCGGTCTCCAGATGACCATATTCAACGACAACAAACTTACCTCATATATGATATAACTGGATCTTTTGTAGAAATAGAAAGCTTCATCTAAATCAGATCGAGTAGTTCGATAATATTTTGTTTAACTGATTATAGCTATGTGTTCCTAGCATCCTTCCAGGTTGCTCCACTATCAATAGATTTTCCGCTAAAACGTTCACGCAGTTAATGTCAATTGTATTATACAGTCTATTAGTTTACTTTTATCCACGTTGCCAACAACTAATGGAATTAACTAAATTCAATACTAAGAAGCTTGCAGTGTCGGGGATTTTAGTGATGCTAGCTTTATAAGTGGGTGTTTTTTTTTTGAATGGCTATAAGTGGGTGTCATACTATCAAAAAATAAAATAAAATAACATAATCAGTTTACAATTAATGACGATTAGTAGTGAATATATTCCTATCTAAGGTAACTTGGATATTGTACATATGTAAATATTACATAGCAGAATATTTCTAAGTTCATACAGAATACTATATAATATATTGGAAAAGGCATGAAAATGGCATCCAATAACTACTAAGTGCTCAACAACGATTGAAAATGGTTTTGAAGACCAACTGTAAATGCTCAAAGTAGAAAGAATATTAGGAACTTATTCAATCAATAACCATCGTCTGTGTGTTGATCTTTACACATATATCTTTAAACTAATAGCACTAGTTGATTTTGATTTCTCAACTCTCAAATGTCAACAGATCGAATCATGAACCTAAACCGTCCGTTTATTCTATTTATTGACAATATTTCACTTGCACATAATTCCATCGATTGTTTTATAATAACTAGAGCTTACACTTAAAGGTTTTGCTTGATAGCTTGGATATAACGATAAGAAATATTTCTATCCAGTATATAGAAAGCGTTTCTATCTATCCCCAATTCGATAGTAAGATGTTTATGTTTACATTACTTGTAGCTAATAAAACTTGAGTGATCATACAACTTGCATTTTCTACTTTATAATCTGGTTATTTGATGTCTAAATTTTGTCGTTATTCATAACGTTCTAAATGTTTGAACGTATGATATCATTGGCTGCAACACCTACACTACCAAGATAGCGGATATTAGTTGTATTTCATTCTTAGCTTATAATATTGAATAATATGGATAGATATAACTCATTCTCTCTGAAGAGTTATGTTGATCTACAATATATCACCTTCATTAGGCGTCGTTGAAGTGGTATAAGTTTTATTGCATTTAGTAGTAACAACGTCCTATTGTTTTCAACCGCCACCACAGTGGCTTAGGGGTCGGGTATTCCCATGTACTCAAGGGGTCATACTTTAGAAACTGCAGAAATCTCTACGTATACATCCTGTTAGTCCGTGTACACCCTAGTCAACGACTCACCCTCCTCCACTGTAATAAACCTCATCTGTTTTTTAATACTATATGATTTTAATTTTTTCAATGAATAAGCCGGATTATCATTCATCAATTTATATATTAGAAGATGATGTTTGTTGCATTAATTTTGCTTATATTTTTTCGCCTTTTGTTTCATCTAAAGATGACAAATTTTTTTGCAGGTAAAGTGGTTGCTTAACGGTGTAATGGATTGGCTTGGCGGAATCTTTGAAGGCACTTCCCATGAGCTTTCAGGAAGGCAGTATAATCGTAGATATGAAGAGAATATAACCCCCTTTGGAACTTATTCCTCTTTGTCATGGGTAATTATTAATTAGTCTAATTTCATGTCAATTGAGGTGATTTGATTATTGTGCCATAACGATGTTTGATCTCTGCCATGAATCAAATCTTGGTACCTTTCTTGTATTGTTAACATAGTTACTTATATATTGTTGGTAAACTGTTTGAATTCACAGCCTGAGATTGAGGACTTTGATAGAGTAATTGCAGTATCGCTTGCAGATGAGGGAAAAAGAAAACCTTCAATCAGTAAGTGATAATATCCCCAATCAGTTAGCTAGATTCCTAATTTATATAACTGTATATATTTTCTATTATCATATTATGAACAGGATTACTTACTTACCTTATTTCATTGGAACCATTAAAAAAATAGGCAAATTGCACAAAAATGTACCCAACTTATACCCAATTCCAATATAAGGTACTCCACTTTTTTTTCCCAATTTAGTGTTTAACTTTTTTAGTTGTATGTTAGACGATTATGTTAGCAGTTACCACCATTCACCATACTTCATTTAACTTCCGCTATTTTTTTAATCTCGTTTATAATCAAATTCAACATTTTAATGGAAATGAGATTAAAAAGAAAAACTAGCCGGAATTTGGTCGGAGAAGATGAAGTATGGTGGTGGTAACCTGGTAACTTATAAATCGTCTAACATTGCAACTAAAAAAAAGTTGGGTACATTAAATTGAGAAAAAAAAAGTGAAGTACGTTAGATTGAAATTGGGTATAAGTTGAGTACATTTTTGTGCGATTTGCTCTAAAAAAAATTATTTAATTGGACCATGTTCAGATAATTTTTCTATAATTTGTACTCTTTAACTCTCTCTTATTGTTTCTAATTTTCTGTTGACAAATCTGAAATGGAATCTGTATGGCAGATAATTCTCGTTTAAAAGAAGACGAGAATCTTGCAAGGGCTCTACATAAAAGCCTAAATGTTGAGTCTCCAACCAGGAATCAGAATGTGAATTGGAATGGAAATATGCATCAACATATACCATTACCATATTCTACAGGAGTTAGGTAAATTCTTTTCTTTATTTAAAAAACGCTTTGAGCATGTAGTGAAAAAAAGTTGCACATAAATATGTTTAATCATGTTCATCACTTTGCATCTTTATTTTTTTTGGTAGGATTTGTGCCGGTTGCAATCGTGTGATTGGTCCTGGACGAGTTCTAAGTTGCATGGGTGCTATTTGGCATCCTGAATGTTTCAAATGCCGTGCATGTAACCTACCAATTGCTGATCATGAGGTAGTAAAATCAAATCCTTGTTACTCGATATATATGTTATATAGTCTTCATAAGGCTGCTATGCTAATTTGGATGTGTTTTCTCTTATGTAGTATTCATTGTCCGGAAATTATGCATATCATAAGTCATGTTATAAAGAAAACTATGGTCCGCGGTGTAATGTTTGCCTGAACTTTGTAAGAATATTCTCTTTCCCCTCATATAATTGCAGTCTTTAGAATCTCCCATCATATTTAGAATAGTTCATATTTGATATGTATCATTTCTAACCCTGTTTACAGTTTAGGACAAATGCTGCTGGTCTTATTGAATATAAGGTACATCCTTATTGGGGTCAGAAATACTGCCTGTTTCATGATCGTGACGGGACTCCTAGGTGTTGCAGCTGTGAGCGAATGGAAGTAAGTTTGATTATTATCATGGTCCGCACTCGTATTTTGTAAATTCAGTAATATTATGACTAAACTAGCAAATACATGCCATTTTCAGCCAAGGGATACACAATATGTTGCACTTAATGATGGTCGAAAACTGTGCCTGGAGTGTCTTGATTCGGCTGTCTTGGACACTACCGAGTCTCAACCCCTCTATCATGAAATACAACAATTTTTTGAAGGTTTGGATATGAAAGTGGACCAAAAGATTCCGTTGCTTTTGGTTGAGAGGCAAGCACTAAACGAAGCCATGAATGGAGAAAGTAATGTAAGAAAAACATTTGTATGTATATTAAACAAGGAGGTTTTGCAAGTCCAGTTTTTCAATTTTCGTTTTCTGTTTCATCAGGGCCATCACCACATGCCTGAGACCAGAGGATTGTGCCTTGCTGAGGAACAAACTGTCACAACCGTAGGCATTTTTTATTTTTTCTTTTCCCAGACTAGGATTGATTATACTAGTTTTGTTAAATGTTATCCCGCTGGCAGGTTTTGAGGCAACCAAGAATTGGGATAGGAAATCGAGTACCAAACATGAGAACAGAGCCATATAAGCTGACTCGTCGCTGTGAGGTTACAGCAATTCTCATTTTATATGGCCTTCCAAGGTATTGTTACTCGTCACTCATGAGATGTCTTGCCTATAGATTGCAGCAGTTTCATTGTTTTTTATTACTATTTTAGCTGTAAATTACTAATTACTGCATACAGGTTATTGACTGGATCGATCTTAGCTCATGAAATGATGCATGCGTGGCTGCGGCTTAAAGGTTCAAATCAAATTCCTGTACTCAAAGGTTCTAATAAAAGTACATGCACATATACTCGAACTTGACCATTTTATTTTATTCTTTTTCTTTCCATTCAAGGCTATCCAACTCTCAGGCCAGATGTTGAAGAAGGAATCTGTCAGGTTCTAGCTCACATGTGGTTAACATCCCAGATATCATCCATATCGAGTCAAAGTACTGCACCCTTAACCGTGGCTACATCATCTAGGACAGGGAAAAGGTCTCCATTTGAGAAAAAGCTTGCAGAGTTCTTTAAACACCAGATTGAATCTGATATGTCCCAAGTATATGGAAATGGTTTTAGAGTTGCCAACCGGGCTGTGCTTAAATATGGTCTTCAAAAGACTTTGTACAACATACGATCAACAGGGAGCTTTCCATATTGAACAAGTTCTATATGTTATATCTTTCGTTAGCGTATATCAAAAGAACATTTCCCTGTAACCGGCCTGTAGAACTGGGTCTTCTGTAATATTTACGTACTACTGTACTAGTGAAATCCAATAAAATTTCATCTCTTTTTTATTGAATACCAACTTACTGGGTGTTTGGGATTTGCTTGTTAATCTTTATATATGGCCATTTCTTTTTCCATTTCTCCCTCTAACTATTGTGTCTTTTCTCTTTTTGAGTTCTAGCATCACCAGTACTCCATAGAATGATCATCAAATTTCGTAATAATGGAACCAATTAATTCCCATATACTCAAGATCCATATACCCTCTAGTACCACGACCCTCGATGTGAGACATAGGCCATTATTGTCACTTACATTACACTAAAAAAAATGTTTTCCCACTAAAAAAAATGTTTTCCCACTAAAGAGGCTATATTGGACCATTAAGGTTATAAGAACTTGCTGTAGATTTGTATATACTTAGACTTAATATGTATTATTATTTATATATAGGCTACAGGCCCAAAAGACTCTATAATAGAGGCCTGCATGCATAGATAATCTGGGCCAAAGGCCAACATGCATATTTAGACAGTTAGGGTAGTTATTTACAGTTAATGTCGGTTGTAGACAGTTATCATGAAAAGGTATGTTTGCTATGAACCATTATCCTTTTCATTGTACCTGTTCACCAACTATAAATATGTAGAAACTTTGTAAATTATTATAAGAATACATATTACCCTATATACAGTTCTGTGTTGTTTACTTTGTGTTTTATACCATATTTGACTCAATTTTACCCACTTAAAAATTGATTGCCAAACACCCTGTCTGCAAGCATGGTAAACTCAAATACATTCTTGGAGGCAAAGTGGCGTGATAGGACCATTCACAAAGACCACGACTTACAGTGGCATCAGAGCAAATTCCATGGGAAGCCGCCAAGAAAATTGTCACAGACTGAGTTCTTGGAGAGACAAATAAAAAGGGAAAGAGAACAGAGGATTGGCAGATGTATGAGACAGATAACAAAAGATTGCAGAATCATGTTAAAGAAAAAACTAGAAGATATTGAAGTCTTCAATTCATCACTTCCAGAAAATAAATACATGAATTACAATTGCTTTTACTGCAACCAGAATGGACATATAATGAAAACATGTCCAACCAAGAGCAAGGATGATAAAGCACGTACTCAAGACATCTCTGGTGGAATCATGGAAGGAAACAAGAGTAACCAACTTCAATCCGAATTCACTCTAGACAAGAACAAGATCTTGTGTTTCAAATGCAGACAACATGGACACTTTGCAAAAAAAATATCCACCGGAAAATCAAGACCATCCCAAAGTAAGTCTTAAATACCCAGAATTTATTAACTTCCAAACAAAGGGTATTGTCAAAGGGACAGATAAGGATGGTTGGGATGATTTCTGGTATGTAAGCATTAAATCAGACAAACACTTAACATCCAATTTCAAGTTATTCTCAAACTTTAAGGAAGAATTTTTAGTTGAAAAATTAGAGGGTCAGAAAAAGTTGTTATTCACATATGGTATGGGGGAAATCCTGATTAAAGATGGAAGCAATGGTTACTTGATTCCAGGGGTACACTATGCCCCTGAAGTCACTCTCAATATCCTCTCAATAAACCTTTTGAAACAACAAGGTATTAATGTCATCTTTGAGGAAGATAAATGCATTTTAGAATACATGTTCAAGAACCAACAAGGACAGAATATGGATGAAGATAAGATGAGACAAAGGCACAATGATTATCAAGATGATTATTTTGAATCATTGAACAAGGAAAAAACAGATAAGGAAGAAGAGTTGCCATGGTATTTGGAAGACACAAATACATCAGAGGTTCACACTTTTCAAGAATTTGTCGCCTTTCTGAATTTGATCAAGAATAATGATGTGATAAGCAGGGGGTGGGATATCTACAGGGAAAGATTTGGTAAGGTCCTCAAATGGTTTTTTAACCATTATTTGAAAAGACCACTCCCTGGAACAATACCACCAATTATTCATGGAGTCCCTATACGTCTTTTTGATCTCTATAAACTAATAGATTGTATGGGAGGCTACCTTAGTGTGCACTTTGGCCTACAATTTGGTGCACTTCCAGAATTACTTGGACTAACAAGATCTGATGTAGAAGAAATAAGGAAGTGCTACATCAATTACCTTGATGTATTTATCTCTTACTACAAAACAGCTAGAGCACCAGAACATCCTATGAAAGGAGGAGAAGACTCAAGTCTTGAAGAATACCAATGGAATATTGGTGAGAAGGGTGCACACATTGCTGTGGAAAAAGGGGAAGGAGAAGCTTGAGCACTTCGGGATCAAGTTAGAGGAAGAAGAAGATAGCAAGCAACAACAAACTGCATACTATGGGAATTCACAGATCACATGCTGCAGATGCCAAGATTTTGGACACTATACTTTTGAGTGTCCAACCAATAACAAAGAGAAGGATCAAATCAAGATTTCATCTTACAAAGAACCGTCTACATCAAAGCTTTCAGAGTAGGACTCATATAGCACATCAAGTGAAGATTTCATTGTCACTTGAAGAACAACATCAAGCCCTTATGACCTTAAGGAGGAGAATATTGGACTATTAAGGTTATAAGAACTTGCTGTAGATTTGTATATACTTAGACTGAATATGTATTATTATTTATAGATAGGCTATAGGCCCAAAAGACTCTATAATAGAGGCCTGCATGCATAGATAATCTGGGCCAAAGGCCAACATGCATATTTAGACAGTTAGGGTAGTTATTTACAGTTAATGTCGGTTGTAGACAGTTATCATGAAAAGGTATGTCTGTTATGAACCATTATCCTTTTCATTGTACCTGTTCACCAACTATAAATATGTAGAAACTTTGTAAATTATTATAAGAATACATATTACCCTATATACAGTTCTGTGTTGTTTACTTTGTGTTTTATACCATATTTGACCCAATTTTACCCACTGTAAAACTGATTACCAAACACCATGTCTGCAAGCATGGTAAACTCAAATACATTCTTGGAGCCAAAGTGGCATGATAGGACCATTCACAAAGACCACGACTTACAGGCTAATGCCATTATAACTAACAAAAATAAATTGTACACCATGTGGTTAACAAATACTCCATCCGTCTCAAATTTATTATTGATGAGTGTCTAAATACTCATCATTTCGTTCACATTTAAGCTACAAAAATATCTAAAAACATACAAATATGCTTCATAAATACTGGAAATATCTCCAAATTATGTTTTTAGGTATTAAAGTGCAAAAGGGATGAAAACTGATGAAAAACATGCAAAACATAAATAATTTACAGTTTCAGTCCCTGAACTTTGATAAATTGGCAAATCTAGTCCCTGGTTAATCAAAACTTGTAAAAATATCATTTTAGGTCCTTGGGATTCACAAGTTGTTCAAAATAATCCTTTGAAGTTTAAAATCACAAATTTACAACTTTGGTCCCTCAACTTTGCAAAAGTGTCAAAATTAGTCCCTAAGGTTTTAAAAAAGAAAATAATCAAAATAAACCTTATACTATTTATAAATGGCAATATTGGTCCTTATGATAAAATTTTGGAAAATTACAAGTTTAACCCTTCAAGTTTCTAAATTGATGATTTGGTCCCTAAGGTTTAAAATAATGAAATTTATACTTGTGGTCCTTGTACTAATGGTTAATTGCAGGTTCAGTCCTTGAAAACACTTTGGGAGAATTACAATTCCAGCCCCTTAACTTTGCTCAATTTACAAAATTGGTCCTTGGGCTTGTTCACTAATAAAACCAACCGGACCCTTTTATTTAATAAACCAAAGTCCAAATCCAATCCACTAAACCCAGCTATGGCCCAATCTCCTCAGGCCCAAAACCAAAACCCGACCCACCCACGTTTAATAAATAAAACAGGCACCCCGCTTTTTCCTCTTCTTCTTCCACCTCCTTCACTCCACCTGTAACTGCCACTTGCACCCTCCACCTTGCACTTCCAGCTCACCCTTTATCCTACCCACTCTCCACCACCTCTGTCAGCCTAAGCCCCCCACAATAAATGCCATTCCCACCCCATTTTCACTGAAATACCACTCCTACCCACGGTTTTGAGCAAAACCACCCCAACTTGGTCTAAACTTCACCAAACGTGTCCCCTACACCTCCACAATGTAACAAGAATCCTTAATTGCTCTGGAACTGCCTCAATTACACGTGGAGCATTTTGGCGCCAAAATGGATTTAAACGAACAAGATGAGTTAGACTCAATCAATGGCTGTGATTCGAAGTGGGAAAGTATCTGGAAGCTAGTGGGATGCAAAAGAGTGATAAATACAGAAGAAAGGAGAAGAAGAGAGATATCATAATTTTAACTTAGTTTATGATCAATCGTAGTTAATCAAAGTAGTTTGTATCATTAGTGTAATTGTCATTTACTTTTCTCAGATGTTAATTACCTTTGCTAAAGTGTAATAAACAATCTTGGTTACCCATTTTCAATCTATCTTAATGTCCAGTCATTTCAACTTTGTCCCATTTTCATTACTTGTCATTTAAATTCTGTTGATACTTGTTGATTAGAGGATCTTAACAAACACTACTTAGCTCTTTGTAAGCTATTGCAAGCTTGTAGAAACTCTCAACCAAAGAATAATCAATATAAAAGGAAAACACAAAAAAAGAAATCAATAATTTAATATAGAAGTTATCTGTGAAGAAGCTTGGAGCAAAGTATATTCTGGATTGCTTTGGTATTAGAGCTTAGTGGTAAGCATATAGGAAAGGTTCTCAGTTCTTGGTTCTCAGATTTTGGCCTTGATTCAAGTTGTAAGCAATTTCTTGATTTTGTCATTTTCTGTATTAGTTCTTAATTTAGCTTAATTTCTCTTGATTCATGCTTAGTTGATGTTTGTTAGTGATATTATAACTTAAAATTAGTAGGTTGTTAGTTGAAAATCTTAGTTGATAATAAGTTTAGTTAGACAGTCAAAATTAGCTTAGTAGTGATTCATAGTTTATAGTTGTTAATTTCTGTGTAATTGTGTTCATTTGATCTAAGTTCATCTGTATCAAGTGTTAGAATTCAGTTTCATGCTCTAAATCTGTATTGAGTAACACTAATCTAATAAACAGTCCTGTTTAGGGGTGTTTGGATCAAGCTGCCATACTAGGTATATGCATGTTATTGTGCTTTATTCTTGTTTCTGCATGTTTATTTAGATCACACTAGCTCAGTTCTGTCATAATATTTTGGTCTTATTAGTATAAAAGTCAAAATAGGTCTTAATCTAATCCATATGTTTAACTGTTAGGATTATTAGTTCCATAATCACCATACTAGCTTAAAATCTGATAACCTAGCTTATTTTCACCATATCATAGCTTAATATAACTTAAGTAATAAGTAAATTAGGATCAAAGCTCAGAGAAGTCAACTTAGTAGTTTAACTTAAAAAGTCAAATTTGCGTTTACTTACACGATTTTTGAATAAACTTTGGATTTAAATTGTGAACTTGTTAATTGATATTAGGACTTGAGCTTGTAGGTTTATATAGTCTTATTGCTGATCTCCTTGTTACTATTTTTCATAATTTTTATGCTAGCTTATTAAGAGCTTAATTAGTGCTTAACTTTTGGTGATTCTTCATAAACCTCCCCTGTGCACAGGTTTGACACCCACTTTCACAAGCTACCATAAGCTTGTTTATTGAGTGTTGGTCTGAGTATTTTGGTTGTTTGTGATGCCCATGTGGCTAGTTATCTGAAATAAGTGCTTATTTGCTTTTGATTGCTTATTTGGTCTGCTTATTCTTTGCTTAAACTTGTGCCATCAAATAAAACTAAACTCTGATCATCAAGTAAACAAGCAACTTCACAAGCCCATCATAAGCTCATCACTGAGCTTTGGCTTGTGATCTTTGGCTCATTTAGAAGCTAAGCAGCTCATCTATCAAGTTCAAGCTTTATTTTTCACTCACAAAGCCTTTAACTAGGGCTGCACACAGCTTGAAGCTTGTCCATTCACTCGCTAATCGAGTGAACTCACCAACCCACCCAACTTCATAAGCCCTGCAAAAGCTACCCAGTGGTCCCCATTGGTCAAGCTTTGGTATTTTGGAATCCTTACCAACCCCACTTAGTACTTCAGCATTCAATAAGTTCTATTGAGCTTAATTCATAAGCTCAATTTGTCCACTTTGGTTGCCTGTCTAGGGTGTTTGGATCTCAGTTTCATTGGAAGTGCTTATAAGCTTATTCCAAGCTTGTTAGCCGAATCCAGTGATCCCACTTGTTCATACTTGTTAATATAATATATATATATAGTGATTATCTTTTTATTTTCTTTATTAAGCTTTTTTTAAAGCTTTTACCAAGCTTACTAGCTTATTTCACTCACTCATATAACTGAGTGAATCAGTTTGGACCCCTCACTTCACAAGCTCTTTCTGAGCTCATCAGTGGGTCCCATACCCTAAATCTTGGTTCTTCCAACCCTCCTCCTACCAGGCTTGAACCATTGACCCTTTGTTTGGCCTAGATCATAGTGGACCCCACTTGGTTTTACCTCACAAGGTTGTCCCATTTTCTGTCTCAGAATCCAATAAGCAAAGTGCTTATTTGTGTTCTGTGGCTTATTCAAGCTACTTATTTGGTTGAATCTTGTTTAATATTGTTCTCATAACTCATTGGAACCAGAATCTACCCTAGTGAACTCCACATAAGCTCATTTGAGCTTATTTCCTTCTAAGTCAACAGAAAAGTCAACTGTTTGGGCAAATAAGCACTTACAGTGCTTATTCTGGGTTTTCAAATTTGTTGTTTTTGTAATAGTTTCTTATTTTAAGTATTTTAATAGTTTTATAAAAGAAAAACCACAAAAAGCCAAAAATATTTATAGTGATAGCTTCTATTTAATAGAAACTATCTATTTTATTTTCTTTTTAGCTTATTTATAAGCACTTCTGTATTTTTATATTTTTATTAAATCTCTTTTATATTAAAGTACTTTTATATATTTTTTCTAGATTTTTCTTTTGTCATCTAATAATTTTTAGAATTAATACTAGTTTAAATAGTTAATAATTAATATTAAATAGAATAATAGTATAAATATATTTTTAGTTTTAAAATAAGTTTTATAATATTTTAGATTTTTCTAAGTTTTTATTTTATTTTTCTAGATTTATTTTACATTTTCTAATTAAATAGTGTATTAATAAATAGTATTAAATAGGTTTTAATTAATAATAATAATATAATAGTTAAATAAATAATTTTCTTTTTATAATAATTTTATTTTATTCTTAGGATCTTAAAAATATAAATTTCACATTTGTGGGGTTTATATTGATCACTTTTTACTTTTTTGTACGTTTACGTAATTTTATTTAAACGTACGTTTTAGGTTTTAAACGTTCATCATTGTAAAAATAGTGATAGCGTTTATTTAATACATTTTATCTTTTATTTCCTTTATTATACCTTGTACGTTTCTAGGGTTTTTGATCGTACTTATTAGTTGATATAACTCAATTGAGTTATTCATACTTTTAGTATTGTGACAAATCATTCATAACCCTATTCCTAATCATCCAAGCTATATAACACATTTGTTCAATCACAGGATATCACAACCTCGTTGGGGAATTAACGACCCGGGAATATAACTGTACTACCTCGGATTATTGCATTTACGGTTTCTTTAGTTTGACTTTAGTTGTTGACCATTCACAAGTGGTTGATAAATAAAGTAGGCTAGAAAACCGCGAATCAATTTTTAGGTGTGGTACTCAGTTATTGGTTCTCAGTCGTACCCGAGATACGTACTGAGCCAAAAATTCCTGTCAAAATGGCAGAAGAACAAACGATGAATGAACTTCTCCAGGCACCCACCGATGGGTACGAAGATGCCATTGTTGTTCCACCATCGTAATGAGAACTTTGAGCTTAAAACAGGGTTAATAAACCTAGTGACAGCGCGTCAATTCTATGGTTTTGATAGGGACGATCCTCACTATCACATTCGGTGGTTTAATAAAATCACATCCACCTTGAAATGTAAAACGCCCCGAGGATGCAATCAAACTTCTTCTTTTCCCGCTTCTCTCGATGGGCCCGCCAGATCCGGCTTGATAAACAACCCCTAAGTCGATTGAAACGTGGGAAGATTTAGTAGTAAATTTGTGCATAAATTCTATCCTCCTTCAAAAACCACGAATCTCCAGAATGAAATCATGAAATTCACACAACATTTTGATGAAACATTCAGTGAATCATGGGATCGTTTTAAGGAAATGCTACGCAACTGTCCTCATCATGGATTTACTGAGTTGATATATCTGGATACTTTCTATAATGGCATAAGACAAGCTGATCAAGACTCTCTTAATTCCTCCGCGGGAGGTAATTTTTTGAATCGAACAACAAAGGATGCTTTAGCCATTATAGAGAACAAAGCCGAGGTCCGTACCTCAAGAAACAAACCAGTTGTTCCCAAAGCAAGTGATTCACCTTCTACTTCATCTCCCATGACTCAAACTGTTGACAATACTCAGTTTGCTCAACTCATGGATGCTCTTAAAAATTTGACTCTTAACCAAAAGAAAGAGTCATCTAAACCAGGTGAAGTCAAAAAGATTGAACCATGTGTCACTTGTGGTGGTCCTCATGCATACTACAATCGTATCGCCACCGATGGCAATGCATTTGAAGTTGATGCTCTAGCCGGTAATTTCAATCAAGGAGGTAACCAATACCATCCTCAAGCTGAAACAAATTACCGTGCTAATAACCAAGAGGGACCATCAGGATCATATCAACCCAACAATTCAAATAGGTCTAATCCTAATCATCCAAGAGGGCATAATAACCAAAATCAATATCGTACTCAGAACAATCAAATTGTTCCTGTTCAATACCCACCCCATAGGGGAAATTCAAATTCTAACCAAGGGTATTCAGCTCCTAATAATCAAATGGTTTCGTTCCAAGAATCTCAATCTGCTGAACTAGCTAACCACATCAAGGCTACTGATGCTAAAATGAGAGTGGTTCAAAACCAAATCTCCAATTTGAAGAATGAATTTGATTCTTCAATTGCAAAGAACAATAATGAGCTGAAGAACGATCTTAAAAGTATGATATCTGATTTGGTGAAACAACTCGTTCCACCTTCCACCTCGGAAAGTCTCCCGAGTAATATCATAATCCTAGGGTGAACTCAAAGTCACTACACATAGTGATACAGCTCAAGATGGACCAACCACGGTTGTCTCAAATTCTACACCCCCAATTATTCCTACATCATCAAGAATAGATCCCACTCTTGAACGGTTTACGGTTAGAAGTTTGTCAAACAATCTTTATGACCAAAGGGCAGCTATGACTTATTCTCATATGCTTAATGCTTCCCGAAAGAGTGTACTTGACGATAGTGATGATGAGGAGGATTCCAACATCATCAAAGCTATCACCACTCGTAGTGGTGCTGCTTATGAGGGACCCTCTACTCCTATTCCACCACCGATATACGATGTGGAAAAAGAGCCCGAGGTTGCCAAGGACCAGGTGCAAATTCCTAGCCCACAAAGTACCGCAGACACGCCCAACCGCAAGTTGTCCCTCGAAAGAAAACCAAAAAAGGAGTTGTCTTTGAGACTGATGAAACTCCCGAGCCTACTATCCCTAAATCCAAACCTTTTAAGCCTACCATTCCTTACCCTTCACGCTTAAATGAGCAAGAACACCGCGAGAGGTCTAATTATCAAACGGACAAACTCTTGCAAATCTTTAAAGATTTGCAATTTGACATAAGTCTATGGATGCTGTCATCCTGATGCCCAAGTTCGCATCAACAATCAAACAGTTGTTAAACAACAAGGAAAACCTGGTTGAATTGGCAAAACTTCTCTAAATGAGAACTGCTCTGCAGTTATCTTAAAGAAGCTTCCCAAGAAGCTTGGAGATCCCTGGAAATTTATCTTACCTTGTGAATTTCGTGAATGGTTACATGCAACGCCTTGGCCGATCGGCCAAAGATCAACCCGATGCCTAATTCAGATGGAAGAAACTTTCTCTTCCTAAACTTACCCCTACCTGCATGACTCTTGAGCTTGCAGATCGTACAATATCTATGCCCCTCGGTATTGCCGAGGACGTATTTGTGAAAGTAGGGAAGTTCCATTTTCCAATGATTTGTGGTTGTTGAATTCGATGCTGATCCTAGGGTTCCTCTCATTCTTGTAAGAGGATTCCTAAGAACGGCCACGCCTTATAGATGTATTTGAGCGTCTGATTACATTGCGTGTAGGTAATGAGGCTATTACCTTTAACCATGATCAAACTTCGAAGTACTCCTCCAATTATAACTCTGCGTCGGTTAACCGAATCGATGTCATTGATGTTGCCTTACAAGAGTACTCTCAAGAAAATCTTGGTTATGTTCTTGATATGGTGAGTGGTGATCCCACTCCATTATCTCATTCCATCATTTCCGACTCTTCATCTTCCCTCACTCTGGATGAGGAAAGTGATTCTATTATGGATGAGATTGATGATTATCTCAATCTGGATACATTTCTTCCTGGTATTGATGATACCGAGAGTGATCAAGAGGAAGATCTTATTCTTCTTCTTGAACAACTGCATACCCAGAGAAAAACAATACCATCCCCTCCAAAACAACTTCATAAAGAGGAATCCAAATCAGCTTGAAAAAACGATAAAATTCCTGAGATCAAGCATAAGACCTCCCCTCCTTTAATTAAATTTCAAATTCTTAAGGAGGAAGTTCTTGTGATTACTCTCGATCTCCCTACTACCCTTCACCTACCCGGTGATTTCTCTTTCTCTTCATTCATTCGGGAGTGAAGATGTTACCTTTGACCCTGGGATATTCCATATAACATTGGTTTAGATCCAGATACTTCCCCATGGATTTTTTTTTAAATTTGTTTTTTCTCCCGACCTGTTCAGGAACCCTTTGTTACAGTTAACCGTTCACAAGCGGTTAGCTTGCGTGATAAACCTGACAGTTTGGGAGGAAATAAATCAAATCGGGGTCGAGTCCAGCTAGTGACTCGGGAATCAAAAACATTAGCAGAAACATGGGTTTTCACCCGTGTGTAACACCCTAGTGTGGGGGAGATGCCCCACATGTTGTATATAGTAAAAAAAAAATAATAATAATAATAATTGTTGTGTTTCTACACCTAGCTAGTAATGTTATCTTTTTACGTTCTAAGTTTCTATGATAACGCCGGTACTTTGAATATTGAGGACAATATTCATTTCTAAGTGTGGGGAAATTCTCAAGCGATTTGATCATAAATGTACCCTTTTAGTCCCTTTTTCCCCAAAATGGCCAAATTTTAAAATTTTTATTTAGTGGAAGTACTATGTACTAAACACAACAAATGGTAATCAGTCCACCATGTCTAACCCACATAAGGATTGGCTAATCCAAGAGCAAACGGCTCTTGGTAAAGATATCTCAAATCCGTTTATGGCTTGCAATTTGCCCAAAATTGTATGGTTCCTCAACTCGCCATATCCTAATAAGCGAATGAGTTGGCTAGCCCGCAAGATTATGGCTTGTGGTAAAGGCAGTGAAAAACCCATAATTGGTAATCAGCTCACCAAAGATAATATTTATAATTTATCTAAGAGTTGGCTAGTCCAGAAGCAAACGGCTTTTGGTAAAGACAAATCAAAACCGTTGACAGCTTGTGGTTTGCTCAAAATCACATGGTTATCAGATGGACCATAGTTCTTACTTGAACCTGAAACATCTTGGCTACTCCGTAAGTGATGGCTTTTGGTAAAGAGTTCTTTCAAATCCATTAAATCTTCATAAAATATTGCTAGGGACTAGCAATAGTTTAGTGTGGGGATTGATGAGTGTCTAAATACTCATCATTTCGTTCACATTTAAGCTACAAAAATATCTAAAAACATACAAATATGCTTCATAAATACTGGAAATATCTCCAAATTATGTTTTTAGGTATTAAAGTGCAAAAGGGATGAAAACTGATGAAAAACATGCAAAACATAAATAATTTACAGTTTCAGTCCCTGAACTTTGATAAATTGGCAAATCTAGTCCCTGGTTAATCAAAACTTGTAAAAATATCATTTTAGGTCCTTGGGATTCACAAGTTGTTCAAAATAATCCTTTGAAGTTAAAAATCACAAATTTACAACTTTGGTCCCTCAACTTTGCAAAAGTGTCAAAATTAGTCCCTAAGGTTTTAAAAAAAAAAGAAAATAATCAAAATAAACCTTATACTATTTATAAATGGCAATATTGGTCCTTATGATAAAATTTTGGAAAATTACAAGTTTAACCCTTCAAGTTTCTAAATTGACAGATTTGGTCCCTAAGGTTTAAAATAATGAAATTTATACTTGTGGTCCTTGTACTAATGGTTAATTGCAGGTTCAGTCCTTGAAAACACTTTGGGAGAATTACAATTCCAGCCCCTTAACTTTGCTCAATTTACAAAATTGATCCTTGGGCTTGTTCACTAATAAAACCAACCGGACCCTTTTATTTAATAAACCAAAGTCCAAATCCAATCCACTAAACCCAGCTATGGCCCAATCTCCTCAGGCCCAAAACCAAAACCCGACCCACCCACGTTTAATAAATAAAACAGGCACCCCGCTTTTTCCTCTTCTTCTTCCACCTCCTTCACTCCACCTGTAACTGCCACTTGCACCCTCCACCTTGCACTTCCAGCTCACCCCTTATCCTACCCACTCTCCACCACCTCTCGCACCCCTAAGCCCCCACAATAAATGCCATTCCCACCCCATTTTCACCGAAATACCACTCCTACCCACCGGTTTTGAGCAATACCACCCCAACTTGGTCTAAACTTCACCAAACGTGTCCCCTACACCTCCACAATGTAACAAGAATCCTTAATTGCTCTGGAACTGCCTCAATTACACGTGGAGCATTTTGGCGCCAAAATGGATTTAAACGAACAAGATGAGTTAGACTCAATCAATGGCTGTGATTCGAAGTGGGAAAGTATCTGGAAGCTAGTGGGATGCAAAAGAGTGATAAATACAGAAGAAAGGAGAAGAAGAGAGATATCATAATTTTAACTTAGTTTATGATCAATCGTAGTTAATCAAAGTAGTTTGTATCATTAGTGTAATTGTCATTTACTTTTTTCAGATGTTAATTACCTTTGCTAAAGTGTAATAAACAATCTTGGTTACCCAGTTTCAATCTATCTTAATGTCCAGTCATTTCAACTTTGTCCCATTTTCATTACTTGTCATTTAAATTCTGTTGATACTTGTTGATTAGAGGATCTTAACAAACACTACTTAGCTCTTTGTAAGCTATTGCAAGCTTGTAGAAACTCTCAACCAGCAATAATCAATATAAAAGGAAAACACAAAAAAAGAAATCAATAATTTAATATAGAAGTTATCTGTGAAGAAGCTTGGAGCAAAGTATATTCTGGATTGCTTTGGTATTAGAGCTTAGTGGTAAGCATATTAGGAAAGGTTCTCTCTTGGTTCTCGATTTTGGCCTTGATTCAAGTTGTAAGCAATTTCTTGATTTTGTCATTTTCTCAGATTAGTTCTTAATTTAGCTTAATTTCTCTTGATTCATGCTTAGTTGATGTTTGTTAGTGATATTATAACTTAAAATTAGTAGGTTGTTAGTTGAAAATCTTAGTTGATAATAATTTTAGTTAGACAGTCAAAATTAGCTTAGTAGTGATTCATAGTTTATAGTTGTTAATTTCTGTGTAATTGTGTTCATTTGATCTAAGTTCATTCAGTATCAAGTGTTAGAATTCAGTTTCATGCTCTAAATCTGTATTGAGTAACACTAATCTAATAAAATTCCTGCTTAGGGTGTTTGGATCAAGCTGCCATACTAGGTATATGCATGTTATTGTGCTTTATTCTTATTTCTGCATGTTTATTTAGATCACACTAGCTCAGTTCTGTCATAATATTTTGGTCTTATTAGTATAAAAGTCAAAATAGGTCTTAATCTAATCCATATGTTTAACTGTTAGGATTATTAGTTCCATAATCACCATACTAGCTTAAAATCTGATAACCTAGCTTATTTTCACCATATCATAGCTTAATATAACTTAAGTAATAAGTAAATTAGGATCAAAGCTTAGAGAAGTCAACTTAGTAGTTTAACTTAAAAAGTCAAATTTGCAGCTTACACGATTTTTGAATAAACTTTGGATTTAAATTGTGAACTTGTTAATTGATATTAGGACTTGAGCTTGTAGGTTTATATAGTCTTATTGCTGATCTCCTTGTTACTATTTTTCATAATTTTTATGCTAGCTTATTAAGAGCTTAATTAGTGCTTAACTTTTGGTGATTCTTCATAAACCTCCCCTGCAGGCATTGTGTTTGACACCCACTTTCACAAGCTACCATAAGCTTGTTTATTGAGTGTTGGTCTGAGTATTTTGGTTGTTTGTGATGCCCATGTGGCTAGTTATCTGAAATAAGTGCTTATTTGCTTTTGATTGCTTATTTGGTCTGCTTATTCTTTGCTTAAACTTGTGCCATCAAATAAAACTAAACTCGATCATCAGTAAACAAGCAAATTCCAAGCCCATCATAAGCTCATTTCTAAGTTTTGGCTTGTGATCTTTGGCTCATTTAGAAGCTAAGCAGCTCATCTATCAAGTTCAAGCTTTAATTTTCACTCACTAGTCCTTTAACTAGGGCTGCACACAGCTTGAAGCTTGTCCATTCACTCAGTTAACTGAGTGAACTCACCAACCCACCCAACTTCATAAGCCCCGCAAAGCTACCCAGGTCCCCATTGGTCAAGCTTTGGTATTTTGGAATCCTTACCAACCCCACTTAGTACTTCAAAGATTCAATAAGTTCTATTGAGCTTAATTCATAAGCTCAATTTGTCCACTTTGGTTGCCTGTCTAGGGTGTTTGGATCTCAGTTTCATTGGAAGTGCTTATAAGCTTATTCCAAGCTTGTTAGCCGAATCCAGTGATCCCACTTGTTCATACTTGTTAATATAATATATATATATAGTGATTATCTTTTTATTTTCTTTATTAAGCTTTTTTTAAAGCTTTTACCAAGCTTACTAGCTTATTTCACTCACTCATATAACCAGTGAATCGCTTTGGACCCTCACTTCACAAGCTCTTTCTGAGCTCATCAAGGGTCTCATACCCTAAATCTTGGTTCTTCCAACCCTCCTCCTACCAGTGCTTGAACCATTGACCCTTTGTTTGGCCTAGATCATAGTGGACCCCACTTGGTTTTACCTCCCAAAGTTGTCCCATTTTCTGCCTCGAATCCAATAAGCAAAGTGCTTATTTGTGTTCTGTGGCTTATTCAAGCTACTTATTTGGTTGAATCTTGTTTAATATTGTTCTCATAACTCATTGGAACCAGAATCTACCCTAGTGAACTCCACATAAGCTCATTTGAGCTTATTTTCCTTCTAAGTCAACAGTAAAAGTCAATGTTAGCAAATAAGCACTTACAAAGATGCTTATTCGGTTTCAAATTTGTTGTTTTTGTAATAGTTTCTTATTTTAAGTATTTTAATAGTTTTATAAAAGAAAAACCAAAAAGCCAAAATATTTATAGTGATAGCTTCTATTTAATAGAAACTATCTATTTAATTTTCTTTTTAGCTTATTTATAAGCACTTCTGTATTTTTATATTTTTATTAAATCTCTTTTATATTAAAGTACTTTTATATATTTTTTCTAGATTTTTCTTTTGTCATCTAATAATTTTTAGAATTAATACTAGTTTAAATAGTTAATAATTAATATTAAATAGAATAATAGTATAAATATATTTTTAGTTTTAAAATAAGTTTTATAATATTTTAGATTTTTCTAAGTTTTTATTTTATTTTTCTAGATTTATTTTACATTTTCTAATTAAATAGTGTATTAATAAATAGTATTAAATAGGTTTTAATTAATAATAATAATATAATAGTTAAATAAATAATTTTCCTTTTATAATAATTTTATTTTATTCTTAGGATCTTAAAAATATAAATTTCACATTTGTGGGGTTTATATTGATCACTTTTTACTTTTTTGTACGTTTACGTAATTTTATTTAAACGTACGTTTTAGGTTTTAAACGTTCATCATTGTAAAAATAGTGATAGCGTTTATTTAATACATTTTATCTTTTATTTCCTTTATTATACCTTGTACGTTTCTAGGGTTTTTGATCGTACTTATTAGTTGATATAACTCAATTGAGTTATTCATACTTTTAGTATTGTGACAAATCATTCATAACCCTATTCCTAATCATCCAAGCTATATAACACATTTGTTCAATCACAGGATATCACAACCTCGTTGAGGAATTAACGACCCGGGAATATAACTGTACTACCTCGGATTATTGCATTTAAGGTTTCTTTAGTTTGACTTTAGTTGTTGACCATTCACAAGTGGTTGATTAATAAAGTTGTCTAGAAAACCGCGAACCAATTATCTATGTTTTTTTTTTTGATCATATTACCCTCATTTGAGGTTATTATTATAAATTTAAAAGAATGAAATGATTAATTAGTTAAGAGTAAAAATATGATTCTGCAAAAAGTAAGAAAAAGAAAGCTGTAATAATTATGTATTTCTTAAACTACGTGTTTTTTATCGGTGAACAACATGCATAACATTGTACCAAATATTAAAAACAAGGTCTAAAATGAAAGAAACACGAAAATGCTGAAAACAAGTCAGCTTAATACCCTTTTATTTCTAAAGTTTATATAAAAACGGGACTTCTTACATATGTTGGATATGAAGTTTTAGGTGATATCGGATGCCATATGTGACTCATCCACCCGACCATGGGGTTTAAGAAGTTCTCTAGACTGATGCATAGTTCACTGATCAAGTTCCACTGCTTTTTCTGCACCATCAGATCTATAAGGTGCTATAATATGAATATCTGTTCCATCTTGGTGTTGTAATAATTCATTGTCGATAAACTCGTACCTGCACACACAAAAAAATAAAAAAAATTGTCCGACTGGGATTAATATCTCAAGTAAATAGTGTAACTTGGAAACTTCCAAGAAGAATATAGTAGGTTCTGTGGAACAACAAGATTTACAAAATCTATTGCACTAGCTATACATCGCTATACTTTGGGTTGGATTAATTACTAAATAGAATGCAGACTTTTCTTTAAGTTAGATCAATTAACAATGTTAAAATATGAGTTTAGATTTGTCTAAACGGTGTCTTTTGGCATGTGATGGATATCTGCTTGTTAGCTAGATGGAATCATTTCATACTTGAGCTAAGAGGACAAAGAGGTTACAACACCTCAAGGACACCGTTTGGAAATGGAGAACACTATAGATTAGAGAGTCAAATAATTTATAAACCAAAAAGATTGTCTTTACATATGAAGATTGCAAACCTAGTCTCTGTGCATAGTATAAGAGAATCTAGATTGACGTCATACGTAAAAGTTTGGTTATGCTGAAGTAATAGTCATATATCTTGCTACCTTCACTAAAAGAAATATATGTATGTTTTTAATGAGCCCGGGGGATATGTACTTACAGTTGCTTGCAGAGATCCTCAATAAGTGAAAAAAAATCAATTATCTGAACTTTCAAATCGTTAATCTGGTCCTCAGCTCTGCTATCTAATAGTTGATGCAAAATATACGATAGTTTCTCACAGTAACCCTCGAGTTGCTGATGTCTGCAGTTGAACAAGGTTTGCCTAGTTTCTTGGTTTGAAGTCTTCATTTCATTACCGGTCAAGTCTTTAGCAAATGCATAGTATGAAAAGGGATACAAGTTAGAGACTATCCTCCTTGACCTAAAAAATATGGTAGCTGCATCTATTGCCCAATTGTAATCCACAGGTGCTTCGGTATGCAAAGTTACTTCCTTTAACTTCTCCTTCATACTGACTTCAGAGACAGAAGATTCTCTATTAGCAGCAAAACGATTGTAAAATTTTCTGATCCAAGTTATACTTTGGACCGATTCCTCGCACTTTGTTTTCCAGAGCTTCCACATTGGACATGAACAAGGAGAATGTGGTTCAAAACAACAGTTAAAGCAGAACTGATACCCACAAACACATTCAACCTCACGGAATATATCACCGTCAATGATTTGAATGGCATTTCCACAGTGAGGTACACTTGGACACCATTTGACATTCTTCTTATCCTGAATGTAGGAATCCAAGAGGTAATGATCAAATTTCTTAGCAAGATCAGGGTATTTTACATTGACTAAATTCCTGATCTTCTCGTCATCACAAATTGCATCACATTTATGATTCATGCAATCGATGTTCTTGCTTTTACCCTCGTTTATCTTTAGAACAAAGTATTCTGTCCAACCTTTAAACCAAATGTAAAGAACAACTAAGAATCTAACTTAAAAAAGAAGGTTCAAATGTATTAAAAGAAGTTACAGGGAATTAGTTACTTACAGATATTGCAAAAACGATGGTTGCAATCCATAGCTGTCATCTGATTAACAGGGAATTCTTGCCAGCACATTTCACATAATGCTTCCGAACAGTCAAGTAATGAAGAGATGTCTTCATCATCCTGTACCGATAAACTTGCTTCTGTGTAAAGCATTTTCTTTCCCTTGTTCAAGAACACATCAGCAATTTTTTCAACATCCCATCGATAATGTATAAGCAAGGAACGTGCGTTGTTTTCCTTTATAGATAACAATTCCATCACTTTCTGTAGGTCTTCTCTCTGCAAATATACCAACTTCATCAATGAGAAAAGAAGATGCAAACAAAACCATTAAGAGAACTACAATAAGATGATAGCAAGTTTTTGAGGTCTTATAAATGTATGTTTTCTTAACATATTTACATACCTCTGCAACAACATTCAAGTTAATGCTAAGTAATTCTATATTTTCCATGATTTTCATAATACCACAATATTCCATGACGCATGTTCATTCAATTGAATTAACTATTGAAATTGCTGTGCGATTAAGGAGCAGTCAAGTTTATGAGCTTTTTGTATGTTCTAGTTATTCTTCATAAGTAAACAAATGAAAATAGAACAACTTAACGTTTCACTAAGTTTACAGATGTGAGCCATCATATGTCAACATAATATAATCATATCACACAATACAAGAATTTTTCACCTGTGCAACCAGTAGACTCCCTTTCGTGATTACCTGCATGCATGCATTGAGTGATCGATAAAATATTATGTTTAGATTGATGAAGTAAAAGGGAAAGAGGAAAAACTAATCAAGATAGTTATTGATAAGTATGATCAGTATAACAAAGTTAACTTAACATTACATGTAAAAACGCTTAAACTGAAATGAAAGGAATTTTGCTGTCCAAACATGTACCCACAAAACAGTAGCGAGATTTTTTTTGCCTTAAGGAATAATAATTACCTTAGTAATATAGTTTGTGTGTCAATGATTAGTTGTCAACATCTAAGATAAATAAGCAAAAGTTATATGAAGATAGTTTGTGTGTCAATGATTAATTGTCAACATCACAGCTACAAATATGACTAGAGGAGAGCAATTGTTGCCCAAGAATGATCAACTTATGTCTTATGCATGGTTACACATAATCTTGTGTCTAATATATAGGTGATCATGAACTTCTATACGGTGCAGTTTGAAAAGAAATGAAGATTATCAATTGTATTGCCGACAATATTACGTTGTGGAATTATCTTGCTTTTATCTGGATAACTTTTTTGTAAATATCAAATTAGAGAAAATCATGGCTTCATAAATATGCACACAGATCCTATTGGCAGAAGTTTATAAAATTATTGATTTTTATGGAGTCCTCTCATCACGAAGATTTCCTTATTTATACATAAAACAAAAACTATATTTGTGTCAAAGAATCTAAGAAACAGAAAATTGATTAGCCAAAACATTTAAGCTTTAATAATTACCTCAAAAAGAGAAACAAATTCTTGTACAAATAGATGTCATCAAATGAAAAAAATATACAACGATCGCTTAATAGTTACAATAAAAGTAATAGATTTATATAAAACTAAATTTAATTCAAATTTATAGCGTTATATTAGTATTTAGCAGTTATAGATCAAGAATGATAGTGTCTACGTTAGAAAAAACTTTCTGGGGTGAGCTTATGTATTATTCATGTGCATCAACATTTCGTTGGCTCAAACAAAGTTCACTAGGACATTCTTGGAAAACCAGAAACTCGGGCTCTGGATCTAACAAGGAATGAGGAACTAGAGACATGTTAAAATAAGACAAGAGCAGTTAGCGTATGTCTTGGCGATAAAAATAAACAGATATATCAAGAGCACTCCTCATGGGCTCAAGGCAGGCCTGGAAGATGATCTTAGGGCCCGTTTGGTTTGTAGGTGGGTTTAGGATTTGGATTTAGATTATGATTAAGGGTCCGTTTGGTATCCCCTTTTGAGGGGGTTTGGGCTGAATGCCACCCAAATTAATTGTTTGATATTGCTTCTTTAGTCTGACACAAGGGTGTGGAGCCAAAACACTTAACCCCACATGAGGTAGTGGGATTTGAGTGAGAATTGCTTATTTTTCTGACATTTCTACAATGCTTTGGTCCTTTTTTTTATACTGTCCACACGTTTTTATTTTTTCAATTACATAATAATATTTTTTATTTTTATTTTATTATAAAATATATTTAAATAAATATAATTTCTCTCTCCTAATCCTACCCAAAATCCAAATCCCATACCAAATCTAAATCCGAATCTAACCCCACTTATAAACCAAACGGACCCTAAGATTTGGATTTAAATTTGGATTTGGAGAGAGAAAATAAAATAAATTTGTATATTATTTATTTTTAAATAAATATAATAAATCTTATTATAATTAAAGAAGAAAAAAAATAATATATGAGTGGTATAACTTAAAGATAGCCCCACTTTAAGAATACCATTTATAAAAGTTGAGAGGTGAGCTAGGATTTGGAGATGGGCATGTTTTTGGTACTCATGCCCAATTTTGGGCCCCACGATTTCTTACCAAACAACCAAGAGCATCATCCCAAATCCAACTATCTATAGGCATCAACCAAACGGGCCAATCTTATTATGAGCATTGATTCATTGAAATCATGGATCTGTTGGAATAGATCATTTCTCTCGGAACTCATATAAATTTGGATCCTAATGATTCCTTGACATTGAGTATAAGCTTTCCAAGATACAAAGTGGGGTAATTAAAAAGAAAAAAGTAGAATAATATATATTTTTCATCTCATTTCTTCTTATTTTCGATACATAGGTGTATTAATATGAAAAAAAATTGTATCTACGATGACATTCATAAGCTATTTTACAAGAAAAATGTGCAAACTGTGCTAAACAACGACGAATTTAAACAATGATGAAATTATTATATAAAAATGACTAGTGAAAGGCTAGATATTAAGAGCATGAGATAAACTATATCAAAATAGAGAAAGCACTAAATCAATCAATAAAACCAGAAATAATGAATCGCCATTGCTAAAATACGATCGTTTTGAAGCTGAATAAAGACCAGATGACAGTCCTGGATCTAGCTAGCCTCTAAGTGTTTGCCCCGAGTCCCAGAAAATCAAACCTAGTAGATTTAAACTGGCACAAACACTAGTCCTTGAGAGTTATCATCCAGAATACACTTATTGTCGATTTTAAGGTGCTATATCCATGTTCAGACTTGGGTGCAAATGGCTATTCTAAATATCGTTTAGATAAATATCGAGGTCCAAATTGCTAATCTGTAATTATAATGGATGTTACCCTTCTGTTATACTGTATCTAATATGCTGGACTGTATACCTATTAACTAACTACATGGATATTGTTGCTTTAGTAATTAATCTATTTCTTAATGTGAGATATAAATAGCATAAAAATATTCATCCCAACAGCGCCCCTCTTATATCCATTTTCTCCCTTTGAATATATGCGTGACAATAAACTTAGCTTACAATTTCAAAAATCCATGAAACAACCTCAGCAACATAACCTACTCTTCTATCTATAAATAACTAATTATTTCCTTTTGAACGGCGGTGAATTTCATTAAAGCTCTAGCAAGAAGCTAGATAAACAACATATACATCTACAACTTACAACAAATTCAAAATAGCCACAAAAGGGCTGTCAACCCAATCGAGCCAAGTTGACAGAATATTCCGAGACCTATGAGCGATCCAAGGCCGAATAAATAACTAATTGATATGAATTATTTCTTTCTTTGTTTGAACAAATTGTAAATTAAAAAAAAAAATAAAAAAAATAAATAAATAAAAAAATAAAATAAAAATCAAAACCCTAAAGCACACCTGTTAATGCCTCATCAAAAACAGTAGACTGAAAACTGATTGCAATCTAGCATACGAAACAGACAGTGCTACAAACAATTATAATTTTAAAAGTTAACCATGCAAAAACAATTTTAACTCATAACCTTTAGCTTAACTACCTTGCAAACTGAGGAAACATTAGAGCTAGTTCTCAATCTATCTTCTGTGGGAGCATCATCATCTTGATCGTCATCATCACAGTAATCTTCTTCCTCGGAGTCATAATAATCCTCATCGCTACCAGCCATATCAAATTCTTGAGAAATGTTAGAAAGGATATAATCAAAGTGATTGAAATTTCAATCAAAGATTGTTAAAAAGCAAATGCAGTTGGTTTCAGCTATTCGCGATGAAGAAACTGTTTTGACGGTGGCATAGGGTTTTGGATTTTTGTGTGTGTCGGAAATGAAATTAGGTGTCCTTTTATAGTTTCATGCACTGTCTTGACCTAATTCTAACGGCACAATCTGGAGTTTTCCGTTAAGTCAGGTGTTGCCGTTAAGTTTGAATACAAAAATCTTTATTTATTTTAAAAAGATAATCTATGTGAAATAATTTTTATGGTAAATTGCAAATTTTGTCCCTAATATTTTCGAAAATTGTAAGAAAATCATCAAAAAATATTCAAATTGTCCCTAAAGCTGATGTGGCACTCATTTTATGCCACTGAAAGCTAACGATTGTTAATACCCCATTAGTCAAGGTCAATACGCATGTGAAATGACTAATAAACGCTCGTCTTCTTCCCCACTCTCACAACACATCACAAACCCACCCAACATCACCACCCTCTAAAACCAACCATCACCACTACCCTCTACCACCACCATCAAATCCCTTCTTGCATTCCAATGCACAACTCCCTGTATTTGTTTGAGAATGAAATCTAAATGAAAATGAAATTCTCTACACAAAGACTTCAATCACTCATTGGGCCATTTATTTAAAGTCATATTTCATCATGAATTTATATTTATGCAAGACATGGATTTATATTTATATAAGACTCATATTTATACAAGATTTATATTTGACTAAATATAGTTTGTTTCATGTGTTGTAATTGTAACTGTCTATTAGGGCCAAAATTTGCAATTTACCGGTGGTTTTCTTGCAATTTTCGAAAATATTAGGGCTAAAATTTGCAATTTACCTTAATTTCTAATTAAGAAAAAATATTAAGTGTATTTTTAGTTTGAGGAAACATTTAATAATCATATAGCAATTTGCATAGTGTTTCTTCAAAGTGTTGAAAACTAAAAAATGGTACATAGAATGTTGTTGTATTCTCCATGTTGAAGAATTAATGTGGAGATTATGTGACATAAGACGCGGAATCGAATTTTGATGATACATTGATACTTCGTTAACCCTAACTCAAAGGAAAGAGGATAAAATCTCAAAAGAGTATGCAACTTCAAAAACACAAACTTATTAATAAATCTCAAGATGAATTACAATGATAATAAGTGCTATATTTATATGATGGTATATTTTCTAAGCATCTAAATAACACTTGAATTTGAAACCTTCTAGTGATTTAATTTCTTGATCAATTTCTGATAGTGGATATGTATATCCTTTGGGCAAGCTTTGTTTATGTTGGTGAAGTTTATTCACATCCGTCAAGTACCAGCATGCTTCCGCACCATAACTGGATTCGCCTCCTATCTCAAAGAGAACACTTCTCTGACTATTAGTGCTTTTGTTAGGATTTATATTGAGTTGATAAATACAAAACAATATTAAGATGAATGAAGCAAATATGAAACTACAAGGGATTAAAAGATAATACTGTTAGGAGTCTTTGTAAACCTTAGATGTCTCTGTTATATAAAGAGATACAGGGTCTAGGTTTAAGTATGCTCAAGAAATAATGTAGTCGACTAGTAGATGTGTGTTAGCCCTAATGTCGAATGTTTTTGACCCTATTATAGTTAGATAATCGTTCTACCATTGATCAGGTAGGATTAGGGCTTGTATGGTGTGATTGTTATAATGAAGAAACACATTTTTAATAACAATTGATTCTTTGTTTGAATATTCCGCCTTTTTTATTAATTTATCCTAGATGAGATCTAAACAATCTCGAGTTATAAACGATCAAAGGAGTCTTATAGACTTCACAATTGGTATTAGAGCTCAGGGAGCACGTGATCTAGGGATTCTTCAAGGTTTTATTGTTGAAAGAAAGTTGTTTTGAAGAATATACAACCGTACTCTAGGATTTTCAGATTATGGAAGGGTGTTATGGAGTTCTATCTGTTGATAATGCTGCGACTCATTCATGTTGCTGCTACATGTTTATGATGTACAAGGTTTTCGATGCAAAAAGGAATGATCAAACCCTAATTAGATTGGCGACAAAGGTGATCAATACTTTATGTGATACTTTTAGTTACAATCATAAACCTCGTACCGATTTTACATCATTGGTCGAAGAGATTAGAATGTTATTATATTCGGTTCAGTTCCTTGGTGCTCAATGTTGAAAACCCTAATTGTTTACCTGTTTTACTGTATGAGGGTTTTTGTGAGATGTTTATTAGGGTTTGGATTGATGGAGAGTTTGAATGGCTAATAATAAACCCTAATATCTCTTGGTGTTGTTGTGGACATGGTAGTGGAATTGGTTAATGGTTTGATACGTAACGAGTAAAGGTAATGGAGCAAGTAAAGCTTTCGTTTTATGATGGGAGTAGATATATTTGTGAAGTAGGATTACTGGTATGCTAGATAACAACTTGTGTTTGGGGTAAGTCTACTTCTTGGAACGAATAATGGATTGAGGTTACTAGTAATGATTGTTTGGAAGTAACCTTACTACTCTTGAATTTATACTGACTCAGGTTTCAGTTAATACTGCTCATTACAATTTTAATATTGCTACTTGTATTCAAGGTGTTTTAGTACTACTCTACATAGTTTGTACTGCTTGTTTTTCTTGTTAATACTGCTACTTATATACGTTACTACTGTTCATGAGAGTTAGTACTGCTTAATTAATTTTTAGTGCTGATTGGTACATTAATGCTGCTCACTCATCGTTACTGTTGTTTGAGGTTTTTGGTGCTATCAATGGAACTTAATACTGCTGCCTATTGGTTTCTACTGCTAGGTCATATGTTATGGGTAATGAGCAGATCGTTTGGTTTTGGTGAATCTTAAGTACGCATTTAACATTTGAAGTGGTAAACCTTACATCTAAGTATAACAAGGCCGCTAAAGATCCAAATGCATATGATTGTATTGTTGGTCTTGGTGATATTGATACGAGTGAGATTAAAGATTATTCAACAAGTAATTCTTTACGTTGGTATATTATTAGTGATTATGTGAAGCATGATAACGTTGGTAATGAAGGTGCATAATAGTGTTTTGATGAAACTGCTCTTATGGTATTCATTATTACTACTGCTTGTTGAACATTGCTACTGCTCATTATAGAAGTTAAATTTCAAGTTTCGACTGGGTATGGAGATGTCGAATAACATACACAAAAGTTTGTTTGATTTCAAAGTTCAAGATCTCAGGTATTGTTACACTTATTGTTTGGAATTTGATGATGACTGGAAAGATTAATTAAGTGGTTATCATGTTAAAGGGAAGATTACTACTGTTACATGGTTTCTGATCCGCTCCAGAACAGTCAAGTTTTATCACTCAAGTCTGCCACTTGTGAATGGCAGACCGTAACAAACTTAAAACGGCTCAGGAACGAACTCAATGAAGATCAGGGGAGTATAGTGTTTCCCTGGGTCGTTATGTCCCAAAGCTGGCGAAGAATCACCAAACGAATAGTGATCGAGAGATTTGAACGGAAAAGAGGATTTGAATTATTATAACTACAGAGAAAGTATATAAACTACAAGGGCTTAAATGCAAATTAAAGAAAATTAAAAAGATAAAAAGTATTAAATAAACGCTATCACTATATTTAAAATGATGAACGTTTAAAACTTAAAACTTACGTTTAAATAAAATTACGTAAACGTACAAAATAAAAAGTGAGATCTAAGAAATAAAAGACCTAAAAATATGAAAATGACATTTTTACAAACCTAATGATAAAAGAAAATTTGTAGAAAAAGAAAATTATTTTTATAACTAATTATCTAATTATTATTAATTAAAAACTATTTTTTTAACTATTTAATAATAGCCTAAAATACAAGAAATTAGGAAATAAAGCTAGAAAAATAAAATTTTGACCTAGAAAAATCTAAAATAACAAAATAGAATTTTCAAAACTATTTTTGTAATTTTCTGATTACTTTTCTATTTTTTATGAATTAAAAACTATTAAAAACTAATTAAATTACTAAAAATTACAAAATAAACTATGAAAAATCTGGAAAATTACTTTTTTTACTTTTTATATTTATCTAAACTTAAGAAAAATGAAAAATTATTTTTTTTTGAACCTTTTCTGAATTTTTTGTATTAAAAGCTAATTAAAAATGCTTAAAAACTAATTTAAATTAAGAAAAATAGCAAACAAGCTGGGAAAATTATGAAAATTTCAGGAAAACTCTAAAATTATATAAGGAAGCTAGGAAAAATGGAAAAAACAAGTGCTTATGTGGAGGAAATAGAAACTGATGTGGAAAGTGCTTAAAAATAAGCACTTTAAAAAGCCAAAAGCTACCAAATGACAACCACACTGAAACAGAAGCTTGGATATACTATAAGAACCAAAATGCAACTAGTAGCAACAAGCCACAACCTCTAGATATCAATGCTTAACAGATTTGATGATTGAGCTTATGGACTAAAAACAGAATCCAGGGCTACTTGCAGCTAGATTATAAGCCACAAAATAAGCTAAGATTGAAAACCAATAAATGGAACCTAAAGCAGACCTGGGTGACTATCTAAAACCCCAAGCTGAGACCTAGAGAAGCTCAAATGAGCCCTGCACAAGCTCTGCAAAAGCGCATAAACCCTGCGGCAGCTCAATGCCCTGCACAGGGGATTCAAGCCCATTTTGACAAGCTAGTTTGAGGCTTATAGAAAATTCACAAAATTATGTAAAAATGACAACAAGAAACTAGAGCAGTGGAAGTTTCTGAAGCAACAAGTCTCACTTGAAATGACCTAGAAATGAGCTTACTAAAAATCCTACTATCTTGACCAAAACTGAGTTTTGTGCAATTGACTTTTTAACAAAACTAAAGGTTTGACCTACTTGAACTTTGGATCAAATTTGTGGATTGATTATGAGCTTAATAGATGAAATAAGATTACTGCACTCTACTCCTAAGCATTTTAAACACAAAATCAGATTTTGTTTTGAAAATGACTCAACAGGTAACTGATTAAGACAGATATAAAGCAATTTGACTTTGGAGCTTGCAGGCACAAGGGAAAGACTCACATGGGTTCAAATTAGCTATACAAACATAAAACAACAACTTTCAACCACTGAGCATCCCTTAAAGACAGATTAAGCATGTAATCCAAACACCACTTATATCTACAGTTTTGCAAATAAACTAAACCAACCAATTAACTAGCTACTGGCGAATGATCAAACTAAGTTTACTTGACTCGATTACAACTATATAAACAAGTTAAAACTACCAGTGATCACAGATACAAGATAAGCATGAAATGCAAAATAGACTTGAAAATTTGAAAGTGAGAAATTCACTCACATGTGCAAAGCTGGTGTGCAGCTTAAAACCAAACCCAAACCTGATCTAACCTAATCTATTCCAACCCATTTTCATCCTCTGCAACAACTGTTATCATCACCATTCCTGTTTGGACCATTTTCTTTTTACTGTTGACTTTCATTGACCATTTCACAATTTTGCTTAAAATTTAATTGTAAGCTCATCAAAAGCTATAAGGAGCTTATGTGAACTTGTATGAGCTTAACAATAAGCTACTAACACTTGTACATAAGAATTTGAAACTGAAGATTGTAACAGTTGCCTGAAATATGGAATTTATCTAAAAAGCTTGGATTGATACTCAAAAGCACCTACAATGATGATTTAACTTGAATGTTATACAAAGCAACTGAAATTACAACATTTTTATTTAAACTAAGACATTAATCTAAAAAACGACATAAGGAAAAAATTAAAAAGCTAACTACTCCCTCAAACTTGCTTCAACCTTCCTTTTTATACTCCCACTTGACTTCTTCTCTCTCTCTGCGCAAATCCCAGCTTTTATCTCCACCATTGGATGAAGAAATATGATCTTGGCCATCCATTGTGTTTTGGCGGGAAAATTAGATTTAACCTGTTGTGGGGATTGAGTGTGAAGAGGGTGAAGTAATCAATGTATCTTGTATTCTTATGTTTGGAGGGAACAAGGTGCGTGGAGAATGAGCTGGAGGAGGGGGGAGCTTGAGTGTTGCAGGGTTGAAGCAGGCTAGGGGTTAAAGAAACAAAAAGGGCGGGTAGGGGTTTATTTTGACTTGTGGTTTGACTGGTGATAATAATAGGGGGTTCAAAATGCAAGGGTCCAACAGGCAATGGCAGGGGTCAAGGGTTTATGACAAGGGTCCATTGGGTGTTTAAAGGTTTTAATAAAACAAGGACTAGTTTTGCCATTTCTGAAAATCAAAGGACCTATTCTGCCAATTAATCAAAGATGTTCCAAGGACTAAAAGTGACAAGCTTCAAAAGTACAGGGACCAAACTTGACAATTTCCAATTTGGGGCCATTTCGCCAAATTTCAAACTTGAAGGACCAATTTTGTAATTTTCTCAAACTTTTTATGTTTTTCACCAAAGGACTAAATTTGACAAGTTATGATTTTAAAAGGACCTTTGGTGACTTTTCTTTTGAAATTTTGACTCAGGGACTATTTTTGACAATTTTAGAAACTTGGGGGACTGAAACTGCCAATTATGCAAACTTTGCTCATTTTTCATCCGATTTTGAACATTTTGCATCTGAAACATATAAAATGCAATTTTGGAATATTTTCAGTATTATGATGCATTTCTGAGCATTTTTAACATTTTACAGTTCAGATTTAACTAAAAATGATGAGTATTTACACACTCATCAATCTCCCACACTAAACTATTGCTAGTCCCTAGCAATCTTTTGAGAAAAACATAATGGATTTGAATCTCTTTACCAAAAGCCATTACTTCTGGAGTAGCCAAATGTTTCAGTTCAAGTAAGAACCATGGTACACCGATAACCATGTGATTTTGAGCAAACCACCAGCTTTCAACGGATTTGATTTTGTCTTTACCAGAAGCCGTTTGCTCTGGACTAGCCAACTCTTAGATAAATTATCAATATTATCTTTGGTGAGCTGATTACCAATTATGGTTTTTCCACTGCCTTTACCACAAGCCATAAACTTGCGGCTAGCCAACTCTTCACTAATTAAAGATATGGTGAGTTGAATACCATACAATTTTGGGCAAATTGCAAGCCGTAAACGGATTTGATATATCTTTACCAAGAGCCGTTTGCTCCTGGATTAGCCAATCCTTTTGTTTATTAGACAAGGCGGACTGATAACCAATTGAGTAAGTGTAGAACACTTACTCCAAAAAAAAATTTGGCCAAAAATGGGGGAATTAGGTGGTATAATTACATGATAAAATTCGCGAGAATTCCCCCCCACACTTAGAAATGAATATTGCCCTCAATATTCAAAGTACCGGCGGTTATGCCGAAACTGAGAACGTAAAAGGGAAATACTGCGGTCATTATTTGAATTTTTTTTTTTTTTGAAGACATGTGGGGCAACCCCCCCACACTAGGGTGGTAGAAAATAGAAAGAAGTCAGAAATATGGGTGAAAACCCATATGGCATGCTACTGTTTTTGATTACCGAGTCGCTAGCTTGACTCGACCCCGCATTAATTTGTTCATGGGGAAGCAAAGTGGAAGAAACAATCTCCATCGGACTTTCATTCAAGATGTTTGGACAAACATTTGAAGCACGTGAAAGTTCCACACCGATGAGATATACATAGAACCGGCTCAAAAATGATAAATGAAAATGCCGGGGTCAAAGATAATGTCTTCATTCCCGAAGGAGTGAAGAACAGGAGAAGCTACGGGATAGGTGAAGAAGAGAAAGAAAGTCATGATAATAATCTCGACTAACTCATCATCATCAGAAGGAGAATTCATAATAGCATGAATTTCATTTTTTAAGCTCAATTGGTCTAGACATATCCCGGGTGTGGCTAGATCAAAGTAGAAGTTATCATACTCGCGAGATATGATATGAGTGAGTTCATCCGAGAACTCCATGAAGGTGAATGAATCATATTCAGAATTGATATGAGTGGGTTCAATGGTGAACTCCTCAAAGTAAATGATTCATGATCGGGGAGAGAATTATGAGAATGAGAAGTGGTACTGCCACTAATCTTCTCTCCCATATTATCAAAACAGAAGGCTTTCATTTCCGGAATAGAATCATCGGGAAGAATGTCACTATCCTTAATGGGGATAGGAGATGAAATAGGTTTCTCTTTGAAAGCCTCGATTTTAGAAATGAGAAGACTGACATTCAATAATGTTGCTCGAAGAGCTTCATCTTTGATTTCAGTGTCAGTAACTTCATCATTCTCTTCTTCTAAGCTAACAAGCTCAGAAGGTGAATCTTCCACATAAATGATGTCTCCACAAGATAACGAATCATCATCATCAGAATCGGAGAACATCTCAACATGATCATTTTGGGAGACAAGAGGAGGAGGGATATCACACACATGATCAAGAATTTCCTGTGACTCTCTTGGGATTGGGACAAGGTTCTCAACACTAGACTTTATGAATTCGTCCGATTCCTTTTCAGGAACAGTGTCAAGATGCTCGTCCCCATGCTCAGAGAGTGAGTGGGAGCTTCGGGTGTGATAGCAGTTGTTCGAGATGGAATCTCAACTGGGATATCAACGACCGAGGAGTTGAGAAATATTATCTTTAAAAGGATAAAACCCTCCTCGTCATCATCATATAGAGCTGCCTTAAGAAATTGGGAACGCCTTAGAGCTGCATGCTCTAGGATTAATGATTCTTCCCTAGATTTACGGGCCTCCCGTTCTTCGGCTAGCAATTCTCCCATGGGTTTTTCACCACTCACTTGATTCTTAAGGTTTTGAATTATATCATCAAGTTTTTTCATTGTGGTTTCAAAATCTTGGGAAGTTTCTTTAGGCAACGGCTCAGGTGGAGTTTGAACCGTATGGTGCTGTGGAGGTTGGAAATTGTCAAAACGGAAGTATAGTAATTTTGATTCCACGGTTGACATTGAAGAGGACCTCCACAATCTGTGCAAGAAAAATTCGGTACATTCTGAAACGATGTGTCATTAAAACTTTGATAGCACGGTTCTTGCTCAAATGAATACTGAGGAGGGTGGCTAAAATCGTTTTGAGGATAATTTGAAAAGTTCGGATAAGTGCATGAGTTTTCAGCTTCCGAAGCACAAAACGAACAAAATCCATCCGTAAGATCATTTCCACACCTCTCGCAAGAACATCGTTGACATCGAAAATCAACTAACGGATCCCCACAACCATAGCAATACTGCTGATTGAACGAAAAAATTTGGGGTTGGGGTGGGTAGTCGGAGAAATTTTTCGGCTCATTGAAAGAATTTTGATCATAAGAACATGAATTCCTCGAACCGCAAAACAAACAACTTCCGTTATGAATGTCATTACCGCATCGTTCGCACGTACACCAACGACACGGTAAACCGAAAAGCGGTTCTCCACAACCGACACAAGGAATCGATGATTCCATCAGAATTAAACGCAAAGAGGATCAAGAAGATAGAATTAAACGTTTAGAGGATACGAGAGAAAGAATCAAACAGATAACAGGGATAAGAAGAATCTTTTTGGATTTTTGGATAAACATTTTGTAAAAATAAGAAAGAAAATCTTTTTGGGTTTTTGATTTTTAAAAGAAAATATAAACATATAGATGGTATAAACAAGGAGTAAATATTCAAATCACTAATCTGCTAGACGGAAGATAATCAGCACAGCTCCCCGGCAGCGGCGCCAAAAATTTGATCCGCTCCAGAACAGTCAAGTTTTATCACTCAAGTCTGCCACTTGTGAATGGCAGACCGTAACAAACTTAAAACGGCTCAGGAACGAACTCAATGAAGATCAGGGGAGTATAGTGTTTCCCTGGGTCGTTATGTCCCAAATGAGCGTGCGAAGAATCACCAAACGAATAGTGATCGAGAGATTTGAACGGAAAAGAGGATTTGAATTATTATAACTACAGAGAAAGTATATAAACTACAAGGGCTTAAATGCAAATTAAAGAAAATTAAAAAGATAAAAAGTATTAAATAAACGCTATCACTATATTTAAAATGATGAACGTTTAAAACTTAAAACTTACGTTTAAATAAAATTACGTAAACGTACAAAATAAAAAGTGAGATCTAAGAAATAAAAGACCTAAAAATATGAAAATGACATTTTTACAAACCTAATTATAAAAGAAAATTTGTAGAAAAAGAAAATTATTTTTATAACTAATTATCTAATTATTATTAATTAAAAACTATTTTTTAACTATTTAATAATAGCCTAAAATACAAGAAATTAGGAAATAAAGCTAGAAAAATAAAATTTTGACCTAGAAAAATCTAAAATAACAAAATAGAATTTTCAAAACTATTTTTGTAATTTTCTGATTATTTTTCTATTTTTTATGAATTAAAAACTATTAAAAACTAATTAAATTACTAAAAATTACAAAATAAACTATGAAAAATCTGGAAAATTACTTTTTTTACTTTTTATATTTATCTAAACTTAAGAAAAATGAAAAATTATTTTTTTTTGAACCTTTTCTGAATTTTTTGTATTAAAAGCTAATTAAAAATGCTTAAAAACTAATTTAAATTAAGAAAAATAGCAAACAAGCTGGGAAAATTATGAAAATTTCAGGAAAACTCTAAAATTATATAAGGAAGCTAGGAAAAATGGAAAAAACAAGTGCTTATGTGGAGGAAATAGAAACTGATGTGGAAAGTGCTTAAAAATAAGCACTTTAAAAAGCCAAAAGCTACCAAATGACAACCACACTGAAACAGAAGCTTGGATATACTATAAGAACCAAAATGCAACTAGTAGCAACAAGCCACAACCTCTAGATATCAATGCTTAACAGATTTGATGATTGAGCTTATGGACTAAAACAGAATCGGGCTACTTGCAGCTAGATTATAAGCCACAAAATAAGCTAAGATTGAAAACCAATAAATGGAACCTAAAGCAGACCTGGGTGACTATCTAAAACCCCAAGCTGAGACCTAGAGAAGC
Source organism: Chrysanthemum makinoi (assembly GCA_910596185.1). Lineage (NCBI taxonomy): Eukaryota > Viridiplantae > Streptophyta > Magnoliopsida > Asterales > Asteraceae > Chrysanthemum > Chrysanthemum makinoi. The sequence goes on from OU343222.1 coordinate 274,166,254, forward strand.
TCAAATGAGCCCTGCACAAGCTCTGCAAAAGCTGCATAAACCCTGTGCAGGCTCAATGCCCTGCACAGGGGATTCAAGCCCATTTTGACAAGCTAGTTTGAGGCTTATAGAAAATTCACAAAATTATGTAAAAATGACAACAAGAAACTAGAGCAGTGGAAGTTTCTGAAGCAACAAGTCTCACTTGAAATGACCTAGAAATGAGCGTACTAAAAATCCTACTATCTTGACCAAAACTGAGTTTTGTGCAATTGACTTTTTAACAAAACTAAAGGTTTGACCTACTTGAACTTTGGATCAAATTTGTGGATTGATTATGAGCTTAATAGATGAAATAAGATTACTGCACTCTACTCCTAAGCATTTTAAACACAAAATCAGATTTTGTTTTGAAAATGACTCAACAGTAACGATTAAGACAGATATAAAGCAATTTGACTTTGGAGCTTGCAGGCACAAGGGAAAGACTCACATGGGTTCAAATTAGCTATACAAACATAAAACAACAACTTTCAACCACTGAGCATCCCTTAAAGACAGATTAAGCATGTAATCCAAACACCACTTATATCTACAGTTTTGCAAATAAACTAAACCAACCAATTAACTAGCTCTGCAATGATCAAACTAGGTTTACTTGACCTGATTACAACTATATAAACAAGTTAAAACTACCAAAGGATCACAGATACAAGATAAGCATGAAATACAAAATAGACTTGAAAATTTGAAAGTGAGAAATTCACTCACGTGTGCAAAGCTGGTGTGCAGCTTAAAACCAAACCCAAACCTGATCTAACCTAATCTATTCCAACCCATTTCCATCCTCTGCAACAACTATTATCATCACCATTCCTGTTTGAACCATTTTCTCTTTACTGTTGACTTTCATTGACCATTTCACAATTTTGCTTAAAATTTAATTGTAAGCTCATCAAAAGCTATAAGGAGCTTATGTGAACTTGTATGAGCTTAACAATAAGCTACTAACACTTGTACATAAGAATTTGAAACTGAAGATTGTAACAGTTGCCTGAAATATGGAATTTATCTAAAAATCTTGGATTGATACTCAAAAGCACCTACAATGATGATTTAACTTGAATGTTATACAAAGCAACTGAAATTACAACATTTTTATTTAAACTAAGACATTAATCTAAAAAACGACATAAGGAAAAAATTAAAAAGCTAACTACTCCCTCAAACTTGCTTCAACCTTCCTTTTTATACTCCCACTTGACTTCTTCTCTCTCTCTCTGCAAATCCCAGCTTTTATCTCCACCATTGGATGAAGAAATATGATCTTGGCCATCCATTGTGTTTTGGCGGGAAAATTAGATTTAACCTGTTGTGGGGATTGAGTGTGAAGAGGGTGAAGTAATCAATGTATCTTGTATTCTTATGTTTGGAGGGAACAAGGTGGGTGGAGAATGAGCTGGAGGAGGGGGGAGCTTGAGTGTTGCAGGGTTGAAGCAGGATAGGGGTTAAAGAAACAAAAAGGGCGGGTAGGGGTTTATTTTGACTTATGGTTTGACTGGTGATAATAATAGGGGGTTCAAAATGAAAGGGTCCAACAGGCAATGGCAGGGGTCAAGGGTTTATGACAAGGGTCCATTGGGTGTTTAAAGGATATAATAAAACAAGGACTAGTTTTGCCATTTCTGAAAATCAAAGGACCTATTCTGCCAATTAATCAAAGATGTTCCAAGGACTAAAAGTGACAAGCTTCAAAAGTACAGGGACCAAACTTGACAATTTCCAATTTCCAGGGGCCATTTCTGCCAAATTTCAAACTTGAAGGACCAATTTTGTAATTTCTCAAACTTTTTATGTTTTTCACCAAAGGACTAAATTTGACAAGTTATGATTTTAAAAGGACCTTTGGTGACTTTTCTTTTGAAATTTTGACTCAGGGACTATTTTTGACAATTTTAGAAACTTGGGGGACTGAAACTGCCAATTATGCAAACTTTGCTCATTTTTCATCTGATTTTAAACATTTTGCATCTGAAACATATAAAATGCAATTTTGGAATATTTTCAGTATTATGATGCATTTCTGAGCATTTTTAAACGTTTTGCAGTTCAGATTTGACTAAAAATGATGAGTATTCACACACTCATCAATCCCCCACACTAAACTATTGCTAGTCCCTAGCAATCTTTTGAGAAAAACATAATGGATTTGAATCTCTTTACCAAAAGCCATTACTTCTGGAGTAGCCAAATGTTTCAGTTCAAGTAAGAACCATGGTACACCGATAACCATGTGATTTTGAGCAAACCACCAGCTTTCAACGGATTTGATTTTGTCTTTACCAGAAGCCGTTTGCTCTGGACTAGCCAAATCTTAGATAAATTATCAATATTATCTTTGGTGAGCTGATTACCAATTATGGTTTTTCCACTGCCTTTACCACAAGCCATAAACTTGCGGGCTAGCCAACTCTTCACTAATTAAAGATATGGTGAGTTGAATACCATACAATTTTGGGCAAATTGCAAGCCGTAAACGGATTTGATATATCTTTACCAAGAGCCGTTTGCTCCTGGATTAGCCAATCCTTTTGTTTATTAGACAAGGCGGACTGATAACCAATTGAGTAAGTGTAGAACACTTACTCCAAAAAAAAATTTGGCCAAAAATGGGGGAATTAGGTGGTATAATTACATGATAAAATTCGCGAGAATTCCCCCCCACACTTAGAAATGAATATTGCCCTCAATATTCAAAGTACCGGCGGTTATGCCGAAACTGAGAACGTAAAAGGGAAATATTACGGCCATTATTTGGAAAAATTTTTTTTTTTGAAAACATGTGGGGCAACCCCCCCACACTAGGGTGGTAGAAAATAGAAAGAAGTCCGAAATATGGGTGAAAACCCATATGGCATGCTACTGTTTTTGATTACCGAGTCGCTAGCTTGACTCGACCCCGCATTAATTTGTTCATGGGGAAGCAAAGTGGAAGAAACAATCTCCATCGGACTTTCATTCAAGATGTTTGGACAAACATTTGAAGCACGTGAAAGTTCCACACCGATGAGATATACATAGAACCGGCTCAAAAATGATAAATGAAAATGCCTGGATCAAAGATAATGTCTTCATTCCCGAAGGAGTGAAGAACGAGAAGCTACTGGGATAGGTGAAGAAGAGAAAGAAAGTCATGATAATAATCTCGACTAACTCATCATCATCAGAAGGAGAATTCATAATAGCATGAATTTCATTTTTTAAGCTCAATTGGTCTAGACATATCCCGGGTGTGTCTAGATCAAAGTAGAAGTTATCATACTCTGGCGGAGATATGATATGAGTGAGTTCATCCGAGAACTCCATGAAGGTGAATGAATCATATTCAGAATTGATATGAGTGGGTTCACTGGTGAACTCCTCAAAAGTAAATGATTCATGATCGGGGAGAGAATTATGAGAATGAGAAGTGGTACTGCCACTAATCTTCTCTCCCATATTATCAAAACAGAAGACTTTCATTTCCGGAATAGAATCATCGGAAAGAATGTCACTATCCTTAATGGGGATAGGAGATGAAATAGGTTTCTCTTTGAAAGCCTCGATTTTAGAAATGAGAAGACTGACATTCAATAATGTTGCTCGAAGAGCTTCATCTTTGATTTCAGTGTCAATAACTTCATCATTCTCTTCTTCTAAGCTAACAAGCTCAGAAGGTGAATCTTCCACATAAATGATGTCTCCACAAGATAACGAATCATCATCATCAGAATCGGAGAACATCTCAACATGATCATTTTGGGAGACAAGAGGAGGAGGGATATCACACACATGATCAAGAATTCCCTGTGACTCTCTTGGGATTGGGACAAGGTTCTCAACACTAGACTTTATGAATTCGCCCCGATTCCTTTTCGGAACAGTGTCGAGATGCTCGTCCCCCATGTTCAGAGAGTGAGTGGGAGCTTCGGGTGTGATAGCAGTTGTTTGAGATGGAATCTCAACTGCTGGGATATCAACTGACTGAGGGAGTTGAGAAATATTATCTTTAAAAGGATAAAAACCCTCCTCGTCATCATCATATAGAGCTGCCTTAAGAAATTGGGAACGCCTTAGAGCTGCATGCTCTAGGATTAATGATTCTTCCCTAGATTTACGGGCCTCCCGTTCTTCGGCTAGCAATTCTCCCATGGTTTTTTCACCACTCACTTGATTCTTAAGGTTTTGAATTATATCATCAAGTTTTTTCATTGTGGTTTCAAAATCTTGGGAAATTTCTTTAGGCAACGGCTCAAGTGGAGTTTGAACCGTATGGTGCTGTGGAGGTTGGAAATTGTCAAAACCGGAAGTATAGTAATTTTGATTCCACGGTTGACATTGAAGAGGACCTCCACAATCTGTGCAAGAAAAATTCGGTACATTCTGAAACGATGTGTCATTAAAACTTTGATAGCACGGTTCTTGCTCAAATGAATACTGAGGAGGGTGGCTAAAATCGTTTTGAGGATAATTGGAAAAGTTCGGATAAGTGCATGAGTTTTCAGCTTCCGAAGCACAAAACGAACAAAATCCATCCGTAAGATCATTTCCACACCTCTCGCAAGAACATCGTTGACATCGAAAATCAACTAACGGATCCCCACAACCATAGCAATGCTGCTGATTGAACGAAAAATTTTGGGGTTGGGGTGGGTAGTCGGAGAAATTTTTCGGCTCATTGAAAGAATTTTGATCATAAGAACATGAATTCCTCGAACCGAAAAACAAACAACTTCCGTTATGAATGTCATTACCGCATCGTTCGCACGTACACCAACGACACGGTAAACCGAAAAGCGGTTCTCCACAACCGACACAAGGAATCGATGATTCCATCAGAATTAAACACAAAGAGGATCAAGAAGATAGAATTAAACGTTTAGAGGATACGAGAGAAAGAATCAAACAGATAACAGGGATAAGAAGAATCTTTTTGGATTTTTGGATAAACATTTTGTAAAAATAAGAAAGAAAATCTTTTTGGGTTTTTGATTTTTAAAAGAAAATATAAACATATAGATGGTATAAACAAGGAGTGAATATTCAAATCACTAATCTGCTAGACGGAAGATAATCAGCACAGCTCCCCGGCAGCGGCGCCAAAAATTTGATCCGCTCCCGAACAGTCAAGTTTTTCACTCAAGTCGCCACTTGTGAATGGCCGACCGTAACAAACTTAAAACGGCTCAGGAACGAACTCAATGAAGATCAGGGGAGTATAGTGTTTCCCCGGGTCGTTATGTCCCAGCGAGCTGTGCGAAGAATCACCAAACGAATAGTGATCGAGAGATTTGAACGGAAAAGAGGATTTGAATTATTATAACTACAGAGAAAGTATATAAACTACAAGGGCTTAAATGCAAATTAAAGAAAATTAAAAAGATAAAAAGTATTAAATAAACGCTATCACTATATTTAAAATGATGAACGTTTAAAACTTAAAACTTACGTTTAAATAAAATTACGTAAACGTACAAAATAAAAAGTGAGATCTAAGAAATAAAAGACCTAAAAATATGAAAATGACATTTTTACAAACCTAATTATAAAAGAAAATTTGTAGAAAAAGAAAATTATTTTTATAACTAATTATCTAATTATTATTAATTAAAAACTATTTTTAACTATTAAATAATAGCCTAAAATACAAGAAATTAGGAAATAAAGCTAGAAAAATAAATTTTTGACTTAGAAAAATCTAAAACAACAAAATAGAATTTTCAAAACTATTTTTGTTTTTCTGATTATTTTTCTATTTTTATGAATTAAAACTATTAAAAACTAATTAAATTACTAAAAATTACAAAATAAACTATGAAAAATCTGGAAAATTACTTTTTTACTTTTTATATTTATCTAAACTTAAGAAAAATGAAAAATTATTTTTTTGAACCTTTTCTGAATTTTTTGTATTAAAAGCTAATTAAAAATGCTTAAAAACTAATTTAAATTAAGAAAAATAGCAAACAAGCTGGGAAAATTATGAAAATTTCAGGAAAACTCTAAAATTATATAAGGAAGCTAGGAAAAATGGAAAAAACAAGTGCTTATGTGGAGGAAATAGAAACTGATGTGGAAAGTGCTTAAAAATAAGCACTTTAAAAAGCCAAAAGCTACCAAATGACAACCACACTGAAACAGAAGCTTGGATATACTATAAGAACCAAAATGCAACTAGTAGCAACAAGCCACAACCTCTAGATATCAATGCTTAACAGATTTGATGATTGAGCTTATGGACTAAAAACAGAATCTGAGGGGCTACTTGCAGCTAGATTATAAGCCACAAAATAAGCTAAGATTGAAAACCAATAAATGGAACCTAAAGCAGACCTGGGTGACTATCTAAAACCCCAAGCTGAGACCTAGAGAAGCTCAAATGAGCCCTGCACAAGCTCTGCAAAAGCTGCATAAACCCTGTGCAGGCTCAATGCCCTGCACAGGGGATTCAAGCCCATTTTGACAAGCTAGTTTGAGGCTTATAGAAAATTCACAAAATTATGTAAAAATGACAACAAGAAACTAGAGCAGTGGAAGTTTCTGAAGCAACAAGTCTCACTTGAAATGACCTAGAAATGAGCGTACTAAAAATCCTACTATCTTGACCAAAACTGAGTTTTGTGCAATTGACTTTTTAACAAAACTAAAGGTTTGACCTACTTGAACTTTGGATCAAATTTGTGGATTGATTATGAGCTTAATAGATGAAATAAGATTACTGCACTCTACTCCTAAGCATTTTAAACACAAAATCAGATTTTGTTTTGAAAATGACTCAACAGGTAACTGATTAAGACAGATATAAAGCAATTTGACTTTGGAGCTTGCAGGCACAAGGGAAAGACTCACATGGGTTCAAATTAGCTATACAAACATAAAACAACAACTTTCAACCACTGAGCATCCCTTAAAGACAGATTAAGCATGTAATCCAAACACCACTTATATCTACAGTTTTGCAAATAAACTAAACCAACCAATTAACTAGCTACTGCAACTGATCAAACTAAGTTTACTTGACCTGATTACAACTATATAAACAAGTTAAAACTACCAGTGATCACAGATACAAGATAAGCATGAAATGCAAAATAGACTTGAAAATTTGAAAGTGAGAAATTCACTCACATGTGCAAAGCTGGTGTGCAGCTTAAAACCAAACCCAAACCTGATCTAACCTAATCTATTCCAACCCATTTTCATCCTCTGCAACAACTGTTATCATCACCATTCCTGTTTGGACCATTTTCTTTTTACTGTTGACTTTCATTGACCATTTCACAATTTTGCTTAAAATTTAATTGTAAGCTCATCAAAAGCTATAAGGAGCTTATGTGAACTTGTATGAGCTTAACAATAAGCTACTAACACTTGTACATAAGAATTTGAAACTGAAGATTGTAACAGTTGCCTGAAATATGGAATTTATCTAAAAAGCTTGGATTGATACTCAAAAGCACCTACAATGATGATTTAACTTGAATGTTATACAAAGCAACTGAAATTACAACATTTTTATTTAAACTAAGACATTAATCTAAAAAACGACATAAGGAAAAAATTAAAAAGCTAACTACTCCCTCAAACTTGCTTCAACCTTCCTTTTTATACTCCCACTTGACTTCTTCTCTCTCTCTCTGCAAATCCCAGCTTTTATCTCCACCATTGGATGAAGAAATATGATCTTGGCCATCCATTGTGTTTTGGCGGGAAAATTAGATTTAACCTGTTGTGGGGATTGAGTGTGAAGAGGGTGAAGTAATCAATGTATCTTGTATTCTTATGTTTGGAGGGAACAAGGTGGGTGGAGAATGAGCTGGAGGAGGGGGGAGCTTGAGTGTTGCAGGGTTGAAGCAGGCTAGGGGTTAAAGAAACAAAAAGGGCGGGTAGGGGTTTTATTTTGACTTATGGTTTGACTGGTGATAATAATAGGGGGGTTCAAAATGCAAGGGTCCAACAGGCAATGGCAGGGGTCAAGGGTTTATGACAAGGGTCCATTGGGTGTTTAAAGGTTTTAATAAAACAAGGACTAGTTTTGCCATTTCTGAAAATCAAAGGACCTATTCTGCCAATTAATCAAAGATGTTCCAAGGACTAAAAGTGACAAGCTTCAAAAGTACAGGGACCAAACTTGACAATTTCCAATTTCCAGGGGCCATTTCTGCCAAATTTCAAACTTGAAGGACCAATTTTGTAATTTTCTCAAACTTTTTATGTTTTTCACCAAAGGACTAAATTTGACAAGTTATGATTTTAAAAGGACCTTTGGTGACTTTTCTTTTGAAATTTTGACTCAGGGACTATTTTTGACAAGTTTAGAAACTTGGGGGCCTAAACGCCAATTATGCAAACTTTGCTCATTTTTCATCTGATTTTAAACATTTTGCATCTGAAACATATAAAATGCAATTTTGGAATATTTTCAGTATTATGATGCATTTCTGAGCATTTTTAAACGTTTTGCAGTTTAGATTTGACTAAAAATGATGAGTATTTACACACTCATCAGTTTCTATTACTAAACCTTATAACTATTACAAAGTTACTACTACTTGGTTTTAAATACTATTGTAGTCATTTTTAGTAGGCTATTTGGTGCTCTATTTGGATGGTACTACGTGGTGTTTGTTACTATAGTGTTTAGTTATTCAAGAAGTTCTTATGGTTACTTCAAATGGTTAACACTTGGATTTCAGGGGAAGCATATTATACAGTGTTTAATCATTTACATGCACCACATGAGGGGAAGGTTTTTACTACTGCTAGTCATTATTACTACTACTGGTTTAAGTTTCTACTGCCTTAATTTCATTTTTAGTAAGATTTTTGGTGTTCATTCATGGAGGGTACTTTGAGTCATTGGAAGTGTAATACATGATTTGTAGTTGTAAAGATCAAAGTTGCATTGTTCACAGTTCCCTATTTGGATAATGACAAAAAAGGGAAGAAGAAGTACATATAAGTTTTGTAACTTGCAGATCCTTGGTGCTACAATATGTTATTTAAGTTCACATGAGTTGATCTTAAGGGGAAGTGTGTTTCATTCATAGAAGATCCAGAAGAATGATTTGTAATTATCATTTAGGGGAAGATTGTTGGTTTATGAAAAACATAATAGTTTTTTGTGTGACTATTGATCATCCAATGGCCACATGAATTTTATGTTTGTGTGGCCTTTTCTAACATTTAGTCACACAAAGCATGTTTCTTTTGGGTATTTAGTCACATACAATTAATCATAAAGTGGCTAAAAGTGTTAATAAGTGTGACCATATGGTGTTTAAAGTGAAGAAATGTGTATTTTGTGTAACTATTGATCATCCAATGGCCACATGAATTTTATGTTTGTGTGGCTGTTAGCCTCGCTTTTTTATAAAGATAACGCCACTTACGTGAATTGGACTAGATGCGTAGTATACTTTGCCCATAGGGACTAGTATTGTTTAGGTGGCAAAGTAATTGTTAGCTATAAATACCCTTCATGACTCTCTATGAGGGGTGAGGTGAATCATTAGGTGTATTGTATTGTTTTCATTTTATTCAAGTTATCCTTTGTTAATCCTCCCTCTCTCTACTTTCTCTCTATAGAAAGTGAATCACTTGATCTTCTTCCACCAATTAAGACCTCCCAAAACCACATAAATTACATGTTTTACGGTCCTAACAATGGCCTTTTCTAACATTTAGTCACACACAGCATGTTTGTTTTGGGTATTTAGTCACATACAATTAATTATAAAGTGGCTAAAATTGTTAATTGTGTGACCATATGTTGTTTAAAGTGAAGAAATGTGTATTTTGTGTGACTAATGATCATCTAATGGCCACATTAATTTTATGTTTGTGTGGCCTTTTCTAACATTTAGTCACACAAAGCATGTTTGTTTTGGATATTTAGTCACATACAATTAATCATAAAGTGGCTAAAAGTGTTAATAAGTGTGACCATATGGTGTTTAAAGTGAAGAAACGTGTATTTTATGTGACTATTGATCATCCAATGGCCACATGAATTTTATGTTTGTGTGGCCTTTTCTAATATTTAGTCACACAAAGCATGTTTGTTTTTGGTTATTTAGTCACATACAATTAATCATAAAGTGGCTAAAAGTGTTAATAAGTGTGACCATATGATGTTTAAAGTGAAGAAACGTGTATTTTGTGTGACTATTGATCATCCAATGGCCACATGAATTTTATGTTTGTGTTAATACAAATAAGCCGTAAAAACGTTTATTTATATTTTACGATCTTCTAATGTTTTGTCGATAACAAACGTAAAATCATATTAACGAAACAAATAAAATACGTAAATGGTTTGAACCAATAGTTTCTAACATATTCACATTAAACACTAAAACAAGTATAAATGATTTTATGATTTAGTAATACATATGTACAACAACTAGTGTTTACATATTTGGATAAAATATACACATAACTAGTATGTAGTATATTGGGTAATATAAATGGGTAGAAACTTAAGTATCACAACCCATTGGGCAAATACATTGAATGTAGTTGGGTACAACCCAAAGCCCATGACCCATGGATCTTGACCCATAACCCATTGCATGATATCATGCTTATATCACATATGGATAATACCCATAACCCATGGATCAACCCATACCTAAGTGACTAAGTGCATTGCACTCAAAGATATATTGTATCTAGCCAAAAATCCATGGTTCAACCCATGACCCATGACCCATAACCAAAATACCCATGGGTAAAGAGGAGCGTTCCACGGATCCCTAGCTTTGTGCTAGCCGGATCCCAAGTGGAAGGGATCCGTGGGATCCGGGGAACAGTAGGATTTTTCCTCTATAAATAGTGAGCCATTTCTTCATTATTGATCATCCCTTTCTAACACACTTTCCCCCCTGAATTAAATCTCACTAACCTTAGATCCAAGAGATCTATGTTTGTAGTTTTGTTTTTGTGTAATCTTTTAGGTTCTTCTTAAAGGCAAGATCACCACCTTTTGAAGTCAAGCAAGCTCAAGTCCATGAGTTGCCATGCTTCCTCATCATCAAGGCTACTGAAGTCTTCTTGTTGATGATTCCTTTCTTTCCTCAAAGAAGTGTAGTGTTGAAGACATTAGTGAAAGATGTCTCAAGTGTCAAGACGAAGATATTAGTGAAGGGTATCTATCGTCTATGACATAAGCACGTGTGGTAGGTGCTTAGAAGTCAAGACAAAGAAGCATTAGTGAAAGGTGCTTAGAAGTCAAGACAAAGAAGCATTAGTGAAAGGTGCTTAGAAGTGAAGACACAAGACATTAGTGAAAGGTGTCTTGTAGATCTAGTCAAAGGCATTAGTGAAAGGTGCCTTAGATGTACATTCGATATGGTGTGTTTCGATGTACAAGATAGACTAGTATTAGATCCAAGGATATTGATATCCTTGATGATGTTGTAAAGGAGTAGATCTCCTTTGGGATTAGTCGTTGGTGTAGTGTGGTAGTAGTTCCTCCATTGCAATGGAACTAGGTGCTTAGCCTAGTACCTAATAAAGCGTAGGCGACATTGTGAAGGTGTAGTTCACCTTGGAGTGAAAGAACTAGGTACTTAGCCTAGTACCTTATAAAGGGTAGGCGACGTTGTGTAGGTGTGGTTCACCTTGGAGTGAAAGAACCCGGTGGTTAGCCTAGCACCGAAAAAGGGTAGGCGACGTTGTGAAGGCTTCTCCGCCATAAGGAGATTGGTGTAGTGATTACGAACTCTCGAGTAGGTGACTCGGGGAGTGGAGTAGGGCAAGGAAGGTGTCCTTGTAGCCGAACCACTATAAATACTTGTGTTGTGGTTTTGTGCTTCTTACTCTTATCTTTTCATTACTTACCTTTATATGCTTGTTTATCAACATCCAACACACATATCCAAATAGATTAACATAAGTCGATCTAAATAGATTAAAAGGAAGTTTTAATTGGAAAAACTATTCAACCCCCCCTTCTAGTTTTCCACACTTTGTGTGGCCTTTTCTAACATTTAGTCACATAAGGCATATTTCTTTGGGTATTTAGTCACATACAATTAATCATAAAGTGGCTAAAAGTGTTAATAAGTGTGACCATATGGTGTTTAAAGTGAAGAAATGTGTGTTTTGTGTGACTATTGATCATCCAATGGCCACATGAACATAATTTAGTCACACATTTGTGATATGCTGTTGCTATTGTAAAGGTATATAGTCACATGATCGTGCTAGAAGTAAATGTGACTATACAAATTATCTTTTGCCAAGCTAACACAAAATAAACTTTAAAAACACATATTAAGTTACGTGACCATATGTACTGGATTTTGGTTACACTTAAATAATTTGTGACAAAACGTTTAGTGTGACTATATATGGCATTTGGTCACTGTGACACATGGTAAATTTTCACTAAAATTTAACTAACAATTAGTAATTTATTATTACTAAGAATAAGTCATTAAGCATGCATAAGCTTAGCCTGATCATTTGAGTAGATAACTCGCATACAGTAGATAATTTCACCACTTTTGCATTCATATCATTTTATGAATATTTCATTTCATTTTGTCTTATGATTAAATTGTAAGACGAGAGGTTATCTCGTTTTCCCCAGTGACCGACACTGCACGCGTACCGACACTATGATAAGGGCTTGATAAAACAAATGACAAACTTCCGTAATGAAAAATATTACAAAGATAATAATATCTCCGACGCGTATCTATAAGACACTACGTTATAAAAGTAATCAAACAATGATACTTCGGTCACAATTTAATATCGCGGGACACAAAATATTTAATACACTTGCACTTAAACAATAACTCTTATAAGACTCAAACACAATTAATACATAAGAGTAACACAAGTACATACATGTACACAAATAAATCATAACTATACTATACATATACATACATACATTTATTTTTTTCTTTTAGATACAAACCTTTTTAAAAATTGAGATATAATATCTCTTTGTCTTCTCTTCCCACACACGACAAAACAAAAGCACAAGAATCAGGAAAGAAGATATCAAATATTCTTCTTCAACCTCTAGACCTGCGCCTCTAGTAGGCCGAATCTCTCAAAGAGGAAAACCCAACATGTTTCTTCCATCATATTCTCTTCTCTCTTACCAAAACCATGTAAGTTTTTGTTTCTCAAATCCCCTCCGTTGATGCGCTGGCTACCCTTCGAATGAATCCAAGAAGAATCAAGATAAAACCACCCAAGAGAAGCATATCTTCACACCAATCTATCTTGAGCCAAAATCCAAGATTCGCCTAGGTTTTGGAAGTTAACCAAATCCGGCTTCAAACCAAGTCACAAGGAGAGAAAGATAGTCAAGCTTCTTCCCAAAATACTTCCTTTATCTCTAGTAGAGATGCAAATGCCCCAAACTCAGTTCCTCATCAATTTTACCAAAAACAAGGGTTTGTGAAACTTAGGGTTTTCAAAAATTGAATTGGGGGTTTTGCAATTGGAAGTGTGTTGGAGCTAAATCAAGTCTTGTTTGGTTCGAATCCAAGAAGCCACTTTTGTACCTCACGCATCATCTCTTCCAAGTTGAGGTTATTCATTTTTCTTGTTGCAATCTTTTTTTTGTGTGTTGTTTGTGATATTAAGATTTGAAAATTTTATCAAATAAATTTTTATACGATTTGGTTATATTGATTATAAATGTTCTTGGATTCCATGTCGAGTTGTGAGAGTGGTTATTTGAGATTTGAGTTTTACTTTGTTTTGCTAATCTTGTTTTGTGACCATAAAACTTAAGTTGTCATTTGCACAAGGGTCCGTTTGGTTTTCTGTCGAGAGGCGTGAAACAAGAAAAACTAGATAAGTCAAGTATTATAAAGTATACTAGTAATGTTAAGTGTCGAATTCGGAAAACTAATATTAGTTGCGACATTCTTGTCTAAGTACTCAAACTTTCACAGAAACTTTAGTACCTTGTGTCGGAATTTGGCTATACATTTAATCGAGTTAGTCACATCATCCTTTGTAAGTATGATGGGTTTTGCCTCGACTGAGAACCCACTCAGGTACTCGAGGTATTCTTCGGTAAATGTCTTGTTGTTTCAAGTAGATATAAATTTTAAGCTAGAGGAAATCATCTTTGTCATCATAAGTGGTTTTGAAACTTGGCGATGAGTTGGTCATCCTATGACTTGCGTGAATCTAGACATAGGATTTTGTGTATGGCACCTTGTCGGGCTTTCGAAAACTAAGAGTAGTTGGGATAATCAAGTGAAACCGGATTTAAATTAACTTGAGTATTGGAAGAGTAGAACTTTGATGTCTACTCGACCAACCTCTTTCGTCTAGAATATGTATAACAACATGTGTTATGTTGTGTTTTGGAGTGAGCCGAAAGCTCACTATAGTTATCAACATTTTCTTGTGTCTCTAATTTGCAACAGGGAACCGGGTTGAGTGGTACTCGACCAAACACATGGTTTCGTCACATCGTTGCTCTAACCCTTCCGTTAATGTGTCAAACTTGAGTAATATTCTAGGCGTTTTAGAAACATCGGGTAGTCGAGTATACCTTGGAGCACGTCAACTGTGATACCCTCGGTTTGAGTTTAGCTTCGAAATGTTAGTATCTTGTTCACTTTAAATGAACACTTGTTATATCATTTTTTTCCTTCTGCGTATGGTTTACCCCACAAAGAATTGGCGCAAACAGTGTACTACCAAGATACTAACTAATACTTAGACATCAAGTTCTGGGCCACAACCCAACTAATGAATTATGTTGCAAAGGAGTCTGTTTATTTTATGGGCCTCGGCCCATATCTGGTACTTAGTCACTATCGACACCAGGCCGCAGCCCATGGTGGCTCGGGGTGTTCGTTGGGTGGTTTAAACTACCTCACAAAATAAAACGTGTAACGTATAACCGGAAGTCAAAATATAAGCTTAACCCGTCCCCGTCTATTCTTTCTTTTCACCTCGTTACATATCGTCTTAACGTCAATTATGTACACAAGTCATAACTTAACGAAAATGTGTGAAAGTTTGGCATAAACAACAAGTATTCTAAAAACATGATTCACGTAGTAATGTACGTCAAAATTTAACGACAATGTGTAAATGAATGTATGTCAAGTGAACTCCTCGTTAGAACTATATATATATATATATATATATATATATATATATATATATATATATATATGTATATATATATATATATATATATATATATATATATATATATATATATATATATATATATATATATATATATATATATATATATATATATATATATATATATATATATATATATATATATATATAAATCAAATTTTGATAAATAAATAAAGATCACTATATTATTTTATGATCCATTAAAATTGGAAGACTTCAATTTTAACTCAAGTATTCCTCTAAATACATTTAGAAAATAAATTAACTATAATTTTGACAATACCAATTGTGTCAACTTAAATAAATATATATACATTTATATACTTACTAGTGGAACCTTGTAATTATTTTTCAAATCAAACTTCGGATTTTAAAACCATTATAGTGTCTACATGAAAAGTATATATACTTTCGTATGCTTGCTAGAAAAACCATATAATCATTTTTACAAACTTAAATTTAGTTTTACTACAATTATAAAAACCATTGAACCGCTTTAAGTAAGTAATACTTAAAACAATGAACTGAAACATTGTCCTCCTTATCTAGGTCGCGTGTCAGTGCCGCTCCACAACAATCACTAATCCCACATTTGGATTTCACATTTGCTAAGGTGAGTTTTCATAGCCCCTTTTTTACTTGATAAACTGTTTTATACATTTTGGGGTGAGGAATATGCAAAACCTTTTTATGGACCTAAACTATTACATGATTACTATTACGTGGTTTAGCCTAAGCCTTTAAGTCCCTAGAGAATGCCCTTTTCATGAACCGTCAATTCCCCATTGGGAAACGCGAATGTTATAAATAGATCTATTGAGGGTGACTCTTCCGTTCGGTTGGCCATGCTTAGGTCAAGGCGAAACGTATACCATGTCGAAATCGAGTGTTGAGGGACAAAACACTCGCTATGGGCCCCTATATTGTATGATATCTTTTAGCATACAGAAACTGTCGTAGTATCGGTTGCATGAACTTAGAGCTAACGTAATAGACATTCATCCATATATCATTATATTCGTTGTAATGATCATATGACCTTGCTTATGGTCCAAAACTTACTATTTTTATCTAAACCTATGAACTCACCAGCTTTTAGCTGACCTTTATAGCATATTTTCTCAGGTGCTTAGTTGTGATCATGAATGCAAGGCAAGAGGCGGGTAAATGGTCGTAGTAGTATCTGAAAGAAGTGTTTTTACACAAACTGATGTTTTTAAATTGGGACCACTGAAATTATGGGATGTGCCCATTTATCTAAACAATGTTGTAAGACAATGTTTTAAAACTATTTTATGGAAATTAAACGGAGTATGTATTCCGTTCTTTATTACTTGTGTTGTGATTCACCAATTTCGTAACGCACCCAATAACACGTATGCTTCCGCTAAACAAATTTGGGGGTGTTACAGATTGGCATCAGAGCCAAGGTTATAGAGAACTGGGTACATGTAAATCCTAAACTATAACTACTTTTTACAAAAAGATCATACTACGACCGTCAGTTGCCACTTGCCTTACTTGCCATACTACTTAGAATTCATTTAAATAGGATTGCATGTTTTATTTCCTATTTAATAGTACACTATTTCAGATTCATCATGAGTATATTTTTCTACATACTTACACATATGCATCGTCTTGTCACAGACCATGCCTTCACCAGCCTTCCCTCACGATGTTCAGGAGGACATCCTACTTGCTCACTCACCTACCATCCATCAGCTTGCACACTTGGCCACAGATCCATACATTCAGGCCACTCTAGCAGCTCAGCCTGTCATTGCACCTACTCCATCTATACCGACCCTTACCACCACTCCATCAGCTTTGTTGACACGCAGGCAAAAACCCCGCATGATTGTGAGAGTACCTGGATACAGAGAGCGGTATTCATTCATGCCTGCACTAGCCTCTCAGATGACCCGCGCTGCTTACATGGGTCCTTCCACTATTTCAGAGTCACTGACACCATCATCCACTGAGTCACCACCTCACCATCGACTCAGGAGAGCTACTGATTCCTACTCAGAGGAAGACTCGGAAGAAGATCCGGAAGAGGATCCTAAGGAGGAGTTACCAGAGCATATGCCAATTGAGAGTGTTCCTGGACATCTTAGCACAGCAGCAGATATGAGTACGCAGGGTCTGGAGATTGTCCAGAGTATTCAGGAGTTAGGACAGAGCTCCAGGATGGCTCAGAGATTGAGCGATGAAATGGACATTGATGCACCATTTGGGTTAGGACAGAGGGCTGCTTTCCTCCGTAGCCAGGAGGAGAGTGATGAGGTTGCTTGGAGAGATATTGGCTGTGTGGTCAGTTCTGTGCCATATATCGCGAGCCCGAGCTACAGTCCATCATCACCTTCATTCATACCATCTGCATCAGACATGGAGCGCCTTGCTCACGCCACCAGACAGCTCGAGACTATTGAGGTAGCTGCACCGGTTGAGGCACAGCCAGTGCCAGACCCATCAGGATCTCCAGATGATGAGGAGCTGACCCTCACAGAGAGAGTGCTTATTCAGTTGGATTCTCATGAGACCTTGCTAGGGGTCCATACTGATCAGTTGGAGAGAGTCGATCCAGTACGCTTGCAGGCTTGCGAGCAGCGTGTTGAGGGTTTAGACCACGTCACTGATGTGTTGTTTGAGAGTATGGAGCTAGAGAGGCAGGAGAGGATTCGGTTGGGTTACATGTTTGAGGCTCAGGTTGAGGATGTTAGAGAGTTAGATAGCAGGACACGGGCCTTGGGCAGAGGTCAAGCCCGGATGCACGGCCGACTTGAGGAGCTAGAGCGCATCCAGTGGATGGCTAGAGATACTGCCAGAGAGGAGTGGCAGAGGACCACAGGTTTGGAGTCCATGCTGGCCTCTCAGATGAGGCGCATCGCTAGTTTGGAGGATACGCAGCGAGAGTTAATTGCTACCATTGAGCGACTACGTACCGAGCGTGGACATCCTTAGATCTTATTGCATGATGTATCACACTAAACTGAATTATAACAGTTAGTGTTAGTTATTACTCTTGTACTTCAGTTGTATTTCCGTTGTACTTCCGTTGTATTTCAGTTGTATTCCATCTAGTATCTCATCATGTACTTTAGGAACCTTATAACGGAATTTCTATCTATGTCAAACTTATGTTCCTATCCAATTGTCTTTTCTTTCATAGATTGCTCATATGATCTATCTGCGATATTTACACAATTACTTGACACTCACCTTGTTTAAAAGGTTCTATATCTCATCACCTTTGTTACTGCAGAAATGCCGCCAAAACGAAGATCAAACAGTACCAACCATGGTGGAGCTTCCAATGCTCCTATTCCAGCGAGAGTTACTCGCAACCAAGCTGTAAACGTTGCTATTCCAAACAGAGTCACACGAGATCAGACCGCTGAAGTCACTACTCCTGCTAGAGCTACCCCAATTCAACCCACCATGAATCAAGCCATGATAGATCATCTAGTCAATGAGCGAGTGAACGCCGCTTTAGCTACGGCAAACCACTCGTCTACTAAAGCTGGAACTTCGAGACCACCCACCCACAGCCGCACTTGTACTTATCAGGATTTTCGTAAGACCATGACTGGAGGCTTTAGTGGAACCGAAGGAGTTGTCAGTCTGACTAGATGGATCGAGAAGCTCGAGACTGTGTTCCGAATCTGCCATTGTGAAGAAGAGGCTAAGGTTAAGTACGCATCATTCACTTTCACTGATGCTGCCTTGACCTGGTGGAACAATTTTCTGAAATCTGCTAGTATCTATGTTGCCTATGCCATGTCATGGGAGAATTTCAAGGAGATGGTACTTCGAAAGTACTGTCCTCGTAATGAGATCAAGAAACTAGAGCATGAGTTTTGGAACCTCAAAGTTCAAGGCACCAATATGGCTGCCTATAACCAGCGTTTTCAAGAGCTAGCCTTACTGTGCCCTGAAATGGTTCAGACTGAGACCTGATTGTTGAAGAGGTACATCGGAGGATTGCCCCAATCTATCAAGGGCAATGTCACCACTTCTAAGGCTGCTGATCTTCATGAAACCATTGAAGTAGCCAACAAACTCATGGATCAAGTGATTGAGGATTCCATGGACAAAGTGGTTGACAATAAGAGGAAATGGGACGACCACTCTCGAAGCTACAACAACAATGGATATCGTCGCAACAACAGTGGAAACAATAGCAACAATCAGCACAAAAGGCAAAATGTTGCTAGGGCATACGCAGCTGGGATTGAAGAAAGGAAACCGTACGCAGGGACTTCACCATTGTGTAACCGATTCACACTGCACCACAAGGGACAGTGTACCGTCAAGTGTCGTAACTGTCAGAAAATTGGACACTTGACTAGAAACTGCAGGTCCAAGTCATTGGCGACGGTTCAAACAACACCAGCTCAGGACCCAAAAGCTGCTATAACTTGCTTTGGTTGTGGTGAAAAAAGGTCATTATAAGAATGAATGCCGAAAGACCAGAAACCAAGGCAATGGAGGAAACCAAGGAAACCGAGGGAAATCTCGAAGCCATGGAAATGGCAGGGTTCAGGAAATGTTGGACGCCAAGTAATCAGGAAATGGCGAAGGAGCTCGTGGAAGAGTCTATGCTGTGACCAAAGTGGAAGCTCAGGAAGACCCGAATGTCGTGACGGGTACGTTCCTTATAAATAACCGCTATGCATCCATATTGTTTGATACAGGAGCCGATAGGAGTTTTG
The DNA here is from genome assembly GCA_910596185.1 of Chrysanthemum makinoi. Lineage (NCBI taxonomy): Eukaryota > Viridiplantae > Streptophyta > Magnoliopsida > Asterales > Asteraceae > Chrysanthemum > Chrysanthemum makinoi. The sequence goes on from OU343222.1 coordinate 274,186,137, forward strand.
TTTCTAATGCATTTAGTCCACTACTCGATATTGCCCCAACTGCATTAGGAAATGCGTACAATGTGGAACTAGCTAACGGTAACATAGAAAGAGTAGATACCATCATAAGAGGTTGCACCACTGAATCTGTAAATCACCCATTCAATATCGACTTGATACCAGTAGAATTGGGTAGTTTCGACGTCATCATCGGGATGGATTGGTTATCAAAATACCATGCTGCCATCATTTGTGACGAAAAGCTTGTCCAAGTACCCTATGGAGATGAAGTCCTAACTATAGAAGGAGACAGAAGTGATAGGAGAAACGCCTCAAGACTGCATGTCATTTCTTGTGCCAAGGTGTTGAGGTGTATCGAGGAAGGATGTCACATCTTCCTAGCACAAGTCACCGGAAAGGACGAAAAAGAAAAGGAAGAAAAACGTCTGGAAGACGTACCAATAGTGAGAGAATTTACCGAGGTCTTTCCTGAAGATTTTCCAAGACTCCCGCCGACCCGACATGTTGAATTTCAAATTGATCTAGTGCCTGGTGCCGCACCAGTGGCAAGAGCACCTTATCGATTAGCTCCAACGGAACTCCAGGATTTATCAAACCAGTTGTCGGAACTTGCGGAAAAAGGATTCATTAGACCAAGCTCATCACCATGGGGAGCACCAGTCCTATTCGTCAAGAAGAAGGACGGAACTTTCAGGATGTGCATCGACTTTCGCAAGTTGAATAAACTAACCATTAAGAACCGTTACCCACTCCCGAGGATCGATGACTTATTCGATCAACTTCAAGGTTCAAGTGTTTATTCAAAAATCGACTTAAGGTCCGGATACCATCAACTAAGAGTTCGGGAAGAAGACATTCCCAAAACCGCCTTCAGAACTCGTTATGGACATTACGAGTTCCAAGTCATGCCTTTTGGGTTAACCAATGCACCAGCTGTGTTCATGGACCTCATGAACCGAGTGTGTAAACCCTACCTGGATAAATTTGTGATTGTATTCATTGACGATATTCTAATTTATTCCAAGAATGTGAAAGAACATGAGGAGCATCTTAGATTGATCTTGGAATTGTTGAAGGAGGAAGAACTGTATGCAAAGTTCTTGAAGTGTGAGTTTTGGATATCGACTGTGCAATTCCTAGGTCATGTAATCGACAACCAGGGTATTCATGTAGATCCCGCTAAGATCGAGTCAATAAAGGATTGGGCGACACCCACAACTCCTACTGAAATACGCCAATTCTTAGGACTCGCTGGGTACTACAGAAGATTCATTGAAGGTTTCTCAAAGATCGCCAAATCTTTAACCAAGCTAACCCAGAAAAATACCAAATTTGACTGGGGAGAAAAAGAATAAGAAGCTTTTCAACTCCTTAAAGAAAAGTTGTGTAGTGCACCTATTCTGGCCTTACCTGAAGGTAGTGAAGACTTTGTTGTTTATTGCGACGCTTCACATAAGGGGCTAGGAGCGGTGTTAATGTAAAGAGAGAAGGTGATAGCATACGCCTCTCGCCAGTTGAAGACTCACGAGAAGAATTACACAACGCACGACCTGGAGTTAGGATCAGTTGTGTTCGCACTCAGAATTTGGAGACATTATTTATATGGAACGAAGTGTGTCGTATACACCGATCACAAAATCCTACAACACATTTTAGATCAGAAAGAACTGAATATGAGACAATGCCGATGGTTGGAGTTACTCAGTGATTACGACTGCGAGATTCGTTACCACCCGGGTAAAGCGAATGTAGTTGCTGATGCTCTGAGTAGAAAAGAGCGACCAAAACCCCTTAGAGTCAGATCTTTGGGTATGAAAATTAGTTCACCTCTTCCATCCAAGATTCTGAAGGCACAATCAGAAGCACTCAAGGAAGAAAATCGTCCGAATGAGAACCTTTACGGAATGCCAGAAAGTGAAAATGGATTTGTAAAAAGGTCGGACGGAATCTTGTGTTTCAAGGAGCGAAGTTGGATTCCACTTTACGGAGGAATTCGCGATATCATTATGCACGAATCTCATAAATCTAAATACTCCATCCACCCGGGATCCGACAAGATGTATCTCGATCTGAAGAAATTGTACTGGTGGCCAAACATGAAAGCCGACATTGCAACATATGTCAGCCGATGTTTAACCTGTTCAAAAGTCAAAGCCGAACATCAGAGACCCTCAGGTCTACTAGTACAACCCGAAATTCCCGAATGGAAATGGGAACGTATAACAATGGACTTTATCACTAAACTACCTAAAACCTCTAAAGGCTACGACACTATTTGGGTAATAGTTGATTGTCTCACCAAGTCAGTACATTTTCTACCGATGAAAGAAAGTGACGGGATGGACAAAATTGCACAACTATACCTGAAGGAAATCATCGCGCGTCATGGTGTACCAATCTCCATCATCTCAGACAGAGATAGCCGTTTCACCTTAAATTTCTGGAAATCGCTTCAAGATGCTTTAGGATATAACCTCGATATGAGCACCGCTTACCATCCTCAGACTGATGGACAAAGCGAGAGAACCATTCAAACACTGGAGGATATGCTAAGAGCATGTGTGATAGATTTTGGAAATGGTTGGGATAAGCACTTTCCATTAGCCGAATTTTCTTACAACAACAGCTATCACGCAAGCATCAAAGCCGCACCATATGAAGCACTCTATGGTCGAAAGTGTAGATCACCTGTGTGTTGGGCCGAAGTTGGAGAAAGTCAACTTACTGGTCCGGAGTTAATTCAAGAAACTACTGAGAAGATTGTACAAATCAAAAACCGACTGCAAGCAGCTCGTGACCGTCAAAAGAGCTAAGCGGATAAAAGGAGGAAACCACTTGAGTTCCAAGTGGGAGATAAAGTTATGCTCAAAGTTGCGCCATGGAAGGGCGTAATCCGTTTCGGAAAACGTGGAAAGTTAAATCCTCGTTACATTGGACCTTTCAAAATTCTCGCAAGAATCGGACCGGTAGCATACCGACTCGAATTACCACAAGAACTCAGCTCTGTGCACAACGTGTTTCACGTATGCAACTTGAAGAAATGTCTTTTTGACGAAACTCTTGCTATTCCTTTGGAAGAAATCCAAGTTGATGAAAGATTGAATTTCGTCGAGGAACCCATTGAAATTATGGATAGGGAGATCAAACGGCTTAAGCAAAGCCGCATTCCTATCGTCAAAGTCCGTTGGAACTCTCAAAGAGGTCCAGAATGCACGTGGGAACGTGAAGACCGATTCAAGCGTAAATACCCACACCTTTTCTCTACTTCAGCAAGTAATCCTAACTGAAAACCGAGGACGGTTTTCTCTTCTAAGGCGGGGACGATGTGACACACGGTAAATTTTCACTAAAATTTAACTAACAATTAGTAATTTATTATTACTAAGCATAATTCATTAAGCATGCATAAACTTAGCCTGATCATTTGAGTAGATAACTCGCATACAGTAGATAATTTCACCACTTTTGCATTCATATCATTTTATGAATATTTCATTTCATTTTGTCTTATGATTAAATTGTAAGACGAGAGGTTACCTCGTTTTCCCCAGTGACCGACACTGCACGCGTACTGACACTATGATAAGGGCTTGATAAAACAAATGACAAACTTCCGTAATGAAAAATATTACAAAGATAATAATATCTCCGACGCGTATCTATAAGACACTACGTTATAAAAGTAATCAAACAATGATACTTCGGTCACAATTTAATATCGCGGGACACAAAATATTTAATACACTTGCACTTAAACAATAACTCTTATAAGACTCAAACACAATTAATACATAAGAGTAACACAAGTACATACATGTACACAAATAAATCATAACTATACTATACATATACATACATACGTTTATTTTTTTCTTTTAGATACAAACCTTTATTAAAAATTGAGATATAATATCTCTTTGTCTTCTCTTCCCACACACGACAAAACAAAAGCACAAGAACCAGGAAAGAACATATCAAATATTCTTCTTCAGCCTCTAGACCTGCGCCTCTAGTAGGCCGAATCTCTCAAAGAGGAAAACCCAACATGTTGCTTCCATCATATTCTCTTCTCTCTTACCAAAACCATGTAAGTTTTTGTTTCTCAAATCCCCTCCTTTGATGCGCCGGCTACCCTTCGAATGAATCCAAGAAGAATCAAGATAAAACCACCCAAGAGAAGCATATCTTCACACCAATCTATCTTGAGCCAAAATCCAAGATTCGCCTAGGTTTTGGAAGTTAACCAAATCCGGCTTCAAACCAAGTCACAAGGAGAGAAAGATAGTCAAGCTTCTTCCCAAAATACTTCCTTTATCTCTAGTAGAGATGCAAACGCCCCAAACTCAGTTCCTCATCAATTTTACCAAAAACAAGGGTTTGTGAAACTTAGGGTTTTCAAAAATTGAATTGGGGGTTTTGCAATTGGAAGTGTGTTGGAGCTAAATCAAGTCTTGTTTGGTTCGAATCCAAGAAGCCACTTTTGTACCTCACGCATCATCTCTTCCAAGTTGAGGTTATTCATTTTTCTTGTTGTAATCTTTTTTTTGTGTTGTTTGTGATATTAAGATTTGAAAATTTTATCAAATAAATTGTTATACGATTTGGTTATATTGATTATAAATGTTCTTGGATTCCATGTCGAGTTGTGAGAGTAGTTATTTGAGATTTGAGTTTTACTTTGTTTTGCTAATCTTGTTTTGTGACCATAAAAATTAAGTTGTCATTTGCACAAGGGTCCGTTTGGTTTTCTGTCGAGAGGCGTGAAACAAGAAAAACTAGATAAGTCAAGTATTATAAAGTATACTAGTAATGTTAAGTGTCAAATCCGGAAAACTAATATTAGTTGCGACATTCTTGTCTAAGTACTCAAACTTTCACAAAAACTTTAGTACCTTGTGTCGGAATTCGGCTATACATTTAATCGAGTTAGTCACATCATCCTTTGTAAGTATGATGGGTTTTGCCTCGACTGAGAACCCACTCGGGTACTCGAGGTATTCTTCGGTAAATGTCTTGTTGTTTCAAGTAGATATAAATTTTAAGCTAGAGGAAATCATCTTTGTCATCATAAGTGGTTTTGAAACTTGGCGATGAGTTGGTCATCCTAAGACTTGCGTGAATCTAGACATAGGATTTTGTGTATGGCACCTTGTCGGGCTTTCGAAAACTAAGAGTTGTTGGGATAATCAAGTGAAACCGGATTCAAATTAACTTGAGTATTGGAAGAGTAGAACTTTGATGTCTACTCGACCAACCTCTTTCGTCTAGAATATGTATAACAACATGTGTTATGTTGTGTTTTGGAGTGAGCCGAAAGCTCACTATAGTTATCAACATTTTCTTGTGTCTCTAATTTGCAACAGGGAACCGGGTTGAGTGGTACTCGACCAAACACATGGTTTCGTCACATCGTTGCTCTAACCCTTCCGTTAATGTGTCAAACTTGAGTAATATTCTAGGCATTTTAGAAACATTGGGTAGTCGAGTATACCTTGGAGCACGTCAACTCTGATACCCTCGGTTTGAGTTTAGCTTCGAAATGTTAGTATCTTGTTCACTTTAAATGAACACTTGTTATATCATTTTTTTTCCTTCTGCGTATGGCTTACCCGACAAAGAATTGGCGCAAACAGTGTACTACCAAGATACTAACTAATACTTAGACATCAAGTTCTGGGCCACAACCCAACTAATGAATTATGTTGCAAAGGAGTCTGTTTATTTTATGGGCCTCGGCCCATATCCGGTACTTAGTCACTATCGACACCAGGCCGCAGCCCATGGTGACTCGGGGTGTTCGTTGGGTGGTTTAAACTACCTCACAAAATAAAACGTGTAACGTATAACCGGAAGTCAAAATATAAGCTTAACCCGTCCCCGTCTATTCTTTCTTTTCACCTCGTTACATATCGTCTTAACGTCAATTATGCACACAAGTCATAACTTAACGAAAATGTGTGAAAGTTTGGCATAAACAACAAGTATTCTAAAAACATGATTCACGTAGTAATGTACGTCAAAATTTAACGACAATGTGTAAATGAATGTATGTCAAGTGAACTCCTCGTTAGAACTATATATATATATATATAAATCAAATTTTGATAAATAAATAAAGATCACTATATTATTTTATGATCCATTAAAATTGGAAGACTTCAATTTTAACTCAAGTATTCCTCTAAATACATTTAGAAAATAAATTAACTATAATTTTGACAATACCAATTGTGTCAACTTAAATAAATATATATACATTTATATACTTACTAGTGGAACATTGTAATTATTTTTCAAATCAAACTTCGGATTTCAAAACCATTATAGTGTCTACATGAAAAGTATATATACTTTCGTATGCTTGCTAGAAAAACCATATAATCATTTTTACAAACTTAAATTTAGTTTTACTACAATTATAAAAACCATTGAACCGCTTTAAGTAAGTAATACTTAAAACAATGAACTGAAACATTGCCCTCCTTATCTAGGTCACGTGTCGGTGCCGCTCCACAACAATTACTAATCCCACATTTGGATTTCACATTTGCTAAGGTGAGTTTTCATAGCCCCTCTTTTACTTGATAAACTGTTTTATACATTTTGGGGTGAGGAATATGCAAAACCTTTTTATAGACCTAAACTATTACATGATTACTATTACGTGGTTTAGCCTAAGCCTTTAAGTCCCTAGAGAATGCCCTTTTCATGAACCGTCAATTCCCCATTGGGAAACGCGAATGTTATAAATAGATCTATTGAGGGTGACTCTTCCGTTCGGTTGGCCATGCTTAGGTCAAGGCGAAACGTATACCATGTCGAAATCGAGTGTTGAGGGACAAAACACTCGCTATGGGCCCCTATATTGTATGATATCTTTTAGCATACAGAAACTGTCGTAGTATCGGTTTCATGAACTTAGAGCTAACGTAATAGACATTCATCCATATATCATTATATTCGTTGTAATGATCATATGACCTTGCTTATGGTCCAAAACTTACTATTTTAATCTAAACCTATGAACTCACCAGCTTTTAGCTGACCTTTATAGCTATATTTTCTCGTGTGCTTAGTTGTGATCATGAATGCAAGGCAAGAGGCGGGTAAATGGTCGTAGTAGTATCTGAAAGAAGTGTTTTTACACAAACTGATGTTTTTAAATTGGGACCACTGAAATTATGGGATGTGCCCATTTATCTAAACAATGTTGTAAGACAATGTTTTAAAACTATTTTATGGAAATTAAATGGAGTATGTATTCCGTTCTTTATTACTTGTGTTGTGATTCACCAATTTCGTAACGCACCCAATAACACGTATGCTTCCGCTAAACAAATTTGGGGGTGTTACAGTCACAGTGTTAGTAGTAAATGTGACTATATACATTAGCTTTTGGCAAGCTAACACAAACTAAACTTTAAACACACATATTAACTTACGTAACCATATGTACTGGATTTTGGCTACACTTAACGAATGTGTGACAAAACGTTAGTGTGACCATATATGGCATTTAGTCACAGTGTTCAAGTATGTGACATATATTTGTCATTGTTTATATTTATATCGTGACTAATGCTTCAACCATACTTTTCATTTGTCACGCGTTCCAATTTCAGATGTGGCTAAATACTTAGCAAAACATATCAGTCACCCTTAAATAATGTGTGGAAAAATTTGACTCTATGATTTAGACACACAAAAAATTAGTTCATGTGACTAATGCATCAAGGTTACTTGTATTTGTCACGCGTTCTAAATTCATATGTGGCTAAATGATCAGAAACAAAACTACCAGTTACCTTTAGCTACACAATGTTCGATTGTGTGGCAATACAGTTCGAATGGTCACACAATCAAAATTTTCATGTGTGACTAATTAGTAAATGTTGTCAATTTTGGTACCTTCAGCCACACAAATATGCGAATGTGTGGTCGTTCCATTTCGCCCATGTGTGACCAAATCCCCGTTTTTGTACTAGTGAAACATCCATGGGGGAGGGCGAAGGGCATCCTTTCTTTGGATGTTTCATATATTTATGTCGGTGATTGGTGTGAAGGTACTTTTTTGATGGTTGTTATGGTGAAAGTGTTCTTCTGGTGGTTGTTACGATGAAAGTGTTTTTTTTTGGTAAAAGGTTTTACATTCAGTGAATAGATTACTCCAAAAAAAACGTTTAAGTAGAAAGGATGTGAGTGAATCCCACATCTCAACCATTACATAGGCGGTAAAGATAACATAAAAGACACTTATACTTCTAGTAAAGAAGGACAAACACACTTAATTGCTAGAATACATTTGACTCAACCCAGACTCTAAATGTAAACTAACTTCTAATTTGACCGCGAATATTTATATCAAGTGCATTGCAAAATGCTAGCTGTTCTTTAGTTAAATCTCCATATACCTCATCGTTATATGGGTCATCATCACAATCGTCTTTCCATCGCTCGTATAAGTTCTTATTCCCAACTCCACTACCACCCTTTAATAAGCTAGTAGCATTAGACATAAACTATGTTGTTTCATTATATACCTCATCCACATCACTTTCACTCTCCTCTTTAGCCTGATTAGCTTCCTTATCGTTCCCAGGATTCGATCCAACCATATTCAATTTTTCAGAAAATGGTGTTCCCGTAGTTGGAAACGACAACATTATTTGTTTCTCTTTAATAGCCTGAGTAGATGTACTCCAAGAAATATCACCTTCATCTTTAGTAGTGTTGGCCTTTTCATAATAGTTGTACTCTTCTTTCTAGGTTGATTCGTGTCAGCCTTATTTTTCTAGTGGTTGTTACAGTCACTGGATCTAAACCTAGCGCGAGGGATATAATTTTCTCTATGGCATTTGTGTAGATCCCTTGGGTTTTGATTTTTTCTATTCACCATTTCTCTTTTGGACTCGTGAAGTTGGTTTTCAACATTTGCTTTTTTGACCCTCATAAGCTGTTAACTAGTGTGGATAGTTCCTCAATGGATTATGATGGCCTGGAAATGAGATCTTTGAAGAGTATTCCACGGTGAAGACCACTGATAAAAGCCTTAGTGAGCATTAAGTCTAAGTGATATGTCATGTGTTGCGTTTCGTTCCAAAACCTTCCTATGTAATCCAACAATGATTCATCATGAAGTTTTCATATGCCAAGAAATTAATCTTGGGTTTTATGAAATCGCCTTTGTTGCAAAACGTTTGTGCGAAATTTATCCCTTAATTCATGAAAACTTTTTATGCTTCCTGGGATCAAGTAATCATACCAAAAATGTGCGGCTCCGCTTAATGTGATATGAAAGAAGTGTCACCAAGCGGTTCCAAGTTGATGACGTATAGCACGTATAGCAGGCCTACTGGGCCTAATCCATGCTATACACATACTGGGCCCAGGCCCAATAACGAGAACTACTATGAACACTGGACCAATAGTAAGCCCAATAACGAAATTGGCTATAGTCCAGACTAAAAGACGCACGCAGGATACTTAGGTGTCCTGCGTCCGCATCCGCAATTACCTCGGAACCTTGTCCGACAAGGGTCCAGCTCCGGCAGCTAAACTTTTATATGTGACTAATCAGGAAACCCTAGCTAGGGGTGGAAACGAGCCGAGCCGCTCGTGAAAAGATCGGGATCGGATCGCTAAAAAGCTCGAACGAGCCGAGCCTAAACGAGCTCGAGCCCAAGCTCGAGCCTAAGTTTGGGCTCATTTAATAATCGAGCTCGAGCCCGAGCTCTATACAAAAGGCTCGTTTAGGCTCGCGAGCCTAAACGAGCCCTAGAAATATGTACGATATATATTTTTCTATACTGATAACCGTGTTAACGAGCTCGAGCCTTGTGTTAACGAGTCGAGCTTTGTGTTAACGAGTCGAGCTCGAGCTTGTAAAAAATTTCACGAGCCGAGCTCGAGCTCAAAATGTGAGGCTCGAAACGAGCTCGAGCTCGAGCTCGAGCTTTTTATATATAAACGAGCCGAGCTCGAGCCTAAACGAGCTCGAGCTCGGCTCGGCTCGTTTTCACCCCTAACCCTAGCGGTAAGTCTCGCCTATAAAAGGGGCTCTAATCCCCATACAAGGTACAACTTTCTCTCTCATAATACCACACACATACTCTTATTTATCTGACAAGAATGTGTACTTACTCTTATGCCGGAGTCTAATCGTGGGGTCCCTCCCTACGGTAAGGCTAACGGTTTACTCTTTCTTGTGTAGGGAATTCAATCAAACTACTTGGATTAGTACAAGATCAGCCTACCAACAGCTTGTTAGCCCAATCCAACAAGCAATACTAACACCCATTACAACCCGTCACACTTTTTGTACTAACAAGTTGGCGCCATCCGCGGGACCCAGTACACAACTGCGTTCGAAAAAATACTTACCATGGGCACTCGGTCCGAACCAACTCCCGCTCTTGTATCCACGCTACGGAATACAACGGAAAGAGAAAATCACGCAACTCTGACGGATCTTGAAGGGACTGCGTCCGACGCAGCCCTCCGAAAGTACTACGACAAGTATTTCGACCTGATCTTACCTATTGTGACAGAGAAAGTTCGAAAACAGGAAGAAAGAGCCAAAGCGATGAAAGCACTGAAAACTTGGGTGGATCCCCATAAAGACTCGCATCATCACGAGTCAGAAATGCCAACAGGAAGAAGAGACTTGAGGAAACAACTCGAGTCCAAAAAGCATCGGAATTCACAGGGCAGCAATGACCGAAGATGTACTCGGTCTAAGTCACCAAAAAGGAAAGAAGTCGAATGAGAGATGGTGTTTAAAAAACTGCACAAAAGTGTGTTCCACAGGCTGGGAGACAAGGAAGAAAGCGTCTCCATGTATTCCAAAGACCCTAGAAGACCAGTTCACCATATCGCTAAGAGAAAAGAGGAGAGTAGCTACCAAGACTTTTGCTCGCAGCTAGTAAGGTCCAACTTCAGAGGGCACATAGCCTGAAGTGCGCTGTCACGGAAGGCAGGCGAATGCTCAGAAGATGGGTTAAACGGAAGTAGATATCGGAGGTCCAAAGTCAAGAAGCGGAAGACAAGTAATGGCAACGACGACTACCTGGCTAGACCTTGGGTCTGTAAGGAGACTGATCCGTTCACTCCCCGCATCCGCTGCTTCGAGATGCCAACAAAAATACGTATGCCAACTAACATAAAAACGTATGACGGGAGTGGAGACCCAGAAGATCATCTCAAAATCTTCCAGGAAGCCGCAAAGGTATAACAATGGGCCATGCCAACCTGGTGCCACATGTTTAACTCTACATTAACCGGATCCGCTAGGGTCTGGTTTGACGACCTCCCGCCAGAATCAATAGACGGTTATGATAAACTAAAAGAGACTTTCCTGGCCAATTTCCTCCAACAAAAGAAGTGCATTAAGGATCCCGTGGAACATCACCACATCAAGAAAAGGGAAGGAGAACTAACGGAAGACTTTGTAAGAAGATTTACAGAAGAAACCAGGGACATAAAAGGAGCTCCGGAAATTATGAGAATCTCAAGTTTCATGCACACAATCACTGATCCAGAATTGATTAAGCGGCTAAATGATAGAATCCCAAAGTAAATGAATGAACTAATGAATATAACCACATCCTTCCTATGGGGGGAAACAGCCGTTGGGAGTCGAGAAAGAAGAAAGCCATGGGTACAAATGCCGAGGAACCAAGCTACAGTCAAGTATCGACAAAGTTTCACAAGAGAATTTAGAAATAAACCAAGAATTAGAGAAAAGCAACATGGCCTCTACATTCCTCCAAAACCTTTCAGAGAAACGCCGACACAAAGGAAAGTAAGATCTCCAAATTCATCCCCAGTTACCGCAACTGAAGAAAAGAACAACGGTAAATTCTGTGAATTTCATGGAAACGCAAAGCATACTACGGAAGAATGTCTCCATTTAAAAAATCAAATAGAAGAAAGGAAGAAAGGAGCAATGGTAGAGGGAGAAGAACAGCGGGGAAAAGCCAAATGTTAAACCCAACAAAAAAAATCACTCAACATTACTTATAACAAAACAGAAGGTGAAAACACTCAACACAGCGGAGGTAGCAGAAATACATACACAATCGGGCAGTGATGAAATCAGAACTCCAACAGGAGAAACGTAGCACGAATGCTTATAAAATCAATAAGGATGCGGACATCCCCACCAAAAGAGAATAAAAATCCCGATCCCATAAACTTTAACAAGTAAAGACTCAAAAGGCCCAAGTCAAAGCATAAAGTAAGGAGGCGAACAATTAAATATAATAGGAGGAATCAGTCACCAAGAAGATTCAAGAGACAAGTACAAGTGTTGAAGAAGTGCCCTACCACTTTAGAATAATAAGATCACGGAAAGTCATGTGAAAAATAGCCAACATGAAAGACAAAGAAGAACATTGGAACACACCACGGGTGTACATAGGAATAACAACATTCATGAAAGGCCCTATGGAGATTATTCCTAAAGAATCAAGGGGACAAAAACCTACGGCTCAACAAAAATAGGTTCCGGGAAGAACAACGCTCCGAAAGAAGCAAGCAAAGAGTCGCGGCAGACACAAAACATAAATACCAAAACGTGGGAAATAACAAAAATCAGTGGAAGGACGCGGCTTTGGGAAAGGAAAGTTCCCGATAACAACCAGGCAAGGGCGGAAATAAAAGGATCAACCTTATCCAAATATTTAAACAGGAAAGAAAATCTAAAAGTACAGATTTACATTCCTTCCCAAGAAATCTTATGTCATATCCAGCAGGAAAAACAGGCGCCCAAGCTACGAGCCTAGGCACGTGCCAACCTATCAAATTGTAGGAAAAAGTAAATGCTAGCGCGTGCAAGAAGAGTAAAATCTTTGCTATAAATATCTGAAGTAAAAAAGGGGGAAAGGCAGAAAAGGCAAAAGATAAAACTTTATCCTTTAGCACCAAATATCCTAAAACCCTAAGAAAATACTAAAAGTCTCTTTGAAGGAAGCTGAAGATGTTATCCAAAAGAAGAGTGCGATGACACATAGTGCAGAAGGAACACAACCAACCTTCAAAAGCAACACGTTACTTACATAAGGTTGTTTCCAAGAAGCTCATACATAGCCCAAACCTTTACCCTCCAAACGAAAAAACGAAAAAAAAAAACACAAAAGCCAAGCAAACGCTGCGACAACCAAAACCTTTTCTTAAATGACTGATAATAACAATTTGTCTTTCTAAAATGACGACTAATAACCCACCACCACAATATCTCATATCACCCATTCACTCAAACCCCCTTCTATGACATCTCCCAGTATCTTGCCGAGCAACATGGCAAACTCCACGGAAAGAATCATATTGTCAGTTAGACTCCCATTAGCCGTTGGGAAAAATGATAGCGCAGGTACTCCCTGGTCAACTTCAATGGTTACCAGGGCAAGGAAACACAAGGGAACTGGGATGGTATCCAAGGGAGTGATAGAGCGTGGAAAAGGATGGGTCCTCAGGGAAGAGTAGAAAAGAATGTTAGGGACAATGAATTGCATCAGATGATCCCTACCTAACAAGAAGCTTCCCTTGCAATGGCAAGCAACAAAGGATGAAAATTACGCCTTCATACTTCTATTGTTGCAGCCCGGCCCGAAAGCATGAACACAATCTACTAATCTAGGCTTATCGGACTAAAAACAAAACCTGAGCCAAAGCTAAAGATGACCAGCTTGCGGATACCGGGATAAAATTAAAATACTACGCGGATGGAAAAGCTACCCCACCAGGCCATACCATCACACATAGGGGTGGATTTATCCGGAGAGCTCCCAGAAGGGCCTTGTTCATTTGCTATATCCGCTACAACACTATGAGCTCGCCGCTAAAAGAAAGAACAACGCACGAGGAGAACATCCTAGCTCTTCAAGGAAAAACAACAAGCCCGACAATTCCTCAGGGAATCCCGCAAGATAGCACGACAGCTCCATGAGGAAGTAACCTGCCAGGAAATTCTCCAAGAAAAGGATAGTAGACAAGAAGAGGATTTTAGCCCATCAGGGGAGAAGTAATGTTCATAAGCATAATTCCGCAATGAAATAACCAGAGGAAAACTATAACTACAAAGAAGCACTCCGCAAGGAATCCCTACAGGAGGATATGGCAACTTCAGTAAAAGTACATTTCACCAGGGAAACCCTTCAAGGACGAAAAGTACAAATATTATAAACAAAACAACCCATCACGGGTGATTACTAAAGCAGACTTCTGCAAGAACATAGATAACTGCAGGAAATGTTTAAGAAGCATAGCTTCAAAGAAAAATGATGTCCGTCATAAAAAATGTTCCTGAAGAGACACGGCTCCAGCAGCCATAAGACTCGGATAAAAAGGGTAAGTGCAATCGAAAATAGAGAAAATGTATAATGTATTTGAATTTATCAATCTTTGTAATGTATTTTGAAATATGCCAAATCAATAAAAAGTGAAGATTAGCTACCTTCTTTTTTTTATTTTTTCAATAAATTTAATTTGACTAAGTGCATAAGACGTGCAAGCACATGACCGAGCACGACCAAAGAATGTTATTCCCGAATAACAAAAGAAAGTTATCACGAATAACAAAAAGGTGAACAACATAAATCACCAAGAGTAAATAAGAGGTATTGCAAGGCCAGTACTAGGAGAATAACCCAAAATTATTCAACAAAGACTATTACAAACGTGCATATCTGTGTAACGTTAGAGTAATAGCACTGCACAAATTAAAGATAATGTGCACAAAGACTATTACAAACGTGGATATCCGTATAAGGTTAGAATAATAGCGATGCACAAATTGAAAACAATGTGCATAGAGATTATTAAAAACACGCATATCCGTATGATGAAAAGATAGTAGCATTGCATAAGCTAAAAACAACGTGCATAAGCAAAAATAAAAAGAAAGGTTGCACACAACCATCATAAACATTACAAGACATAGAAGACTGAATATTGTTCAAGGAATTACAAACATCCAAAAAACAAAGTGAAACTAGTTTCGCTCCAAGTCAGCTGCACTCGCTTCGGGTTCAGACAGAGCGGAAGGGACCTCACTCACCTCAAGATGCGAATCATCAACAACATTAATCAAAACACAAGGTCCACCAACATCATAATCATCGGTGGAAAGGGGCCTAGTAGGAACAGCAGAGACACTAGCAGGAACAGCAGAAACACTAGCAGGAACAAGCGCCAATGGCAAAGAAGTAGTAGAAACTAAAGCCGACTCACTAATTGAAAGTCCTTCTGCACCTATAACATTAGGGACGGACAAAGGATCAACTAGAGAATTGTACACATTAGCAACAATGGGATAATGAGCGGCGAGACGCTTCCTAACCTGGTCAACCCTTCTCTAAAGTAGTCCCAGAGAACGAGATAATGAACCAGTGCCAATAATAGCGCTAGTCTCCCTATCGTAAACAGGAACTATAAGATGCTCAAGGTCAGGCTGTAACTCGGCAATCATAGGAGCATTCGCATGCGGTCCCTCAACCCAAAGAAGATTCATAATTTCCGCAATCCCAACATCCTTATTACACTTAAGAGCGGAAAGCAAGGAGAACTCTACATCGGCAAGGGCATGCACGGCGGAAAGATAATAAGCTTCCGCACAAGGATCATACGCATCAAGATCCAGAAGCTCTTTTTTCTCCCTACCATGAATAATACTTGTCACCAGACCAACTTTCATGCCTTTATCAATGGCACGACCGATAACTTCTGCTAGTGCTATAGAATACTTCGGAGAATTCAAACACTTGAACACAGCAAGGCTCATATCATTAGTAAACAACCAGCGCCGACTGGATAAGACAGTAAGAAAGCGAGGATAAAACTCCTCGTCAAGATGAAGGGCCAATGCAGATAAGTCGGCAACAACTGAATCAACCTCCTTCATAATCGCAGCCGATTTCACATCTTGAATTTTACAAAACTCTTCCTTCAAGGCATCAAAAAAAGGAATTTGGCTACGAAGCTCGGAGCATGAAGCCTCTAAAGTATGTATCTGCAAACATGAAAAGAAGAAGTAACAAAAAGTCAAAAGACAATGGAAAGATAAGCAAGCGGAAAAACTGACCAAAAAATACTGATACATACATGGCTTGAAAGATTAGCATTCTGAGATTTAAGTACATCAACTTCAGCTCTCAAGATGGATGATTCACGATCTTTCTCACCGAATGCCGACCAAAGATCCGCTAGCTCAGCCCGGAGAGAATCCCGTTCCTGCTCAAGGGCAGAATTTTGATTCTTCAAAGAAAGAACTCCCACAGCAGGAGGAGCTTCAGAAACCTCAATAGTAGGAGCCAACTCCTCAGAAGATACAGTCTTAGCAGCCTTGGCTTTAAGGGTCGCAATCTCCTTTTCCCTCTCCTTTAACAAAGATGATAGGCGCCTCCTCTCCATCATATTATACTCCAAGCGCATGCGAACCTCAGAGCTAAAATATATTTGTCATGCCGTAGCAACATTAAACTCAGCAAGAAGGCGACCATACCCCATCTCACGAATGGAAGAAAAGTAACAAGGAGGAGCAAACTCATTCACCATACTACGACATTCATCAGAATCATCAAGGAGTGAATTCTTGGCAACACCCCACTTCGAAACATAAATACCAGACAAAGAACTGGAATCTACATCATCAACAGCACGGATATCTCAAATTGAGATATCGCAATCAGAAAATTTGTCAAGGATGGGGCGAGCACCGCCAGCAGAACGAGAGCTGTCAGGAAGGGAAGAAGGGACGTCCATCTTGTCCTTCTCCTTCTCAACGACAAAAAGACAGTAGTAACGATAACATAAGTCATGACTAGTACAGCATACCTGCCAAAAAATAAACAAAAAACAGAAAGTTAGCATAAGCAAGAATAAGAAAGGCATCACATAAGACAAAAATCAAATAACAAACCTGAGAGGGGAACCATCAAGACGAAGCTAACCAGAATCAAATTCAGTAGGTGTTCCAGCTTCATGAACATGAGTAATTGATAATGAAGGAGAAGAAGAAGAATGAGTGGGTAAAGCATTAAAAAAAATCAGGACATTAAGTACTTTGAGGAAACAACTTCTCAATAGATTCCGAAGACTTACCACCAGTAGAAGCTCTACCAGAATCCATATAGTCACTCCTTAACTTCTTAGGAGGATAAGTGGGATCGGTGCAAACCTTACTTCTCTTTTTTTAAGAACCTGAAGCCACATCACAAGTAGACGCTGAAAAACTCCCAAAAGCAGCCTCAGACATTAAAAGACCAGCTTCTGTAGCAGACTGAACAGGTTCCGCAACATTCACATCCACATAATCATCTCCTAAATGAGAAGCCCCGACTCCGAAACCAGCACCCACATTTTCATCAACCCCCAATTCATCACCAGAAGATGAGGGAAAAAGAAAAACAGTCCAGCCCTTGGTAAGTTCCAGTAATTGAGGCTCATTTTCATCTCGCGGCCGAGTACCAATCTTTAACTTCATGGGATCCTTCACTTGAACTAATGATAGAAAATCCATCACTGCAAAAAATAGAAGAAAAGAAACACGGTTTAGACTACACAAAAACAATATAACAAGTGAAGAGGCACAAACATGGCGCACCCACCCCGATCAGTTTCATCATAAAACTCAGGATAACAATCCGCATTTAAAGTATAATTGCGGCTTAACCCAACCAAGCAAAGAAAGGGTTCCGGAAATTTGTGAAATGGAAAAGGATGGGCAACAAGGGAAGCAAAATGCCCAAAGATCAAATTCATTATCCCTAGGAGTAGCATCCTTAGGAACGCTCTTGCCATCATGCCAGGGATAAATAACAGGACAATCAAAGGAATCGACCCAAAAGAAATGATCATTCCAACTTTTAAGAGAATCAATGGGTTTGGTATAACAAACGCCAGCACTATCAACTCGTTTACTAAAGGACAACCAACCATTATTTTTAGACTGAACATAAAAACACCTAAATAACCCAACTGAGGGTTCAACACCAAGGACAAAACAAAGAATCTCAAACTGAGAAACTTTAGCAGGCCCAATAACATAAAGTTGCGATATGTGGATGCGATAGTAATTAAGGATGGACATAAGGACACAGACAAGGGAAGACGAAAATTAGCCTCTTGAATGGTCTGGTCAGGCCCAGGCAACTCCGGGTGAACAAATTGCGGAATCGAATATTTAACACAAAAACGATCAAGCGCCCATTGTGAAAGTTTAGACTTAGCACATACAAAAGTACCCATAACGGAAAAAAAAGGAATGAGACCCTAACCTGGAAAAGGAACCTGGAAGACAGAAGCAATCCAAGGAAGATAGATCGAAAGAAAAAGAAGTTACACTTGCAAATGAAGAACAGTAAAAGGAAAAATGGGGAAAAAGAAAAATAAAGGGTATTTATACAAAGGGAAGACTAGCGTCCAAAGAAAACAATAAGGAAGGACACGCGTCAAAAAATAACCCGATCCAACATTCAGTAATCAAAAGGACAAAAATAAGGCTAGTGGAAGGGCGCATGGCCCACCGGGTCAAAGAAGGAAAGCGTCATAAAGACGCTCCAAAGGCGCGGAAAAGAAATGGCTCCGTAAAACTTAAGTCTAGCAACATTCACCACACGCGACAAATGTCCGCATGCAATGAATACGCTAGACTGGCGGGACTTGATGACGAAGCACTTCCTAAGAAAGGGGAGCATCAGAAGGACACTTTAAAAAGTACGGAAAGGAAAAATGCTTAGTCAACTCAAGTCTAGTAACATCCACAACACGCGATAAACATCCACACGCAGTGAATACACTAGACTGGGGGGACTTGATGACGTATCGAAAGTATAGCAGGCCTACTGGGCCTAATCCATGCTATACACATACTGGGCACAGGCCCAATAACGAGAACTACTACGAACACTGGACCAACAGTAAGCCCAATAACGAAATTGGCTATAGTCCAGACTAAAAGACGCACGCAGGATACTTAGGTGTCCTGCGTCCGCATCCGCGATTTCCTCGGAACCTTATTCGACAAGGGTCCAGCTCCGGCAACTAAAATTTTATATGCAAGTAATCAGGAAACCCTAGCGGTAAGTCTCGCCTATAAAAGGGGATCTAATCCCCATACAGGTGCAACTTTTTCTCTCATAATAACACACACATACTCTTATTTCTCTTATAAGAATGTGTACTTACTTTCATGTCGGAGTCTAATCGTGGGGTCCGTCCCCACGGTAAGGCTAACAGTTTACTCTTTCTTGTGCAAGAAATTCAATAAAACTACTTGGATTAGTACAAGATCAGCCTACCAACAGCTTGTTAGCCCAATCCAACAAGCAACACTAACACCCATTACAACCCGTCACACTTTTTGTACTAACATAAGTGTTTCGTGTACATCCATCATCCCCATAAATACTGTGAGATGATCATCTGGGTCTGACAAGCCATTTTAAATCTTAAGGTTATCTTGTACCTTGATTCTGTTAGGCATGTCGTAATCTTTGATTCACCTAGTAAACGGGGGTGCAACTATTTTACGCATGTTTTTTTCACTTCTTAAAAAGTGAATGTCTCACTGTAGAAAATATTATGGTTCATGGACTTATGTTTTACTGGACAATTTGACTCTTCTTTTTCAAGGTTGACATTTGTTTGATTTCATTTTAGTGGTTGACTAGTTCATATTACATTTATTTTCTGACCCGGGTTGGTAGGTGTTTCCCCTGAATTTGTGTGCCATATCTCAATAATGGGTTGATTTTCATTAGATTTTGTGGAGTCCCAAACCTTGGATCTATAACACTTAACTTGTAATGAGTAGTTGCCTTGGATAGTTCCAAAACAGCAAAGAGAAACTTTGTTATGAATACACACAAGTATGCAGAATCTACTTGAATGTACTTAGAAGATTAAAGTAAACAAGTAAACACAGAATGTAACAACAAATGCTTCAATATTATTAACCAATAATATGGATACTCTCAAAGTATCAGGGTTACACCTTGAAGCTTTACTTAGAACAGCTAGGGTTAAGGGAATTGTTAATGTGAACGTGTGATATATTTTGACCTAGCTAGGATCTCCTTTTATACATCAAGGAGTCCTTTACAGAGATAACTATGCATTAAATGTATCATATCTTCTATAGAGATAGAAGATATGCTATTACAAAACGTACACGACATACTATACTTAGAACAGTACTAACTCTAACACTATCAGTACTAACTAGTTAATACTCTTGGATTATAACTATCAGTACAAACTTCCAATGCTAAGAGTACTAACTGTAATCGTGAATTACCCAACAATCATCCCCTAAACTTATGATTGGGGTTTCTGAATCACAAGTTTCTTTATGCTTAGAGGATTCTTCCAAACATCACTTCTGTCTGCTAGGTCTTTCAGCTTGATCAAATATCTTCAGCAGCAACTCCTTAGCCATCTTCACTGCATTAACCATTCTTAAACTTGCATCTAACATCTGTATGAGTGTTCCAAGAGCAAGTGGATACACTCTCTCAACAAGTATGTAGATGTCTGTTCCATTGCAGGTGGATACCTAATATTGATGGGCTCTGAGTACATTGCATCTTCAGGGGCTTTAGTTAACATCATCCTGTTGAGCTCTTCTTCATTCAATCCACCTTTATGATATGTGGATTTCAGCCTTTTTGTAACAGTTGAGGAAGCACCTTCTTCAGGTAACCTTTTGTAGCTTCTAATAGGTTGTGACCTTTCAAGTGTATCATCTGGTTGCATAAGAGTGCAGTTAAGAATTCTTCTCTGGATTCTATCAACAGTTCTTTGAAGAGTCTCCCAAGAAAGCTGATTCAACTACTTCAGTGTTCTCTTATCTTCACCCTGATGCTTAATATACTTGACCAGATACATCTTCTGCTGACTTTTGGTAGGGGTTTTGTGCAGATCTTCAAGTTCCCTTTGCTGTCTAAACTGGCTTTGTCTCCTTGCAAGTATTTCACTGAACAACAAAGCTGCATCATTGAAACTTGTTCCTTCATCTTGCTGCAACTTTTGTTGTACTTCTTTTGTAGCTTCCACTTTTGCTCTCATTTCTTCCCATGTCTGCCAATCCTCTGCAAGCTTAGCAACCTTCAACTTTTCTTTGGCTGCTGCTGCTTCCTATTTGTCTTCTTCAGCCCACTGTTCT
The DNA here is from genome assembly GCA_910596185.1 of Chrysanthemum makinoi. Classification (NCBI taxonomy): domain Eukaryota; kingdom Viridiplantae; phylum Streptophyta; class Magnoliopsida; order Asterales; family Asteraceae; genus Chrysanthemum; species Chrysanthemum makinoi. Next base: position 274,207,297 of record OU343222.1, read on the forward strand.
ACAAGCGCCTTTGCAGCATCTTCATTGATTCTTTCCAACTCTGCTCTAAACAATTTCTTCTTCTTTGGTTCCTCTTGCAGGATGCCCTTTCCTTTGTCTTTAAGATCAATTGTTGGAGCTGAACTGGTTGGTTCTGAGATGGATCCTTCTTTGATGACAACACCTTTTTCTTTTGGCTTGGTTGCTGACTTTGGCTTCTTTCTCAAGTGTAGAACAGGTGGTTTCTTGTAAATAGGAGAGATAGGAACTGATTTCTTTAAACTCTGTAGCCCCAAAACAACATGCTTCTCCTTTTCTTCATTGTCACTACCCTTTGTATCTTCATGTGGTGTGGTAGTGATGGTTGTAGCTTCTGTATTTGCTATCTCTTATAATTATGTAGCTATCTGAAACATAAGAGTTAATACTGATACTGGAACCTCATGAGTACTAACTATAGTACTAACAGTACTAACTAGGATAGTACTGATAGTGCTTGCAAGAGTACTAAGAGCACAAGGTATGGGCAATACCAATAACAAGTTATTGGTATGCCACCTCAGCGCCACATCATACACCTCCCAATAACACACCACTAACTAAAACACCCTCCCTCATAACACACCACTAACATGTTATTGGATCACACAAAATACCCCACTAAAAATATTCACTTACTCACAATACAAAAAAAAGAAAAGAAAAAAAAACACACAAGAATGCAAATGGCTTGAGCCATTGCATTGGCTCAAAACGTTTGGCTCACGAATGGCACGATGCTCCGATATGGTTGGCACACGAATGGCATGCATTTGGCACACCAATGGCACCCCATACCTTGTGCTCTAAGTACTTCTTCATCATCTTTCTTGGTCTCAGTATCAACTTGAACTTGAACTTCCTCTTCATCATGATAAAAAGGACTTACATGTGCCCCTCCTTGCCAATCACCAAATTCCTGTCTTTGTTGAATGTAGGATCGATATATTTATTGTGTTGATGATTCGGGTGGTCTTGGATGATCAAAATACATGTTATCCATTAGAGAGAGAAAGTAGAGAGAGAGGGAGTTTCTTGGTAGAGACTTGTAGAACAAAATATTGAAAGGTTAGATTGAATGCTCCACCCCTTCCATGGATGGAAGGGGTATTTATAGTTACGCATATAACGACATCTCCTATCGGCTGTGGATCGTGCATACATGGGTAAAGACCCGCCCTTCCTCCACGGTGTTACACTACGCTAAACTAAACTAATAACTAACTAATAAACTGATAAATAACGTAACTAATGATATGTCTACAAGCTAACTTATGCTAGATAATATTTGGGGTGACCGACACTTTACTTATGGAATTTCAATTCCTAACAATCTCCCCCTAAGGGAGGTCACCCCATGTTTTACATTTTCAATCCTAGCATTCTATTCTTGACTTTGTTCTTGAGCTCATAGACTTCAATTCTTCAATTTCGCAATCTTTGTGCTTTTGTAGTGCAACTTCAAAGTCCGAGTGCTTTGTACTTTCTGTGGAGGTCTTTGAACTGATCCACATCTTTGATGATCTTCGAAGCTTTGAGATCATCACCACGAAATCTCTGATCACCCTTTATTGTGTTGCCATCATGTGAAGTTGTGACTTTTGGACCGACATGCTCACACTTTTAAATTATGACATCTTTCCATCGAAGCGAAGCCTTACGGGTTCATGATATTTGCAGCAGTGAAGCGTATATAGTATGAAATATCAAAGCCGGTTATGTAGATATGCACCCGTCATGATTTCTTCAAATTAAGTGTGGATGCTGTGAGCATGCGGCTTTGAATTGACTCCTCAATTTGATCACCGCGAACCGTCCAAATGTACCGCAAAACAACAAGCAGTAATAAAACACACGAAAGTGTCTTTGATTACTTTCGTTGAATTGAGGTACACGCCCACGGCTCGCTGATCGTAAGCATAAGTACCGCTTATGATCGTAGAATTCGAAGAATCTCCTTGACAGTGTTTCTCGCGTACTGCTCTAGTCGTTCTCAAACAGAACGCTCAAAGAAGATAAACACGGAGGAGTGAACCAAGAAATTGAGATTTACTGATTGATGGAAAATGATTTGAAAAACAATCGTGTATTACTTAGAAGAAAGAGTTTTGCAATACGACGAAGGTTTTATGAGAAAGATCAATTTTCAATCAAAAAATACTTTTTATATTTGAAAAGAATACACATTCGATGTGCTAGAGAAAAGAAGATTCGCACATCGAACGGTTTTTCCAAATGCATTTTTCAATCAGAGATACTTTTTGTGTTTGAAAATGAATACACATTCGATGTGCTAGAGAAAAGAAGATTTGCACATCGAATGGTTTTTCCAAAAGTATTCGTCAATTCCATTCCTGGACCAAGGTTGATTCAAGAGTGAATCGCCCCATCGTTTCTGTCTAGTTGTCACAAGCTTGATCTTATGAGAAGATCTCATATGTCACCTACCAAGAGCTTGTTTGATGTTGGCTCTAGAAGGCTTTCCATCTTCATTGTGAATTTTTTCATATCACTCGGATGTTCTGGCAATACCACAAGGATAATGCGTAGGACTCTTAATATATTCTTACTTTTCACATTGTGTGAAACAGCAAGTCTTCAAGAATTTAGTGTCCTAATGAGATATTGTGGATGATCTCTTGGCTCTAGACTCAATTGTGCACATTTGGTTCCTATGCCGGAGACTAGGGACAGGGTCTCCTTCTTCAATATCAACAATCTCTAAGAGAAAGTCGATAGATTATGTAGGTTCCCCGTGAGAATGAAACAAGCCCTTTTAAGAGGAACTTGAGTAGCTTGGGAAGTTTAGTGCAGTGCGTCACTGGGTCCATGACGTCTTGTCTTCAATACCAGTGTTACCTTAGTAACCACCAGTAGCATATGTATTGAACCCGGTTTCTGCCCTAAGGTTGAATTAATGGAGGGCTATTTCTTTTCACCCATTTTCACATTCAATTCTTTTTCATTCTTCAACCCCTTTAGTGCTTACCGAGACTTCATAACTAGAACCTTGTTAGGTTTATTCCAGCATAGCTCTCGGCTCCCTCAAGACCGCCCTTATATCTCACTTTTCTCCTTTTTTCAATATACCTAAGGACTCTATACTATCTAGTGGATTGTCCCCGGTAGATCCTCCTCCGGTTCGGGATCGTGTGAACTAATACCTAACCTCACCATCCTTATAACTCCGCATATAAAGTAAAATGGTTCTGGGTTTTGGTACGCTCTCATTCTCTTATGAAACTTATATGATCAAACACAATATTTTTAACCCCTACCTTTTCAAGAAAAGCTAATACTTTCCTGATTTTCTTTTGGGTAATTCTCCCCTCACCGGCGCATGCGTAGGATATTTGAAATCATTTTATCACATAGAGGCAAGAGTTCTTTTGAAGCACATTTAATCACACAACATTAAGAAACCATTTGCTCCCCCTCAATGTGTGCATTGATAAACAAAAGAGTTTAGCACAAATTACAGAGAACTAGCACTTTTGAATCAAATCGATCATCCTTTATCAAATTTCATATTAAATCAGAAATTCTCCCCCGATCAAAAATATCAAACCCTTTGAGATTTTGGATCTCAAGTGATTTAATCAGGTTTTGAAAACATGGGAGAATATGTGGCCAGATTTAAATACTCATCTTGTTTTTGATAAATCCTCCTCCTCAACATGTGCATTATGTATTTGAAATCGTTTGGCACATGGAGGCAGGAGTGCCTATAAAGGACTAAAACTGATTCCATTAAAACAGATTTGAGATTTAAATCACGATCTCTCCCCCGATCAAAAATATCAAACCATTTGAGATTTGTGATCCCATCTGATTTAAATCATTTATAAAATTTTGGGGAAAGACGTGGCAAAATTTAATTTTGAAAAATGACTGATAAGGATTAATATAAGACATTAAAATTTTCATTTTGTAAGATCTTTGAGTTTTAAAGAAAATCATACCATGACATAACATTAAATCTTTAGATCACCACATATTATTGTACAAACCGGACTTTTTGATGATATATTGTTTGAAAATACTTTAATTTAAATTATTCTCTCCCTCAATCGATGACCGTAGTCTTTGATTGAGTGACTTAGGTTTTGATAAAAATGAAGTCCGGTGATTTTCAAAATTAAGTCCAATTAATTTTCAAAACAATATTTTCCATTTTCAAAACAATATTTTTCAAAAAATTGTTTAAAGAAAATGGTATAATCACAATTATCCTGCAAAAAGATATGTTAGGTGGTTGAGCTGCTTTTGTTGTTGTTGCTGAGGGTAGGAAGAAAACCGTCACGATGCAGGAGATTCTTACGCTGCATTTTAATGCCAACTGAGGTCAAATTAAGCCCGCTTCTTCAATCGCTTAAAGAAAACCATCCCTATGAGACCTCTTACTGCATTATGCCAACTTTCCATTGAAGTCAAATTAAGCTCTGCTTTCATTTGTTAACCCAAGATATAGTTACCCTTTCCTTTCGGCATCCAATCATCATATTATGTGGGATCCGGATCGGGAACATTCTTATATACCAATATACCTGCATATGTTAGTGGACACAAACAGATATATGGTGGTCGACATCACTCAAACAGCAATCGACTAATAAAAGTCAATGCAACATGTCAATCAGATCATATAAATATATGGGAATAATGTGTTTATCAAACTCTAATCATCTAATCCTAGCAATCATATCCTAGGCACCTAGTCCTTCAACATAGGTTAACATCATTTTTAATTAAGCATATTAGGATAATTAAGAAAGCCCGTTAGATGATGTAGATTTGAAAATATTCTCCCCCTCAATCAATGACTCATTTTATAAAAGATTTAAAAGAACTGAAGTCATTGATTGAGTTTTCAAATTATACGAAAACTCTGATACTGATTGATTTTTTCAAGAAACTCATTTTCCACCATTTTGAAATACAACAAATATTTTTCTGAAGAATTTTAGACGGAAAAACATTTGTGTAGGAACAGCAGTCCTTCGACATACTTTTCTCAATTTGTTTTTAGGATAAGTGCACGAATTTTGTGAAAATCGTTTAGCGCAAAGACTTTACTTTCTTTTGAAGATCGGGTTGCTATCTGAAATAATAGCAAGCCATGGTTTTAGCGCGGGTCACAGTCTGAAATAACTATAAGCCATGATTTTTGACATGTTTAGAAAAGAATATTTACACCTCGTCAACTTCATCTATGGTCCCTCGGCCATTATTATTGAATGACATTTCTAAGACCGCAGATGTTATCGAGCAAATTTAAGACGTTCCTAGAAAACATATTTTGGTATTTTTGAAATTTTCTGATTTTGGGTTTTGAAGGTTTCATATTTTCTATTTTGTTTTCTCTCGATAAATATTTACAAAG
>OU343222.1:274212797-274474218 GCA_910596185.1 Chrysanthemum makinoi
CAAAACCACTCTTCATGGGTCTTTTTGACCGGTTTCCGTGAGATTTTTTGTAGTAGTGAAGCTTGCATTGCTTGAGGCAGTCCCTCAGAAACAACAAAAAATGTTCAATCTATGCAGGGTAAAACAAAGGGTCGTTCTTTGAAACCTTGGGATGAAGAGCAGTCTCATCGATGATGAATTGGTGCATGTCGGATGCAGCGATGGCCCTCGAGAAGAGGACAAGCTTCTTTGTTGGAAAGAATCATGCTAGGAATGGAGAATGGGTCAACATCACAATGAAGAAGGTAAACATTTTACTTTCTATGGATGATGACTTCGATTGGCATCTTACATGAATTATCCGAATGTAGACCTTAAGTTCGTAGAAGAGCAAAGACTGAATCTTTTTTCTAATTACAACAAGTTAAGTTTTGAATTGAATAAGTGTAGGGATGAATTGCTTATTTTAAAACAAGCAAAGCTTGAGGTTGTCACTTTGCAAATTCAAAACAACGAACTAGTTAAAAGAAATCCGAATCTTCAAGATGAACTTAAAAAGGCAAATGATATTCTTAATAGTTGAATTTGCTAAGAATCCTAGGGTCTTTGATCTTTGTGGGTGCCCCAGTAGCAAGAAGAGAGTCATAGGTGAAGATCATCTCACGAACCCTCTCAACAAAGACCGGTCTCCTAAGCCATTTGTATGCGGTGGCATGATTACAAATATGTTGGTGATCCCAATTCGGTGATTGGATTGAGCGGGTGAATCACGAGTAAGCTTCCAAATTACGATTACGGAAGGATTCTTGAGCACGAGCCAAGCTCTTAAGAGCATGCTAGGACTTCACGAGATGACCGGTGGTACTAAACACATCTCGGTGCAGGCAGAATCGGAAACACCGCTTCCACCCACGAAATCTCTTGAGTCTTGATCAAACTTCGAGCTTACTCACTACAATTCAATCCTCATTCACCAAAGAAAGGTGCGGACTTGATAGAACCATCCTACAAAGACAAGCAAAACTAATCCAACAAGAGTCTACTCCTCTTGAGACTTCAACATCCTCTGTCCCCAGAAGGTGACCAAATTCTGGCACTAAGCTGAACTTGTGAGAAAGCTTCTTGAAAAAATGGAATCCATTGAAAAGGTCCACTGAACCAATCAAGGAGACAAAGTCGGCTTCCTCAGTTCCTCAAAGTCTAAGTCAACCTCAAAACAAACAAAAGGGTGTGGTACGTGTCATTACACCCGACCATACCCTTGAAAATTGTTATAGAATCCTTTTACATGATCTACAAAAGGATGATCCGCAGGGATGAGATCATCTACGAGTATGTCGGTCAAGCAAACTATACCAAATTTGGTCATCGGTATGCTTCATCCTCGAAATGCTCCAAAGAATAGTGCAAAACCTTTTCCTCTGTGCCCTCACTGTGGGTTTAATGATCATCATCGGGATGATTGTCTCATGAATACATGCTATTGTGATATATCGGTAATCCGCTCATGAGACATCCCAACATGAAAGTGTCATTCATGCAAGGAGAAATTCCAAACAACCTAGAGTCGGTGAGTCATCCTCGACCTCTAAATGCAAAACACATGGTAGCATGTGCACACACAACCAGCGACCATGAGTCGATTGCAAATTTGGAGGAGAGACCTTGAGACCCAAGCCCACTAGTAAGTGGGTCACTAAGAAACTAATTGAGTTTACTACTTGCCAATGCGAGACATGCCGGGGAGCCTATTTGGCATCTAGGCGTGTGGATGCTCAAGAAGCATGGTTGGTGTGAAGGAATATCTGCACAAGTATGTAAAGGAACCGGGGCCCAAGGTAGTATTTGGTGATAACTCATCATGTCCCACTGAAGGTTATGGTTGATAAATTGGCGTAATGGAATAGTTTTCTCTAGAATAGCCTATGTCAATGGTCTCAAATACAATCTCATCGGTGTCAGTCAACTATGTGATGCTAAATACATTGTACAATTCAATGATAAACAAGGTACCATTTTCAATGCCAATAAGGAAGTTGTGTTGATAGCTCTAGGAGATGATGTTTATGCGCTAGACATGTCAACACTCTCCCAAGATGGAACGTGTCTCTTTGCCAAAGCCACTGAAACTATCAATTGGTACGTGGCATAAAGACTCTCACACTTAAACTTCAAAACCTCAACAACTTGGCAAAACAAAACAAGGTCCTTGGCTTACCATCACTGGTTTTGCAAAGATAAACCATGCTACTTTTGTGAAAAGGGTAAACACCACGAGGCATCATTCAAAACCAAACAAAATTTCTCCATCAAAATTTGTCTTCATCTCACGCACATGGATCTCTTTGGACTGTCGGTCCGGATCAATCCGCATGAGAAGTATACACTTGTCATTGTTGATGAGTTCTCAAGATACACTTGGGTATACTTTCTTTCCAAAAAAGTCGAGCGGTGATACAATAATGTCATTCATCGAAGATTGAAAACGAAATGACATTCTTGTTAAACAAATCAGAAGCCGACAATGGTGCGAGTTGAAATCAAGAGCTTGAGAGTTTCTGTGATGTAAAAAGAATTTCTCAAAATTTCTCATCTCCATATACCCACGAACAAAATGGGGTTCTTTGAAAGGAAAAACAGAACTCTCATTGAGGCTACGCTAGAACCATGTTAAATGGCTCGACCCTCTCAAAGCATTTACGGGTGAAACGATCAAAAATGCACATTACACTCAAAAGCAGGTCAATCATTGTCAAAATACATAACAAAACCCCATATGAGATCTTCAAAGGTAGACTTCACGACATCGGCTATTTTCATGTATTTGGATGTCAAGTGTTCATTCATAACCACAAGGATCATCTAGGCAAGTTTGATGCAAAAGGCGATGATGGATAGATACCCACAGGCTACTCAGCGATCTCCAAAGCCTTCAGAGTATTTAACACAAGGAGACAACAAGTTGAGGAAACCTTTCATGTCACCTTTGATGAAAGTTAAAGCATCAGGATTCACTAACACCTCGATGGAGGAAATAGGAATTGATGACTCATCAAGATATCCTCTGATGAGTTCCTGCCCGAATTCAATTCCTCATATCAAGCTGATCGCGACATCTCATATTATGTCTTAGCTCACAACCTACCCCAACCAATAATCGGTGAATTCATTGATAATCTATCGGTCCAGCGGGGATAGGTAACAGAACCAACTATTAGGGATCGTGATTCATGAAACCCAACCCGAGCGAGGACATCATAACGATGCTCAAAATGAATCTGTTGATCCAGTAACCAATCTCACTCCGAACTTCTGGTGACCTCATCAAACTTCGGATCCTAGACCACAAAGTAAGTGGACAAGATCTCGAGGATATTGAGCTTCGTAAACATCATTGGTGAACCCAGAGGGCATGCTCACGGAAGCATGGGCACGCTAATAATCTAGCGGCTTCAACCAATGAATGTCTATATCTTGATTATCTATCGAAATAGAACCCAAAATGTCCTTGAAGCTCTAAAACACCCAATTTGGGTTCGGGCTATGCAAGAAGAAGCTGCAACGATTTGATAAAAACAAGGTCATGACCTTGATCAAATGTCCTCGGGATGTAGTAGTCATAGGAATGAAGTGGGTTTTGAAACAAAGCTGATGAAAATGGCACTTTGTCATTAAAAACAAAGCGAGGTAGTAACCAAAGGTTACAATCAACAAGGAGGCATTGACTATGATGAGACATTTGCTCCTGTTGCAAGAATGGAAGCCATCGGGATCTTCCTTGCATATGCAACATACATGAACTTCGGGGTCTACCAAATGGATGTTAAAAGTGCATTCTTAAATGGTGATGCGAAAGAAGATGTGTATGTTCGGCAACCTCAGGGCTTTGAGTAGTGAATTCACGTGACTATATGCGCAAGCTTGATAAAGCCCTCTATGGACTTAAACAAGCTCCAAGGCATGGTATGAAACTCTCCTGGCCTTCTTGATACAAAACAAGTTTGTCGGAGGAAAGATAGACAACACCTTTGTTTGTCTATAGAACCTAACAGGATGTGATACTAGTTCAAGTGTATGTTGATGATATCATCTTTGGCTCAACAAACTACAAACTTTGCAAACAGTTTGAAAAACTAATGACAAAGAAGTTTGAAATGCATGATGGGGAACTTACATACTTTCTTGGACTACAAATCGAACAAATGATAAAGGAATCTCAATCAGTCAAGAGAAATACACCAGAAATCTCTTGAAGAAATATGAGATATTTGACTATGCCTCGGTGAAGACACCAATGGTTCCACCTAACAACCTTGGACTGATCTCACGGCAAATCGATCAATCAAACTCATTTGAGGAGGATTGTTGGATCAGCGATGTATCTAACGCGCTACTAGACCGGACATACAATTTTCGATCTGTTTAATAGCAAGATATCAGTCAATCCCAAAGAATCTCACCTCACTTTGCAGCCAAGAGAATACTTAGGTACACAGAAGGAAACCCAAGCCTGGACTCTATTATCAAAATGCTCGGGGTTTTGATCTCGAGGAGTTACATTCGATTATCTTGTTGCAACATGGGCGAAAAAGTACCTCGAGGGTCTGTCAATTTCTTGGAGAAAACTGGTATGTTGGAGTGCAAAGAAGCAACAATCGGTGGCTATGTCCTCGGTGAAAATTTGAATATGTGGCTACTGCGGGATGTTGTGCCAATGTATTATGGATGAAAAGTCAACTCGGTGACTACGACATCCATTACAAAATGGTGCCCATCTTACGTGATAACACTAGTGCAATTGCAATCTCAACAACCTGTCCTCCACCAAAGAACCAAACACATTGATGCTCGGATATCACTTCATCGGGGATCACATAATGAAAGGAGACATAGAACTTCATTTCATCCTCTTGAATATCAATGGTGATATCTTCACCAAACCTTGGATGAACCCACATTGAAAATTTGAATTGGGAATGCTTGACATTGAAAGTCAAGTATCACGAAAATCAATCTCGATAAGTTCTCACGAAATGGTTCATCCTCCACTGAACACCAAAATAAACCTCTCCTTTGAATGAGTAAGGGTCCTGACACTTGACAAAGAGCATTAAAATAAGTAACTAAATGATCCAAATATGAGTTACTAATGTCCTAGGTTGGTAACCATACTAATTTAATATAGGAATATATGTCTCTTTGTCTTACTGTCATCCCACTTGGCATTTAATGCCTCACAAAAATATCAAATTGATATTTTATCTCTGCAAAAAGTGCACTTGTGCCTTTACTTGTATTCCACGAAAAGCGGGATTTTTCTTTGCGGGTAATGGTGGTAGCATTAAATGTGGAAATTCAAACACCTTTCAAAAACCAACTCTTAATATTCCCATTTGTGCACAAAACACCCCTCTTATCACTCTATAAATACCCTCTTCAAACACAAACAAACACACACAAATCTTTTACGCAACAAAACTACTGTCAAAATTATTTCAAAAAAAACATTTGTGTGCTCAAAACTCTTTAAACCTCTTTTGGAAAACCCTTCTTGTAAACATTTACAAAAGTTTTTCATCACAAACTTGAAGAGATCTAAATACTTTGATTGTTCTAGTCAAAACATTTCTTAAATCCTAAATTCTTTGTTAATGGAAATGACTAGAAACGCAATCTCTCGGTTTGCTTCTCGATTGGGTAGGGGATCTTACTAATGTTGAATTTAAAACAAATAATGTCATAGGAAATTTTGAATATCCTGAAAATGTCCCAACCTATAAAGACATTATAAATTTTTATTCAACTGCCCTCAAAGCGGCCTTTGTAAAATGTCCTCCGATTATTGTACCCAAACTACCTCGAGGGAGTTTTGGGCTACAACGAGAGCCTTTGACCCGACACCTTCTCACGATGAGAATAACCTTAGACCTCTCGGGGAGTATCTCATCGAGTTCGAGTCTTAATGGGGAAACAATACACCCTGGATTTCAAAGCGTTTTGCACTACAGCGGGGTTAGATTATAACAAAGGTTTATGGCCCATCACGAACCCTCCACGGTGAAGGATGGGTTAAAACATCATTTTAGATCTAACTTTTTGGACAAGACCCGATCACTAAAAGCTCATTCCCCGTGGCTTGGAGGATCCTCTTCACTTTTGTGATTCAGGTCCTCGGCGAGAACCACTCATCCATTTGAACAAGTTAACTCTATTCGAGTTGTGATGGCATCTTGCTTGATGAATGGGGTCACTTTATGTCGACATAGGGGAGATCATTTCTGATGATCTCGTACGAAGCTCTGAGAAAAAACTAGGGCGAAGTATGTTTATATCCTAGGTTTGTCTCTTGTGCTCTGTCGTTCTTGGGTTCAAATTATACTCGGGATGAAAAATTTGGAAATTTACACGGCATCCACGAGCCGCTTCAAATTTTCAAAAGAACCTATCCCTCGTCACTCCCATTGAATTGGCCGGCCCATGATTCTTTGTAAATAATAATCTAAGTGGATCGGTGTCTCCAAACCACTCCTAAAAAGAAAAGGGAAGTCTCGGGCTGGGACTAAGACTAAACCAAAGTCTCGGGGCCACGAGGCTTGGGAGCACCTAGAGGGACAAAAAGCCCATGACCAAAAGACACCCATGACGGGGCAACAATCACCCCGGTGACAACGAAGGACAGATACATCCGCGGTCGAGTGCCTTGGTCACACCTACTACTCCCAGATCGAGAGGAAACATACAACCGCTGGTAGGGAGCGCCTTCCTAGCGCCCGGTGATGACATTAGCAAATCAAGCCTTTATGCGAGGGCACAGCGATCTCTCCCAAAGACTCGAGGGACTCAAACAACCCGTGATAGAGATACAACTATCGCGACTCGCTAAAGGCAGCGGGAAGCGCCCACCGTGTCTCGAGGGGTCCTTTGGGGACAAAGACTTCGGAGGGAAAGGAACAACCCGCCCGTCACGGAACCACAACCAATCGACTCCGGTGAAGGCGGGAAAGCGCCCACCGATGTCAGGGGTCAGCGGGGACAAAGACTCGAGAGGGATATAAACCACCCGTGATATGGAACCCATAACCAACCCCTGCTCACAATTGCTTATGTCAGGGATATTATTCTCTGAAGATGAGCTCGGCTGGATCGATGATGAAATCTTATCGTTTGGATAAGAAATGGGCCGAGGTTCAAGGTGAACAAGAGCCTCGGCCTGATCCAAAGGAGCTTACTGAATCCCCATTCCAACATGATGATCATACTTCTGAATCCTCCTCAAGCTCTGATGAATTCAAAGAGTTTGACAATGTTCTTCCCCTCTTTGAAAGCGCTTGGCTCGTGGATCACGAGGCTTCAAGGAAGCTATACTCGGGGTTACTAAAACATTGTGGGAACAACATCTTGCGAGGCTGCGCAAGTTATGCGATCTAAAGAAGGCAGTGGTGCAGGCCGATGAAAATGTTCATGAGCACGCGAGATCGATGTATGACAACATTCCCATTGGATGAAAACATGGCTAAATTCCTCAAGCATCTTGAGTGTAGGTACCACGATAGATGAAATCAGGGAGTTTGTCAAAGAAGACCCAACAACCAACTCTAAAGTCTTGGAAGCTCTTGAGGTGTACACAGAAACAATCCTTAAACCTCAACTGACGCTCAATATGCTCAAGTCTACAAATGTTAGGGTCTTCCATCCTCATTGATCTCTTCAAGCTACATTGGACTCATTGAATCTTGGTGGCTACATTGGCTCGAGGCATCCTCATCTACGGCACGGAATCTTGGGCCCGAATGACTCTCTTGAAATCTCACAAGCTAACTTGAAAGCAAAAGTCAGCGGTATTCAACTGACACCTCGGACATGAAGGCAATGATCACTGAGATTTATCAAGCCTTCAAGGGTCAAGCGGCTCAGTCCCCTCCGGCACCAACACCAACTATTGCCCTCATTGGCGCTACGGCAATAGTTGGGGAAATATTCTTGAAGAAACTCCTCTTCACCTTGAGGGGAGCCAACATCATCGATCCTGTAGCTCGACATCAACATCACCACCGATCCACAAAACTCCCATCTCATCCATCCCACCAACATCATCAACAACAACTGGCGCATTATCACAACAACACCACCCTTAGTTGCATCATCTTCTTGGGCAAAGACAAAGGCAAGGCATAATGACGATGGCAGGCCCCGAGAAGATTCCCTATAAAATCGACCTTTGAATACACCTCTCACACCTCAACGGTGAGCAAACATCTTGCTAAAGAAGAAAGAAGATTGAAACTAGGTGAGGAAGAGAAAAACGAGAGAAGCAGCGGCAAAGGTTGTCATTTGAAGAAGCCGAGAATATGGGATTAGATGCAAGAAGCTCCCAAATGGTCGAGCGGGACAAAAGTTCAAGGATGCTGTCAGCTCAAATGGTACGCAATGAAAGCGGTATGAAGAAAAGAGAAAGAGCTGAAGCTCTGAAAGCGAGGTGAGGAATACAACTGGACAATGAGCGGCCGAAGGCTTCTGAAAAATCACGATGTCAAGATTATTCCCAACACCAAACCATTGGCTATGAATGTTTAGAGAGGGGATGACAAAAGACACTTTGAGGTTCATGATCCCTTAAAATTCAGTGACTTTGGGATCAACGAACTTAATGAACTTGGTCCGATCATTGGAAAGAAGCAAAATAAGGTGGTCAAAGAACTGATGAAGATGCTTAGCAAAAGATATGAAAGTTTGAGGATGCACCGGCCCAACTAGGAATTGACTGCCTTGGCTGCACCTCAAGGATCTCAACCACAAACTTCCAGCAAAAGGAAAGGAGTTGAGTTCCAACTGAGATAAAAGTGCACGGCTTTGGGTGCACAGGAAGCCACCGAAGGTGTTAAGTTTATGAAGCTGCTTAGTGATTGAACGACAAAGAGGGCTATTTTTCATTGATGAGTATAGGAAACCCGCGTTCCAAAGATGGAGATATTGATAAAGGCGGGAGTAGCTACATAAGCTATATACGATGGCTTCTCAAATTGAGACCCACAAATATCGGATTTTGTCTTTGACTTAAATGCCAAGATAAAAGATCATCCCGGGAAACACGATCACAAAGAAAGTCAAGCTTGAAGCAGGGGATCCATCTGGGTGATCATCTTAATTTATCTCTTTTGTACTAGTAATAGGAACTATGTAATCGATCAATAAGCGATGTATGTTTTATTCATTTACTCGGTGTTCCTTATTGTATTCATTAGTACATTGATTGTAGGAAGAAGCCATTTGCTCACCTACAGCGATCAACCACTTAGGCTATTTGTATATCCAAATAGGGGAAGACTGTTGGGTTCAATAAATACCCAAACCCCTTAATCTAGGATTTGAATAGAAAATAGCCCAAGTGTTTAATCCGTTAAACACTAATCAGGTCACTGAGTGCATAGCCTCTCAGTGAGTCATCTTCGGGACACTCAAGGCGTAGAAGAAGTCTCTCCACTTTCGATGGTGGAACTTAAAGGGTGAAGACTAAGTCAAGAAGAAGATGATGGATTCAGTGAGTGATGACAATAACTCACTGAATCCCTAAGACTCCTCTCAACTACTTACTTGAAGACAAACTGAAGAAGAAGAAGAAGGATAAATTTTGAAGAAGAAGCGGGACAAAGGCGGGAGAAGTTTGAATCAGATAAAGAAGTCCTTATCAACATAAGTCAACTTTCCCTGAATGGCTAACTTACAAGCTCAATGTCATCACTGAAATATGGAAAGCAGCCTTGTCCTTTACTTAGAATAGTCTTTATGCTTGAGACAAAATACATGGTATTTTGTCTTACGTATGATGTCGATTGTCACTTAGGAAATAGTTAAATCTCATACATGTATAAATAGCATAAGAGATGGAGTGAAAAGATCAAGCTTGTGAATTGTAAAAACACACACATGCAAGCCATCTTTTCACTCCTCCAAATACAACTTAGTTCTGAGATAGCTCGTGAGCTCTAAGAGTTGTGCTCAGACTTAGCCTGAGCTTAGAGAGAGTCACCCAACTTTGTCATTTCAATCCCAAGTACTATTCCACAAGTACTTGGGTAACGTATTCTTTGTTGATTTATTTCTAATAAGAATATTATGTTGAAAATTACTTAGTGTGTTTTCTTATGTTAATTTCAGTCATAGTTCACTATTAACTTGTTTTATGCATTTAAACTGTTTTTAAACGATAGTGAACGGGGAACAACAATATGTATATCCTTTGGGCAAGCTTTGTTTATGTTGGTGAAGTTTATTCACATCCGTCAAGTACCGGCATGCTTCCGCACCATAACTGGATTCACCTCCTATCTCAAAGAGAACACTTCTCTGACTATTAGTGCTTTTGTTAAGATTTATATTGAATTGATAAATACAAAACAATATTAAGATGAATGAAGCAAATATGAAACTACAAGGGATTAAAAGAAAATCTTTGTTAGGAGTCTTTCTAAACCCTAGATGTCTCTATTATATAAAGAGATACAGGGTCTAGGTTTAAGTATGCACAAGAAATAATGTAGTCGACTAGTAGATGTGTGTTAGCCCTAATGTCGAATGTTTTTTACCCTATTATAGTTAGATAATCGTTCTACCATTGATCAGGTAGGATTAGGGCTTGTATGGTGTGATTGTTATAATGAAGAAAAACATTTTTAATAATCATTGACTCTTTGTTTGAATATTCCGCCTTTGTTATTAATTTATCCTAGATGAGATCTAAACAATCTCGAGTTATAAACGATCAAAGAAGTCTTATAGACTTCTGGTGGTATTAGAGCTCAGGGAGCTCGTGATCTAGGGATTCTTCAAGGTTTTATTGTCGAAACAAAGTTTTTTTGAAGAATATACAACCGTACTCTAGGATTTTCAGATTATGGAAGGGTGTTATGGAGTTCGATCTGTTGATAATGTTGCGACTCATTCATGTTCTTTGCTACATGTTTATGATGTACAAGGTTTTCGATGCAAAAAGGTATGATCAAACCCTAATTAGATTGGCGACAAAGGTGATCAATACTTTATGTGATACTTTTAGTTACAATCATAAACCTCATACCGATTTTACATCATGGGTCGAAGAGATTAGAATGTTACTATATTCGGTTCATTCCTTGGGTGCTCAATGTTGAAAACCCTAGCTTTACTGTTTACATTTCTTTGTATGAGGTTTTGTGAGATGTTTATTAGGGTTTGGATTGATGGAGAGTTTGAATGGCTAATAATAAACCCTAATATCTCTTGTTGTTGTTGTGGACATGGTAGTGGAATTGGTTAATGGTTTGATACGTAACGAGTAAAGGTAATGAAGCAAGTAAAGCTTTCGTTTTATGATGGGAGTAGATATATTTGTGAAGTAGGATTACTGGTATGCTAGATAACAACTTGTGTTTGGGGTAAGTCTACTTCTTGGAACGAATAATGGATTGAGGTTACTAGTAATGATTGTTTGGAAGTAACCTTACTACTCTTGAATTTATACTGATTCAGGTTTCAGTTAATATTGCTCGTTACAATTTTAATATTGCTACTTGTATTCAAGGTGTTTTAGTACTGCTCTACATAGTTTCTACTGCTCGTTTTTCTTGTTAATACTGCTACTTATATACGTTAATGCTGTTCATGAGAGTTAGTATTGCTTAATAAATATTTAGCGCTGATTGGTACATTAATGCTGCTCACTCATCGTTACTGCTGTTTGAGGTTTTTGGTGCTATCAATGGAACTTAAAACTGCTGCCTATTGGTTTCTACTGCTAGGTCATATGTTATGGGTAATGAGCAGATCGTTTGGTTTTGGTGAATCTTAAGTATAACAAGGCCACTAATGATCCAAATGCATATGATTGTATTGCTGGTCTTGGTGATATTGATACGAGTGAGATTAAAGATTATTCAAAAAGGAATTCTTTACGTAGGTATATTATTAGTGATTATGTGAAGCATGATAACGTTGGCAATGAAGGTGCATAATAGTGTTTTGATGAAACTGCTCTTATGGTATCCATTATTACTAGTGCTTGTTGAACATTTCTACTGCTCGTTATAGAAGTTAAATTTCAAGTTTCGATTGGGTATGGAGATGTCGAATAACACACACAAAAGTTTGTTTGATTTCAAAGTTCAAGATCTCAGGTATTGTTACACTTATTGTTTGGAATTTGATGATGACTGGAAAGATTAGTTAAGTGGTTCTCATGTTAAGGGGAAGATTACTACTGTTACATGGTTTCTATTACTAAACCTTATAACTATTACAAAGTTACTACTACTTGGTTTTAAATACTATTGTAGTCATTTTTAGTAGGCTATTTGGTGCTCGTTCATGGATGGTACTACGTGGTGTTTGTTACTGTAGTGTTTAATTATTCAAGAATTTCTTATGGTTACTTCAAATGGTTAACACTTGGATTTCAGGGGAAGCATATTATACAGTGTTTAATCATTTACATGCACCACATGAGGGGAAGGTTTTTACTACTGCTAGTCATTATTGCTACTACTGGTTTAAGTATCTACTTCCTTAATTTCATTTTTAGTAAGATTTTTGGTGTTCATTCATGGAGGGTACTTTGAGTCATTGGAAGTGTAATACATGATTTGTAGTTGTAAAGATCAAAGTTGCATTGTTCACAGTTCCCTATTTGGATAATGACAAAAAAGGGAAGAAGTACATATAAGTTTTGTAACTTGCAGATCCTTGGTGCTACAATATGTTATTTAAGTTCACATGAGTTGAGCTTAAGGGGAAGTGTGATTCATTCATAGAAGATCCAGAAGAATGATTTGTAATTATCATCTAGGGGAAGATTGTTGGTTTATGAAAAATAGAATAGTTTTTTGTGTGACTATTGATCATCCAATGGCCACATGAATTTTATGTTTGTGTGGCCTTTTCTAACATTTAGTCACACAAAGCATGTTTCTTTTAGGTATTTAGTCACATACAATTAATCATAAAGTGGCTAAAAGAGTTAATAAGTGTGACCATATGGTGTTTAAAGTGAAGAAATGTGTATTTTGTGTGACTATTGATCATCCAATGGCCACATGAATTTTATGTTTGTGTGGCCTTTTCTAACATTTAGTCACACAAAGCATGTTTGTTTTGGGTATTTAGTCACATACAATTAATCATAAAGTGGCTAAAAGAGTTAATAAGTGTGACCATATGGTGTTTAAAGTGAAGAAATGTGTATTTTGTGTGACTAATGATCATCTAATGGCCACATTAATTTTATGTTTGTGTAGCCTTTTCTAACATTTAGTCACACAAAGCATGTTTGTTTTGGGTATTTAGTCACATACAATTAATCATAAAGTGGCTAAAAGTGTTAATAAATGTGACCATATGGTGTTTAAAGTGAAGAAATGTGTGTTTTGTGTGACTATTGATCATCCAATGGCCACATGAACATAATTTAGTCACACATTTGTGATATGCTGTTGCTATTGTAAAGGCGTATAGTCACATGATCGTGCTAGAAGTAAATGTGACTATACAAATTATCTTTTGCCAAGCTAACACAAAATAAAATTTAAAAACACATATTAAGTTACGTGAGCGTATGTACTGGATTTTGGCTACACTTAAATAATGTGTGACAAAACGTTTAGTGTGACCATATATGGCATTTGGTCACAGTGTTAGTAATAAATGTAACTATATAGATTAGCTTTTGGCAAGCTAACACAAACTAAACTTTAAACACACATATTAACTTACGTGACCATATGTATCGGATTTTGGCTACACTTAACGAATGTGTGACAAAACGTTTAGTGTGACCATATATGGCATTTGGTCACAGTGTTCAAGTGTGTGACATATATTTGTCACTGTTTATGTGTATATCGTGACTAATTTTTTAACCATACTTTTCATTTGTCACGCGTTCCAATTTTAGATGTGGCTAAAAACTTAGCAAAACATATCAGTCACCCTTAAATAATGTGTGACAAAACTTGACTCTATTAGACACACAAAAAATTACTTCATGTGACTAATGCATCAAGGTTACTTGTATTTGTCACGCGTTCCAAATTCATATGTGGCTAAATGATCAGAAACAAAATTACCAATTACCTTTAGCCACACAATGTTCGATTGTGTGGCAATACAGTTCGAATGGTCACAAAATCAAAATTTTCATGTGTGACTAATTAGTAAATGTTGTCAATTTTTGTACCTTCAGCCACACAAATATGTGAATGTGTGGCCCTTCCATTTCTCCCATGTGTGACCAAATCCTGTTTTTGTACTAGTGAAACATCCATGGGGGAGGGAGAAGGGCATCCTTTCTTTGGATGTTTCATATATTTATGTCAGTGATTGGTGTGAAAGTATTTTTTTGATGGCTGTTACGATGAAAGTGTTCTTCTGGTGGTTGTTACGGTGAAAGTGTTTTCTTTTCTTTTTTTTTTGTTAAAGGTTTTACATTCAGTGAATAGATTACTCCAGAAAAACGTTTAATTAGAAAGAATGTGAGTGAATCCCACATCTCAACCATTACATAGGCGGTAAAGATAACATAAAAGACACTTATACTTCTAGTAAAGAAGGAAAAACACACTTAATTGCTAGCATACATTTGACTAAACCCAGACTCTAAATGTAAACTAACTTCTAATTTGACCACGAACATTTATATCAAGCGCATTGCAAAACGCTAGTTGTTCTTTAGTTAAATCTCCATATACCTCATCGTTATATGGGTCATCATCACAATCGTCTTTCCACCGCTCGTATAAGTTCTTATTCCCAACTCCACTACCACCCTTTAATATGCTAGTAGCATTAGACATAAACTATGTTGTTTCATCATATACCTCATCCACATCACTTTCACTCTCCTCTTCAGCCTGATTAGCTTCCTAATTGTTCCCAGGATTCGATCCAACCATATTCAATTTTTTAGAAAAATGGTGTTCCCGTAGTTGGAAACGACTCCAACATAGAAAATGTGTTTAGTTGATATTTGTATTTTCTATTTTGAAGAAGGGAGGGAGGGTTGGGGGTTACAAAGGAAAACAACTAAAATTTGTTTTCTAATTTTCCTTGTTAGATTAGGAATAGGGGATTTTGTGTTTTGCAAAACATTTTGTTGGAAAATGATAATTTGAACGCGATCTCTATTTTCATTGTTTTTCACAAAACATTTTGTGAAAAACAAGGGTGTTTTCCCCCAACTAAACGCACCCTATATGTTTCTCCTAAATAGCCTAAGTAGATGTACTCCAAGAAATATCACCTTCATCTTTAGTAGTGTTGGCCTTTTCATAATAGTTGTACTCTTCTTTCTAGGTTGATTCGTGTCAGCCTTATTTTTCTAGTGGTTGTTACAGTCACTGGATCTAAACCTAGCGCGAGGGATATAATTTTCTCTATGGCATTTGTGTAGATCCCTTGGGTTTTGATTTTTTCTATTCACCATTTCTCTTTTGGACTCGTGAAGTTGGTTTTCAACATTTGCTTTTTTGACCCTCATAATTTGTTAACTAGTGTGGATAGTTCCTCAAAGGATGATGGTGGCCTGGCAATGAGATCTTTGAAGAGTATTCCACGGTGAAGACCACTGATAAAAGCCTTAGTGAGCATTATGTCTAAGTGATATGTCATGTGTTGCGTTTCGTTCCCAAACCTTCCTATGTAATCCAACAATGATTCATCATGAAGTTGTCATATGCCAAGAAATTCATCTTGGGTTTTATGAAATCGCCTTTGTTGCAAAACGTTCGCACGAAATTTATCCCTTAATTCATGAAAACTTTTTATGCTTCCTGGGATCAAGTAATCATACCAAAAATGTGCGGCTCCGCTTAATGTGATATGAAAGAAGTGTCACCAAGCGGTTCCAAGTTGATGACGTATAGCAGGCCTACTGGGTCTAATCCATGCTAAACACATATTGGGCCCAGGCCCAATAACGAGAACTACTACGAAAACTGGACCAATAGTAAGCCTAATAACGAAATTGGCTATAGTCCAGACTAAAAGACGCACGTAGGATACTTAGGTGTCCTGCGTCCGCATCCGCGATTACCTCGGAACCTTGTCCGACAAGGGTCCAGCTCCGGCAGCTAAACTTTTATATGCGAGTAATCAGGAAACCCTAGCGGTAAGTCTCTCCTATAAAAGGGGCTCTAATCCCCATACAAGGTACAACTTTCTCTCTCATAATAACACACACATACTCTTATTTCTCTGACAAGAATGTGTACTTACTCTCACGCCGGAGTCTAATCGTGGGGTCCGTTCCTACGGTAAGGCTAACGGTTTACTCTTTCTTGTGCAGGGAATTCAATCAAACTACTTGGATTAGTACAAGATCAGCTACCAACAGCTTGTTAGCCCAATCCAACAAGAAATACTAACACCCATTACAACCCGTCACACTTTTTGTACTAACAAGTTGGCGCCATCCGTGGGACCCAATACACAACTGCATTCTAAAAAATACTTACCATGGGCACTCAGTCCGAACCAACTCCCGCTCTTGTATCCACGCTACGGAATACAGCGGAAAGAGAAAATGACTCAACTCTGACAGATCTTGAAGGGCCTGCGTCCGACGCAGCCCTCCGAAAGTACTGCGACAAGTATTTCGAACAGATCTTACCTGTTGTGACAGAGAAAGTTCGGAAACAGGAAGAAAGAGCCAAAGCGGTGAAAGCACTGAAAACTCGGGCAGATCCGCATAAAGACTCGCATCATCACGAGTCAAAAATGCCAACGGTAAGAAGAGACTTGAGGAAACAACTCAAGTCCAAAAAGCGTCGGAATACACTGGGCAGCAGTGACCGAAGATGTACTCGGTCTAAGTCACCAAAAAGGAAAGAAGCCGAATGCGAGACGGTGTTCAAAAGGCTGCACAAAAGTGTGTTCCACAGGCTGGGGGACAAGGAAGAAAGCATCTTCGTGTATTCCAAAGACCCTAGAAGACCGGTTCACCATATCACTAAGAGAAAAGAGGAGAATAGCTACCAAACTTTTACTCACAGCTAGTAAGGTCCAACTTCAGAGGGCACAGAGCCTGAAGTGCGCTGTTACGGAAGGCGGGCGAATGCTCAGGAGATGGGTCAAACAGAAGTAGATATCGGAGGTCCAAAGTCAAGTAGCGGAAGCCAAGTACTGGCGAAGAAAACTACCTGGCTAGACCTTGGGTCTGTAAGGAGACTGATCCGTTCACTCCCCGCATCCGCTGCCGGAGATGCCAACAAAAATACGTATGCCAACTAACGTAAAAATGTATGACGGGAGTGGATACCCAGAAGATCATCTCAAAATCTTCCAGGCAGCCGCAAAGGTTGAACGATGGTCCATGCCAACTTGGTGCTACATGTTTAACTCCACATTAACCGGATCCGTTAGGGTCTAGTTTGACGACCTCCCGCCAGATCAAAAGACGGTTATGATAAACTGAAAGAGGCTTTCTTGGCCAATTTCCTCCAACAAAAGAAGTGCATTAAGGATCCCGTGGAACATCACCACATCAAGCAAAGGGAAGGAGAACTAACGGAATACTTTGTAAGAAGATTTAAAGAAGAAACCAGGGACATAAAAGGAGATACGGAAATTATGAGAATCTCAGGTTTCATGCACGCAATCATTGATCCGGAATTGATTAAGCGGCTACATGACAGAATCCCAAAGTCAATTAATGAACTAATGAATATAACCACATCCTTCCTATGGGGGGAAACAGCCGTTGGGAGTCGAGAAAGAAGAAAGCCATGGGTACAAATGCCGAGGAAGCAAGCTACAGTCAACTATCGACAAAGTTTCAAAAGAGAATTTCGAAACAAACCAAGAATTAGAGAAAAGCAACATGGCCTCTACATTCCTCCAAAACCTTTAAGAGAAACACCGACACAAAGGAAAGTAAGATCTCCAAATTCATCCCCAGTTACAGCAACTGAAGAAAAGAACAACGGTAAATTCTGTGAATTTCATAGAAAAGCAAAGCATACTACGGTAGAATGTCTCCATTTAAAAAAGCAAAGAGAAGAAAGGAAGAAAGGAGCAATGGTAGAGGGAGAAGAACAGCGGGGAAAAGCCAAATGTTAAACCCAACAAAAAAAAATACTCAACATTACTTATAACAAAACAGAAGGTGAAAACACTCAACACAGCGGAGGTAGCAGAAATACATACACAATCGGACAGTGATGAAATCAGAACTCCAACAGGAAAAAAATCACTCAACATTACTTATAACAAAAAAGAAGGTGAAAACACTCAACACAGCGGAGGTAGCAGAAATACATACACAATCGGGCAATGATGAAATCAGAACTCCAACAGGAGAAACGTATCACGAATGCTTATAAAATCAATAAGGATGCGGACATCCCCACCAGAAGAGAATAAAAGTCCCGATCCCATAAACTTTAACATGTAAAGACTCAAAAGGCCCAAGTCAAAGCACAAAGTAAGGAGGCGAACAATTAAATATAATAGGAGGAATCAGTCACCAAGAAGATTCAAGAGACAAGTACAAGTGTTGAAGAAGCGCCCTACCACTTTAGAATAATTTGATCACGGAAAGTCATGTGAAAAATAGCCAACATGAAAGACAAAGAAGAACATTGGAACACACCACGGGTGTACATAGGAATAACAACATTCATGAAAGGTCCTACGGAGATTATTCCTAAAGAATCAAGGATACAAAAACCTGCGGCTCAACAAAAATTGGTTCCGGGAAGAACAACGCTCCGAAAGAAGCAAGCAAAGAGTCGCGGCAGACACAAAACATAAATACCACAACGTGGGAAATAAAAAAAATCAGGGGAAGGACGCGACTTTGGGAAAGGAAAGTTCCTGATAACAACCAGGCAAGGGCGGAAATAAAAGGATCAACCTTATCCAAATATTTAAACAGGAAAGAAAATCTGAAAGTACAGATTTACGTTCCTTCCCAAGAAATCTTATGTCATATCCAGCAGGAAAAACAGACGCCCAGGCTACGAGCCTAGGCACGTGCCAACCTATCAAATAGTAGGAAAAAGTAAATGCTAGCGCGTGCAAGAAGAGTAAAATCTTCGCTATAAATATGTGAAGTAAAAAAGGGGGAAAGGCAGAAAAGGCAAAAGATAAAAAGTTTTCCTTTAGTACCAAACATCCTAAAACCCTAAGAAAATACTGAAAGTCGCTTTGAAGGAAGCTGAAGATGTTATTCAGAAGAAGAGTGCGATGACACATAGTGCAGAAGGAACACAACCAGCCTTCAAAAGCAACACGTTACTTACATAAGGTTGTTTCCAAGAAACTCATACATAGCCCAAACCTTTACCCTCCAAACAAAAAAACGAAAGAAAAACACAAAAGCCAAGCTGACGCTGCGACAACCAAAACCTTTTCTTAAATGACTGATAATAACAATTTTTCTTTCTAAAATGACGACTAATAACCCACCACCACAATATCTCATATCACCCATTCACTCAAACCCCTTTCTATGACATCTCCTAGTATCTTGCCGAGCAACATGGTGAACTCCACGGCAAGAGTCATATTGTCAGTTAAACTCCCATTAGCCATTGGGAAAAATGATAGCGCAGGTACTCCCTGGTCAACTTCAATGGTTACCAGGGCAAGGAGACACAAGGGAAGTGGGATGGTATCCAAGGGAGTTAGAGCGTGGAAAAGGATGGGTCCTCAAAGAAGAGTAGAAAAGAATGTTAGGGACAATGAATTGCATCAGATGATCCCTACCCAACAAGAAGCTTCCCTTGCAATGGCAAGCAAAAAATGATGAAAATTACGCCTTCATACTTCTATTGTTGCAGCCCGGCCCGAAAGCATGAACACAATCTACTAATCTAGGCTTATCGGACTAAAAAAAAACCTGAGCCAAAGCTAAAGATGACCAACTTGCGGATACCAGGATAAAAATTAAATACTACGCAGATGGAAAAGCTACCCCACCAGGCTATACCATCACACAGAGGGGTGGATTTATCTGGAGAAATCCCTGAAGGGCCTTGTTCATTTGCTATATCCGCTACAGCATTGTGAGCTTACTGCTAAAAGAAAGAACAACGCACGAGGAGAACATCCTAGCCCTTCAAGGAAAAATAAAAAGCCCTACAATTCCTAAGGGAATCCCGCAAGAGAGCATGACAGCTCCGCGAGGAAGTAACCTGCCAGGAAATTCTCCAAGAAAAGGATAGTAGACAAGAAGAGGATTTTAGCCCATCAGGGGAGAAGCAATGACGGTAAGCATAATTCCGCAATGGAATAACCAGATGAAAACTATAACTACAAAGAAGCACTCTACAAGGAATCCTTACAGGAGGATATGGCAACTTCAGCAAAAGTACATTTCACCAGGGAAACCCTTCAAGGACGAAAAGTACAAATATTATAAACAAAACAACCCATCACGGGTGATTACTAAATCAGACTTCCGCAAGAACATATATAACTGCAGGAAATTTTTAAGAAGCATAGCTTCAAAGAAAAATGATGTCCGTCATAAAAAATGTTTCGGAAGAGACATGGCTCCAGCAGCCATAAGACTCGGATAAAAAGGGTAAGTGCAATCGAAAATAGAGAAAATGTATAATGTATTTGAATTTATCAATCTTTGTAATGCATTTTGAAATATGCCAAATCAATAAACAGTGAAGATTAGCTACCTTCATTGTTTTATTTTTTCAATAAATTTAATTTGACTAAGTGCATAAGACGCGCAAGCACATGACCAGGCACGACCAAAGAATGTTATTCCCGAATAACAAAAGAAAGTTATCACGAATAACAAAAAGGTGAAGAACATAAATCACCAAGAGTACATAAGAGGTATTGCAAGCCCAGTACTAGGAGAATAACCCAAAATTATTCAACAAAGACTATTACAAACGTGCATATCTGTATAATGTTAAAGTAATAGTAATAGCAATGCACAAATTAAAGATAATGTGCACAAAGACTATTACAAATGTGCATATCCGTATAATGTTAGAATAATAGCGCTGCACAAATTGAAAACAATTTGCATAGAGATTATTAAAAACACGCATATCCGTATGACGAAAAGATAGTAGCACTGCATAAGTTAAAAACAACGTGCAGAAGCAAAAATAAAAAGAAAGGTTGCACACAACCATCATAAACATTACAAGACATAGAAGACTGAATATTGTTCAAAGAATTACAAACATCCAAAAAAACAAAGTGAAACTAGTTTCGCTCCAAGTCAGCTGCACTCGCTTCGGGTTCAGACAGAGCGGAAGGAACCTCACTCACCTCAAGATGCGAATCATCAACAACATTAATCAAAACACTAGGTCCGCCAACATCATAATCATCGATGGAAATGGGCCTAGTAGGAACAGCAGAGAGACTAGCAGGAACAACAGAAACACTAGCAGGAACAAGCGCCAATGGCAAAGAAGTAGTAGAATCTTTGTAAGCTGTCACTGTAAGTTGGCCACATCATAGTCACTATCACTGTAAGCTTCCAACACAAATGAAGAATCTCTAGGATACCAAAGACCCAACTTAGGTTGGCCTTTGAGATACTTGAAGATTTTCTTTACTGCATTTAAATGGGAAGTCAAAGGAGTGACCTGATGCCTGGAACAAGCACTAACTGCA
This sequence comes from Chrysanthemum makinoi, assembly GCA_910596185.1. Classification (NCBI taxonomy): domain Eukaryota; kingdom Viridiplantae; phylum Streptophyta; class Magnoliopsida; order Asterales; family Asteraceae; genus Chrysanthemum; species Chrysanthemum makinoi. The sequence goes on from OU343222.1 coordinate 274,234,395, forward strand.
AACATAATATCATGCCTTGAAGCTCTCAAATACATGAGTGAACCAATCATAGATATGTATAGATGAACATTGGCAATGAGGATGCAGTTGTATTTGACTTAGGCTTTGGGGCTTCATAAGGAGTAGTTGCAGTCCTCACATTTTCCAAATCAAACTTCTTGAGGATGTCATGTACATATTTCTCTTGGTGATGAAAATACCATCATTTGCTTCACCTGAAAACCCAAGAAGAAGGTAAGCTCACCCATAGCACTCATTTCAAACTCACTCTTCATTAGCTCCTCAAATTCCCTGCACCAAGCTTCTTTGGTGGAGCCAAAGATAATGTCATCCACATATACTTGGACAAGGATGATATCCCTGGAATTCTTTTTGATGAACAGTGTCTTATCAATAGCACCTCTCCGGTAACCATGCTTCAGCAGGAATGATGAGAGCCTAGCATACCAAGCTCTGGGTGCTAGATGAAGCTCATAGAGTGCTTTAACCACTTTGTAAACCATATACGGATTATGAGGGTCCACAAAGCCTTTGGGCTGAGTCACATATACTTCTTCTTCAATTTCACCATATAGGAAGGCACTTTTAACATCCATCTGATAAACCATGAAGCCCATGTAGGAAGCAAAAGCTAAGAACAGTCTGATTGCTTCAAATCTTGCTACAAGAGCAAAAACTTCATCATAATCAATCCCCTCTTCTTGTATGTGACCTTGAGCAACCAATCTAGCCTTATTCCTCACCACAATCCCCCTTGCATCTCTTTTACACTTTAGAATCCACTTTGTTCCAATTGCATACTTCCCAGCAGGCAACTGAACAAGCTCCCATACATTTTGATTCAAGAACTGTTGCATTTCTTCTTGCATAGCAACCACCCAATCTTCGTCTGCTAAAGCATGTGCAACACTGGTAGGTTCAACTTGAGAGAGGAAACAGGAAAATAGACAACGATGATAGTCTATGTGATTGTTCCTATGTTGATCCTGAATGTAACTAAGAAATGTAGTTTCTCCAAATTGTGTCTTCTTCACCTTACTTCTTGTTTGAACAATTAAGTAGGGTCACCAATAATCAGAGATTGTGGATGAAAAGTATTAACCCTTTTAGTAACCTTAGGACTAACATCAAGTGAGGTGGACAGGTTATTAAGAGTTGGGCCAAAGTCATCATCATAGGAGGAAGAATCAAATATGCATGTTCTTGACAAATGATGAATGCCGTCCAATTCAGAGCTTGAATATTGGGAATTGGCTAGATCAGATGGACTTGGAAATCTAGTGGGAGAATCATCGAAACCCAGAGTATCAAAAGATGGAGTAGTTGAAGGAACAGCAGGAACAATATCACTAGCAGGGGGAACAGGAACACTATCAGCAGAGTTGATTTCAGCAGCAACTAAACCATTACCAGCAGAATTGACTTTATCAGCAGTATTCTGACCAGCAGGATCAGTAACATTACTAGCAGGAACAGAAGCGCTTCAAAGTTCCTGCGGGCTTCAATAGTTGCCTGCCTCAAGAGTTCCTCTGTGTCTTTGGAGAATTCATAACTATACTTTTCAGCATCATCCTTAGATGTATGCTCTTGACGTTAAAGCTTCACAAGTTCTTCTGCATACCCTAAATCACTTTGAGTAACACCAGAAGAATCCTTGTCTTCAGTACTTGAAAAGTGGTTAGTAGAAAAAGAAGGAACAACAATAAGTTGTTCATCACAATCTGAGTCTAAATCATCATCTGAGGAACCTGCAATGTTAGTTTGAGAAACTTGTGGTCCAGCAGAATGATTAGATTTGAAACGAGTATAAACTAAGTGATCAGTTAAATAGTCAAGATCAAAGTACCATTCACGACCGGCTCCCAGAACATTAGGTTTATCCTCCGAAATCTCAGATTGATGTTTCTTCAATCCTTTGGAGATATATTATACACCTGTAAGCCTTACTATGAGCGAGTAACCTACTAAAAACCCTCATCGACTTTCCCTTCAAATTTGCCCAAATGATCCTTTGGTGTTTAAGATAGTCACATAACAACCAAAAGGCTTAAATTAACTAATGGTAGGAATCTTCCTAACGAAGTTCATAAGGTGTCTTATTATGAGGATGAGTTATCAAAACCCATTCCAAAACATATGGCTGATCTTGCTGATCCGAACATGGTAGGTAACTTAGAATCGACAAGCATAGATCTTCTTTGCTTCAATAAGGGTTACATTCTTTCTTTCAGCAACTCCATTTTGTTGTGGAGTTCTGGCATTGCTGTAGTCCCTCTTTATCCCCTTAGATCCACAAAGTTCAATTAATTTGGCATTTTTGAACTCTGTCCCATTGTCACACCTTATGGCTTTAACCTTTTTATTTAGCTGGTTCTCAACTAGGGCAATTAAGTTTTGAAGAACCTGAAATGCTTCATCCTTAGTTCCCAAAAAGAATACCCAGCAAAACCTGTTGTAGTCATCAGTAACCACCAGACAATAATACTTGTGATCAATGCTTCTGATAGATGTGGGACCAAAGAGATCCATGTGAAGAAGCTGCAACGGTTCTGAGATTATGCTGACAGCAGTAATGGATTTGTAAGAAGCCTTGTGCTGCTTTCCCTTGTTGCAAGCCACACAATTATGCTCATTAGTAAAGACTTTGGAAGGAAGTCCATGAACTAAATCATGTTTTGCCAACTTGTTGATAGTTTTGAAATTAACATAATCCATCCTTCTATGCCATTTGTTAGATTCATCTAAGGATGCTTTTGCCACCAAACAAGCCAAATCTCCTTCAGGCTGGACATCATTAAGATTGAAGGTATATAAATTATGTCTCCTAGGAACCTTCAGCACTACTTGACTGTCATCAGGTATTTGAAAGTCTTTAGAAAGCACAAGACATTCAGTATCAGTGAATAGAACACTATTCTTCTTGTCACACATTTGAGACATAGAAAATAGATTGAAGTTTTTGAGTTGTTCCACATAATACACATTTTCAAAGTCCAGCTTGGAGGTCCTAATGGTTCCTTTCCTTGTTATCTTGCCATCACCTCCTCCAAAGGTAACAATGCCTCCATGCAGAGAAACAAAATCATGAAATCTTTCTCTGTTCCCTGTCATACTCCTAGAACACCCACTATCAACAATACCTAAATCTTTATTTGTATGAGGATCATCCTACAAGTTAGAAAAATATACAACAACATTAGAATATATGGAGACCCAAGTCATTACTGACTTGGGCCTGCCTTGTGGATCATATATGACAAACCTGCAGATTGATGAGATTCACCATTGTTTTTGGATTCCTTTACTGAGTGTGGTTTGTTTTGTCTCCAAGAGCAACCTGCTGAGGACTTAACAGCAGTATCCCACCTTGCCCCCTTTTATACAATGGTCATTATTAACAGGCCTATATCCATTCTGAAAATAAGTACTAGTAGGTCTGATTAATGGCCTAGGAACATTTCTTTTCCAACATGATGAAAATGGTGCCGCCTGGGTTACCAGCAAGAACTGTATTACTAGCAGGAACTAGTCTACCAGCAGGATTGGTTCTGCCAGTCCTCACATGTTTTCCAGAAGGAACAAATGGAGGAATATTAGTCACATTATTCCATATTGGTCTTTGACTCTGTTGGTTAGTACAAACACCCATTTGTTTCTCATAAAAATCACAATCTTTAATAAGATGAAATGTACTACCACAAACAAAACATGATTTCTTCTTAAAATGCTTGTTCATAACATGAGAAGTCTTAGCATAAACAAACTTATTCAAATCACAACAAAAAACTGAATTGTTTTTAACATAATCAAAAGAACAAGAAATGTTTTTAAAATAAGTTGTCTTTGAAGAACATTCATCAACAGCAACTCTTGGGCCAGGGTTAACAGGAAAAGGCTTGGGTGAGGCAGACTTGGGAGTTGTAGACTCTTCACTTGAATCCACAACCGGCAAAGTCTCTAGAATGGGTCTCGAGGTCCTATCCTTTGGAAGAACAAGAGACAAAATCATTAGTTTCCTGCCAGTTTGAGATAAGTCTTTAGACTTTTGGCCATAGGTCATATGTGATTCATCAAGTGCAGTATGCGAAGAGGGTGGCCTAACAATACCATTAATTGAGGAAGTTACAGAATGCATTTCTCCTTGTTTTACAAATTTAACAGGTTTTCGATATTTTTCTTCCTCTTCGTCAGTGACAGGGTCTAAAACACTATAGTCACTAGGGTCATATACCTCATCTGGACCTAAATAGTCCTTGAAGCCCAACCCCATCTTAGTTTTTACAGACATAGAACTTCTCCATAATTTTTCTAGATTCTTAGCTTGTTCTTGCCACTCTTTATGTCTAGCCACGTCTTTTTCTAAATTAGCCTTTAGATCCTCTTTTCTACATTAACCTTTACATTTTCATTCTCAGAAAATTTTAACAAGTTAGTGGTGTTCTCTAAATCTCTTTCTAGCACCCTAATTCTCTCTTCAACGGTCAATTGATTTTTTTGGAACCAAGCCTTTTGTTTTTCCAAGGTTTTAACAGTTTTCTTATAGGCTTGAAGCTGAATAAAGTTTTCTTTATATTGGCCATCAATATCATCAAATTCTGTTTTAAGAGCATCATACCTATCATTACAACCAAATATACAATTATGTACCTGAGATGAGATACCCATTAGTGCAAACTCCTCGGCATCTCCGTCTCGACAAGCATTCCAATCGAGGAGAACTGCCCTCCTTCTCTTGATTGTATGGTCAGGTCCAGTCAAGCAATGAGTCCACGAGACACGGGGCTTTAGGCTTAGGTTCTTCATTCTCCTTAAGCTTGAATGCAGAATATCTTCTCTTGTCACTTACCTTCTTATCTGGGCATTATCTGGCAAAGTGACCCAGTTGATTGCATTCATAACACCTGACCTTCTTTCTGTCAAACCTGGCTGCTTCCCTTCCTTGGTAATTAATCTTTCTCCCAGACTTCTTCTCAAACCTGTTGACTTTTACAGCAAGCATGGCCATCTGTCACTTTATGTCCAACTCCTCCAAGTCCCATTTATCCATCTGATCAAAATCCTCATAAGCCAGCTACTGTTGAGGTTCACTCTCATCAACAAATGAGTAAAGCACATCCTCTAACACATTACTAGATTTTAATTTTCTTGTAGAAGAGGTGTATGATGTGGTTTTTGCTGATGACGAGGTGGGAATCTCAGCATATGACATCTTGGTGTTAGCACTAGTAGCACTAACAAATGTTGAATTTGATGGAGTGAGAGAATATCTGGAATGACCTCTAATATCAATTTCAAGAGTTCTGAGCTTATTGTACAAATCATCAAAGCTTAAGTAGTCAAGGCCACCCTTTGCCTTGAGAGTAAGAGCAACCTATCTCCAGGAGGAAGGTAGAGCTCGCAGGAACTTGGTGTTGCATTCTTCATTGTCAGGTTTGGACCGCATCGATTGGTGGCTCAAGATTTTCTGAAACTGTCATACCCCTTGTGTATGCCTTCTTCTCGAGAATTGTGAACTCCTGAAAGTCCTGCTTGAGCATAGTCTTCCTCATCTTCTTGGATTCTTCGTTACCTCCAAACTTTGCCTTGATTGCTCTCCAGATCTCCCTTGCATCATCAAGATGATGGAAATCACTCATTTGTTCATCTGGTAGTGCTTGGAGCAATGTAGTCCTAGCCTTGGTTTCCCTATGAAGTGAAATATGCTCTTCAGTAGTTACTGCTGGAAGAATTATCACGTTTCCATCAGTATCTCTTCGAGTCTTCTTCTTACTGTTACCTTTCAGGACAATGTTCCAGAGATGGTAGTCATCGTTGGTGATATAATTTTCCATCTTCATTGCACAGATTTCATATTCGTCCTTCTTCACAAGCAAACTATAGAGAACCTCTGAAAATTTATGTCCACGCGGAATATGAACACAAGAGTTAAAGAAGAAAATAAAAACTAAAATCTTGATCCTCTATGGATCTATATTAAATTACTATGAATGTGTTTTCAAAACGTACATCAACCCTAGCCGCAGGTTTCTTTTATACTATCAGAAACCCTAATACGGCTGCTTACAAAACACGTAAAAGATATGCATTATCTTTTCCTAAAATAACTCATGCATATCCTAACTAATTACTAATAATACGGATACTACTATCCGCAAAAACATAACTATCAGCAGTAATTGCACTATCAGCAGAAATTGTTCTATCAGTAGAAACGAAAATAAACTATTAGCTGGAACCTGATCAGCAGGAACCATACTGTTACAATAATTCCTAACATGACCTTTCAAGTGTATCATCTAGTTGCATAGGAGTGAAGTTAAGAATTCTTCTCTTGATTCTATCAACAGTTCTTTGAAGAGTCTCCCAAGAAAGTTGATTCAACTACTTCAGTGTTCTCTTATCTTCATCCTGATGCTTAATATACTTGACCAGATACATCTTCTGCTAACTTTTGGTAGGGGTTTGTGTAGATCTTCAAGTTCCCTTTGCTGTCTGAACTGGCTTTGTTTCCATGAAAGTATTTCACTGAACAACAAAGCTGCTTCATTGACACTTGTTCCTTCATCTTGCTGCAACTTTTGTTGTACTTCTTTTGTAGCTTCCACTTTTGCTCTCATTTCATCCCATGTCTGCCAATCCTCTGCAAGCTTAGCAACCTTCTACTTTTCTTTGGCTGCTGCTGCTTCCTATTTGTCTTCCTCAGCCCACTGTTCTATAAGCGCCTTTGCAGCATCTTCATTGATTCTTTCCAACTCTGCTCTAGACAATTTATTCTTCTTTGGTTCCTCTTGCAGGATGCCCTTGCCTTTGTCTTTAGGATCAATTGTTGGAGCTGAATTGGTTGGTTCTGAGATGGATTCTTCTTTGATGACAACACCTTTTTCTTTTGGCTTGGTTGCTGACTTTGGCTTCTTTCTCAACTGTAGAACAGGTGGTTTCTTGTAAACAGGAGAGATAGGAACTGATTTCTTTAAACTCTGTAGCCCCAAAATAGCATGCTTCTCCTTTTTTTCATTGTCACTACCCTATGTATCTTCATGTGGTGTGGTAGTGATGGTTGTAGCTTCTGTAGTGGCTATTTCTTGTAATTCTGTAGCTATCTGAAATAGAGGAGTCAATACTGATACTGGAACCTCATGAGTACTAACTATAGTACTAACAATACTAGCTACAACACTAACAGTACTAACTGGGATAGTACTGATAGTGCTTGCAAGAGTACTAAGTACTTCTTCATCATCTTTCTTGGCCTCAGTATCAACTTGAACTTGAACTTCCTCTTCATCATGATAAAAAGGACTTTCATGCGCCCCTCCTTGCCAATCACCAAATTCCTGTCTTTGTTGAATATCTGAATTCCTCCCCTGTTTGGGAGAATTCTCACTTGAAGTACTTGACACCATGAACTTGGTCTTTCTTTTCTTTGATGTAGTGGTTGGAGTGGTCTCTGCAGAAGGCTGTGAAAGAATACCGACTTGATGCTCCAACTTTTTCATCCTGAGAAGCATCTTGGTATGGACTTTGGAGGCATTCTTTCTGGTCTCATCCAAGTCACTTTCCAGCTATTTAACCTTCTGAGATAAAGATCTGTACAAATTCATCAATTCCTATAGTGTCAATTTGCCATCACCACTTCCAACTATGTTACATGCTGAGAGAGGTGGGTCATGGGGCAATTTAGTTGCCCTCCCAGGCCTAGCCTGAGTAGAAGCAACCCCCCCCTTTTTAGCCATTTCTTGGGTCTACCCTGTGAGGCAAGCTCACTAGGTGTTAGCATAGGTTGGGTCTTACTGATGTTACCACTGGCCTCCCCAGCTTCTAAGCCTGGTGGAGTAGTGGCAGCCCTAACCATTCTACCTCCTGCATCACCTGAGGTAGGCTCATCTGGTTCGGTGTTAGTAGGAGAATGGGTGCAGTGGCCCACTCCCACATGCAGTATGCCCTCTTGATTGATGAAGGTTGGTGTATGTCTGATTGAGCTCCATCTGTGGGTGTATGTTGGGATCCATCTGTGCTTGATGGTCCTTCACCCTCTGTAAGTAACATTAAAGAAAACAAAGGCACTACAGTCCCACTATACCCCTTCACATCCCTTGGCATATTTGAGAAAACTTTGGATGTGAGGATTTTGGGTGGATAAATGTTTTTTTGAGACTGCAAGTTTTGTTTTTGAAGATCCAAAAATAATGAATAAACCTGGGATACAACAAAAACTTGTTTTCATTACCAGCATTTTTAATCATACCCTCAAAAATATAGTTTGAAAAGCTGAGTACCCTGCCTGTTGCAAGGCAGATCAAGGCTGTGGCTATATTAGTGGGGAAAGCATCCCAGCCAATCCTTTTGTAACTCAAAGAGTGCAAAAGGGTATTGATCCGTGCCAAACCGTCAAGTTTTATCACTCAAGCCGGCCACTTGTGAATGGCCAACCGTAACAAACTTAAAACGGTTCAAGCACGAACTCAATGAAGATCAGGGGAGTATAGTGTTTCCCGGGTGCGTTATGTCCCAGTGAGCTATGCAATGGATCACCAAGCGTATAGTGATCGAGAAGATTGAGCAGAAAAAGAGATCGATATGATTATAACTACAGAAAAAGCCAACAAATTACAACGGCTTAAATGCAAATTAAAGAAAGTTAAAAAAGATAAAAAAAAATATTAAATAAACGCTATCACTATTCTTAAAAATTGATTTTTCTAGGTTTTATAAAACAAAATAACTTAATTAAACTATTTTTGTTGAAACGTAAACTTGAATTACCTAAAAACGTGTTCTAAAATGAAACCGAACGTTAATTCTAAAAATTACAGCGAGTCGCATAAGCAAAAGCGTAAAATTTATGAAATAAAAGTCCTACGAATGTGAAAACAATTTTTTACGTAATATATGACAAAAGAAAATTTTTGAAAAAAAAAATTATATTTTTTTGACTTTTATATTTTTTATTATGAATTAAATAAGTTTTTACACTAATTAAATGTTTAGAAATACTAAAAATAACGAGAAAAATCTGAAATTTTTTTATAAAATACTTAACACTAATACAGATTTATGAAAATTAAAAAACTTGAAAAAGCTACTTTAAATAAGCTCGAAATAAGCTAAATACACCCAATAAGCTAAACTGGACAATATGTATATAAGAGATTAATTGTGCAAAACTAAACCAGTAAAGACCCAAGAGGCAATGGTTCATGTACACACATTCACTATCCCAAGGGGAGGTCTCAGGTTCGAGCACGCCTACCCCTTTTGCTAAACATTTTTTTTTGAATTTTATTTTACAGACTTATTAAACTCAACAAGATAAGCAATTCTTATAACTATGACTTTTTACACAAACAACGAATAAGCACTGATTTAAGCAATGATTTTATCACAGTGAACTTTTTGAAAATGAATAAACACAAGGATAAGCTAAAATGAGTATTAAGCTAGAAATGAGCAAAAGCTAGACTGAAATAAGCTAAGTAATCTATAAATAAGCTAGTATGAACACTTAATAAGCACAATTACTTATGAAATAAGCACAACAAATTCACAATAAGCACTTATTGAGCAGTTACACGATTACTTTGTTGGTTTCACAAGGCACCTTCTAGCTACTTTTTAAATACTTTAATAAGCTACAAAATGGAAAAGAATTATGGGACTAACAAGTAGACCAGATAAGCTATCCAAAAAGCTAGATTACAAAGATTGGTGTGCTATATTGAGCTTATGAGAAGCTTTTGAAAAATTGGAAAACACTGAATAACTGATTAACTTTAAACAAAATGGAAATTAAGCTAATTATGGAAATTAAGCACTTGGTACCTTGAGTTAATTATGAGAAATTGGAAATTAAGCTAATTATGAAAAATTGGAAAACACTGAATAACTGAATAACTGATTAACTTTAAACAAAACTAAAAAGCTATTGCAGGCTAGGTAAATAAGCTAATTATGGAAATTAAGCACTTGGTACCTTGAGTTAGCTAGGTGAGCTTCTCAAAAAGCCAAAATACACAATTTGAAGCTAACTAATAAGCTCTATGAGAGCTTGTTAAATAAGCTTCCAAATCAGTCTGAGGCACTTTTGAGAAAGGGTATCCAAAATAAGCTAACAAATAAGCACTTTACAAGCTAATTAAAAGCTGAACCATTATTTTTCTAATTTTGTTGAGCAACTAAATTTTAATTTCCCAAAAGCACAAATCCTAGATCCTAACAGTAAGATCACAATGAAATTCTAAGTTTTATTCAAAAACGGGCTAATGACAAGTTTGACTTTTTAACAAAACTGAAAAGTTGACTAATTTGAGGTTTGATCTTGATTTCTCAACTGATTATGATGTTAATGGATGAAATACACCTACTGCAAGCTATGACTAACAATTCTAAACATAAATCAAGAGTTTGCTAATCCGAATCACAAAGTTAAGTGAATGAGGCAATTGAATGAGATTTTTGACTTAGAACTTGTGCGAGCCAGAATATTGACAGATATGAGTTAATATGGACTTAACAAGCATGAATCAACAGATTATCCACCGAGCTAGCCTCTAAGGCAGTTATGGCGGCAATGCCAAACACACCTATATTAACTGTTTTGCAAACAAAACTAAGCTAAACACTGAACAAGCATAAATTATTGATCAAACTAAATTTAAATACTCTAAATGCAACTACTTAAACAGGCTTTAACTACTTATCAATACAAAAAAAAAACAGATTATGCTATGAGATTTAACAATCACTTACAAATGGTCCCTAGCCACTATGGCTTGAAAACATTGAAACCAGAACTACTATCCTATAAAAACCAACCCAACTGCTTCTAAATCAACCCATTTCCATGTCTGCTTCAACCATTTCCATTTCAGACCCATTTATGCTCCATGTTGACTTTTGTTGACCAGTAACTAAAATTGTTTAAAACTGAGTTGTGAGCTTCTGAGAAAGCTTTGATAAGCTTGTAGAAGCTTGTTTGACTTTAAAAACAGATTACTAAGAGCTTGTACATAGGATTTGGAAACTGATAATTTCAACAGTGGACAAAAACATGAAATTGTAACATAAGCTTGAATTGACACTTGAAATAAGTTGCAATACACTTAAATGCTTTTGTTTGATACAAATGAACTGGAAATTACAATTAAGGACTACTTAAGACATGATAAGCTAAAAAAACGACATACACTTTTTAAAAATAAACTAACTACTACTTTATTGTTGCTTCCTCTTGGTCTTTTTATACACCAATCATCTTCTCTCACCTCTCTCTTCAAATCCCAGCACTTATCTTGGCCCTTGGATTGGTTTTGGCGCCAAATCTGTTTTTAACAGCTGGAGGTTGAGTGAGAGGTTAGAGAAGTATTAATGCATCTTGGAGTGTTGTGTTTGGAGTGTAAAGGGTAGGGTGATGATGGTGGGTGGAGTGTGGCGAGAGGTTGCAGGGAAGTGATGATGGAGATGGAGGATACGTGAGTGGAAGGAAAAGAGAAGTCAAATGGATTACTGGTGTTTTAATAATAGAGGGGGTCAAATGGTAAGGGTCCAAAAGGGTTGGCAGGGTCACAAGGGATAATGGCAGGGTCCAAAATAGGTTTAAAGGATTTAATAAAACAAGGACCTTAGTGTAATTTCTGAAAATTCAGGGACCAATGTTGCCATATTCACAAAGTTGTTCCAAGGGCTGAAAATCACAAGTGTCAATAGTACAAGGACCAAAGCTGACATTTTCAAATTTCCAGGGACCAATTTTGCTAATTTTTAAACTTGAAGGACCAAACTTGTAATTTCTCAAAACTTTTGACATTTTTCACCAAAGGACTAATTATGACAACTTATAATTTTAAAAGGACCTTTGGTGATTTTTCTTTTGAAATTTTGACTCAGGGACTATTTTTGACAATTTTAGAAACTTGGGGATTTGAAAGCGCCAATTATGCAAACTAAGCTCATTTTTCATCTGATTTTAAACATTTTGCATCTGAAACATATAAAATGCAATTTTGGAATATTTTCGGTATTTTGATGCATTCGAGCATTTTTAAGCGTTTTGCGTTGATTGACCCAAAAATGATGAGTATTTACACACTCATCAGGTATGAATGAGAAACCTCCATTGTGGGAAAAACTGGTTTTTCTTAAAATTAAAAGTATTATCATGTCTGTACCCCATCAATGAAAGTTGGTCAGGAATTTCAGAGGCTGGCAAAGTTTTAATACCTTGAGCATCTCTAAGATGAAGATGTTCCCTTAGAGATGCTGCAGTAATAACAATGGGAATGCCATCCACTATACCAGTTAGTTGTTGTACCCCTTCATTAGATGTTGAGACAATAGCAGTTTGCCAAAACTTTCTAACAGGAGTACATAAGATAGTAGGGTTAAAAAGTAAAGCAAACCTTATGTGGCTTCTGTTAAGAAAAGCTACTATCTCTAAGAACTCTGTATTTCCTTCTGGTAATTCCAAGCACGCCACCATGTTGTGCTTTTCAACAAAATCAATAGGAGCCATTAGCAATAGGAGTTAGGGTTATGTATGTGGGTTTAGTTCGCAAAAGTCTTTAGAATTTTGGTTGATTGCAATTGAGAAGTTATGCATATATAGTAAGAATTCTTGAATTTTGATTGGACCGCCGTGAATATATTGTTGGTAAAAAGTAAAGATTAGCCAAATAGGAAACCTTTATATAAAGAAACCGGCAGTAACAACCCAATTTTCAAAGGCAATTAATGCTTGACAGACTTTTGGTAAAAGTACTAACGGCTAGTCATCAGTACTAAAGAAGCTTATCAGTACTAACTTATAACCATCAGTATTATCTTGTGTTTTGAAATCATAATACTGCAACCCGAATTTTGAAAGGATTACATGTAGAGATAGACATTTAATCAAGGTTCGGCCTCATATGGCCTCTGGTTTGGTGAAAACCAATGGTTTTAGTGCTAAGCACTGCCTGTGATGGATAGTCCCATTCAAAGGGCCTTCTTGACAGGGTTTCCAACTCGTGGCAGGTGCTGCCTCCAACACAAATGTTGGATTCACGATTGCTCGCTGTTCTTTATGCCAGATGCCCTTGGGCTAGTCACACTATCTATGAACAGATAGAATGGCAAAGAGTGGGTTAGTGCAGAATAAATCTAACTAACTGAAACCATCAATTCATGTTCATTATACCACTAGATGTCACATTATGCTTTGGCATCACAAAAATGCAATTGTGCAGCAATTTCCATCATGTGGTTGCTTCAGAATGTACAAGGAGAGTGAACCACATTAGCTGCATCAATCAATTTCCAAAACACATCCATACTGCTTATGCTAGGCCTGCAAAGTGAGTTTAAAACCAAGAAAACACAATCCAAGCTATTTTCTTGTCAATCAGTTTACACTAGCAATATTAACCAGATAACTAACAGTACTAACCAGTTTACAAAACTTTACAAATTAGTGAGAGATTAAGACATACTATGGATGAAGCATTCCAATAATTATGACTAAGTACTTGAAACTTCCCAATTCAAAAGCCTTTGTTAAAAGACAACATTAAGCTCAGTATCAATCCTATCAACCTGGATGAGCTTCTTTTCATTACAATCTCTTATAAAGTGATGTCTTATCTCTATATGTTTAGTTTTAGAGTGTGCAACTGGATTTTTAATAATGCATATAGTACTATTGTTATCAATGTAAATGACTGATAACATCAAATAGTCCTGAATATTAAGTGTCAATTTCCCCCGATAATGCTTGTAATTTATATCATTTATATGGATTTACACTTGTTTTTCATTGTTTTCCACTTTCAGGTAAATTACGAGCATTGGAGCTAAAGAGACGCGGAACTGGAGAAATATCTAAAGATTTATCACAGTATGCTATTTTGAAGAAGTTACGGCGTAACTCGTCTCTCACATTATGCCGTAACTATTGCGTGACTCAAAAAGCCAACTTATCATTAGGTTACAGCGTAACTCTTCCCAAAGGTTACGACCTAACTACATTAGGTCAAATGAGGTTCCACGCCGCTGATACTTACACCGTAACTACTGCATCAACTACGACGTAACGGAGTTTATTGAAGACTACGGCGTAACCACTCATTAGGTTACGCCGTAACCAGCAGATCTAGTGTATTATTCGAAGAAATAGAAGGTTACGGCGTAACTCCTATATTGGTTACGCCGTAACTAAGATCTGGCCTATAAATACCCCCACGAATTCCAGTATTTCTATTCATTCCATTCCATACACAACACTCAGAGAACGTGGGAAAAAGCTCAAGGCAGGTCTAGAGGAGCATACGAAGCTGTCTCCAAGGGAGAAATCACTCCCCTACGATAAGCATTTGTGTTTTATATTTCTTTTACTTTCAAATCATGTATTTCGTACCTTTGAATATTGAATTGGTTTGCATGATTAATATAAGCGGCTAAGCACCTTTTGGTGCTAGCCTAGTTATGATTCCTTAATTGTTTTGTTTCCATTTACTTTACTTCCGTACAATTATTTCTAAGTGTATGCATGCATAGTTTATTGGTAGCCACTCTTGGTTCGGTAGTTTTGAATGGCGATAGAGGCCAATTGCCTAGGAGATATGACCAACTGACCCTAGGTGAGCGGACTGAGACGGGAAGGGTAAGATATGACCAACTGAAGACCCTTTCTACTTGTGCGATTTGACCAACTGATCACCTATCGTTTGGATAAACTTAAGAATTAGGGGGTGCGTGTCTAAGTTCCTAACGGCCGGGCATTCACTATTATAAATCTAGCATGTAGCGGTACTTAATGACTTGGCTTAGGGAACCGGGAACAACGGACTTATGAGGGACACTGACTTCTCCTGTGGTGGCATCTTTTCTGATAGGTTAGGGCGAATTGACCAAATGTTGTCCTCTCGAATTTGACCCCACCTGAAGTAATTGGAAGTAGACGTAGACATAACTAGCTAGGAGGATTAACTAGGTTAGCACCACTTTCCTCTATTGATTTCCTTTTATCCATTTATCTGCTTTTATTTGCTTTATTCTCTTTTAGTAGCTTATTTAATTAAATCCCTATCGAAACCATTATTCTGTGACACTTGGACTTAGTAATAATCCATCACACATAGCTCTTGGGACGACCTCGGCTTTACCGTTTACTACACTACACACGATCAGGTACACTGCCCGTTAGTGCACTAGGGTAGACCACAGGTATAACGAGACACTATAAATATTAAGACCTGGTCAGTAAAACCTGCATCAATGACAGTGCTCATAAAATTTTACCCATAATCAAGCATCTGATTTTGAATCCAGAGAACTTGACCACAACACCTTGCAGCAGCTACATATTCAGCCTCAGTTGTAGAATTTGCCACAATGCTCTGTTTCTTGCACTGCCATGAAATCAACCTATCACCAAGAAACTGACATCCTCCTGTGGTTGACTTCCTATCAAGACTTGCCCCAGCATAATCACTGTCAGAGCAAGCTACCAGATCAAAAGGAGAGTCTTTAGGATACCAAAGACCTAGGTGAGCATGGCCTTTCAAATATCTAAAGATCCTTTTAACTGCATGCATGTGAGAGACCCTTGGAGAGACTTAAAATCTTTCACAGGCATACACTGCAAACATAATATCTGGTATGGAAGCAATCAAGTACATCAATAAACCAATCATTTACCTATAGAGGTGCTGATCAACCTCTTCACCATCAATATCTGGAAGTAGTGTCTTATTATGCTCCATTAGGAGTGCTTGCAATCTTTGTATTTTCATAGCCAAACTTTATCAGAATCTTCTTTACATATTTATGTTGACTGATAAATATGTCATTTGTATTTTGCTTGACCTGTAGCCCAAGAGAGAAGGTGAGTTCTCCTATATAACTCATATGAAACCTATCTTGCATCATCTTCTCTAACTCTTTGCACAAATCCTGCTAACGTAGATCTGAACCAAGAGGATATCATTTTTCACATTTTTTATAAACAGGGTCTGATCAATCTTTCCTCTTCTAAAGCCATTTCCCAAGAGATACTTGGCCAGTGTTTCATACCAAGCTCTTGGTGCCTGATTCAGACCATAAAGTGCCTTTTCAACTCTGTACACTTTGTCAGGATAGTTGGGGTCTTCAAATCCTAGAGGTTGACAGACATATACCTCCTCCTCAATCTTTCCATAGAGGAAAGCATTTTTCACATCCATCTGGTATACTGTAAAGTATTTGTATGATGCATAAGCCAGGAACAGTCTTATAGCTTCAATCCTTGCTACAGGAGCAAAGACCTCTTCATAATCAATACCTTCCTACTGTGTATACCTTTGTGCCACCAGTCTAGATTTATTCCTTATAACCACACCTCTTTAATCCTTCTTGTTTTTGAAAACCCATTTAGTACCAATAGCTCTCTTGCCTTTAGGAAGATCTACCAGAACCCATACATTTTGATGTTTGAACTGGAGAAGCTCTTCTTGCATTGCTTCTACCCATGCTTCATCTTCAAGGGCTTTTTAAACCTTCTTGGGTTCTGCCTGTGAAACAAAACAAGCAAACAGATATTTTTGTGTTTCACTATGAACCCTTTCTTCATAAATGGCACTAAAGAAGCCAGTCTCACTATGTGAACCTAAGATCTTGTTGTTCTTTCAGTATGAACACCCCCAATTACATTCTCAAATGGATGATCCTTATTGATTCTTCTGTGTGATGTAACAGGAACAGAATAGGATGAGGCAATAGTTGTAAGATCAATCTCATCTGCTTCATCATTAGGATCATTGGAATCAGAAATATATGTATTGACTAATGGAATGGTGGTAGATCCATCAGTATTAACATCTGGCCTATCAGAACTAACTTGTGGTCAATCCGTATTAACCACATTAGTACTGTTAGCAGTTTTATCACCAGTATAAACTGCCATATCACCTTCATTGGTTACAAATCCTTCATCATCTGTATCAATGGTCTTTGGAGACTAATCACCATCTTTGTTTGCCTCCCCAGAAGAAGTGCTTTCAGGAGAGTTGTTATTCCAAAGGGGTAAAATGATACAATCAGTATCATCATCAGAATCTGCATCAGGACCTTGCTTTTCTCCTGCAACAATGTTAGAATCCACAAAAACAGGCACATAATTCATTGATTCAGTTAGCATATCAATATCAAAAAGCCACTTTAGCCCTTGCCCTCTACACTAGGTTTATTGATGAGTGTCTAAATACTCATCATTTTTGTACAATCTAAACTGCAAAATCATCTGAAAACACTCAAAAATGCATCAAAATGATGAAAATATCACAAACAAGTGTTTTGTGTGTTTTAAATGCAAAAAGATCAAAATCAGATGAAAAACGTATCAAGTTTGCAAAATTGGCAGTTTTAGTCCCCAAAGTTTCAAAAGTTGTCAAAAAGCAGTCCACGGTATATCAAAATAAAGAAAAATATCATTCAAGGTCCACGAAATATTTTAAATTGTCCAAAATGGTCCTTGAATGAATCTTTGGTCAAATGGCAGAAAAGGTCCTTAAAGTTTCAAAAATGACAAGTTTGGTCCTTGGAATATTGGAGATTGTCAAGTTTAGCCCTTGGATTATAATTTGGAATGTACATTATTGGTCCCTGGAAAATCAGAATTGGCAGAATTGGCCCCTCATGTTTGGTGAATTGCAAGTTTAGTCCTTGTATTAATCAACAAAACACCTTGGACCTTGAACCCTTCCCATGACCCTTGGCCCTTGCCAAAACCACTTGACCCTTGGACCCCCAACTTGACCCCTGCCTTATTAATACCCCGGTCAAAGCTCGGTCAAACAAACCCAACCCCCCATTTCCCTCTCCTTTTTCTTCTTCCTTCAACCACCATGTCTGCTCACTCAACCTCCCATCATTCCAGCTCAAACTTCACCCCTCCATGTCCCCTCCTCCTCAACACAAAACAAAAAGCATTAAATGTTTCCCCCCTTGCACTCAAACACCCACCAGCTGTTAAAACCAATTTCCCGCCAAAAAGCCATCAATGGCTATAAACCAATCAACTCATCCAATGGCTCAGAATTTAAGTGGGATTTGCTCAGAAGTCATAGGGGAGGACTTTTGCATATAAAAGGAAGAAAGAGAAGCAAGGAGAGGAGGAAGTAGTGTAATTTTAATTTAAGTATGTCGTTTTAATAAATTTTAGTTTTTCAGTGTATGTTTAATCTTTAAAGCTTTGTATTTCAAGTTATTAGTGTGTAATAAAGCTTTTGTTAGCATCAATTTCAGTTTTAAGTTTCATTTCAAGATTATGCAATTTTCAAGTTTGAATTCTCAAAATATTTAAAGGTTGTTATAGGTTGTTGTTAAAGACTTGTAAGCTCATATAAGCTCTTACTTAAGCTTTTCTAAGCTTTTATAAACCTTAAAATTCAGTTTAGATTCAAAACTCAAAAATACCAAAATTACTAAAAATTAGTTAAAAATAAAAAACAAATGAAATGAAGATCAAGGCTGATGCAGTCTTTGATTTTGGATTGCTTATTGGTATAGAGCTTCTTGGGAAGCTATAGGGTGTGCTCTTAGTCATTGGTTCCCTGTTTATGCTTGAATCTCATCTTGTAAGCTATTTTCTCGATTTTTACATTTTCTAGTATAAGTACTTTAAACACATTAATTTTAGCTTTAATCTGTTTAAAATAGTTAATATCAGATAATAAATAGGTTACTTAGATTAAAAATTTGTTTTAGTGTTTAAATTCTCTAAACAGTCCACATAAGGGGTGTTTGGAACTGCTTAGTTATCTATGTTAGAAGGCATATGTGTTATTGCTTGTTAGTGTTTCATGTCACCTTAGTATTAAATAGCTTAGTTCAGTCATTAAAACCAATCCTCATTAGTTAAAAAGTCAAAATAATCTTTAATCTTATTCTACTACTTAATTGTTATAAATTTGGATTACATAATCATACATACTAGCTTAAAAGTTGTTTATCCAGCTTAAATCAGTCTTATTATAGCTTAATATAACTTGTTCAGTCCATAGAATTGATTTAAAGTTCATAAAAGTCAAAGTTTTAGTGTAAATTAAAAAATCAAAATTTCAGTTGGGTCATTTTTGAATAAACTTTAGGATTTCACTGTGTGTTTAATATTGAGTTTTAGCTTAAGTGCTTTTGGGATATTAAAGTTCAGTTGCTAAACAAAATTAGAAAAATAGTAGTTTACTTCTAACTAGCTTATTAAGTGCTTATTCATCAGCTTCTTTCAAGTCCTTTTTCTGAAAAGTGTCATGTGCCAACAGTGCTTGTTTTGGTTTATTTTGTGCTTATTTTCAAGTTATATTGCTTTTTCAGTTGTAATGTTAGCTTATTATAGGTATCTAGCTTATTTCCAATTCACCTTGTGCTTATTCATTAGCTTATTAGTTATTTAGCTTAATCATTGTGCTTATTTCCATTTCATACTCCCTTTGTTGAGATTTTAGGCTTATTTAGTGCTCATTAGAGGTTTTTGTAAAAGATGTAGTTTTAAAATTGCTTATTTCCTTGTGCTTAATAAGTTTGTAAAATAAAAAATAAAAAAACAGTTAAAAAGGTCGCACTGGGATTGAACCCAGTCATCCCTCCCTGACGGCGCAATGAGACTTCCCCAACCAACTGCCCTTGGGTTTTCTTTGTGTTTAACTTTGCACATTTAATACCTTAAGGGCATTTGGCGATTTTAAGCTTAAGCCCTTTTCTAGCTTATTTAGGTGGCTTATTTCCAAAACAACCACCTAGTTTCTTATTTTTCTTAGATCAAGCTTAAGTCAAAGTAGTTTTTATGAATTTCTCAGATTTTTTCCGAAATGTTTAGTATTTTTAATAATTAATTTAGTTTAAAATAGTTTTAATTCATAATAAAAAATATAAAAGTCTAAAAAATATAATTCTTTTTTCTAAAATTTTCTTTTGTCATTTAGGAAGTAAGAAAATTGTTTTTACATTAGTAGGCCTTTTATTTCACAAATTTTACGTTTTTTCTTGCGCATTCGCGTAATTTTTATATATAACGTACGTTTTCATTTTAAGTCACGTTTTTAAGTAATTTAAGTTTACGTTTTAGTTAAAATAGTTTATTTAAGTTATTTTATTTTATAAATCAAGAAAAACATCATTGTAAAAATAGTGATAGCGTTTATTTAATATATTTTATCTTTTTAATTTTCTTTAATTTGCATTTAAGTCGCTGTAATTTATTAACTTTTTCTTTAGGTTTAATTATTCATCCAAAACCTTTACTGATCACTATCCTTAGTGATCATTCTATCATCTGAAATAGTGTTTACACACCATTGAGTCTCCGTGGGACATAACGACCCGGGGAAACACTATACTCTCCAGATCTTCATTGCATTTGTTTCTGAACCGTTTTAAGCTTCTACGATTGACCATTCACAAGTGGCGGCTGTGTGAAAAGCTTGTTTAAGCGAGATCAAATTTTGGCGCGGCCAGTGACTTTAGCGTGTGTTAAACCTTTTTCGAGACCCATTCTTGCACATATACCATCTTTTGTAAAAAAAGTTTTTGTAAAGTTTATAAAAATCAAAAGTTCATTAACACTTTTCAGAAGTGTTAACAACACCAAAAATATTTTCATTCTTTGTTTTTATAGCATGTTTTTCAAAATCCAAAAATATCCATCCTTTATCCTCTAATCTATTTAATTCTCCATTCCTTATCCTCTATAACCGTTTAATTCTTCATCTCTTATCCCTCTTATCCGTTTAATTCTTCATGTCATGGTTTTCGACATGTTCATGGTGTGGAGGTCCATTTAACGGTGGAAATTGTCGGCGATGTACCAATGTGAGTTTAGGAACAAGTTTGTCGGTAATCCTGATCCCATTTCAAATAATGAAACACCCGATTTTTCCTACCTACCTCCACAGCGCCAATACAAATCCTACTCATGCGAGTTTTGTGGGAATGATTCTCATTACGGTTTTGATTGTCCACCACGGGTCCCGCTTGTCTATGAGCTAGAACCATGTTACAATCAGAACTTTGGTGAAAGTTATTTTCCCAATTATCTCATTGTGAGAATTGTGGGGGGCCTCATGCGACTTTTGAATGTCAACCGATGAATCAAAATTTTCACAATTCCAATTCTCCGGTTTTTACAATTTCCAACCCCCACAGTATTCCTTTATTCATCAATATCCTCATGATAAAACTATTGGAGAGTTACTAGCTGAGGAACGAACGGCTAATCCTAGTACTCAGACTTCCGAGCCTTCACAGCATTTCAATAATTACGAGGAGTGTAATCTTCCACAAAGTTACTGAAGAAATCGCATTGAAAGAAACTACAAATGAAAAGAATGGTGTGTAAGCTTCAGCAGATGAATATAAGAATTCGATATGGCGGCGATGATGATGAGGATACTATTCAAATGAGGGAATATTATGAGGACGACGAGGAGAGTGCTATTCAATTGAGCGATATTATTTCTCAACTCCCTCAGTCTATTGCTATCACACCTATCTTACCTATTATTGCTTCCAAGACTCTCTCATAATGGAGGATGATCATCTCGCACTATTTGGAAGCGGATCGTCTAATGTTGAGAACCGTCCCAATCCCAAGTGAGTCGAGGATATATCCGATAGTGATTGTGATTTGCCTTTTGTGATTCTCTTGACATTTCTGAGGTTACTTCCGAGATTTTCTCAAATCCTCTTTTTGAATTTAATAATGACTACACTTTTGGGAAAGTAAATCCTCTTTTCGATGAAATGTCTGAGATACGAGACCATCACGGAAGTGGTGGAAATTGCTAGCTCTAGAGCACACCACTTGTCCCACCTCTGTATTCTAACTTATCTCTTCCATCATGTGATGACGATTCTATCCTCAGATGAGATTCATGATCCAAAAATCATGAATTCCCCTTCCGATAATGAGGAGTTAGTCATGATTTTTATCATGATTTTCTTTCTTTTCTTCACATATGGTGTGACTTCTCGTTCCCTTTTCTCCTTAGGGAATGAGGACACTATTTTTATCCGGCATTTTCATTTATCATTTTTGAGCCGGTTCTCTCTATATCTCATCGGTGTGGAACTTTCACGTGCTTCAAATGTTTGTCCAAACATCTTGAATGAAAGTCCGATGGAGGTTATCTCTTCCACTTACTTCCCCATGAACCAATGAATTCGGAGTCGAGTCAAGCTAGCGACTCGGTAATCAAAAACAATAGCACACTATATGGGTTTTCACCCATATTTACGTCTTCTTTCTCTGTTCTACCACCCTAGTGTGGGGAGATGCCCACATGTTATATATATATATATATTAAAAAATGGCCGTAGTATTTCCCTTTTACGTTCTTTGTTTCGGCATAGCCGCCGGTACTTTGAATATTGAGGGCAATTTTCATTTCTAAGTGTGGGGGGAATTCTCACGAATTTTATCATGTAATTATACCGCCTAATTCCCCGGTTTTTGGCCAAAATTTTTTTGGAGTAAGTGTTTTGCACTTACTCGATTGGTTATCGATCCGCCATGTCTAAAAACAAAAGTTGGCTAATCCGAGAGCAAGCGGCTCTTGGTAAAGATATATCAAATCCGTTGGCGGCTTGCAATTTGCCCAAAATTGTATGGTATTCAACTCACCATATCCTAAAAGTGAAGAGTTGGCTAGCCCGCAAGTTTATGGCTTGTGGTAAAGGCATTGGAAAAACCATAATTGGTAATCGACTCACCAAAGAATAATTCGATAATTTATCTAAGAGTTGGCTAGTCGAGCAAGCGGCTACGGTAAGACAAATCAAATCCGTTCTGACTTATGATTTGCTCAAAACCATTTGGTTATCGTTGTACCAAGGTTCTTACTTGAATCAAAACAATTGGCTACTCCAGAAGTGATGGCTTTTGGTAAAGAGATGAAATCCATTAAATTTTCTCAAATCATTGCTAGGGACTAGCAATATCTAAGTGTGGGGGATTGATGAGTGTCTAAATACTCATCATTTTTGTACAATCTAAACTGCAAAATCATCTGAAAACACTCAAAAATGCATCAAAATGATGAAAATATCACAAACAAGTGTTTTGTGTGTTTTAAATGCAAAAGATCAAAATCGGATGAAAACGTATCAAGTTTGCAAAATTGGCAGTTTTAGTCCCCTAAGTTTCAAAGTTGTCAAAGGTCCCTGGTATATCAAAATAAAGAAAAATATCATTCAAGGTCCACGAAATATTTTAAATTGTCAAAAACGGTCCTTGAATGAATCTTTGGTCAAATGGCGAAAAAGGTCCTTAAAGTTTCAAAAATGACAAGTTTGGTCCTTGGAATATTGGAGATTGTCAAGTTTAGCCCTTGGATTATAATTTTAGAATGTACATTATTGGTCCACGGAAAATCGAATTGGCGAATTGGCCCTCATGTTTGGTGAATTGCAAGTTTAGTCCTTGTATTAATCAACAAAACACCTTGGACCTTGAACCTTCCCATGACCCTTGGCCCCTGCCAAAACCACTTGACCCTTGGACCCCCAACTTGACCCCTGCCTTATTAATACCCGGTCAAGCTCGGTCAAACAAACCCACCCCCATTTCCTCTCCTTTTCTTCTTCCTTCACCACCATGTCCCGCTCACTCAACCTCCCATCATTCCAGCTCAAACTATCACTCCTCCATGTTCCCTCATCCTCAACACAAAACAAAAGCATTAAATGTTTCCCCCCTTGCACTCAAACACCCACCAATTTGTTAAAACCAATTTCCGCCAAAAGCCATCAATGGCTATAAACCAATCAACTCATCCAATGGCTCGAAATTTAAGTGGGATTTGCTCAGAAGTCATAGGGGAGGACTTTTGCATATAAAAGGAAGAAAGAGAAGCAAGGAGAGGAGGAAGTAGTGTAATTTTAATTTAAGTATGTCGTTTTAATAAATTTTAGTTTTTCGAGGTGTATGTTTAATCTTTAAAGCTTTGTATTTCAAGTTATTAGTGTGTAATAAAGCTTTTGTTAGCATCAATTCGTTTTAAGTTTCATTTCAAGATTATGCAATTTTCAAGTTCGAATTCTCAAAATATTTAAAGGTTGTTATCAGTTGTTGTTAAAGACTTGTAAGCTCATATAAGCTCTTACTTAAGCTTTTCTAAGCTTTTATAAACCTTAAAATTCAGTTTAGATTCAAAACTCAAAAATACCAAAAATTACTAAAAATTAGTTAAAATAAAAAAACAAATGAAATGAAGATCAAAGGCTGGTCTTTGATTTTGGATTGCTTATTGGTATAGAGCTTCTTGGGAAGCTATAGGGTGTGATCTTAGTCATTGGTTCCCTGTTTATGCTTGAATCTCATCTTGTAAGCTATTTTCTCGATTTTTACATTTTCTAGTATAAGTACTTTAAACCTGTTAATTTTAGCTTTAATCTGTTTAAAAATAGTTAATATCAGATAATAAATAGGTTACTTAGATTAAAAATTTGTTTTAGTGTTTAAATTCTCTAAACAGTCCACATAAGGGGTGTTTGGAACTGCTTAGTTATCTATGTTAGAAGGCATATGTGTTATTGCTTGTTAGTGTTTCATGTCACCTTAGTATTAAATAGCTTAGTTAGGTCATTAAAACCAATCCTCATTAGTTAAAAAGTCAAAATAATCTTTAATCTTATTCTACTACTTAACTGTTATAAATTTGGATTACATAATCATACATACTAGCTTAAAAGTTGTTTATCCAGCTTAAATCAGTCTTATTATAGCTTAATATAACTTGTTCAGTCCATAGAATTGATTTAAAGTTCATAAAAGTCAAAGTTTTAGTGTAAATTAAAAGTCAAAATTTAGGTTGATTGGTTTTTTGAATAAACTTTAGGATTTCACTATGTGTTTAATATTGAGTTTTAGCTTAAGTGCTTTTGGGATATTAAAGTTCAGTTGCTAAACAAAATTAGAAAAATAGTAGTTTACTTCTAACTAGCTTATTAAGTGCTTATTCATCAGCTTCTTTCAAGTCCTTTTTAGAAAAGTGTCATGTGCCAGCATCTTGTTTTGGCTTATTTTGTGCTTATTTTCAAGTTATATTGCTTTTTCAGTTGTAATGTTAGCTTATTATAGGTATCTAGCTTATTTCCAATTCACCTTGTGCTTATTCATTAGCTTATTAGTTATTTAGCTTAATCATTGTGCTTATTTCCATTTCATACTCCACTGTTGAGATTTTTAGGCTTATTTAGTGCTCATTAGAGGTTTTTGTAAAAAGTTGTAGTTTTAAAAATTGCTTATTTCCTTGTGCTTAATAAGTTTGTAAAATAAAAAAAATAAAAAAAAACAGTTCAAATCATATCTCTAATCTTCTCTCCCATATGTTTCTTAGTTATAGTTAAACAAAATTAAAAAATAAAACAGTTAACTTGTTCATTATAATTTGTAGTTACTAGAAATCTCATTTTCACAGTCATAATAGCATAAGTACCATTCTTGAGTTTTATGTTGTTAGTCTTTGTTGCTTTATGCTTATTCAATCTCGATATATGATAATACAAGTTCTTAAATCAATGGTATGGTGCGAATCTTTGAAATACTTTGAAAAGCTTCAAAAACATTCTCATAAAGAAGCTGTTTGGATTTCTTAGTTAAGCTGTGCTATAGGCCGGTTGAGTTGTTGTTTGTTGTTGTTATCTATCACACTTAGTCTAAATAACTCTCACATACAAGAAAAAACAGTCCTTGTTGGTGAAAAAGTCAAAATCACTTATTATCTTTAATTTCTTGTTCCTTTGTTAGGATTTTTAATTGCATAATCATGCATACGGTGTAAAAGTTGTTTATCTAGCTTAATTCAGTCTCAAATTAGCTTAGTACAACATAATAGATCATCTAGGATCATTAGAAGTTCAAATTAGTCAAACTGCTTCATAAGTTAAAAAGTCAAATTTTTCCAAATGAAGTTTACGAATAAATTTTAGAATTTTATTGTGTGCTCAATATTAAGAGTTAGCTTAAATCCTTTTGGGATAGTAAAATTTAGTTGCTTAAATAAATTATAAAAATGATAGTTCATCTTTGCTCAGCTTTTTAAGTGCTTAATTTTCAGCTTATTTTGAGCACCTCTTCAGAAAGTGCCACATGTGCAGATTTGTATACCCATTTCACAAGCTCTTACAGAGCTCATTAATGAGTATAAGCTTGTGCTCCTTAGCTTTTTGAGAAGCTTACATAGCTGTCTCAAGGTTCCAAAGCTTGTCTTTCAATTTGTAGCTTATTCAATATGCATGCTAAGTGCTTTTAATTCTGTCCATTTTGTTTAAGTGTACCGGTTAGTCAGTGTTTCAAGTTTTTCAAAAGCTACTCATAAGCTCACTAGTGAACACCACTGTTAGAGTTTTAGCTTTTGGAAAGCTTAAGCTGGATTAACTTGTTAGTCCCAGTGATCCTTTTCATTTTCTAGCTTATCTTAGTGCTTAAATTTTAGCTAAAAAGTAGCTTGAAAACCAATAGTGTCCTGTGTAAACAGTTTTAAGCTTGTGCTTATTCTGGCTTATTTGGTGCTTATTTTCAAGTAATGTTGCTTTTTCAGTAGCCATATTAGCTTATAAATAGTTGTATAGCTTATTCTCAATTTCCTTTTACTTATTTCATTAGCTTATTAGCCACTTAGATAAAACTTATGCTTATTTCATATTAGTCCACTGTTGAGATTAATAAGCTCAATCAGTGCTTATTAGTCATTTTTGTAAAAAGTGATAGTTGTAAAAAGTGCTTATCTCTTCGTGTTTAATAAGTTTGTAAAAGAAAATTGAAAAAAAAAATGTTTGCAAAAAGGTGGGGAGGCAGGCTCGAACCTGAGACCTCCCACCTTTACAAGAGTGTTAGAGTGTGTACACTGGATATAGGCTAGCTTGGGTCTTTCTTGTCATGGTTTGCATAATCTATATACTTAAACCAATTTTTGCCTTATTAGCTTATTTAGGCAGTTAGCTTATTACCAGCTTATCCAATCCAGCTTTTTCATGTTTTTTATTTTTCTTATCTTTGTATTAGTATAAAGTATTTTATAAAAAAGTTTCAGATTTTTCTCATTAGTTTTAGTATTTTTAAACATTTAATTAGTGTAAAATCTTAATTAATTCATAATAAAAAATATAAAAGTCTAAAAAATATAAATCTTTTTTCTAAAATTTTCTTTTGTCATATAGTACGTAATAAAATTGTTTTTACACTTGTAGGCCTTTTATTTCATAAAATTTACGTTTTTTGCTTTACAAGCTAAGCGCGTAATTTCTAGACATAACGTACGTTTTCATTTTAAATCTAGTTTTTAGATAATTTAAGTTTACGTTTTAGGTAAAATAGTTTATTTAAGATATTTTGTTTTATAAAATCACAACGTTCATCAATTTTAAAAATAGTGATAGCGTTTATTTAATATATTTTAACTTTTTAATTTCCTTTAATTTGTATTTAAGCCCCTGTAATTTATTAATCTTTTCATTAGGTATAAATTTCTCAAAAACCTTATTGATCACTATCCTTAGTGATTATTCGACATCTGAAGTTGTTTAACACCAATTCATCCTCCGTGGGACTTAACGACCCAGGAATTCACTATATTCCTCTGATCTAAATTGCATTTGGTTTTACTTTGTTTTGAGTTTCTTACGGTTGGTCATTCACAAGTGGCGGCTTGCGTGAGAATACTTGGCGGTTTGGACCGATCAAATTTTGGCCTTGGCTGGGGAGGCTGTAAGCGAGTTTTAAGCATTTCCAGATCCATTCTTGCACATATACCACCTTTTTGTAAACAATTTTTAAAAATCAAAAAAGTTCATTAACACTTTTCCTAAAGTGTTAACAACACCAAAAATATTTTCATTCTTTGTTTTTACAAAATGTTTTTCAAAAATACCAAAATATTCCTCTTTACCCTCTTACCCTTTTGATTCTTCATTTCTTACCCTCTAGAACCATTTGATTCTTTCTATGTCTTATCCTCACCCTCTTGGTTGTCAATGGTGTGGTGGTCCTTATAATGGTGGCAATTGCCCGAGTTGTAGCATGGTGGAATCGGAAGCGGTGCATGTCTATAACCAAGATCCCTATTCCTACCATAACACAACTGATTTATTCCATCAACTACCACCTTTGTGAGACTCAGCAGTTTTTCTTGTTGTGAGTACTGTGGTGGTTCACACTCCATTCGATTGTCAATCGGAAACACGCTTGTCTATGGCGGGTTCGATAACAATTATGACTACAACACATATGACTCACGGCCACATCGGTTTTTCTTGTTGTGAGTATTGTGGAGGTCCTCACTCTAGCTCGGATTGTCAAGCAGGGAATCCAATTCCTTGTAACAATTACGACTATTCGTTTCAAGACCAACCTCCACAGTACCAAATGATTCAAGCAACTCCTCATGAAACTTCGACATACCTTCTCTGAAGAGTCTTGAGTTATTAAAAGAACTTAAGGAGGAGTCAGCTATGTCGCATGAGAAATCCATGGAAGAATTGTTAGCGGAGGCGGCTGCTAAATTAGATTCCCAGGTTGCCATTGAAAACAACGTTGGGAATCAATTAGACTACAAAAAAAGCATTCAAATCTAGCTCTCAATTCCATTTCATTCCTGATGGCGATGATGATGAAGATACCCTTGATATTCTACAATTTTATTCATCAAGTTCATCAGTTGAGATTCCATCCGTGGAAATACAGGGAGAAAAGAATATGGTGAATCACTAGCATAGAAATAATGGAACTTGTAGAATCCATAGCGCTAGTCCTTCTCAACTCCCTCATCTGCTTTGTTATCACACCCGAGGTTCACACTCACTCTCTGAACATGGGGGATGAGCTTCTTGACCTTGTTCACGAAAAGGAATCGGACGAATTCATAAAGTCTAGTGTTGAGAACTTTGTCCCAATCCCGAGAGAGTCACAGAGAATTCTTGATCATGTGTGTGATATCCCTCCTCCTCTTGTCTTCCATAATGATCATATTGAGATGTTCTCTGATTCTGATGAGGACTATTCTTTATCTTGTGGAGACATCAGTTATGTGGGGAATTACCTTCTAAGCCTGTCAGCTTAGGAGAAGAGAATGATGAAGAAATAATCCAAGACGAAGCTCTTCGTCTTTCATTATTGAATGTTAATCTTCTCATTTCTAGAATCGAGGCTTTTAATGAAAAGCCTACTTCATATCCTATCCCTTTGAGGATAGTGAACTTTTGTTCGATGATTCTATTCCGGAATTGCAAACGTTCCATTTTGATCATATGGGAGAGAAGATTAGTGGTATTACCACTTCTCATTCTCATAATTCTCTCCCCGATTATGAATCATTCACTTTTGATGAGTTCCCCAGTGAACTCAGTCCAAAACAACCACCTAGTTTCTTATTTTTCTTAGATCAAGCTTAAGTCAAAGTAGTTTTTATGAATTTCTCAGATTTTTCCCGAAATGTTTAGTATTTTTAATAATTAATTTAGTTTAAAATAGTTTTTAATTCATAATAAAAAATATAAAAGTCTAAAAAATATAATTCTTTTTTCTAAAATTTTCTTTTGTCATTTAGGAAGTAAGAAAATTGTTTTTACATTAGTAGGCCTTTTATTTCATAAATTTTACGTTTTTTTCGCATTCGCGTAATTTTATATATCGCAATCGTTTTCATTTTAAGTCACATTTTTAAGTAATTTAAGTTTACGTTTTAGTTAAAATAGTTTATTTAAGTTATTTTATTTTATAAATCAAGAAAAAAATCATTGTAAAAATAGTGATAGCGTTTATTTAATATATTTTATCTTTTTAATTTTCTTTAATTTGCATTTAAGTCGCTGTAATTTATTAACTTTTTCTTTAGGTTTAATTATTCATCCAAAACCTTTACTGATCACTATCCTTAGTGATCATTCTATCATCTGAAATAGTGTTTACACACCATTGAGTCTCCGTGGGACATAACGACCCGGGGAAACACTATACTCTCCAGATCTTCATTGCATTTGTTTCTGAACCGTTTTAAGCTTCTTACGGTCGGCCATTCACAAGTGGCCGGCTTGTGTGAGAAAGCTTGACGGTTTAGCACAGATCATTTATCCTCAAGAAATTCTATGTGCATATTCTCCTCAATCCTTCTGGTTCTAGAGTTGTAAACCCTAAAGGCCTTACTATTCAAAGAGTAGCCTACCAGATATCCATCATCAGACTTTCCATCAAACGTTCCTAAATGGTCAATGGTATTGAGAATAGAGACATGACACACGAAAGGTCTGAAAAAGTCTAGGGTAGGAGTCCTACCTAAGAATAACTCATAGGGAGTCTTGCCATAAGGCTTTACCACCAGTACCCTGTTCTGAACATAACAAGCTGTATTAACTGCCTCTGCCCAAAGTGTTGTGGGTAATTTGGAATCTGCTAACATGGTCCTAGCAGCCTCTATCAATGTGCTATTTCTCCTTTCGACCCCATTTTCTTTGAGGAGTCCTAGCTATACTGTATTCTCTTTTAATACCCTTAAGTTGACAGAAATCATTCATCACTTGGTTTTTAAACTCAGTCCCACTATCACACCTAATGATCTTAACTTATTAGCAAGGTTTTCTACTGCAGTTATATATGACTTAAGGATTTCACTGGTCTCATCCTTAGTATTCATGAAGAAAACCCAAGTAAATCTGCTAAAATCATCAGTTACAACCAAACAATATTTCTTATTATTCAAGCTGCTAATGGAGGTAGGGCCAAATAAGTCCATATGTAGAGTATGCAATAGTTGGGTGATAGAGTTAAAAACCTTGGGCTTACAAGAGGCTCTATGCTGCTTCCCTTTGAGGCATGCAATACAGGTCTGTTTATTTTCAAATATTTTTAAAGGTAAACCTCTTACAATGTTATTTTTAGATAAAATATTTATTACCTTAAAGTTCACATGACCTAGCCTTCTATGCCATAACATAAACTCATCCAAAGAAGCTGTAGCAACTAAACAAGTAAGGTTTTCTTTTGGCACTAGGTTAGAAGATTCTAATGATCAAGAATTCAGAAGACTTTCATGATCAAGAATTTTGAATACCGTATTGATCAAGGCTAATCAATTTAGGTGATGAAGAACAGACAGGTTTAAGAAGAGTTAAACAGATGATCAGTTGATTAATAAGGGATGGAACTTCGAGAATCCAAGAGATGCATGAAAAGATACATCAAAACTCTCAAGTACCCAAGAGAAGACCTTTAGAAGACTTGGAAAGACCCTAATGATTTACCCTTAGGGAGAATTGTTAGATCAAGAAAAAGTGTAGATCATTGTCTATTGTCTTATTTGTAAAAATGTAATAGTTAAAGGTTTGAATATAGGTTTATGTTAGCAATGTAAGCATTTGTCTCATATCTTGTGTGACTAGTATAGTCACGAGACCATTTATGGTCACGAGATCCTTATATAATGTGGGTGTAAATACCCACATGACCTCAAATGTTGAGGTGTGCCACTAGTTCCTCATTGTGACTTACTGTGTGAAATAAATATTTTTTTCTCATCTTTCTCTCTTTAGTATATCATATATCTTTGAATTATATCATTACTAGATTCACGACCCGCCCGATGGGCTGGCTAGTTTCGATACATTATTTACATAAATTAAGATATTTGTAATTTAAATTTATATTGTTTAATATAAATTAGAATAAAATGAAAAGAGTTATTTAAATGTAGCTTATACTTATAGCTATAGTACAAATACAGTTGGACGAACATTACAAAAACTAAAATTACTTACTTATTGAAATGAAATTACTTAAGTTTGATAGGAAAAAATAAGATTACTTAATTATTGAAATGAAACACATGGGAATAATAATAAAAACTGGATGATGTCATTATATTCCGTGTTATCATTACGTCGTGTGTGGTACATTACAGGTTTTAGTCTTTTGTTTTTATAATCATGTTAATAATGTATAGACAAAAATAATAAAAACTACTTTAAACAAAACAAAAATGTGTTATGATGTTTAGTGTGTGATTGTGATTAATGATAATATGTATTAAATAAAACATGATTAGTAATTTTGATGCAAATAGATAAACGACAACTTATTTAAAGAAAACACAGTGTAGTGAACTTAATAAAAAAATTTATAGCGCTCGAATGATGTCAAAACACTAATTTAGTTATAAAAAATCGTCGTCCGTAGCTTCATCATGAGTGTCTTCATCATGTGTACTTTCATCAACTTCAGCTTTATCATCAATGAAATTGTCTAGTGGTGACTTTCATTAACAAAGTATCTAAAAGTGTCTAATGATAAAGCATAAATGTAACTGGTGAATCTTAGCCATCTTTTGGTTTTGAGGCACAAAAAGGATCAACCAAAAAAGAAAATTATATACAAATATATTTCTAAAAAACAAAGTATGTGTTTTCCAAAAACTCAATGTCATTTTTTATTAAATGGTTTTATAGCATAAGGTGGAAATGATGACAGCTATAAAAAAATATAAATGTTTTTATAACTTGTTATTAAATGAAGCTTTGAAATCATCAACTTATGGCGGTTACGAAATATAAAAGAGTTAGATATCAATGTTTTTTTTATTAAAATAAGAAAATCGGCCATGTGATAGAGTAGTAGTCTAAACATGACATTTTCCTTCGCTTTGAGATTTTGTTATAATAGAAGATAGATAATTTTTAACAAAATATAGATTGAGATCGTCATACAATTGCAGGTTCAAAGTATCACGATCCAGATGATGACCATTAGTTAAGTTTTCTAAGTGCAGGCATACATTTAAGATTGTGCATACAATCTTAGCTTTGAAAGTATTTTGTCAAAATGTTTTACAAAATGTTTGATGATAGAAGTGTATAGCTTTACAAAAGAGTTAACATAATCATGAATGTGTTGTTAAAAGAGCAGGATTCACCAAAAGTTGAAATAGAGTTGCTGGACAAATTGCTTTGAAATTACAAAAGCGCCTAATTACCTTCCATGCAGTACTTTGAAATAGTGTGATCTCCCCACTAAGTATCTCATCAAGCTGATGAAGATCCTTTTTAATTCAAATATGACCTTTACCAATCCCTTCTGTTCATCAGCATGAAAGAAGCATTTTCGGGCATTACCGTCATCAGGAAACTAATCAAATATTAATGTGGTTTGACCGAAATGAACTTTTATGCATGGTATATACATACATGCTTATTAGATTAGATACACACCTTGCCCAAGTAAAAAGGACACCATCACTTGTTTTCACTTGAATCCCCCAGATCTTCGCGGTCGCGCTTGAGTACATGTGCTCCTAGTACTTGTTTTTAGTTATGTGATAGAGTAGCAACAATTAAAATTATAATTATAATTATAAAGAAGCATAAACATGCATGAGATCAAGACGTGACTTGTAAGAGGTCACTTTTGATTAGATTTTGCTCTGTTTTGAGCAAAAGGAGCATATGCTAAATGTGTGCCTTCATTATCATACAAAGTTAATATAACTGAAATTGTTGACTATTATCACTCTAGTCAGCCAACTTATAACACGGTTAATATTACTGAAAACGATCATATAACAACGGTACTTGCCTAAATATAATGTTACATCGTAATTGAATTTGAATTTATGAATGAGCATAAATTTTTGAATATCGTAATTGAATTTGCTTCAGATTAGTGATCCTATAATTGGTTAGTTTCAATTATTATTATAATTAAGAAACAAATTTGTTCTTAACTTCAAACAGAAAGAATATTGATATAAAGTCAGAAAGTCGGGTTTCACCATCGTATGCATTTTAAGACAAAGCATTGGCTTTCATGTAATGAGTAAGATTATTGGTTTCTTCAAGAACTATTATACGCATGGTATTTATTTAAATAACACAGAAATACATCTGTGAACTCTTTGCCTTTTAATTCGAATACACACTTTGCATATAAGATGTTACAATTCAATACTCTGCATGCATAAATATAAATCCAGTAAAGTTCGAATCAAGAAATTAGTGTGTCATTTAATCTAAATTAACTTTAAGCATTGTGCTTCCATTTATACTAACATGTTTTGTATGGCAATTGGTTCACGACTGTAAAAATAAAACGACCTAAATTTCCTTCCATCTATACTAACCTTTTCCTATGACATTGTGCTTGAGTGAAGGTGTTATCTTCTTCTTCTTCATGATTCATTTTCTTCCATGAAACCTCTACAATGGTATAGAAATAAAACAATCCAACTTAGTTACATGCAAAGATCATGCAAGAGAACTTCACCTGGCTTTTGTGTCTATGCAAGTGATCGCTTCCGAACCGTCAAGTTTTATCACACAAGCTAACCACTTGTGAATGGTCAACCGTGATAAACTTCAAACAGCTCAGAAACAATGCAATGAAGATCAGAGGAGTTTAGTGTTTCCCCAGGTCGTTAAGTCCCAACGAGTTGTGCACTGAATAATCAAACGAATAGTGATTAGGAGAATTTGAACGGGAATTGGGTTATGATTATGAATAATTATACCTAAAGAGAAAGTTTATAAATTACAGGGGCTTAAATGCAAATTAAAGAAAATTAAAAAGATAAATTATATTAAATAAACGCTATCACTATTTTTAAAATGATGTTTTTGATTTTTCTTTTATAAATTTGAATTAAAAACTACGTAACGTACAAAAGAAAATGTGAAATTGAAACAGAAATAATCCTAAAAGTATGAAAATGAAATTTTTACAAACCTAATGATAAGAGAAAATTTTGAGAAAAATAAAATTATTTATATAACTATTTATTTAATTGTTATTAATTAAAAACTATTTTTACTTATTTAATAATACCCTAAAATATGAGAAAATATGAAATAAAGCTAGAAAAGTGAAATTATGACTTAGAAAAATATAAAATAACTAAAGAGAATTTTCAAAACTAATTTTGTATTTTTCTGATTATTTTTCTATTTTCTATCAATTAAAAACTATTTAAAACTAATTAAATTGCTAAAAATTACAAATTTAACTAAGAAAAATTTGGAAAAATTACTTTTTTGCTTTTTATATTTATCTTAACCTAGGAAAAATAAAAACTTATTTTTTTGAAACTTTTCTGATTTAATTGTATTAAAAGCTAATTAAAATACCTAAAAACTGTTTAAATGAGGAAAAATATCAAACGATCTGGAAAAATATGAAAAATTCAGGAAAAGTCTAAAATAATATTCTAAGTCTAAGAAAAATATAAAAATAGTAGCTTATGTGTGAGAATATGGGCTAGGTGACAAGTGCTTATAAATAAGCACTCCAAATAAGCTAGATGTACCAAATGAGCACCAACTTATCACAGAAGCTATAATAAGCTAAAACTACTAGAAATGAGCTAAATTCAACTAATCTATACTACTGAAATGCAAACTACACAGATTTGATGTTTTGAAATCAAGTGCCAAAAACAGATTTTAGCTACTACTTTGTAGCTTGAAAATAAGCTACTCAAATAAGCTGAAACTCAAAACCAGATGTTGGAACCTAAAGTAGACCTGGCTAGGAACTTGTAAACCAAGAATGAGCCTGAGATGAGCTCAAATGAGCTTTTGACAAGCCTGCGCAAAGCACTGTGCACACTCAGTCTTGCAGGCCTTTATAACCAAATTGACAAGCTATTTTGAAGCTTGTACAAAATTACTAAAAATCTACAAAAATCATTTTTCATCTCTTGACCAATTGAAGTTTTTAAACCCAAAGTTTTACTTGAATTGACCCAAAATTGAAAATATGAAAAATCAACAAACCTTGGTGAAAACTTGGATTTTCAATTTTTGACTTTTGACAATTTTGAGAGTTTTGACCAAAGTGAGATTTGAGACCAAGTTATGAACTGATTATGATGTTATAGGCTAAAACAAAACTATAATGAGCTATTCTACTGAATTCTAAACACAAATCAAGCTTATGATGTTTAAGAATTCCAACAGATATGAGATTAGGACAAATTGAAGGTGAATTTGACTATGAGTGAAAATGAGCACAGGTTAGTACCTAAGGCTGCTACTAATAGCTAAATGCAAGCTGAAAACCACTTTGCTCCTAAGTCATACGAAGCACGAGAATTGGTATTGCAGGCTGTTCCAAACATTCCTGATGTAACTAACATGCAAACTTTAACTCACAATATACTTAACTAGTGTGAATCACTGCTTAATCTAACTATAACTAACCAAAATGAATCTACTTGTAGTGATTTGAACCATCAATTAATACTAATTCAATTAGAACAATGTCATGCAGATTTGAGCAAACAAGTGACATAAGGAGAATGAAAAGCTTACAGCAGTCCAGCTGCTAAGGCTTGCACCAAATGGTTGAATACCACTCCAAATGAGCTTAATCTAACACCACATCTAGTCCAAGTCAAAGATTTAATCCTACCCTGCTCCAGTTGACTTTTGTTGACCAAGTTGAGAATTTTACTTATACACGTTCTAAAGCTCACTGAAAGCTATCAACAGCTTCAGTGGGCTTGTTTGAGTTTAGAAATAAGCTCTTTGGAGCTTGGATTTAAGAACATGTAAATTGCATTTATAAAAGGAAATAATAAAACATGAAACTATGATAAAACCTTGAATTGATACTTGAAAGTAAAGTACAATGATTAAACAACTTAGGTTCAATACAAGAAAGCTTAAGGTTACAGATTTAGAAACTAATTAAGACAATTTAAGTAAAAACGACATACAAGGAATTTGAAACTAAAAAACTACCCTCTTTGCTCCTTTCCTCTTTCTTCTATTTATATGCAAAATGTCTTCCACTAGTACTCTGAGCAAATCCCACTTGTCTCCAGAACCATTGGATTAGAAGAATCATTTTTAGCCATAGATGAGTTTTTGGCGCCAAAATGGTATTTGCCAGTTGGGGGGGATTGAGTGTAAGGAAGGAGATGCAATAAATGCATTTTGGATTGTTGGGTGAGGTGGAGGGATAAGGTGGTGGAGTGTGAGCTGGAGGTGAGGGGAGGGTCTGGGTTTGCAGGGAGAGTGGGTGAAGGAGAAGGCGGTTTTATTTCAAACCGTGGGTTTGGATTGGACCGGGTAGGGATGGGTAAACGGGTTGGATTGGGTAAACAAGGTATTGGGCTTGGGTTTGTTATTGGATTAGGATTAGCAATGGATCCATTTAATATTCTAGGGGCCAAATGTGTAATTCTGAAAATCCAGGGACCATTCATGTAATTTCTGAAAAGTGATCCAAGGGCCTTTCTTGCCATCATCCAATAATCAAAGGACCATTTTTTTCAAATTGTGAAACTTCAGGGACTAAACATGACAATTCTGAATCTTGAGGATCAAAACTGTAATTTTCCAAAATTTATTATAAGGACCATTCTTGACAAGTTTAATTTACCCAAGGACCATAAATAATATTTTCCATTTTTGAAAATCCCGGGGACTTGTTTTGCCATTTTTGAAAGTTGGGGGACTGAAACTGCCAATTATGCAAACTTTGTTCGTTTTTCATCTAATTTTAAAAATTTTGCATCTGAAACATATAAAATGCAATTTTGAGATATTTTCAGTATTTTGATGCATTTCTGAGCGTTTTTAAGTGTTTTGCAGTTCAGATTTGACCAAAAATGATGAGTATTTACACACTCATCAATCCCCCACACTAAACTATTGCTAGTCCCTAGCAATCTTTTGAGAAAAACTTAATGGATTTGAGTCTCTTTACCAAAAGCCATTACTTCTGGAGTAGCCAAATGTTTTAGTTCAAGTAAGAACCTTGGTACAACGATAACCAAATGATTTTGAGCAAATCACCCGACTTCCAATGGATTTGATTTTGTCTTTACCAGAAGCCGTTTGCTTCTGGACTAGCCAACTCTTAGATAGTATATACTATCTTTGGTGAGTCGATTACTAATTATGGTTTTCCAACTGCCTTTACCACAAGCCATAAACTTGCGGGCTAGCCAACTCTTCACTAATTAAATATATGGTGAGCTGAACACCATATAATTTTGGGCAAATTGCAAGCCGTTAACGGATTTGAGATATCTTTACCAAGAGCCGTTTGCTCCTGGATTAGCCAATCCTTTTGTCTATTAGACATGGCGGACTGATAACCGTAAGCTGAGTGAGTGCAAAACACTTACTCCAAAAAAATTTTGGCCAAAAATGGGAGAATTGGGTGGTATAATTACATGATAAAATTAGTGAGAATTCCCCCCCACACTAGAAATGAATATTGCCCTCAATATTCAAAGTACCGCTGTTATGCGGCGAACTGAGAACGTAAAAGGGAAATACTACGGCCATTATTTGTGATTTTTTTTTGATGAAAACTTTATATACAGTCGGGGGCAACTCCCCCACAATAGGGTGGTACACACGGGTGAAAACCCATGTTTAACTACTGTTTTTGATTACCGAGTCGCTAGCTTATTTCGACCCGAATTAATTTGTGCATGGGGAAGTAAGTGGAAGAGACAATCTCCATCGGACTTTCATTCAAAATGTTTGTATAAACATTTGAAGCACGCGAAAGTTCCACACCGATGAGATATAATCCCGGCTCAAGATAATGGTACATGGAAATGCCGGGGTCAAAGATGGTATCTTCACTCCCGAAGGAGTGAAGAAGAGAGGAAGTCACCGAGTAGGTGAAGAAAAGAAGGAAAATCATGATAACAATCATGACTAGATCTTCTTCCTGGGATTAAGTGCGATTGCACTTATTTGGATTTTATTGGTTGAGCTCTTTGGGTTGGAAGGCATCTCGGGTGGGAGGGTGGGAAGATTTGTCATAACTATGCAAATTGAGATTCTCTCCCCGATCATGATTTTTGCCATCCAAGCAATCATACTCCAGCGGAGATATGATATGAGTGAGTTCACTAGAGAACTCCTCGTGAAGAGTATACGGAGGTGGGACATGTGCGGTACTTGTCTGGGCTATAAATATGCACCTAGTCCATTATAGTCTCCGTGTCAGACTCATCACTATCAAAGATTGGATTAACTGAATTTAGAGTAAATTGAGTCGAATTGAATAAGGGATTAGTGATATCGTATTAGCATTGTGGAAACAACATGGGCAACATCCTCTTCTAAGTTGACGATCTCGGAATGTGGAAGTGATGCATCAATAAATTCTATGTCTTTAGAATATAAAGAATCGGCATCACTATAATCACTGTTAAAATCGGAGAAAGTCTCAACAAGATCATTTGTAAGAGGAGAAGACACATCACACTCATGGTCAAGAATTCCCTCAGACTCACTTGGGATCGGGATAAGGTTCTCAACACTGGACTTTATGAATTAGTCCGATTCCTTTTAGAACGGTGTCAAGATGCTCGTCCCCATGTTTAGAGAGTGAGTGAGAGCTTGGGTGTGATAGCGGTTGTTTGAGATGGAATCTCAAGCTCTGGAATATCAACTGACTAAGGGAGTTGAGAAATAATATTCTTAAAAGGAATACTCTCCTCGTCATCATCATACATAGCTATGCTGAAGAAATTGGGAGCATTAGAGCTGCATGCTCTAGGACTAATAATTCTTCCCTAGATTTGCGAGCCTCTCGTTCTTCGACTAGCAATTCTCCTATGGTTTTCTCACCACTCACTTGATTCTTAAAGTTTTGAATCATATCATCAAGTGTTTTCATTGCGGTTTCAAAATCTTGGGAAATTTCTTTGAGGCAACGGCTCAGGTAGAGTTTGAACCGTATGGTGCTGTGGAGGTTGGAAATTGTCAAAACCGGAAGTATAGTAATTTTGATTCCACGGTTGACATTGAAAATTATCGAGAGGACCTCCACAATTCTCACAACAAAGCTGTTGAGCTGGATTGGTGAATTATATGGATTTTGGTCATAACCAAAGTTCGAGCATCACTGGAAAAGCTGTTCATAGACAAGCGTGTTTCCGGATTGACACTCAGATCCTTGGTGAGGACCTCCACAAAATTCACAGCAGTTATGTTGATTATATGAAGATAAGTCGGGTTGCGGTGGGTAGTTGGAAAAATTTGAGGGGTTGTTAAATGAGTTCGGATTAGGATCATAATCAAATGAATTCCTTGAACCACAAAACAAACAACTCCGTTCAGAATATCATTACCACCTTTGTACACGCATACACGGCGACATGGTGAACCAAAAAGAGGCTCACCACAACCGACACAAGGAATAAGCGATTCCATTTGAGAGTTATGAGAAGGAATCGGTTCATTCAACGAATCAACAAAACCAACATGGTGATCTGAATGACTATCAAGTCTCGAAGAACATTTTGAAAAATCCGGATGTGGGACAAGTGGTGTGCTCTGAGAGCTAGCAATTTCCACCACTTCCGTTATGGTCTCGGTTCGGGTTCTTGAAAGCGTGAAGATTAGGCAAGTCATTCTTGCTAATCACCGGTCTAAATTCTGCTTGATTGCTTTTAACCGTAAATTGTGAAAGTTTAGGATCAATTTTAGGCGGCTTAGGAGCAATTGAGGGGTTAGATCTTTGGACACCCGTAGGTTGGACGTATTTAGCACTTCCATTATTAGAGGGAAGTACGGTCCTTTGTCCCCGGTTTCTCGTTCCATTTCCCTACGCAGAACTAATGGATCATCACGAACAACACGAATTCTTGACATTTGTGATAAAGTATGAAGTTTTCAAATTAGTTCCGAATTAAGTCGTAGTCGAGAGATACCATGAGAATAGAAGAAGTTAGAATCAAATGGATAGAGGGTAAAGGGATAAAGAATAAAAAAGGGTAAGAGGGTAAAGAGAAATATTTTTGGTATTTTTGAAAAACATTTTGTAAAAATAAGAAAGAAAATCTTTTTGGGTTTTTGATTTTTAAGATGTTTTTGGATTTTTGGATTTTTATAAGAAAATATAAACATATATAGATGGTATGAACAAGGAGTGAATATTCAAATCACTAATCTGCTAAGCGTAAGATAATTAGCACAGCTCCCCGGCAGCGGCGCCAAAATTTGATCGCTTCCGAACCGTCAAGTTTTATCACACAAGCTAACCACTTGTGAATGGTCAACCGTGATAAACTTCAAACAGCTCAGAAACAATGCAATGAAGATCAGAGGAGTTTAGTGTTTCCCAGTCGTTAAGTCCCAACGACGTGCCTTTGAATAACCAAACGAATAGTGATCGGGAGAATTTGAACGGGAATTGGGTTATGATTATGAATAATTATACCTAAAGAGAAAGTTTATAAATTACAGGGGCTTAAATGCAAATTAAAGAAATTTAAAAGATAAATTATATTAAATAAACGCTATCACTATTTTTAAAATGATGTTTTTGATTTTTCTTTTATAAATTTGAATTAAAAACTACGTAACGTACAAAAGAAAATGTGAAATTGAAACAGAAATAATCCTAAAAGTATGAAAATGAAATTTTTACAAACCTAATGATAAGAGAAAATTTTGAGAAAAATAAAATTATTTATATAACTATTTATTTAATTATTATTAATTAAAAACTATTTTTACTTATTTAATAATACCCTAAAATATGAGAAAATATGAAATAAAGCTAGAAAAGTGAAATTATGACTTAGAAAAATCTAAAATAACTAAAGAGAATTTTCAAAACTAATTTTGTATTTTTAGATTATTTTCTATTTTCTATGAATTAAAAACTATTTAAAACTAATTAAATTGCTAAAAATTACAAATTTAACTAAGAAAAATTTGGAAAAATTACTTTTTTGCTTTTTATATTTATCTTAACCTAGGAAAAATGAAAACTTATTTTTTTGAAACTTTTCTGATTTAATTGTATTAAAAGCTAATTAAAAATACCTAAAAACTGTTTTTAAATGAGGAAAAATATCAAACAGTCTTTGGAAAAATATGAAAAATTCAGGAAAAGTCTAAAATAATATTCTAAGTCTAATAAAAATATAAAAACAGTAGCTTATGTGTGAGAATATGGAGCTAGCAGTGACAAGTGCTTATAAATAAGCACTCCAAATAAGCTAGAGGTACCAAATCAGCACCAACTTATCACAGAAGCTATAATAAGCTAAAACTACTAGAAATGAGCTAAATTCAACTAATCTATACTACTGAAATGCAAACTACAAAGATTTGGTGATTTAAACTTAAGTACCAAAAACAGTTTTTAGCTACTACTTTGTAGCTTGAAAATAAGCTACTCAAATAAGCTGAAACTCAAAACCAGATGTTGGAACCTAAAGTAGACCTGGCTAGGAACTTGTAAACCAAGAATGAGCCTGAGATGAGCTCAAATGAGCTTTTGACAAGCTCTGCACAAAGCCTGTGCACACTCAATCAGTGCACAGGGCACTTATAACCAAATTGACAAGCTATTTTGAAGCTTGTACAAAATTACTAAAAATCTACA
This sequence comes from Chrysanthemum makinoi, assembly GCA_910596185.1. Classification (NCBI taxonomy): domain Eukaryota; kingdom Viridiplantae; phylum Streptophyta; class Magnoliopsida; order Asterales; family Asteraceae; genus Chrysanthemum; species Chrysanthemum makinoi. Next base: position 274,276,744 of record OU343222.1, read on the forward strand.
AAAATCATTTTTCATCTCTTGACCAATTGAAGTTTTTAAACCCAAAGTTTTACTTGAATTGACCCAAAATTGAAAATATGAAAAATCAACAAACCTTGGTGAAAACTTGGATTTTCAATTTTTGACTTTTGACAATTTTGAGAGTTTTGACCAAAGTGAGATTTGAGACCAAGTTATGAACTGATTATGATGTTATAGGCTAAAACAAAACTATAATGAGCTATTCTATTGAATTCTAAACACAAATCAAGCTTATGATGTTTAAGAATTCCAACAGATATGAGATTAGGACAGATTGAAGGTGAATTTGACTATGAGTGAAAATGAGCACAGGTTAGTACCTAAGGCTGCTACTAATAGCTAAATGCAACTGAAACCACTGCTCCTAAGTCATACAGAAGCCTGAGAATTGGTATTGCAGGCTGTTCCAAACACTCCTGATGTAACTAACATGCAAACTTTAACTCACAATATACTTAACTAGTGTGAATCACTGCTTAATCTAACTATAACTAACCAAAATGAATCTACTTGTAGTGATTTGAACCATCAATTAATACTAATTCAATTAGAACAATGTCATGCAGATTTGATCAAACAAGTGACATAAGGAGAATGAAAAGCTTACAGCAGTCCAGCTGCTAAGGCTTGCACCAAATGGTTGAATACCACTCCAAATGAGCTTAATCTAACACCACATCTAGTCCAAGTCAAAGATTTAATCCTACCCTGCTCCAGTTGACTTTTGTTGACCAAGTTGAGAATTTTACTTATACCTGTTTCTAAAGCTCACTGAAAGCTATCAAGCTTGATGGGCTTGTTTGAGTTTAGAAATAAGCTCTTTGGAGCTTGGATTTAAGAACATGTAAATTGCATTTATAAAAGGAAATAATAAAACATGAAACTATGATAAAACCTTGAATTGATACTTGAAAGTAAAGTACAATGATTAAACAACTTAGGTTCAATACAAGAAAGCTTAAGGTTACAGATTTAGAAACTAATTAAGATAATTTAAGTAAAAACGACATACAAGGAATTTGAAACTAAAAAACTACCCTCTTTGCTCCTTTCCTCTTTCTTCTATTTATATGCAAAAGGTCTTCCACTAGTACTCTGAGCAAATCCCACTTGTCTCCAGAACCATTGGATTAGAAGAATCATTTTTAGCCATAGATGAGTTTTTGGCGCCAAAATGGTATTTGCCAGTTGGGGGGGATTGAGTGTAAGGAAGGAGATGCAATAAATGCATTTTGGATTGTTGGGTGAGGTGGAGGGATAAGGTGGTGGAGTGTGAGTTGGAGGTGAGGGGAGGGTCTGGGTTTGCAGGGAGAGTGGGTGAAGGAGAAGGCGGTTTTATTTCAAACCGTGGGTTTGGATTGGACCGGGTAGGGATGGGTAAACGGGTTGGATTGGGTAAACAAGGTATTGGGCTTGGGTTTGTTATTGGATTAGGATTAGCAATGGATCCATTTAATATTCTAGGGGCCAAATGTGTAATTCTGAAAATCCAGGGACCATTCATGTAATTTCTGAAAAGTGATCCAAGGGCCTTTCTTGCCATCATCCAATAATCAAAGGACCATTTTTGCAAATTGTGAAACTTGGGGACTAAACATGACAATTCTGAATCTTCAGGGATCAAAACTGTAATTTTCCAAAATTTATTATAAGGACCATTCTTGACAAGTTTAATTTACCCAAGGACCATAAATAATATTTTCCATTTTTGAAAATCACGGGGACTTGTTTTGCCATTTTTGAAAGTTGGGGACCTGAAACGCCAATTATGCAAACTTTATTCGTTTTTCATCTAATTTTAAACATTTTGCATCTGAAACATATAAAATGCAATTTTGAGATATTTTCAGTATTTTGATGCATTTCTGAGCGTTTTTAAGTGTTTTGCAGTTCAGATTTGACCAAAAATGATGAGTATTTACACACTCATCAGCAAGTCTAATATGAAATATGATAAAGAAGTGTAACATACCTATTTGATTTATATAAACAACTTGTGGAAGAAATCTTTGGGTAGACACCTAAGGAATGTGTGCATGTTCCAGTGGTGACACCTATTACATGATCATTTAATCATCAATCTGGATACTGAAAAGCAATTGGTGGACTTCTAGTTACAATTTTGAGATTTACTTTACCCTTTCAGTTAAGTGTAATCTTCGATCATTTAATCATGACCCGGCCGATGGCCGAGCTAGCTTTATGAATTTATGAAGCAAATAAATCAAGACCACATGCTATGGATATAACTTAATTTTTGAATTGGAAAATAAGTGCATGAATTGAAGTATAAATCATGTGAAAGAAATGTCACTATACATCCAACATATAACCAATCATAAGATTCTAGCTTATTAAGAACTTTAGAATTTTCACATATCTTGTAGTCTTTAGCCTTGTAAGATCATATTTCGCCCCTCTTCCCTTTTTTCCATTTTGCTGGCTCTTGCAATCCCCTCACACGTTTCCTGATAGAACAACCAACAAATCTAACAAAGCTAATAATATAAGATCTCGCCAACCTATATCACTACTCTATTGGACATGAGGACTGCAACAATAATACGATAACATGCGAGTAAAGAAGTACATGTGGAACGACAATAGTTACACTACTAATATGCATACCGTGCTATGTTTATGGAAAGAAGAATAGGGAATGTAGAAGACTTACGTGCATCCTCAAGTTCATCCATGGTATGTCTAGCAACACTTCCATGAGCTTTGACCAACCATTTAGACCCATTTATTCATAAATAGTTTGATTTAAATTATGTTTAATCTCAATGTGCCAATGGGTCAAACCAAGATTTAACAAATATAGGGAACACCATTAAAATTCTATAGCGGGCTTTTATAACATAATATAAGAACATAGACTAACATCATGACCGAGTACCTAGGGAAACCTCCAACATGATTCAAAACATGTATTAAAAATCACATTAAAAGCATTAAAATTACCCAAATAAGTCATGAAAGTTAAAAGTTTATACAACCACCTAACTATTTCTAACATTAACTCTTAATTTATTTTTCCACTGATAATGTGTTTGAAAAGAAATTGAAATACATTATCAATCCTAAACGAACTATTGTCATACGAGTAAGTTTATAACTCACAAGTAGCTGGAAGTATGGCTATATACCAAGTTTTCTAATATTTCAACGATGATTCTCCTGTCAAGACTTGAAACAACAACACAAGGAAGTCGTGCAATAGACAAAGTAAAGACAACAGACCCTATCATAAAAAAAATAAGTGGCAAATGTAGACTCTTGAACATTGGGTTTGCCCAAGATTGGAGTCCAAGTCATCAAATAACGGTGCATATATGAAAATGTGGTGGATTTGAGCAATTATATATTTTAGTAATTTTTCCTCTGAATATAGACAAAGTACCGATAAAAATACCCTAACATAGCAAAGTAGGTGGCAATGTACAGCAAGACAAAATGTGATTACATCCATTAACCTAATATCAAATAGTAAAAAAAGGAAAAAATTATAGACCTATGACGACCTTCTTCGGTGCCACTGAATTTGTAAAATCCCATGTGCTCCATTAGAGGATCTGAACATTCATCCATCTAGAAAAAGAAGACACCAAAATTTTACTATGTGTGAGTTTAGATTAGAAGACGTTAAATATGTCAACTTATCTCAAGCATGTAGCGCTAAAGTCAATGCAAAATCCACGAAGAAGATCCACATTGCTCAGGTGCCATGTACCATCTTGTTGCAACACAATCCTACAAAAAAATAAATGATTACGTTTTAAAATGAATTTTCAAAAGGTCAGGTGATCAAAATCACAAATCACAAATTACAAATCTTAATCACATAATCTCTAAATCATATTATTAAGTTACACATTCATATTTTGTTTGATTTTGATCTCCATTTTTTAATCATCTGGTCGTCAAACTAATATTTGGAAAATAAACCTACTAACTAATGTCTGGATACTCAACACTTATAAGTACCACACAAAGTAAATAAAAGTGTTGTTACATGGTAAATTTCTTGACTATGTCAATAAGTAAATAAAACATAAAAAAAAATCTTGGTTATGTGATGTTAAAGTTATTACCTCTCAAGAAGCATTACAACTTCATAATATGGAGTATGAGGAAAAATATCAACCGCCAATACCGAAACATCCTTTGAACAATGATGGTGTGTGATGGGGAGTGATGAAGAGGGTGATTGAGTTGGTAGTTTGGTTTCCGCTCTCTTTTCTTTCTTCTTTCTCCTTAATAGGAAAACTGTTGCATAACATCTGCACACTCTGCTAATAATACCCCCCCCCCCCTCTTATTGTCATGTTTGGGTGGAACGGATGCACAGGGCAGGCGGCTTATCTGACCCATTTCCTTCACAACCATTCGTAAAAAGTCTGCAAATACATGAGCGAAAATTCAACCAAATTTGAATGCATTATATAGTTGTAGCATGAAACTAATTTCGTAATATTTGGAGGGCTGTACGTTTACTAAGATATTAGAGGGGTCAAAGTGGGTTTACATTTTGCTAACAGACTTGTAAAAAGTGCGGAAATTTGAAGAAACTATAAGGAACTTACAATTATATCCACCTGGTAATCCTAAACAAAAAAGTTTGGCGTGGTAATCCTAAACACAAAAGTTCAAATTAGAAGATTTTAAGCCTTATATTTTTCATGGTCCTGTATGGACTGTTCATTTATGGTATATAGCCATAAAGAGTTAGAGACTAAGGTTGGTCAAGCAATAATCTGCCACATATATTATGTACATAGACCAGTCGTTACTATTTATAAATCTAGAGGGTCCGAGATATCAAAACAAAAAATATAGTGTAAAAATACCAACTTAGATATCTATTCCATACCAGTTGTTACTATTTAAGACTTAAGAAAGTATATGTGTTGATTTCAGCAATAAGATTCATATACTATATATTTTATTCTAACCAGTTGTTGCTGGTGTAAATGACTTGATTGTTTGCATGAATGAAAACACTTCAATACTTTATATTTAGTAGCAAGTAATGGTGAAACAAAGAAACTATATATATTATTCTATCTTGTTGTTGTTGGTGTGAGAATTGTTGTTAGACATACAATGTATCATCAAATTTGTTATGAACTACTATCTTCATATCACCATCATTCTGCATACGTGAGAATTGCCAAAAAAGAAAGGTATTTGTGAGAATAATGGAAAACAAACCAAAATCCGCTAACAAATAACTTACATCCTCAGGAATTGGTTAGAAAGGAGTGTGTCTCTGTAAAAGCCCTCTCCAGAAGCCTAAAATATAGAAAAATTACATCACAAGACACCCAGTCAGATTTGTGCATTGCATTCTATTTAAATACCATTGTTAATTAGATTTGTTTTGGGGACAAATAAATATTGAGTAAGAACAAAAGATCTATTTTAGTTACATGTCTTATTTTAAGGGCTTCAAGGATCAAATCTTATTCAAATACAAACTTCTTACCATTATCATTATATCCAATAATCTGGTTAAGACATCCAGTTATTGATGTCCCTTTTGGGAATGAAGAACTGGCTAGAATTGTACCTTTTAAGTTGCTTGATTTAAGTCTTTGCATGAACACTACCTATCAAGATAGATTAAAGATAAGTTAAGAAACCAGACTTTATAAAGGGCATATTAAATGGCGTATAAACATTTAATTCTAATGATAAGAAAATGTACCAAACTGTGATGATCTTCCTTTTTCTTGCATTATTCGTTTGTTGAAGGACCAACAATCCTGCAATCATACATTATGAAAAGCATTTCAATTTTAGAAGAAATTTCAGAAAAAAGATGAAAAAAACTTACGTAAACATAAATAAGCGAATGATGTCATGTGTATTCTTGTAACATATTGGATTTCACAAACACATCACATAACAATATATGGTTCGAATTAAGTAGAGTTTAGAGAGAGAAAGTGGGAACCTTTCTAGAGAGAGAAAATGAAAGAAAACTTAGAAGGTTAGATTAAGATGAATGAAAGGTCCAACCCTCTACCTTGGGAGGTAGAGGGTATTTATAGTAACAAACTAAACGTCCTCCTTCGGACTGTGGATCAGGCATACAGTGGGTAAAGACCCGTCCTTCCTCCACGGTGTTACTCTAAACTAAATAACTAACTAATAAAACAGTAAATAACGATATTTCTACGAGCTAACTTATGCTAGATTATATTTGGGGTGACCGCTACTTCACTATGGAATTTTCTAATTCCTAACAATCTCCCCCTAAGGGAGGTCACCCCATGTTTTACATTTTGAATCCTAGCATTCTATTTTATCTTCAGTATTGAGCTCGTAGACTTGAATTCTTCAACATCGACAATCTTTGTGCTTTAGTAGTGATTCTTCAAAGTCCGATGACTTGTACTTTTAGTTGAGGCCTTTAACTGATCCACATCTTTGATGATCTTTGAGCTTTCATTGAGATCATCACCACGCAAATCTCTCTGGATCACCTTTTTGTTGTGTTGCCATCATGTGAAGTTGTGACTTTCGGACCGACATGCTCACACTTTTGAATCATGACATCTTTCCATCGGAGTAGCGGAAGCTTTACTGGTTCAAGATATTTGCAGCAGCGCAGCACGAACATAGTATAGAAATATCTGAGCCAGCTATGTAGATATGCACCAGTCATGATTTCTTCAAATTAAGTGTGGATGCTGTGAGCATGCGGCTTTGGATGACTCCTCAATTACGATCAGCTGCAACCGTTCAAATGTACCTGCAAGCAACAGTTAGCAATAAAACACACGAAAGTGTCTTTGATCACTTTCGTTGAATTGAGGTACACGGCCCACGGTTCCCCGTTGATCAGTACAAGTACTGCTGTGATCAGGTAGGATTCCTAAGAATCTCCTTGACAGGGTTTCGCAGCTGTTCTAGCTGTTCTCAAACCGGAACGTCTCAAAGAGACAACACGGAGTGAGTGAACCAGCGAATTGAGATTCACTGATTGATGAAAAATGATTTGAAAACAATCGCGTATTGCTTAGAAGAAAGAGTTTTGCAATATGACGAAGGTTTTATGAGAAAGATCAATTTTCAATAAACAATACTTTTTGTATTTAAAAGAGTACACATTCGACGTGCTAGCGAAAAGAAGATTAAGCACATCGACGGTTTTTCCAAAAGTATTTTTTCAATCAGAGATACTTTTGAATTTGAAAACATAAGTACACATTCGACGTGCTAGAGAAAAGAAAAGATTTGCACATCGAATGGTTTTTCCAAAAGCATCCATCAATCCATTTCCTGGACCAAGGTTGATTCACGAGTGAATCGCCCCATCGTTTCTATCCAGTTGTCACATGGTTAATCTATAGAATAGATCTCACATGCCACCTACCAGGAGCTTGTTTGATGTTGGCTCCAGAAGGCTTTCCATCTTCATTGTGAATATGTATGCATATCACTCGGATGTTCTGGCAATACCACAAGGATAATGCGTAGGACTCTAAATATATACTTACTTTCCACATTGTGTGAAACAGCAAGTCTTCATTAATTTTGTGTCCTAATGAGATATTGTGGATGATCTCTTTGCTCTAGACTCAATCGTGCACATTTGGTTCCTATGTTGGAGACTAGGGAGAGGGTCTCCTTCTTCAATATCAACAATCTCTAAGAGAAAGTCGATAGATAATGTCGGTTCCCCGTGAGAATGAAACAAGCCCTTTTAAGAGGAACTTGAGTAGTTTGGGAAGTTGTAGTGTAGTGCATCACTGGGTCCATGATGTCTTGTCTTCAATACCAGTGTTACCTTAGTAAACACCCGTAGCATATGTATTGAACCCGGTTTCTGCCCTAAGGTTGAATTATTGGAGGGCTATTTCTTTTCACCCTTTTCACATTCCAATTCTTTTTCATTCTTCAACCCCTTCATTGCTTACCGAGACTTCATAACTAGAACCTTGTTGGGTTTATTCCAGTTCTAGCTCAATCTCAGTCGGCACTCTTCCCATTTTCTCATTTTTCTCCTTTTTTCAATATACCTAAGGACTCTACACTATCTAGTGGTTTGTCCCTGGGTAGATCCCTCCGGTTCTGGCGGATCGTGGGAACTAATACCTAACCTCACCATCCTTATAACTCCATACATAAAGTAAAATGGTCGGTCTTTTGGTACAGTTCATTCTTCCTTGAAACCAATTGAAAAATCATTTGGAAAAACAATCAAGGTACTTGTGATACGAGATCAAAGCATTTTGTACCTTAATAGTTTTGATCATTTAGAAATGCTCCCCTCAACATGTGCATATGATTTAAAATTGTTTGGCACATGGAGGCAAGAGTTCTTTGAAATAATTTCTTTGAAATAATTTCTTGATCACAATTTCCTTAGAAAAAGCCATTTGAATTTCTTTGGTAAAATTCTCCCCCTCAATATGTGCAAAGGATAAGAGAAATCATTTTAACACATAGAGGCAAGAGTTCTTTTGAAGCACATCCACGAACACACAAGCCATTAAGAAACCATTTAAAACTCAATCAAGGTACTTTATGTTAAAACATAAAAGCATTTGCACCTCGATAGTTTATTTTCTTTTAAAATGCTCCCCCTCAATATATGCTTTGAGATTCGAAAGCGTTTAGCACATATGAGAGAGCAGTCTGCACAATTAAATCAAATCGATCACCTTTTATCAAATTTCATTATTAAATCACAAATTCTCCCCCGATCAAAAATATCAAACCCTTTGAGATTTTAGATCCCAAGTGATTTAATACGGTTTAGAAAACTTGGGAGAATATGTGGCCTAGTTTAAATACTCATCATGTTTTTGGATAAATCCTCCTCCTCAACATGTGCATTGTGTATGAAATCGTTTGGCACATGGAGGCAGGAGTGCCTTTAAAGGACTAAAACCAATTCCATTTAAACAGATAAGAGATTTAACTCACGATCTCTACCCCGATCAAAATTTCAAACCTTTTGAGATTTGTGATCCCAATTGATTTAAATCATTTAAAAGATTTTGGGGAAAGACGTGGCTTGATTTAACTTTGAAAATGACAGATAAGGACCATTTTAATACTTTAAAGATTGTTAGTGTCAGGTATGATTGTTTTAAGAGATCTTTTAGGTAAAATAAAACAATTTCACAATCAAACAAGAACAGAAAAAATTTCATTTTGAAAGATCTTGATTCTAAAGAAAATCATACCATGACATAACATTAAATCTTTAGATCACCACTTAATTTCGTACAATCCGGACTATTATGAAGAAATATCGTTTGAAAATAATTTATTTTAAATCACTCTCCCCCTCAATCGATGACCGTAGTCGATGATTGAGTGACTTAGGTTTTGGTAAAAATGAAGTCCGGTGATTTTCAAAATTAAGTCCAATTTATTTTCAAAACAATATTTTTCCATTTTTCAAAACAATTTAATCAAATTATTCAAAATTGTTTAAAAATGGTATCCTGCACAAAGATACGTTAGGTGGTTGAGAAGCTTTTGTTGTTGTTGCTGTAGGGTTTGGAAGAAAAACCGTCTGCATATGCAGTGAGACTTCTTCTTACGTTGCATTTTGAATGCCAACTGAGGTCCAATTAAGCTCCGTTTCTTCAATCACTTAGAAGAAAACCATCTGCTGATGCAGTGAGACCTCTTACGTTGCATTTATGCCAACTCTCCATTGAAGTCCAATTAAGCTCCGTTTCTTCATTTGTCAACCCAAGAAATAGTTACCCTTTCCTTGCGGCATCCAATCATGTTCATTTGTGGGATCCGGATCGGGAACATTCTTATATACCAATATACCTGCATATGTTAGTGAACACACATACAAATATATGGTGGTCGACATCACCCATAACAGCAATCGACTAATTAAAGTCAGTTCAACATAACAATCAGATCATATAAGGCATGGGGTTTAGGTGTTAATCAAACTCTAATCATCTAAACCTAACAATCAAATCCTAAATTCCTAGTCCTTCGACACAGGCAAATATCATTTTTTAATTAAGCATATAGGATAATTAAGAAAGTCTGTTAGATGATATAGATTTGAAAACATTCTCCCCCTCAATCAATGACTCATTTTATAAAAGATTTAAAAGCGCTGAAGTCATTGATTGAGTTTTCAAATTATACGAAAACTCTGATTCTGATTGATTTTTCAAGCAACTCATTTTCCACCATTTTGAAATACAACAAATATTTTTCTGAAGAATTTTAGACGGAAAAACATTTGTGTAGGAACAGCAGTCATTCGACATACTTTCCTCAAATTTGCTTTTAGGATAAGTGCACGATATTTTTGAAAATATGTTTAGTGCAACACTTTCCTTTCTTGAAAAGCGGGTTGCTATCTGAAATAATAACAAGCCATTGGTTTAAGCGGGTCCAGTCTGACGCAAGCCATATTTTGAGTCAGTTAGCCCATCATTTGAAGCCGGTTCATAAATAAGCTGTAAGCCATCATTTGAAGTAAAATAGCGTAAGCCATTTTTGACATGTTTAGAAAGCGAATATTTACACCTCCTACTCGAACTTCATCTAAAGTCCCGTGCCATTATTGAATGACATTTCTAAGACCGTAGATGTTATCGATACCAGAAGACATGTCTTGAGAAAAACAATATTTTTTGGTATTTTTCAATTTTCTGATTTTTATGGGCTTTTGTTGATTTTATATTTTTCTATTTGGTTTTTGATAAATATTTACAGATATAGAGAAATAGTTTAAGAGGGTGATGATACAAGTACCGCAATAAGGAAATCGTTCAGCACTTCGTAGAAGATAGAAGTCATCATCTCTTAAACTTTCACTACCAAAGCATTCGAGGCTCTTGAATCATCGAAAGAACTTGAGCCTTCAACAAGTGAATCTTTGGTAGCTTCCCCTCAAACCGACAAACTGAGTATAAAGACCATTTTCCAAGAAGTAGAAATGAATGAAAACAGTCTCATTGAATGAAGCTCTGCACCCCGAAGAACACGAGAACACCAAAGTAACAAGTTGAAACATAGATCGTATCAGTGGTTATCAAATCCGGAATAACTGATGAATTTCGATCACATGAACCTGTTGTGCGTCTCCGATGTACACATTACTCTTCGAGATTGACCAGTTGTCTATTCAGGGGAACAATACATCAACATCTTCATTTTTTCAAATGCATTCCAATTATCTTACATATAACCAATCAGCCCATGATGTACACATGTACCCAACAAGAGTAGAGACGATGACATCCATGTAACATGTTGAGTCACTAATCATCTCTGTGGATGTCAACTCTGAAATAACTGAATTAGCTCGATCAAGTGAACATGTTGTGCATATAACCGGAAGCACTTTATCATAAACCGTATATAAGATGTCGATAGGCAGTATCATCTCACGTTCCAAATATTCTTCTCACATTTCTTCCAACTGAACACTGAAGTAACAAAAACCAAAGGTCTCCAGAGACCACTTCCCCCAAATAGTTGGAATAATATATCCTTCCCCCAAATGGTTTTGATACCTAGATCGGCAAAACATAATATATCCTTAAACTTGAAATCTTGTGAGAAGAACTCAAATAGCCCAAATGAATCTGTGAGAATCAAGCTACATAAACTCTCTGACTATCTTTATCAACCCATATGTAGACAATTTGAAGTGACCACTTTTGAAGAAAAACCCGATATACCAAACTTGAAACTGAAGTCGAATTCCCCGTATTTGTGTCTTAAGCTTGCACTTAAAGATGGAAGAACGGTGTCGAGAATTTATGCACCAAGCAAATCTCTTAAGTACTCAATACTCAATTAAAGTATGAGACATTTACACCTCTTGCGATTATCCACAACGTAATATACGCGTGACACTGAGTAAAACAACGTAACTCCTAATAGTGATAGTTAACCAGGTCTTCAACCATCCACCTCGACTGCTGGTAACTAGATAACCCAAGACTTCAACTCTAATTCTTAAGCTCGAGCAAGTTATCAAATAAGATCACGCCTTTGTGAACGTCAACTTCAATCTCAAATAAGTGATAAAAGAGTAACTTCGAAGTAATCAACTTGTGTCAAATGCCCAACATGTGAATAAACATACAACCGGATGTACATTCACCCACTGAATGAACCAGAACAAATGATGCCTCAACATCAATGTATTCTTCCTAAAAGTATACATGTAGTGACTGATCTGGAAGATTCACCAATAATGTGTTCGAGCGGATGAGGTAGTCATTTTCCTTAATGTTCATGTGGTTGATTTATAGCATGCACAATGAGAGGAACAATAATCCGTGAAGATTTGGTGAAGGAATACCAAAGAGCGGATCATTATTCATGAGTGCAACTGCAATATTATGATAATCATTATCAACGCCTTGAGGAATAACTGGAGATTGGGCTTCTTGAGTAGTCTGAGTTGTACTTCTTTGATGATCATCAATCATATCTTGAACTCATGAATCACATATTCTTTGATGATCATCAAATATTCGCTAGTTGTTGTAAATACTCATCAAACATATCTTGAACCAATGAATCCCAAACAATAAATCCCATTTATCCTTAGTGAGTGAAACATTAGGCGTTGGAGGAGAGTCATCAAACTTTAAGTCGTATAACCATTATTCAAACATCCATCATCATTTAGTATATTCACTCTTCTCCCCCTCAAAAATTGCATCCGAAGTTGCCATTTTTGATTTAGCAAGCGAATAAGAATATATGTTAATGAATGTAGATCCACTTGATGACTGAATGAGCATGGGAGAAACATGAAGCTTGTTGATGAAGAATGTCGATGAGAATGGTCATAAACATGAAGATTTCTCTTCTTCTGAAGATAAAGCGCCCTGAAGCGTACACTTTTCTTTTCTTTGAGGAACGGGGCCCGAAGTGTTATCTGCAGACGCCATAATGATGAAGAACGAGGCTGAATGATGTGAACAGACGTCCTAAGAAGATTTCTCTTCTTTCCAAGATAAAGCGCACTGAAACGTACACTTTTCTTTTCTTTAAAGTACGAGGCTTGAACTGTAGTGTTCAAACGTCATAGCCGATTGAATATCAATGTTGAGTAACATGAACCCGTGAGTTATGAGATATCAATCCTTTTGTTATCCATACTTTAAGCCAGTCCATGTATTGAAGGATCGAAGTATCTGCAACTGAGTAAGGACTACTGCACTAATATTACAAACTTGATTGCATATATTATGGTTAGTGACATCAATATCCAAATCCAAACCCTTTGGGGTTTCACGGTCAACATTGAGAATGCCATTGGTAAACATCTTTCTGTGGGTATCCACCTAAGTCCAGCATCCTTAAAAGTTCTACCGGATGGTATCCACTTATGGCAAGGTCTAGGATTGTAAGGCTTCTTATGCATAGTGAGAGACTTATCCTTTTTCCTAGTTTCCAAAGATTTAGCAGTTGGTAACCATCTAGGTGAGGCTTTTGGTTTCATTTGCTTCATATGCACTGTGGATGACTTAGTGTAAATCCTAGACTTAACAGGTTGTACCATTGCATGAGCATTTACTTTCTTCAGGGATTTTGTGAAACATTTATCATGATTAGCATTAAAGATACATTTCAGACACTTTGAGCAAACAGCTTGTTTGGATTCAGAAATAGATCTAGATTTCTTAGAGTGATCGCTATAGGAATAGCTTTAATCAAAACGCAACTACTCTTAGATGTACGCCAATCCCTAGTCTTTAGATTAGTGTTCCTAGGTAATAGTTTAGAACTACTAGCAGTGCCTTGAAATCTAGAAGAATTCATCATCCTAGGTCTTGCACCTAAAATTCCGTCTTTACGATTCTGCGCCTTCTTTCTAGCCATTTCAAGATAAGAGTTCTTATACAAGTCATTCATGTCAATTTTCCTAGGCAAGTGAGGTGAAGTGACTGGTTTTGTCAAAACTTGTTTCGCACCAACTTGGGAGGCAAACCGCGTTTTTGAAAATTTTGGTCGTTCAGATCTAAACGCATTCGGTTGTCTAATAACTGGTTTCCCCAAGTTTGATGGTTTTGAAAACTTAGTGTTCACACTATTCCCTGTTGTTTTTCTGAGCTCATTTTTTAAAGCAACAATGGCGAAACTCTTTTCCTGAAGTTGAGCTTTGAGTTCATCAATCTTTGCTATCAAAGGGTTTGTTTGTTCCATTGACATAGTTCTAGCTTCTTTGACAGAGTCACTTAGTTCTATGTGATGCTTTCTCAAAGACTCATTTTCCTTTAGTAATTTAGCCACATAAATTGACAGTTCATTATTTCTTGTTATAGTAGCATCAATGTCTTGTGTATTCATGACTAAATTACTTTTCACATTCAAGACATAAATATGTTTCTTCAGATTGTAAATGGTTGAGTCTTTGTCTTGAAGCTGAGCTTTCAAAGTGTTAATTTCAAAAAGTTCACAGAATTCAGGAAGTTTCGGATTTTTACATGGTTTGTTAAGTTGAAAACTTTCTTCTTTACTCTGTATCGCAATTTCAAGTGAAATGCAATGTTTTTCAAGATTTGAGAATTTGTTTGAAAGTTCATCAAAAGCCTTTTTATCAACCGTATCTTTTGTTTTGAAACACTTAATCTCGACTTCAGCCTCGTTATAGAACATTTATCAAAGACATGTTCAGCATCATGATCAGTTTGTTTAAGAACTTTAGCAGATGCACTATGTTGAACAGTTAAGGGTACCTCATTGCATGACACTTGTTCAATTATCGGTCTGATATCTGCATCCATATCATGTGTAACAAGAGTCACTGGACCGCTGGCTGCGTCAAGCTTATCTATCTCTGAGCCTCTGTATTCAGTGTCAACAGATCCAACATCACGGTGCATTACCCACTCAACATTACAATCTTTTGATTGTGCCCGCCATTCATTCCCATTTCGATTTCAGATCTACTTCTTGTGTGTTAAGAGTAATGAAGAGTTTGGTTACATCATTCTTTCTTGTTTCGATATTCTGCATTCAGGCAACACCCGACCTTTCTGATACATTACCCGACTTATCACAAATATCTCTCAACTGTACCCGACTCTCATCTACTTTCTCATCAACTTTTTCATCTTTCTGAGTAACTTCCTCAATATACTTCTCCACATTATCCATGAGATGGATAAGTGTCTCCGTGAACACGCTAATTTCCATTCCAGTGTGTCTCTTGAAGGACATTTCAGTCATGTCTTGATCATAATCAGATGTGAATTCCCTTCTAATGAATGACTGAAATAGTTTGTAGATCACTTGAAGTGCAGCGCTGGAATTATCCTTATGAACCTTCTCTTTGCCAAGTTGTAGCTCCAATTGCTCTAGGTTTAACAGCAGAATTCCTGTTAATGTGGATAAGTCCTGACGGAAGAGGGCAATACATGTTCGTTCCATTGATGTGGGTAGAAGTAACATGAGGTGAGAGTGAAGTTGTTGATAAGGTTCAATGCTGCTTTCCTTTTGCATGGCATTCTGTAGCCTGAACAGGTGCAAATCTATCCCATTGGACTCGGAGCATGATGAACACAAATCATCATTGATTGATTCCATCATCTGTAACCGTTCAGTATAGCTAATATTCTCATGGTTGTCTACAGACATCATACAGTTTGAGTACTTCAAATCACTGAATCGAGTGTAGGACATGATGTTGATGAATCCACGGGATTTTACAAATCTATGATTTAAACCGAGAAATAGAATCTTTCGCGGGATTTTACAAAAATCAAGACCAAACCGTTAAGCAATGACCAATGGAACGAGTTAAGATGACTGATGGGTTGTCAAAATGATAGACAATTGTGTGTTAGGACATATAATTGTTTGTAGGATTAGCAGAGATGTTGTTTGGTTGAGATTTGGATTGGTTTATGCACGATTTTCCCGAGAAATTTAGGTCTAAAGACATAAAACCTCAATAACTTCATTCAGAGCGGATTTAGCCCTCGAAGGTTAACCCGCTATAGTTCATTCGGCGTGACATTCTCCTCGTTCTCACGGTCGTTTTGATGGGTAGAACGCTGAAAACGGAGTTACGGATCAAAAGTTATAGCCGTTTGAAGTTTTGTCGGGAAAAGTCAACAAGTCGCTAAGAATTCTTAAACCAAGTCGCTAAGACCAAGTCGCTAGGACCCAAGTCGCTAAGATAATGCACCAAGTTAAGCTAACACCTAATTCGCTACACCACTAAGTCTCTGAGTCCCAATCGCTAGATAAGTGCAAGTTAAGCTAAGTAGTAACTCGCTAACCTCAAGTCGCTAGCGAAACTTTGGCGCAATTGCTACTCAAGTCGCTAGGAATACAAGTCGCTAAAGAGCAACTTCAAGACCAAGTCGCTACTACCAAGTCGCTACCCGTAGTGGAGAGTCCACTACTTGTACTGTAAATCGCTAGGTAAGTCGCTAGCTCCAAACCTGTAACTCGCTACAAAAATGTGAAGCAAGTCGCTACGAAGAAACTTTTCCGTGGCTCAAGTCGCTAGCATGAAAAACACATAAACACCACTTTTCAAACCAAAAACAACCCAACCAAGATGATTTAAACCTTCCAAATCACAACCTAAACACTTATGATGATCCTAAACACAAAAGTACAATCAAAATCCAAACTTTAACACAAGAAATCAACCAAATGATGCAAAAACCACTAAACTTTCTCAAACTCAAAAACCACCTAAAAACCACTAGAAATCCATAGATATGTAAGAGATGATCTAACCATGGCTCTTGATACCAATTGTAACATATTGGATTTCACAAACACATCACATAACAATATATGGTTCGAATTAAGTAGAGTTTAGAGAGAGAAAGTGGGAACCTTTCTAGAGAGAGAAAGTGAAAGAAAACTTAGAAGGTTAGATTAAGATGAATGAAAGGTCCAACCCTCTACCTTGGGAGGTAGAGGGTATTTATAGTAACAAACTAAACGTCCTCCTTCGGACTGTGGATCAGGCATACAGTGGGTAAAGACCCGTCCTTCCTCCACGGTGTTACTCTAAACTAAATAACTAACTAATAAAACAGTAAATAACGATATTTCTACGAGCTAACTTATGCTAGATTATATTTGGGGTGACCGCTACTTCACTATGGAATTTTCTAATTCCTAACAATTCTTCGTATGTTGATGACGTATAGTCAGCATTCGGGTCACGAGCCCAACTAATGACCGCTACTAGCGAGCCCAGTACGACTGGGCTAACCCGGTAACGGTTTGGGCTCACGAAGGCCCAAACCCGAAGTTATTTATGGCTTGGGATATCGGATATCTCTTATTTTTGGAGATATGTATTCAATGACCGACTTAGGCGGGATGCCGAAGGTTGGGAACACGAAACCAATATGGATTTCGTGTGTGTATATAAAGGTCATTCGACCCTCATTAAAAGGTACGATTTAAACCCTAACTCTCGACTAAACCCTAAAAACCGATTACTTACTCACGGGAGGATAATGCGTGGGAGACAATCCCACGGTAAGCCTAGCGGTGTTTTCTGTTTTCTAGTGTGTAGGTCTCAAGCATTAAGATCTAATTGATACGAGGGCAGAGTCCAAACAAGGAACGCCCAACTTTTGTATCAACAAGTGGTGCCATCCGTGGGACCAATCACTAAGAACTAGAATGACAAAGCAAGGAAACCTAAGTCAGCTATCGCATGGTGACCTACAAGGGAAGAAGCACAAAGCGGATCAGCCTCTAAGCAAGCCTCTGGAATAACGGTCATGCGACTAGAAACCAAGTTCGGGGCCGGTCTGGTCTTCCCAGCGGTGGAACCGCGCACAGGGGACAACCATGCCACTACAACAACAACCAGCGTAGAAGATCCACTGCGCAACCTTTTTACCACTCCCTGCGATGTCGGTACCAGAAAAGGACCTCACAAAAGCGCCGAGGCGCACCTCTCCGAAACAGGAGTCGGATGTGGAAGCGGAGACACCTCGGCGCTAGAAGGAGTCGGCGCTGAACTAGCGCCAAGTGACTTCGTGTCTCAAAACTACGAAACCTTGGCTTCCCTCATGCAAGAGGAAGCGAAAAAGAGGTCAGTCAGCACAGAAAGCCCGACTAAACTTCGACACTGAGTATGAGGCATCCCCATCAGCGTCATCAGAGGGAGGCGCGGAAGGATAACCGCCGACCCCGTGTTTACAGATTGGGAGGAGAGTTGAGAACGATGAAGCGATTGACTGCAATATCTGGAAGAACACGAAGAGGACGGACGGCGTACCAATGCTCACGCTAGGCTTGGTAGCGCGGGGTCCATGACAGACTTGGGCAGCAACACTCCCCAAGTGAAAGCCCTTCGAGGCTCGGACTTCGAGGATAGTCGGCGCAGCGCCAAAAGAGGAGGCTCATCCTCTGGTGATTCCTCGGACAACGAGGAAATGACAGCGAGGACAACTGGAAGTCCAGGGAAGATATCGCGACGGAGGGAGGAAGATATGTCTCTTCCCTGGCGGCGCCAAAAGTTGGATGCGTTCACTCAGCGCGCCGGCAATTTCTCAAAAGATAAGAGAAGGCGCATGCCCGCCAATGTGAAAACCTACGATGGAACAGGTGATCCGGACGATCACCTAAAATTTTGAATCGGTACTACTATCGAAAATTGGCCACAACACGTGTGGTGCCACATGTTCAATTCCACATTAGTGGGGCAATGCAGCTGGTTGATAGCTTCCGCGAAGCATTGATGGCTTTGAAGAGTTGCGGAAGGCGTTTGCTGAACTTCACTCAAAGGAAGAAGTGTGCCAAAAACCTGTCGAACTTGCCGGGTAAAAGCAGCGTCGGGGGAATCTACAAGAGCTTATGTGGAACGCTACAAAGACGAATGCATACATGTCAAGGCATGTCCCGAAATATTAAAGATCTCAGGGTTCATGAACGGGATCAATAACCCATAACTCATCAAAAGGCTGAACGATAAGGTCCCCCAAACCTTTGATGAACTTATGAAGCGCACAAGGTCCTTTATCCAAGGAGAAGGCGTCGTGGACGGCAAGAAAGGCTACTCAAATTATAGGTCACAAGAGCGACCTAGGAGACAATCCATTGACCAAAGTAGCAACCGCACAAGAACTCTGAGGCGGGGCGGACGAATAACGACAAGTATATCGCGCTAACTAAGACTCCAAAGGAGATATTAGCGGCGGAAGGTGCGAACTTCCGAAGGCCCCCACCAATGCGCACTCCGAGAAGATGCGTAGGGAGCGGATACTGCGACTATCATGGACAGAAGGGTCACACCACCAATGAGTGTGTCCAATTGCGCCAACTAATTGATAAGCTAGTCAAAGAAGGCAGGTTGGACCATTTAGTTAAGAACATCAAGGAAGGGAAAGATAAGCAAAAGAATGGGAACAAGAAAGAAGCACCTACAGATAAGGCTGATACCATCTGCATGATACAATCATGGCAGCGAATGACTAGGCGAAAGATCAGCTAAAAGTTTTCAGGGAAGCGAAATCTCTTTCCCCACCTTGGTACGGACAACGCAATGGTAGAACCGCTCACCATTGAAATTAATCAGGGGGTCACGATATCCAGCATGTATGTTGATGGAGGAGCATCTGCCGGATATAATGTATGAACATTGTTTCAAGCGACTGCGACCTGAGATACGCAGTCAGTTAAGCCCGGTAATGACGTCGTTGAGTGGTTTTACAGGAGAAAAGATATGGCCCATGGGGCAAATATGCCTACTAGTCAATGTTGGTAATAAGGAACACTCCACGAAAGCCTGGATAAATTTTATGGTAATCAAATCCCCTTCGCCATACAATGGTATTATTAGAAGACCTGGGATATCAGCCATGCTCGCAGTACCATCTCTGACACATGGGATGCTCAAGTTCCGGTGGAGGAGGCATTGTTACTCTCTACAATACCACCGTACCACCAAGAGAATGTAACACGATTACATGTGAGACGGCACACATTTCAGAACAGCGCGCAACTAAAGTATCAAACCTAAAGGTCGCAATTCATCCTGATTACCCAGAACAAGAAGTATCAATCGGGGGATCATTGTCTGATAATGGCAGGACAGCCGTGTGCGCACTCTTGCAAAAGAATCTAGATATCTTCGCATGGGAACCAAAGCACATGACCGGTGTACCACGCTCAATTACAGAACACAAGTTGAGAATCCGACAAGGATACTCCCCAGTACGACAGAAGAAGCGCGGCCAGGCTCCAGAGCGCGCACAAGCAATTCTGGCAGAAGTATACAAACTTGTGGATGCAGGTATCATGCAAGAAGTCTATTACCATGACTAGCTTTCCAACCTAGTGATGGTCATGAAAAGCGACGGTAGTTGGCGGATGTGCGTGGACTTCACGGATCTCAACAAAGCATGTCCACAAGACTGCTACCCACTACCAGAGATAGATTGGAAGATTGAATCTTTGTGCGGCTACCCACTTAAATGTTTCCTGGACGCATACAAAGGATACCACCAAATCCAGATGGCTAAAGACGATGAGGAAAAAATGGCCTTCCATACAAGCCAAGGTGTCTATTGTTATACTAAGATGCTTTTCGGCTTGAAGAACGCAGGCGCCACCTACCAGTGATTGGTAGATAATGCATTTGAAAAACAGGTGGGCCGCAACCTAGAGGTTTACGTTGACGACCTTGTCATAAAAAGCCATACTGAGGACGAATTGGTGCGCGACATTGAGGAGACATTTAAGACACTACGAGAGATCAACATGAAATTAAATCCTAAGAAATGCACCTTTGGCGCTACAGAAGGCATGTTCCTGGGATATTTGATAGAGCCCGATGGCATTAAACCGTGTCCAGAAAAAACGAAGGCTGTCATCCAACTTCCTTTACCACGCACGTTGAAGGAAGTCCAGTCTCTAAATGGAAAACTGGCCGGTTTGAATATATTCTTGTCCAAATCAGCAGACAAGTCACTCCCTCTCTTCAGAACACTCAAGAAGTGTACAAAAAAGGGAGACTTTCGCTGGACTACGGAAGCAGAAGAAGCTTTCATACAGCTTAAACAGCACTTAGCAGCGCTCCCCACGCTAGTCGCGCCCCGCCCAGGGGAAGAATTAATTATGTACTTATCTGCCACTAATGGAGCAGTCAGCGCGGTACTACTGACAGACAGGAATTCAGTACAAACACCGGTATACTTTGTAAGCAAAGCACTCAAGAAAACGGAGATTAACTATAGAGCAACGGATAAGTTAGTCTTGGCATTAGTATTCGCCGCCAAACGGCTGCGCAGGTACTTCCAGGCGCACCCAATAGCGGTGATCACAGACCAACCTATCAAGCAAATCATCTCCAAACCCGATGCATCCGGACGACTACAGAAGTGGAGTGTGTTGCTAGGTGAGCATAACATCTCCTACAAACCACGTACCGCGGTTAAGGGGCAGATACTAGCAGACTTCATCATCGAAAAACTTGATACTAATGACGCACCGTCACAAAGCAAGGTAGAAATACAAGAACCATGGATCTTATTCACGGACGGATCTTCATGCGTGGACGGGTCAGGTGCAGGCCTTATTCTCACGAGTCCAGAGGGAATGGAATTCACTTACGCACTGCGTTTTGAATTCACAGCAACAAACAACGAGGCAGAGTATGAAGCCCTGATTGCTGGACTACATATTGCAGCTCGAATGGGCATACGCAACCTAGAAGCAAATGTGGATTCCCATTTGGTAGCCAACCATGTGTTGGGCGAGTATGTGGCTGATAACGCTACACGCGTCGTTCAGGGTCAAAGGAACTTCCTTTTCGTCGAGCAAGTTTTATAACACCCTGGGCAGTGAACCTAATCGCTGTAGTGTAGTATTAGGGTAAGCCCGGTATTGATATGTTCTCTAGGGGAATAATATCGTTAGGCTGAAGTGTATGTCGATTTAAGTCTAAAGGTGAGGGATGATTTTTTTTTGTATTTTTATATTTTATGAATCTCGGTTTTGGAGGGAGGGTGGAATTAGTTGCTAGTCAACTATCCCAAAAGATACTAACTAAATTGTGGGTCTACCAAGAACATGAAGCGTATCTACTTATGATATATTACTCCTTGCTAGCTATCCAATTCTACCTACTGAATTGTCACGTCCTATTGATGGTTGAATTGTCACGTCCTTATTCTTAACGCGTTGTGTTTTCTAAGGTCGTAAGGTGTGCATTCCCTAACTCTTTGAAGTCACCTTTAAGTGTAGTAAACGAAATCCATTAATTCATTCATAAACTAACTTTGAGGTTATCTTTGGGTTTAGTAAACGAAATCCTAAGTCATTCATAAACTATCCAAGATTTATCAAGTATTAAACACAACGATAGCCTAGTCGCACTCCTAAGCCAATTACAATTAAGATAAGAGACAACCAATCAAACAAGAGACAGTAGGATGCAAGAATTATAAACTAAACCAATTAGACTCATTGAAATTGTCACACCCCTAATGATGAAGATAGACACAAGCATCATTAAGAAATCAATAAGATCTAATTAATTATATACAAGTTTCATACAATCATAAGCAAACACTAGATGAATTAACCAAGCATAATTAATGAAGAGCAAGCAACAATTATGATAATTGAAGACATACCATAGGATTGGATAATCAAAAACCACTACACAAGATGTTTATAGAGTGTTTGAAACCCTTTAAGTTGCTGGAAAAACACCTACCTAAACCCCAGAATCGGACTTAGGGTTTAGGGCTTACAAAAAGTGAAGTTATAATGTTATATTTATAAGCAGATTTTCTGTCGGCAAAGAGTGACGGCGTCACACTTATAGAGTGACGGCGTCACGACCATTTTTTCACCAAACTGTAGATTTTCTCGTTCCGGTCGCGTGGGCTTTTGAATCACCTAAATCCGAGTTCGTATGCAAAAGTTATGACCAAAACAGTATCAGCTACTTCGCGCGCATGTTGCAGCATGTGACGGCGTCACCTTATGGATTGTGACGCCGTCGGGTAGCCTTCATTAGGGTTTCGTCTTGGCCACGTTAGTCTTGCGACGGCGTCACCTTATGCTTGTGACGCCGTCCCCTAAAGCTTCTGACGCCGTCTGGATTGAATCTAGGTCGTCTGAGTTGCGACGGCCTACTCTTTTATAACTTGACGTCGTCACTTGAAAATAAGAGTTTTGGCTTCTGTCCGTCACAAAATCCTTGGACGGCGTCGCAGATAAGCTGTGACGCCGTCACCTTATGTTTTCAGCAGCCTGAGTGTCTCGATTCTTGACTTTGGCCATTTTCTTCGTATATTCGCACCTTTTCGTCCAAATAAGTGCCATTACAGCAATTTGCCTTCAAGAGACCTAAAAAGTGAAAAGGAATGATATTAAGTAATAACGGATACAAAAGTGATCAAATAAGGGCTTAAATGACCCCTCAAAAAGGTACATTTTAAAACCTTATCAAATATCCCTACACTTGGTATTTGTTTGTCCTCAAGCAAATGTGCTTTTAGCCAATTAATTTATAAGTTAGGGGTCATGAAGCATTGGTTTAAAACAGTCCACAACACATATAAGCCCCGCAAAAGTCATAACAAGCACGGAAATTACAAACTAGCACCTCACATGGGGGTGTTTGGATACTCACATCTCTCTCGGGTGTATATGAAATATAACAAGTTGGAAATGGAAGATAAACACTCATTAACCGGTCCTAGTACATAAATTACCATAGGCTTGAGAATAGATCAAACCTCCATCGCTTTGGCGTAAGCACCTAGGAGAGACTATCAAAAAGGTCTTTAAAGGGTTGTAACGTTAGGCTTACGGTATGGAAACAAAGGGTTTGGTGGGATAGGCTTTTTAGTGGTGGCAAGTCAAAAATCTCTATGTTAAATGCATACGAAGAATGGCGTTGCTAAGCCAAGACTCGACACTCTAGACTCTAGCTAATTGAAACAAACAAACATAAATTTAAAGGATAGAGGAAGGATGGTAGCCCGTGTGTTTATTTTTTATTTTTATTTTTTTTTAACACTTTATTTTTTTTTTCTTTTTCTCTTTTTCTATTTTTTTTCGATTTTTTTTTTTTTTTCATACACTTTTACTCTACCATCCTCTACGGTAACATCAAAATGATAGGGATTTATAGGCAGATCCCTACACTTGAGTTTTTATTACTCTAACACTAATTTGACCCGAATTGAAAAGATCAAAAACACTTGGGGTATGTTATTACGCAAATAAGGGAATTTAACGTTCCCTTTCAATCATTTTATAAACTTTAACTTTTTCCCATGAGTCCCAATCGTCCCAAAACTGTGTACAAAGGATATGACTCGACTTAGCAACTTATGCAAGCAAGCAGATAATTGAACTAAGGGTTTAGGGTGATAACAAAAATGCACTAAAAGTGAGTGCATACAAGGTAGGCTAAGGCGATTTGGGTGTATATTTAGGGGTGGGGTGTAAACAATGCTCTTCATTGATATTCCGGAAAAACCAAAACATCACGAGAACCGCGAAAAGGATAGGCTCTTAGGGGTTAACTAGGGGTATCGTGTACTAAAGATGAGTACAACGCAAAGGGTGTGGGGGAATTACTCAACCGATGTGGAAGAAGTAATTATATTACGGGTATCAAACAAGGGTTATCCTAATGCCTCTTATCATTTAGTTATTCCTAACTACACAAGTGTAGTCTTACTAGCGATCTCGGAATGCATCACAAAACAAGTTCTAGAATCTAATATACTACCGGTTCACACTCTAAGCATTAAAGATGAATGCTTTAATTCCTACTAATCTAAGGGCGATCCTCACATTTTGGGTGGAATTTAGGTGGTAAAGGGTTTTTTTTTTGCTAGTCATGCAACTTCCTATCCGTGAGACGCTTTTGTTAAGACTAATGGCCCACTCCTATATGTCATGAAAAAATTTAAATTTGGTGCCAAAATTACCCTAACCGACATTTTCTCATGGTTTATTACACAAATACAATTGGACAAAGCAAATAATCAAGGATAAGCATAGTTTCAAAGTTCCCGTTTTATTTTCCCTCCCTACACTTAAACTGAACATTGTCCCCAATGTTCCCCGAAAGTATCAAAGTTATGATAATAGAAGGTGATTAAAAACGAAAGAAACTAATACTCCCCTGATTAGCTCGGTAGGATCCGTGTGTGAAGTAGTGGTTAAATCATTTCCAATAAGAGTGTTTGCGTGAAAAGCTCCTTCCAATCTTATGTATCTTCTTCTTGATAAATAAAACCTGCACACTTTAAGAAAACAAACAACCCAACGCATCAAACCGAATAAACAAAAATCTCAACAAGATGTAATTCCAGACTTAAATAAGATATAATGCTTGTGGAATGGATGTTTGCAGATTTGCTAGAAAATTAAGACCTGGAAAATTCCAAAAATTTATAAGTAGCACAGAAAACGAGAAAAAGTAGTAAGCGGTTTCTACTCCTTCTGACGCCGTCAGGTTGCGACCCTGACTCCGTCAGGTTATCATGACAGAAACTGGTCTGCGATTTTCTGGAAAATTTTTATCTTTAAAATCTGGAAAAATTTCCTGCAATAACACCCATTATGACTCGATACAAGCATTTGACTCGAACAAACACACATGTATACCTTTTAAATAATTGTAATTCTCATGTTCATGTTTCTTTTGAAAACGTGTGTAATCCTCCCTACATTTATCCCTTATGTAAAATACCTTTATATGTAATTAAGACGAGGTTAAAGACAAAATAAAGCATTTTTACAAATTCAAACATGAGAATAAACAATTAATAAAAGATATATGACACACAAATGAAAATGAAAAACAAATACACATGGGTTGCCTCCCAAGAAGCGCTTGTTTTTGTTTGAGTCACGAGCCTGACTCTACCCTTATTTAACAGATAAAGGGGACGTTTTCCCTACACTTAAGTTTAAGTGCGGGTGATAGTAGCAATACACACCCTTAGGGTGGAAATATGCCACGTGAGGTGAAGGGGGTGTGTGAATGGCTTCCTTCATCCTAAAACTACCCGGACTAAATTGGTTGATGGGTGGGTCGGTTCCTCTTTTGTCTCCTAGATGTATATCTAAGGATGGAAATAAAAATTGAGGTTCCGGTTCATCAACACTAGGAAATTCCCCAGAACTATTAGTAAAACTAAGACTACAAGTATTCAAACCTATATTCTCAAGTTGCGTTTGGTTCAAATGTTCTACCTCCATCGGGATTCCTAAAGTCTCTTCTACTACTTCCGGGTAGGTCATGTGCGATGTGTATGCCTTAAATGATGGTGGGACTTGTGGGATACCTTGTGGGTCTAGACTTTTCACCTTATCCTCAATCACATCTACAACATCTATATGCTCGTCATGTATTATTTCCTTAGGTTGTGATGAAACCAAATCTAGTAATTGATCCAACTTATGGTTTAATGCTTGGTTTCTTACCATAATATTTTCACAAATTTGGTCAGTTCTCCTAAGGGCCTCACTAAAAATAGTTTCTAAACTCGGAGGTTGTTCACGAAAGTCTATCCTAGGTGAAGGCTCAAACGAAGCATAGGTTTCACTAGATGAGGTATTTTGTGGGCTTGATGGAATGGTAAAACATTCAAAAGGTTTATGGACTTGGTTACTTTCTTCCCACCATCTTGAATAATCCGCTTTAGGAATATCATAATTTTTTTTGAAAAAACCTAACCGCGGATATAGTGGATTCGCGTTCTCCATAATGGTGAACGAAAGAGTCAATGGAAAAGTTTTACGAACAAAGGCACAAAGAAGGGGGATAGACTACAAGGAAGCTGATAAAAAGAAAAAATCTCACTTGATAGGAATCTTGTGAGTAGACCTAAATGAGATAGAAATCAAGCCTAAACAATAACCATTCCCCGGCAGCGGCGCCAAAAACTTGATAACGCTACACGCGTCGTTCGGGGTCAAAGGAACTTCCTTTTCGTCGAGCAAGTTTTATAACACCCTAGGCAGTGAACCTAATCGCTGTAGTGTAGTATTAGGGTAAGCCACGGGTATTGATATCGTTCTCTAGGGGAATAGTGTCGTTAGGCTGAAGTGTATGTCGATTTAAGTCTAAAGGTGAGGGATGATTATTTTTGTATTTTTATATTTTATGAATCTCGGTTTTGGAGGGGAGGGTGGAATTAGTTGCTAGTCAACTATCCCAAAAGATACTAACTAAATTGTGGGTCTACCAAGAATGTGAAGCGTATCTACTTATGATATATTACTCCTTGCTAGCTATCCAATTCTACCTACTGAATTGTCACGTCCTATTGATGGTTGAATTGTCACGTCCTTATTCTTAACGCGTTGTGTTTTCTAAGGTCGTAAGGTGTGCATTCCCTAACTCTTTGAAGTCACCTTTAAGTGTAGTAAACGAAATCCACTAAGTCATTCATAAACTAACTTTGAGGTTATCTTTGGGTTTAGTAAACGAAATCCTAAGTCATTCATAAACTATCCAGGATTTATCAAGTATTAAACACAACGATATCCTAGTCGCACTCCTAAGCCAATTACAATTAAGATAAGAGACAACCAATCAAACAAGAGACAGTAGGATGCAAGAATTATAAACTAAACCAATTAGACTCATTGAAATTGTCACACCCCTAATGATGAAGATAGACACAAGCATCATTAAGAAATCAATAAGATCTAATTAATTATATACAAGTTTCATACAATCATAAGCAAACACTAGATGAATTAACCAAGCATAATTAATGAAGAGCAAGCAACAATTATGATAATTGAAGACATACCATAGGATTGGATAATCAAACAAACCATTACACGATGTTTATAGAGTGTTTGAAACCATTTAAGTTGCTGGAAAAACAAACACCTAAACCCCAGAATCGGACTTAGGGTTTAGGGCTTACAAAAAGTGAAGTTATAATGTTATATTTATAGGCAGATTTTCTGTCGGCAAAGAGTGACGGCGTCACACTTATAGAGTGACGGCGTCATGACCATTTTTTCACCAAACTGTATATTTTCTCGTTCCGGTCGCGTGGGCTTTTGAATCACCTAAATCCGAGTTCGTATGCAAAAGTTATGACCAACACAGTATCAGCTACTTCGCGCGCATGTTGCAGCATGTGACGGCGTCACCTTATGGATTGTGACGCCGTCGGGTAGCCTTCATTAGGGTTTCGTCTTGGCCACGTTAGTCTTGCGACGGCGTCACCTTATGCTTGTGACGCCGTCCCCTTCAGCTTCTGACGCCGTCTGGATTGAATCTAAGCCGTCTGAGTTGCGACGGCCTACTATTTTATAACTTGACGTCGTCACTTGAAAATAAGAGTTTTGGCTTCTGTCCCGTCACAAAATCCTCCTACGGCATCGCAGATAAGCAGTGACGCCGTCACCTTATGTTTTCAGCAGCCTGAGTGTCTCGATTCTTGACTTTGGCCATTTTCTTCGTATATTCGCGCCTTTTCGTCCGAATAAGTGTCATTCCAGCAATTTGCCTTCAAGAGACCTAAAAAGTGAAAAGGAACGATATTAAGTAATAACGGATACAAAAGTGATCAAATAAGGGCTTAAATGACCCCTCAAAAAGGTACATTTTAAAACCTTATCAGTGGCTAAAGAGGAAAACATGATTCAATATCTCGACAAGACCAAGTCCCTAATCCAGGGCTTTGACAGGTTTACCATCAAACAAGTTCCTAGAGGGGAAGACAGAAAGGCGGACGCACTGAGCAAGATTGCATCCACAAGCTTTGCGCACCTGTCAAAGCAAGTATTGGTGGAAACTCTGAAGAGCAACTCCATCTCGGAGATAGAGATATCCACGGTGATAGAGGAACAAGGTCCTACATGGATGACTCCAATCGTCGAGTTTATAAGCAAGGGAAAATTACCCCAAGAGCAGAAGGACGCCCGACGTGTGCGGCGCACATCACAGAGGTTTGAACTTCGGGACAGTATACTATATCGGCGTTCATTTCTACAACCATGGCTTCGATGTGTCGGACCCCTTCAAGCAGATTACGTACTCCGAGAGATCCACGCTGGTTCATGTAGTATGCACTCAGGACCACGGTCCGTTGTGGCGCGCACTTTACGGTCAGGATACTATTGGCCTACGATGCACCGTGACGCGCGGGACTTAATAAGAAAGTGTGGCGACTGCCAAGTTCACAGACCCATTCCACGCCAACCACAACAGGAGCTAACACCTATTACGTCGCCATGGCCATTCTATAAATGGGGTATCGACATTGCAGTCCCCTTCCCTGTTACAGCAGGGGGATTGAAATTCCTTATAGTGGCTATAGACTATTTCACTAAATGGATTGAGGCAAAGGCGGTCGCGATGATCACAGGTAACCAGGTAAAACGATTTGTTTGGGAAAATATCATATGCCGTTTCGGATTACCTGGGGAAATCATCTCAGACAATGGAAAACAATTCTGTGACAACCCTTTCAAGGAATGGTGCGAGAAACTGAATATTGCACAACATTTCGCGTCAGTGAAACACCCACAAACCAATGGTTTGGTCGAGCGTGCAAATCGTAGTCTAGGTAAAGGAATTAAAGCATGCTTAGACAAACACAAAAGAAGGTGGGTAGAGGAACTATCGCATGTTTTGTGGGCGCACCGCACTTAATCAAAATTAGCACGGGAGACGCTCCCTTTTCTCTTGTCTATGGGACAGAAGCCGTCATACCAGCCGAAATTGGGATGCCAACTATTCGCACTGCCGAAGTTAATGCTACAACTAATGACGATGAACGGCGTATTGACTTGGACCTGTTGGAAGAAAGGCGCGAGCGCGCAGCTATATGTGAGGCGAGAGCTAAGTCAAAAATGAAGGGATACTACGATGCTAAAGTTCGAAGCGTCTCATTCAGACCAGGCGACTTCGTATATCGCGCCAATGATGCGAGCCACGCAGAGGATACAGGAAAACTTGGACCGAAGTGGGAAGGACCTTATGAGGTCATTGAAGCATTAGGAAAAGGCGCGTACAAGCTGCGTGACATGGATGGTTGCGAGCTACCACGCACATGGAACATCTGCAATCTCAAACGATGCTATCTCTAGGAATGGCTACGGCTCAGCGCACGGATACTCCCGCACTTTAGTATAGTGCTCAATAAATGTCCGTGTATTTACATTCTGTTTTACTTAGGCAAATGTCTCTTTTTTTTCTTTTTACAAAAACTTGCAAGTATTAATAAGACGTCGCGGTTTCTAGCTAACTCCGCGACACATTTCCATTTGTTATTTACATAATATTTATGTTTCAACATTGTTGTTATCTTTTGCCTACATGGCGTGCATGCACTTACTAAACCCACGATGGTGCAAAGGATGAGTAAACCTACTAAATAACTCATTGAGTAAGAGGGTTGCAAACCCATCAACATTGGATCATGCATCCTTGTTACACACCTTATTTTCAAGACATTGGAATAAGTTCAATGCGCATTCCACGATGAATGCGCAACAATGCATACTATGCGCGTTTAACAAACTAGGAATCAAGACTCTTGACTCCTTAATATGATATTTACAGTACGCTGCATATCAAACCACACCATACACATATGTATGATACAAGTACTTAGAATTTATGTTTCAAGTATGTTAGATCATGACTTTCATACATGATTATGGACTTCATATATTCTTCGCGCTTATATAACCATTTGATTCTTAGACAACGAGAACATTTTTCATGCAAAGACGGATAACTAAGTATAAAAATTATAAGTCGCGACCACATTCCGTTTAAACAAACCTTCAACAAAAGGAAAATTTTATTAAGGACCACGAGTTCTTACAAAAAGGATATTTACAAAGAGACTATAACCTATATGCGATTACAACGCCTAAGAGATGAGCTCTCCACATGGGTTGCGCTGGCCCCAAAGTTTCTTTCCAACAAATCAACCCCGGGCGCGATACCGCAACACTAACAGTACCCCGCAGATCTAGGAGATTGCGCTGTGCCAATACCACACAAAATGGCCTTTCACTTCACCTTCTTCGCCAGCCTCGTGGCATGGTCATCTAAGGACTCTTTCAACGGAATTTCCTTCTCAAGGGCAAAGGGGTCAGGATGTCGCTGGGCGAAGATAGGCACTTGCAGCTGTGACTCATCAGCTTCAAAAATAGTCGATCTGCGCCTCGCATTATCAGACGGTGGGGCCAAGGTTAATCCTTCCAAAATCACACACCTATAGGATAATCCGGTCGTCGCTCTAACTCCGCAATCAGAGGAAGCTCCAACAGCTTCATCTTCCCCATTGCAAAGAACCAGATCATCATATGCATGCTTGTTATACCCAGCACTGCGGCGCGGCACTTTCAAAAGGCCACCCTCATAAAGCTCTTCTATAACCTCTGCCTTGCCACACGCAACGCCAATATGAACAACCCCCAAATGCCTACCACCCTCGAGATTCCAAGGTACTAAGAGCAAAGAAGGCGCAAAACCATGGTTGATGAGCCACCTGCGCGCCAGCTATAGTGGAAACAAGCCGGGATACAGCCTCTTATATACTGAAGCTGAGCTTGCGCAGTTTCACCTCCTGCTCCTTCAGCATTGCATCAATAGCTTCACAAAACTCTCCCAACCGAGAGAAGTGCTCATCCTCCAAATCCAAATGATTAACGCACGCAAGAAGCCTTGTACTCTTCCAACGCGCACGCCCTCGCCTCACTTGGGTCACAATAAGATTTTTTCCTCACAGCTTCTGGGAATAAGAGCTCGCGCCTCTACCCTCCTGGGCACTAGCCAAACGCGGCCTCTAGCAACGCATCCGTTATCCTTCATCGCGCTTCCTCGCTACTCCCCAACGCATTCGACTTTAGTTTGCGCGACCAATTTAACCTCGGCGCTGCAGCCAAACCTAACTCCTAAACAAGTTGGTCCATTGGCACATCCCCCACTGCCAATGGATCGGCGCGCTGGCTCTCGGTATAGGAGGGTCAAGGCGTATAGGACTCGCCTTGGGATGCGACTCTACAGAATGCTCAGTAAACCCAATGGCTTCAATCAAGACGAAAGAGAAATGAATTAATAACATAACCAGAAAATGAGATAAGCGATTTGGCGACAATACTTACTTGGGGAGCATCTCATTTGAGCGGGGCGGCATCATCTGATGACGACTCACGCCAAGAATGACAGACGCTTTTTCCTGGATGAGCTTTGCGCCATTACCACCAAGCTCTTGCGCTTTTTGCCCCTTGGCTTGCCTCCTTTGTCTCTACATCGAGGTCTTCCATGCCCTCCGCTACATCTGTGTGTGACGGCTCCACTAAAGGGAAGGTACCCTAGGGCCAACGCTTGTAGAGGGGTCGTCTCCAGCACAACGGGTGAACCACCCCGATTCCTCCTGTGTTCATCTCCGTGGTGCGCCCTGGGTAGCATCCAAAACGGGACTTCCCCCTTCTCTCGAGGCGCACCCCCACAGTAACTTGGCGGGGCTTTGCCAAATGGACAACGTTGAACAAATCCATCTCTGCGCAGCAAGAAACAAACAAATACAAGAGTTATATAAAATACAAAGGTAAAAAGAAAGGCTCACACTAATAAAGCAAAGGAGTAGGAAGGACGAGCACCCACCCTGGTCATCCGCTCTAGGAAGTTGTCTGTCTCGGGACTATCGAAATAGTTTCGAATGATGCCCATGTGCACTAAAAATTCCTCCGGATAGGAATTGATGGGAATACGATTGGCGTTTATCGTTTCCGCATCATCCGCGCTGTATGTTCCAGGGAGGGGCGCCATCCTTCTATAACCCCCGGTATAAGCCAAGTCCTAGGGGAACAACGCCTTATCCACCCGAAAAAATTCTCTCCATTCCTAAGCCGTCTAGTTTCTCGGTGTAACATTGCAGCCGCCGCCCCGCTACTAGCAAATGAAACCCACCCGCTGACCACGCCGTATGGTAAAACGCGAAGAGATAGATAGATAGTGGGGTTAATTGCCAACAAACGGCAATTAACCTCACCCCTACTTTCCCTTTGGGAAAATGTATCGACGCCTCGCAAGATCCGAACTACAGGATGCGCGTGAGCGGGATAATAATCCTGAAGTGAATTCCACGCAGCTCACATCCTTATGTCGATGCGAAGTCACTTAAACCAAGAACCATGTTGAGGGTTATGAATGCTAGCGCTATTACCTTTAAAAGTTTATGGGTTTCTTGGTTGATAGTTTGAATTTTTTAACAATGGCGGAAATGATTTTTACTGTGATAATCACAGTAAAAGGGAGGCGGAAGTTTATATAGGGTTTTACATCCACGCGATGATCGACACGTTGATCCCACTATCTCTAAATGTGTGGATAGGATATGTTGACATGACACATTTTCCAGTTACTTTCCCACGTTTTACGAGGCATATGACCTAATTTTACTGGATGCACCGTATCTTTCTTTTAGGTGGACACCCTTTGACACTTCTTCGCTACGCCTTTGAAGAAGTATCTCTGTTGATTCAGTCTAGCATCCCGCTGGTTTCACCCTGCGCATACTAGACTGGGGGGACATGATGACGTATAGTCAACATTCGGGTCACGAGCCCGACTAATGACCGCTACTAGCGAGCCCAGTACGACTGGGCTAACCCGGTAACGGTTTGGCTCACGGGCCCAAACCCGAAGTTATTTATGGCTTGGGATATCTGAGATTCTCTTATTTTGGAGATATGTATTCAATGACCGACTTAGCGGATACCGGAAGGTTGGGGAACACGAAACCAATAAGGATTTCGTGTGTATATAAAAGGCATTCCAGCCCTCATTAAAAGGTACGATCTCAAACCCTAACTCTCGACTAAACCCTAAAACTGATTACTTACTCTCATGCCGGAGGATAATCGTGGGAGACAATCCCACGGTAAGCCTAACAGTGTTTTCTGTTTTCTTAGTGCGCAGGTCTCAAGCATTAAGATCTAATTGATACAGGAACCGGAGTCCAAACAAGGAACGCCCAACTTTTGTATCAACATATGTCAAATAGGTGCTGAGAAGTTAACATCTAACACATAATCAAATATTAGTATTAAGGATGTTAGTCTCAACTCTCTTTTGCACAAAATAGTTTCCACAGACAATAAAACTGAACGACATCACGACTCCATGTAACATAAGTACACAATTTAAGATAACAACGTCTAATTTAGATTAGTAAGTTGATTGTTTCAGCTTTTAAATCCTTCCACAAAATATAGAGCTTTAAAGGATGGCTTAATGAGTGTTTCGGAAAGTACTTTTAATGTTGCTCATGAAGAACTGCTTATTTGAGCGCCAAAAAGTTCATGAGCTAAATATGTACCTTTAAGTAATGTGTTTTGAACTCAGCATACACTACTTCAATGCCTATACCAGTTCATCCGTAAACTCAGCCTAAACTACTTCAACGCCTACATCATCACTTCAGTAACCAAACTCAGCCAACACAACTAGACATCGATAGAAGTTTTATCAACATGATTATTTGCTACACCACATAATAATAATTAATTAATTATAAAAATGCTATTTAGCAACTTTTAAGGAGTTGCATTAACACAGTTGGCATTTTTTTTGAAAGAATTGATATTCAACAAATAAATCATCTAAACCAAACTTCATATTAAATACCAATAAGTTGTGAAACATTAACTTGTCAAAAAAACAAAACATAAGCATAAAGATATAATTACAACTTACCATGAAAGGAGAATAAATGAAAATTTTGTTGTTAAAGCCGAACTACCACATGTTATGTTAGCAAAATCGAAATCCACTGTAAGAGAGGAAGCAGAAAAACGCTCATAAATTTGTGAATAATCATAAAAACACTGAAATCATCAAATAGATATTTACAATCTAATAATCAATTAAAAAAATATATTAAAAAATTAAAAAAAAAATCCTTAGAAGATGTTAATTAAAAGGCACTTCGGATCATGGTGTACAGCTGGTGAAATTATTGGTGTGTGTTTGTACGTGTGTTTTTGAATAAATTTGGGATATTTATTTTTTTTTTGAATGTCTAATAAAACTATGCGGTTTATGTGGGTATTTTCAGTATGTGTTTTGATTCAGTCGATCAAAACTTTTTGAATATGGTTGATTTGTGATGAAATGTTGTTTCTGAGATTTGTGATTTGATTTGGTGTAATTTTTTGAATTGGAAACCTAATTAGGTTTTCCTCCAAAATACGAGTTTTTTTTTCCGGATAATGAAGAAATGAGATGTAACCGTGTGTTGACTCATTCTCTTTCTTGCCACGCTGGCCTTTCCAGCTGGCATTTCACCATGTACACGTGACATTTATTCTGTTATGTCATCAATTCAAAACCCTCTGTTATATGAGTTGGGATTAGCTTAAATTATGGGACAACATATTTGTTGATAGCATAAAGAGATTTTCTCAAAATCCATTTTCACAAAATATGATTAAACAAAATTAATTTTGAAATAATTATTTTAAAGTATAGTATATACTTAGAAAATAAATTATAAAACAAATTATACCAAAATGTTAGACCAAACCATCTTAACAAGAATGATCTTCTCATTTATCATTTTGAAATAACTTTTTAGGAAATAATTTAGCACATGCATCCTGAGTTTCTTCTGGAGTTTGGAGATGGGTTTTATTCGGATTTGAGTCTTGCAAGTAACAGAAAACTCTGGATTTTCCTCTTATTACGAAGCCGTGAGTTTTAGGGGTTTCCATTCGCGGCTCTCTCCTAGTGGTTCGGATCTCTGGGATGCCCGTTTGGATGATTTCATTCGGAGATCATATTTCAAGTATGGTGTTTTTTCTAAAAAAATAAAATAAAAGATATTATAAGTCGTATATTTAAAAAGTTTGATATGTTAAAACCAGTGCGTGCAAGTATTTCTAAAGTAGCGTGGGTATAAAAAAAACTCCATATACAAAATCAGTGGTATAAAAAAAACTCCATATATAAAATCAGCGTTGATTGGCATGCTTAATTATATGCCTAAGTGTAACATATTGAATTTCACAAACACATCATATCAAATACATAAGTGGCGTATACAAGTTTTAGAGTGAGAAAGTTTTAGAGAGAGAAAGGGAAAAGAGTTGGGAACTATGTGAAACAAAGAAAAATGGTATTGCTCAACCTCTACCTTGGGAGGTAGAGGGTATTTATAGTGTCTTACAATAAAGCCTCCTACGGGTGTGGATCGTGCATATGGGTAAAGACCGTCCCCCTCCACAGTTTTACTTACTAACTCTTACTAACATTAAATAACTACGAATACGAGCTTTCTAATGATTACATATACTTGAGGTGACCGACACTTTAATGACTGAATTTTCTAATTTCTAACAATCTCCCCCTAAGGGAGGTCACCTCAATTTACACAGAATACAAACAGATATTACATTAAGATTGTTCTTGAATTCTTGTTTAAGTCCTTTGCTCAGTAGCTCGTAGTCTTTGATTCTTCATGTTATCCATATTTGAATAAATCAAGTGGAGGTCTTTAACTGATCCATGTGACGATGAGTTTTGAGCCAGCATTGAGATCATCAGCTTGAGTAAATCTCTGACTCTTCTATTGTGGTGTTGACATTATGTGACGTTGTGACAGTGGACCGACATGCTCACATTCTGGATCATGATTTCTTCTTATCATAGTAGCTGAAGCTTTAGATGATTCATGATATTTGCAGTAGCGTAGCAGAAGCTTGGAGTGAGAATATCAGAGTCATTGATGCACTAATCATGATTTCTTTTGAAATGAATGTGATGTTTGAGCATGCGGCTATGGATTGACCTCTCCATTCGACATCGTTGCAAGCATCGTGTACCTGTATACAACAATTAGCAATAAAGCGCACGAAAGTGTCTTTGATCACTTTCGTTGAATTGAGGTACACGCCCTACGGTTCCCCGTTGATCAGTACAAGTACTGCCTGTGATCAGGTATAATTCGAAGAATCTCCTTGAGGGTTTCGCAACTGTTCTAGCTGTTTCAAACCGAACGCCTCTCAAAGAAGACAACACGGAGTGAGTGAACCAAATAATAGAGATTCACTGATTGATGGAAAATGATTTGAAAAACAATCGTGTACTGCTCAAAATAAAGTGTTTTTGCAATACAACGAAGGTTTTAACGAAAATCATTTATCAGTCATAAACACCTTTTAATTTTGAAATATTAATACACGGGTCGATGCTAGAGAAAAGATTTTTAAGCACAACGACCAGTTTTTCAAAGGTATCCGTCAATCCATAACCTGAACCAGGGTTGATTCATAGATTTGAATCGCCCCATTGTTTCTGTTCAGTTGTCACATGGTTGACCTATTGGATAGATCTCACATGCCACCTACCAAGAGCTTGTTTGATGTTGGCTCTAGAAGGCTTCCCATCTTCATTGTGAATATGTTTGCATATCACTCAGATGTTCTGGCAATACCACAAGGATAATGCATAGGACTCATAAGATATAATCTCTTTTTCCACATTGTGTGAAAACAGAGAGTCTTCATTGACAGTGTCCTTAATGAGATTTATTGATGATCTCGAGGCTCTAGACTCAATTGTGCACATTTGGTTCCTATGCCGGAGACTAGAGAGAGGGTCTCCTTCTTCAATATCAACCATCTCTAAGAGAAAGTCGATAGATAATGTCGGTTCCCCGTGAGAATGAAACAAGTCCTTTTAAGAGGAACTTGAGTAGTTTGGGAAGTTGTAGTGCAGCGGCCACGGGTCCATGACGCCTTGCCTTCAATACTAGTGTTACCTTAGTAACCACCAGTAGCATATGTATTGAACCCGGTTTCCGCCCTAAGGTTGAATTATTGGAGGGCTATTTCTTTTCACCCTTTTCACATTCAATTCTTTTCATTCTTCAACCCCTTCAATGCTTACCGAGACTTCATAACTAGAACCTTGTTGGGTTTATTCCAGTATAGCTCTATCTCAGTCCGCACTCTTCCCATATTCTCATTTTTCTCCTTTTTCATCATACCTAAGGACTTCTACACTATCTAGTGGATTGTCCCTGGGTAGATCCCTCCGGCTCTGGCGGGATCGTGGGAACGAATACCTAACCTAACCATCCTTATAACACCATGCATAAAATAAATTGGTTGGTCTTTTGGTATTGTTCATAAGCCATTGGAACCAATTGAAAAACCATTTTGAAAAACAATCCAAGTACTTGTGATATATTATCAAAGCATTTTGTACCTGAATCGTTTTTGATATTTTAGAAAAATGGCTCCCCCTCAACATGTGCATCATATGTTTAAAACCATTTTGGCACATGGAGGCAAGAGGAGGAATTCACTTCTTTTGGTAAATATTTTCTAAAAATATCGACATTACTTTTCCGATCAAAAATCAGTGATTCACATACAGTTAAAGATATTTTCGGGAAAGAATGTGGTTTTCAATAAAAGATTGCTCCCCCTCAATATGTGCATCGAGCTTTAAATGAGTTTTGCACATATTAGGGAAAGCCTGCACTTTGAAACAAATTAATCACGTTTCAATCCTTTTTGGTTTAAAATAGATGTTCCCCCTTAACATGTGCATGGAAAATTTAAAATCGTTTGGCACATGAATGGTGGAGAGTTTGCTAAACGCTTATAAAACCAATTGTCGAGTTATCAGTTTAAATCCTATTTAAATCACAAATTCTCCCCCGATCACAAATTTCAAATCATTTGAAATTTGAGATCTTTATAGATTTAAATTGTTTTTGAAAGCTTTTTTAGAAGAATTGTGATTTTCTTATGAAAACATTTAACCGATAAGGATCAAATCTGAGACTTTAAGCTCCACGGATTAAACATGCTTTGATTATCTAATGAAACATAACAATAGCCAAGGTCTTGAACCACTTGTATAAAACATTGTTCATCTTGATTATCCAAAAGAAGACCTTGCTCGTTTACGTGCCAATTGTTTAAAAATACTCTTTTTAATTCGATTGAAATCATTCTCCCCCTCAATTAATGACACAAGTTGTTGATTGAGAGATAGAGATTTTGATAGATGATGAGCACAAATGATTTGCAAGAATAATAGAGTGCGAGGTATTTTCAAAGCAATTTTGTTTTCATTAGATGACAAATATTTTTCAGAAGAATCATTAGACGGAAAAATATTTGAAAAGAGAAACGTTTGTCTTTTTGGTGACAAACATTTGTTTTAAGAATCAGAGCATGAGATTTGAAACATAAGATTAAGCATGGCTCTGTTCTTTACTTTTTAAAACGGGTTATGCCTGAAATGAAAGACAATAAACCACCATTTTTCTCCGCCTCACTTTTCTTTTTTCTTTTTTTAATTTTTTAACACTTATGTACATTCAAAGAACATCTAAAGACCCGTGACATTCTTTGAATGTCAACACAAAGTCCGTAGATGATATCAATAATAAATAAGGAAAAAACATGACAAAATAACAATATTTTTTGGAAATTTTCAATATTTTCTAATTTTTGTGGATTTTTTGAAAATTTTATATTTTTATATTTTCTTTTGTGGGTTTTGAAATTTTGTATTTTGCTTTTTGAATAACATATATACAAGAGATAGATGAAGAAGAGAAAACCATTTACTCCTCGTCTTCCTCTTGAAGACATTTGAGTGTTTCCGGTTGTAGGCTCTTTAGACCAAGTCGTGGAAGGATAAACTCAAAACGTTCTCTAGGAAGAGCTTTGGTGAAGATGTCTGCTAACTGGTATTCCATCCTCACAAAATAGAGTTCCACCACACATTTTTCCTCTTGTTCCCGAATGAAATGATGTCGAATGTCAATGTGCTTTGCTCTTGAATGTTGAACGTTGTTGCATGAGAGAGCAATGGC
Source organism: Chrysanthemum makinoi (assembly GCA_910596185.1). NCBI lineage: Eukaryota > Viridiplantae > Streptophyta > Magnoliopsida > Asterales > Asteraceae > Chrysanthemum > Chrysanthemum makinoi. Next base: position 274,316,583 of record OU343222.1, read on the forward strand.
ACTTTGTTATCACAATACAGAGGGATTTTGTTGAATTCAAAGCCATAGTCAGATAATTAGGATCTCATCCATAGGATTTGAGCACAATAAGATGACATGGCTATGTATTCAAATTTGTAGAGAAGATATAGAAGTGCTCAATTGTTTCTTTGAAGACCAGCTCACAAGCTTATCACCCAAAAATTGAGCACCTCCCGACGTACTTCGACGGTATCTTGACATCCTCGCATGAGCAGATCTGATAGACTGTTAGTGACATACCGGTGTCCTTCGGGTACCAAAGTCCCATGTTGATGGTTCCTGGAGATACCGAAAGACCCGTTTAACCGCTTCAAGGTGCTTTTTGGTAGGCTAGCCCTGGTATCTAGCACACATACAAACAGCGAATAGAATGTCTGGTCTACTGGCTGTGAGGTACATCAGGGATCCAATCATACTACGATATTTCGTTTGGTCTACCATGATCCCTGAGTGGTCCTCATCCAGTTTAGTACGCTCTATCATGGGAGTGTCAACGGTGTCACAAGTGTCAAATCCAAATTTCTTTAAAATTTCATTTGCATATTTAGATTGATTAATAAAAATGCCTCCGGGACTTTGTGAAATTTGCAATCCCAAGAAAAATGACATTTGTCCCATCATTGACATTTGAAATATGGAACCCATTTCATTTGAAAAATGGTCACATTCATTGGGTTCAGTCGAGGCAAAAATAATATCATCAACATAGATTTGAACGTGAATTAAGTGTTTGCCTGACTTTCTAGTGAACAATGTAGGATCAACTGCTCCTTTGCTGAATCCAAGAGATAAAAGAAGAAACTTTGAGTATCATACCATGCCCGAGCTTGCTTCAAACCATAAAGAGCCTTCTTCAAGCTATAGACATGAGTGGGATGCTCGGATTCACAAAACCTTCAGGTTGGCTGACTTATAACTTCTTTAAGATCTCCGTAAGGAAAGCCGCCTTAACGTCCATCCGACTACCATGTTTTTACTTGCAGCATTAGCCAAAAAGATTCTGATTGCCTCGATACGAGAAACAGGAGCAAATGATTCTTCAAAGTAAATACCCTCCTCTTGACGGTATCCTTTTGCAACCAATCGAGCCTTGTTCTTTAAAACATCACCATGCTCCTCAAGTTTTACTTTGAAGATCCACTTTAGAGCAATGATAATAGCACAGTCAGGAGCAGGTACTAATTCCCATACATCTAGTCGATCGAACTCATGAATTTCTTCTTGCATGGCATTTAACCAGTTGTCTTCATTCATGGCAGTTTTAACATCTTTTGGTTCGACCTTGGATAGTACGGAGTTGAAGAAGCACCATAAGACATCAGTTGCAAGTTGTTTGCGAGTGGATACTGGACGAGAGGGATTTCCAATGATGTTGTCCAATGGGTGATCATGTGTCCATTTTCTAAGGTGTTCATGTGGTTGTTGTTGAGGAACTGAAGTAGCAGAGTCGATTTCTCCGATGAAGATGGTTCGATGATGATTCAAGAGCAAATATGTTTTCAAATGGGGATCATCTTGGAGTAGCAAAAGGATTCTCTCCATCAAGAGTGCCAGAAACAATTCCATGATGTACACTCGATGATTGATGATTTGTTGATGAGACAGAGAGTGATCGGCGCTTCTAGACTTAACGACATAGAAACTGAAGGGTTAACTTCATTGACAGGGATAGGAGCAGCCTGATGATGGATTTGACAGATCATTAGCAATTGGCTCATAGTGTTCATCAAACATTGAATCAAACAGTTTCTTCAAGTCATCTTCAGAAGGAGGTACATAAGGAGTTGCTGGCGAAGAATCGTATACAAGAGTAGAACTAATGGGACTACTTGATGGTGCGGGTCCGAATGGGTTGTCCGAGCCATTGGACCGGTCAGCTCATCGAACGTAACGTGAATTGTTTCCATGATATTTCGGGTTCTTTGTTGTAGATTCGTATCCTTTCTCGCTGGTGCATATCCTACATATACTCCAATGTCCGCTTTAGCTTTAAGTTTGCCTAAGTCTTGGCCCTCATTAGTTGGATAACACAATGCACCAAACACACGAAGGAATGAAAGAGATTAGGACAAGTTCATATGGAGTTTTTCCATGAGAAGTGTGAATTAGGGACCGATTTTGAGTGTAGCATGCAGTGGCAATGGCTTCAGCCCGAGAAAACATTGGAACCTTTGAGTAAATCAACATTGTTCTAGCCACAAGAGTTCGATTTCATCTTTCAACTACACCGTTTTGTTGAGGAGTTCATGGAACACTTCTTTGATGACTGATTCCAACACTTTCATAAAACTCACTAAGTTCTTTGTTAACAAACTCAGTTCCATTGTTCTGTTCGATGATTCCGCAGTTTTGTTAAGTCGAACCTGCCGCGTTTGATAAGTTTAATGATGATATATGGAGTTTCATCCTTTGTCCTTAAGAACTTAACCCATATAAATCGAGAGTAATCATCAACCACAACTAACACATATTTCTTCCCGTAAATGTCGCTGCACTCTCATGGGTCCACATAAATCCATGTGAATGGTATGAAGAACTCCGTAACTGAGTTTGTAGGTTTGGTTTGTGGGCATACTTCTTGCTTTTTCCCAATTGGCATGCTGAACAAAGATGATCCTTTTCATACTTTAGTCTAGGTAAACCTATAACTAAGTCCTTCGGAGAGATCATTTATGGTGCCGGGTTCAAGTGATTGAGACGACGATGCCATAACCATGACTTTGTTTTAGACGCCTTTGACAACAAGCAAATTGGAGAAGACTTCATCATATCTTCGATAGAGATTGTGTATAGATTTGAACCACGAGTACCTCTTAAAGGTTCTTTACCATCAAGTTCTCTAACGAAACAAATGTTTTCTAAGGCCACTTCGAGATCAGAATCACAGAATTGACCGACAGAGAATAAGTTATGACCAAGACCTTCAACGTAATACACCCTGGAGATTACACTATCACCGACAACATAGTCTCCATACCCCATAATTGCACCGAAATGATCATTTCGAATCTAACGTCTCCGATGAATTTACTCACAAGTTCATGAGCCTGACCGGTCTCCGCCATATGCTTGAAAGCCTGAGTCCAAGTACCACCAGAACGATTTGAACGATCTGCAATTGAACACGCATAAGAATGGATAATGGATAATTAGGATCCCTATGCAAGAATAGGTTCCATTTGGTTAGTAACAGTGATTTGAAAACCCACATCAGAAGTAGAAACAATGGAATCATCAGGGATAAATGCAATGCTAGTGTCCGTATTTGACCTACTCAAAGTATGTTCACTTCTTACAGGAATAGTTCTACCAGTAGTCATCCATTTCCTAATGGGCATTGATCTAGATAATTTAGGGCACATCTCATTAAGATTTAATTTGCGGCCCGTAGGTATCCACTGATAACCTATGTTACTAAATTTCCTTCCTGTGGGTTTCCAATGTTTTCTAACCTCTTCTTATAGCTTTCTAGCCTTCTTAGCTTGAATTTTTGTATTCACTATCTTAACAGGGCATTTAACAGCATTAATCAACTCATTCACACCACATTCATGATTAGTAACAGAAACCAAACGATCATCATTACATGTTTTGCCAGGAGTAGCAGAATTCGAATTAATTACAGATTTTATAGCTAATACTAGAATCAACACAATCGCTTTTATTTAACTCAAACTTAATGTTCCTAGGGTGATCTTCTACTTCTTCCATTGCACATTCTTAGCTTGCGAGGTCCTATCTTGCTTTGTATTGCCTGAAGGCTTTGACCCGCTTGCCTTGTGTCACCTGATACTCCCCTGAGGGAATTATGGGAACATTAGTTGGTTGAACTGCTTTTGCATTCCTAACTAGACGCGCGGGGATCTGAACTAATGAGGCACTCTAAAGTTCACTTTCTAAACATTGGGCATAGAAGTGTTGGGATCTGAGTGCTTTGACGGCATATTAAAATTCACTTTCTTATTGCTAGCATAGAACAAGGCATCACAACTTTATCACAAAAAGATTTGGGACATGTTGCTCATAAACATTCTAACAGCTCCTGAGATCGTTTGGCCTAAATGCAAGCAAACCTAATTTCTCTATCAAGTGGCTTATTTATGAAATCCTCTTCTACAATCTCTAGGAGACATTCTAGACTATCCTTAAGGTGAGCGAAATAGTTATGAAACACAAGTTCGTTATTTCTAATATGAGGAGGAATGTATTTAACAGTCACAGTATATTTGCAGTCTGCAGATGACTTTGATGCAACATTCTCATTAAAGACAAGTGGCATTTTCCCTTTTTCCTGACTCCTCCGATTCTCAATTTCCTTTTGTAAAGATGTTATTTTTTCGTTGTTCTTGTCACGAGTGACTTTCATTGAATCATATAACTTTTTAAAGTGTCGTTTAACCTTTTCATTTTCTTCTAGAAAACTCTCATTTTCCTTTTGTAAAACATTAACCAAGTTCTGAAGATGAAAGGTTTGAGAACACTGAGAATCTAAAAGAGGAGGCATTTGGGACCCAGTCACATTGTTCTTTTCACCTTTTAATTGTGAAATTTGGGTTCTCATTTTTTTGATCGTGTTACAATGAGCTCGAATCTGTTCATCACGTTTGCTAATTTCAAAAACTGCATCAAATTCAGGAGCATCCAAGGATGTCTTGATATTTGAGGTTTTAACATTTTCTTTTAGATGTTGATAATTTAATTGCAAAGCAAGATGTTCAACTTCCAATTTAGAATAATGTTTCACCAGGTTATCATGATCATCTTGTTCAATTTTCTCATGCAATTTAGAGTTAGTTTTTTCAAGCTCAATGACACGATCATGGGAGACTTTCGGAGCAACAGATAATTCATGAAATTGAGATGCATTAATTGAACAATTCGGGCGTATATAAAACACATCTTGAGTGATACATTCAGAGATCAGATTCTCATTCAAGGTATGCAAGTTCTTCCTCTCAATCTCATTGTATTTTAATTCACGCTCATAGTCCTTGACTTCAACTATCATAGCATCAAATTCCTTTTCCATTTCTTTAATATCTGAATTTATCCCCTTTTTAAGACTCTCAAATTGACCTTTTAATTGTTTAAAGAAAGGCATGACCTCAGTTAAATAACATTCTTTAGTTTGCTCAAAACCCCTTTCCCCTTCAGTTATCCCAGTAGGAATGATTCTCTTTTTACACGTTTTCTCAAAATTAGCAAATAGTTGGTAAACTACATACAGGCTGATTAAGGTCTTACTATTGGTGGAAATAGTTCTAGGAACTAAATGCATTGGTGTATTAGGAGGATACACAGTAGCTGGAGGCATTTTCCTAAGGGGAATGTTTGTCACAACAAGATTATCTACTTTTTGCTTATCTAAATCCTTTTTCCAGAACACTTGTTCGGGTGTCAACAAAGTTTGAGGCTTAAACTTGTTCAGGGAAATCCAATTTTCCTTTTTGTAATCATGGGGTTTGACTGTTATGTTCTGATTTTTAAACTCATGATCATTTAGCTTCTCATCCATTTTCTTCCTAGAGACATCTTCTAATTGAATATCTTCCTCTGTGCACCCAATACAACTAGGTTTCTGTCTAGGTTTAAGAATCTCGTTGCCATCATAGATTACTTTTTGAGCAGCTTTTTCTTTCTTACCATACTCAGGATTGGGTTCCTTTACAATGGGAATACTATGCTTATCGCTTAAGACTCTATGCTTAGGGACCATGTGAGCAGTCTGAATGGTATTCCCTTGTACGTACAACTTATTTTCAAGCTTGTTTTTCAAAGTTTTTAGATTAGAAAAGTCATTCAAAAGTTTTGATTCCTTAGCGTGAAATTCTTGTTTAAGCACTTTAACATTATCTTGAAGCTCTTGTTTTTGCTTAACAGCTTTAGAAAGCTTTTCTTGTAAGGAGTTTAACTCTTGTTTTAAAACTTCTTCTTTAAATTACTTTTTCTAATAATTGTACGCATTTGGTCATCCATTTCCTCGCCACGTAGTTAACTCAAACTTAGCACGTCGTTCATAAATAGCAACTTGTTCTTTATACGCATTCAGTTCAGAGGTAACAAGAATCATCGGGCACATGCAAAGGTATTCATCAAAAACACAGTCATCATTGACTGCAGAAGATACATCACTTGGTACAATCTCACTTTCACTTTGTGTCACATATTGATCATATGGGACAATATTACGATTACCCTCTTTATCAATATCTGATTCATAAGTTTCAAGATATTGTACTTCATTATGTATCTTTTGCTCATCAACCTCATCGTATAATTTTAATACCTCAGAGATGATTGATTCTTTGGATGGACCAGCTTGCTTAGATGATGAGACCTTTGGAGAGACCATTGGAGAAATGCTAGCCATGAAGATTGTTTGGGCAGTAGGTTCATCAGAGTCATATGCATCACAATCGGCAACTTGAAAGGCATTTTGATGATTGTGACATATTTCCTGAATTGGTTGCTCATCCACATCTGCATCATATGTCTTAGCATTCCCCTCTTCTTCATCCAAAACTGCACCATTGTCCTGAGCTTGCACAAGCAACATCTTGTCTCTGAAGTATTCTGATTTTGAGGCGATTGGAGATGTGCGCCTCTGCAATGTGTCCATCACTACCACAGTTGTAGCACTTGACTGGCTTTACTTGTCCCTGATTGGCATTTCTCTCACGATTCTGATTAGCCACATACCCTCCACCTACTCCACCTCTTCCTTGTTCAAACTGCCTACCTTGAACTGGTTGCACCATAACCTTTCCATCTCTTACAGTAGCTTGATTGTGTGGGTTGGATGCTGTTCTGAGGTTATTGTTAGTGTAAGGAGTGGCATTAAGATTTTGACTAACCATAAGAGACAGTTGATTGATGAAGTTTTCCATGATTGTGTTCGAGTCTGGAGGTTTATATGATGGATCAGGAATGAGCTTGTAGTTACCATTACCCGTAGGTATGACTTGAGAAGCTTTGGTGGTAATTCCAAAATTGGTGTAAAAGGCTGTTGAATCATTTGACGAACTTGTTTCTCCCTGTTTAGACTTGAACTGTTCAAGAATCCTTCGTTCAAACATAGCATGCCTCTCATTCTGAAGAATGAAAGCATATAGTTGCTCATAGTTAGTGTTCTTCAATCCTTTGGTTAGCTTCACAGAGGTGACAAATTTGTGCCATTCGGGATTCATGTTGTTCACAAACTTTGAGTTCAGCTGAATTTTTGGCATGGTCATTTTGATGTTCCTCATGTCATTTACAAGCTTATGGAATCTCACGTAATATTCATAGACACTTTCTTCTGGTTTCATCTTAAAGTGCTCAAACTCATCATACAGTTGTGATTCTCTGTCTTCCTTAGTCAATTCAGAACCCGAGAGAAGCATCTTGACATTATCCCAAACCGCCTTGGCTTCAGTGTTATGATTGATAAGCTTGTAGATATATTTTGGAATACCCTTAGTATAATGTTTGAAGCCCTGATATCAAAGATCGAAATCTCTCCTTATCACTAAGCTCATCATACGTCTTAGGTCTGTCCAATCCATAGATCATTGTTCCATCTGCAGCAGTATCAATTATGTCTCTGGTTGTCTCAACTTGATACGGTCCTTCATCAATTGACTTGAGAATGTTGACTCCATTTTCTTTTCCCAAACAATACAACCGAATTCGTTGAGCCCATGAGACATAGTCAGTTCTATCAAGCATGGGTGGACGAGTGTCTGAACTAGCTGCTTGAACGTCCTCAGCTACAGTAGAGATGATTGTAGGCACGTTGGTAGACGTGTTTACGGATTTCACGGGATTTTATAACTCTATGATTAAACCGGAAATAGATTCTCTTCACGGATTTACTGAATCAAGAGAAAACCGTATTAGACACAAATATTAACCAACTCGCTATAACCCTTGAACCAAGTCGCTAAGTAGCAACTCGCTAAACCTCAAGTCGGGTGTGAATCAAGTCGCTAAACACAAGTCGCTAAGACCCAAGTCGCTGAACACAAGTCGCTAAAGCACCAAATCGCTAGCGCACAAGTCGCTAAAGAGCAACTCGCTAGTATCCAAGTCGCTAAGAATCAACTCAAGAAGAACAATAAGGACAAGTCGCTAGAAATAATAGAAACAAGTCGCTAACCCAACCAAGTCGCTAGCCGAAGTGGAACCTCCAATAACTTGTACTGTTTGTCGGCTTGTCTCAATAGACAAGTCGCTAAGATCAAGTCGCTACGACTTAAACTACAACTCGCTGGAAATTACAAAAGCAAGTCGCTACGAAGAAAATCACTCCGAGACTCAAGTCGCTAAGATGAAAAACTTCAAAACCACACTTTTCAATCCAAAACAAGCCCAACCACAGTGATTCAAACTTTCCAAATCAAAACTCAAGCACATACAATGATTCTAAACACAAAAGTACACTCAAAATTCAAACTTTAACACAAGAAATGATCCAAATGATGCAAAAACCACTAAACTTTTTCGAACCCAAAAACCATATAAAACCACTAGAAATCCAATGATATGTAAGAGAGATGATCAAACCATGGCTCTTGATACCAATTGTAACATATTGAATTTCACAAACACATCATATCAAATACATAAGTGGCGTATACAAGTTTTAGAGTGAGAAAGTTTTAGAGAGAGAAAGGAAAGAGAGTTGGGAACTATGTGAAACAAAGAAAAATGGTATTGAAGCTCCAACCCTCTACCTTGGGAGGTAGAGGGTATTTATAGTGTCTTACAATAAACCTCCTACGGGTTGTGGATCAGGCATACAAGGTAAAGACCGGCCCCCGTCCTCCACACGGTTTACTTAACTAACTACTGACTAACATTAAATAACTACGACTACGAGCTTTCTAATGATTACATATACTTGAGGTGACCGACACTTTAATGACTGAATTTTCTAATTCCTAACACTAAGCATATGTGACGACCTTTAGTTGGTGACATCAAGGGGCTCACTTATTCACATTTTATCTTCTCTCATATCAACTCTTCATTTTACCGCTTGTCCCAATCCTCTGATTAGGCATGTTTTTAGGCACACATTTTAGGCCCTTGAATCATTTTCCATATAATATATATACAATTACTAAAGCTACTCTTTTTATTACATACGTGTAGAAGTTTATGATGACTAAATAAAGCGGCGTAATTTATTTTACTTTAAGCAATTTTTCCTAATTTATTTATCAAACATCAAGTTTAATGATTTTTTTTTATTTTTATTTTTTTACAATTTTTTTTTAAGTGCCTGTTTGGTATACGGTTTTTACCTGATTTAGATTGATAGATTCTATTAAAAAGTGTTTGGTATCTTTTCAAACATCTAACACAACATTTTGACATCGAAATTCCAATCCAATGATCTTCGTAGTTTTTTTATAGGTTTCAATAAATGTGACCAATCAAAAAAAAAAATCTTTATTTGATGTTTCTACAAATTATTCTTTTTTTTTTTTTTTTTTTTTACTTTTTTTTTTCAAACAAATATATAAAATAAACTTATCAATTATTTATTTTCTCTATTTTTATTTAATTCAAAATTCAAATTTAAATCTAAATCCAAATACAAATCTAAGTCCAAATCCTAATAAGTATCTATAAACCAAACGGGCCTAAGTTATCTATGAACATATATATATCCAATTTACATATGTTTCTAGACCTTGAATTCAATATATAGTTTTCTTATAGTGATTATTTAAATATATATACCCAGTACTGCACATGTTGTATGGGTGGATTTGGTAGCAAAAGGTGAATCAGGTGGCCAAAAACATTAAGAATCTTAATAAAAACATCAAACACAGGGGAGCTAATATCATAAATCATTAATAATGCTATCTAACAACATAACCTTTTGTGTTTCAGTAACATTAGCTATACTTGTGGTCATACTTTTGGCCACCCTTTCACCACTTCCCCACAGAAATACATCTTCGAAACCATGGTTGGCCTTATCTTTATACATCCAACAACCGAAAACCGCCACCATGCCAAATACACATGCGGTCGCACCACAGGATGCAGGCGCCTTGATCTTCCATCGTGTTTTAACTGAAGGTCCGAAGAACACTTCACGAGTTATTGGGAAAGCTCAAGGTTTCATTATCCCAGCTGAACAATTTGCACGCTCGGGGTTTAACATTATTTATCTCACTTTTGATACGCATGAATACTCGGGCAGTGTTAGTATTCAGGCAAAAAACTTGGGCAATGGTCGAAAAGATGAATTGACTGTTGTGGGGGGTACAGGTTCTTTTGCTTTTGTACGTGGAGTGGCGGTTTTGACACAGAGAGATGATCGTGATACTGATCTTGTCGTACCATATCATATTAGACTGCATTTGAAGTATCCTAATCGGTCTAAAGCGGTACCAGAATGAGTTGCAAACCCTGTCGATATGTTTTCTTTTTGGTGTTTAACGTGTCTAATAATTTTGGGAAACTTTGTTTTCCTTGAATGATGCATGATGTTCATGTTCATGTTGTTTTTATTTTTTGCTGGAGGGATATGAAGATGCTTGTACGTTCATCACAAGTATACGTACAACACATGTACAATTACACAAACACACTATCTATATGAATTACAATGTTCAGTGGAATAGTTAACTTAATGAAGATGCTTGACTAATTATGCAAACTCGTTAATATTAATTTTTACTTGAACGCCAAAAACTGAAAAAACCAGAACTATAACAAGGGACTAGAGGCAGTTACACATGTTACCTATCAAAATGTATGAATTGGCGGGAACAGACCCAGATGTTTTTCGGCATCAGTCATTGTTCACCTAAAAAAAATTAGCTTTGTCAACTCTCCTGGCTAGTGGGGCACCAACTGAAGTAAGTAAGAGCCGAGACTCAAATCATTGACATTTTATCCACAAAATCTCTCCAGTTAGTTTATGAGTTTTTCGAAAATAGGTACCAACTGAACAAGGCCAAAGCTTTTTGGTGTTACACATAACACATGTTACGTATGCATCAAGGTTGGACAAACATTAATGTATTACAAATTCATTCGACTCAATTGACCCTTTAAAAGTAAAACCATTTTCATTTATCATGCACCCAACTAAACTAACTATAGTTCCATTAGTTTATTTAGAAGCTAGCTGAATAACCATATGCAATCATAAATTAATTCTGATTTCTTATATAAATTAAAGGGAATTCTTATTCAAATGCAATATCTAGTTATTACTTTAATATACGTGCAAGAGTAATAATCGATCAGGGGTGGACTAGGGATTCTCGGGATGCACGGGAACCCAATGGAATTTTACCGCATAGTGTAAAATTTCGTTAAAAATTTCGATTTATTTAAAATAAATCTGGTCACAAAATTTTGTGTCATGTAAATACTTGTTTTACTTAATTAATCAACTAATATGTTAAATAATAATAATAATAATAATAATAATAATAATAATAATAATAATAATAATAATAATAATAAATAAATAAATAAATAAAAATTATCACCAAAACCCAATATTACTAAAAGCCCAAATATACATGTTTAGATCAAAGAGTTTAATTAAATAAACAAAGGCCATTATACATTGTTTTAGTTAAAAAAAAGGCGAGGAAAAAAAACTCAATCGTCACCCAGCCATTCATTGTTGACGTTAGAAGTAGAAAGCAAACAAAAAAAACTAGAGTAGAACTAAACCAAAATATTGAAGTAAATTTTGATCCTTTTATTTCTTTCAAAGTCTCAAACTACTCATTACTCACACACACTCAAATACTCCCCGTTAACATCCTCATTGAAAATTTGTTTTGCAAATTACATGGTATTTAGATGGTGAATATGTCTAAATGTCATTCAAAAAGCCGAAGGAATAAAATTACCAATCAACATCATTTTGAGGTTGATATTTCCTATACAGTTTTGGATATGCAAATTTAAGAGTTTGGTGATCGTTTTAGTGAGTTAAGAACCGAATTACTAGAAAATATGATGGCGTTGAGTCCACACAATTCATTTTCCGATTTCAACGTATCGAAGTTGGTTAAACTTAGTGAGATGTATCTACATGATTTTACTTACATGGAGAGGTTAAGTCTTTTGACTAATCTTGTTGTTTACTATCTAATTATGAGTAACAATAAGGATTTTGCTAGTTGTCTAGTATTTCTAAACTTGCTAGTTTGATGATATAGAAAAATAAACATGCCTCTCATTCTTTGGTTTATCGCTTGTTGAAGTTGGTTTTGATTTTGCATGTTGCAACAACTATAGTCCAAAGTGCTTTTCTAAAATGAAGCTTGAGAAGACAAATTTGCGTAATAGGATGAGTGAAGAATATTTTAATGGTGCGTTTATTTGTACTGTAGAGAAAGAAGAACTTCTAAATGTTAATAATGAGATTGTACATAAGCGATTTTTCAGTATGAAAGATCGTATGGGACCTAATTAGGAGGTATGTTTTTTATTTCTTTACTAGTTTTAATGAAATCGTACATTTTATTTTATTTTTATTTCCTTTGTACTCGTAAAAAGAATTTTTGCATCTGATAACTTAGTGTTCTTAGTCCTCTCCTAAAATCGATAAACAAAGATAATTTAAAAATCCATATAACCCAATGTCCCAATGGTATAAAATCTCATTGTAATTTATAAGTCATAAATTAGTTCAAAATCATTTGTAGCCATTCTATGTAAATAATTTTTTTTTAAGTTAATTTGACAGGTACATACATATCAATTACATTACTTGTAATTATAAAATCTCAGCTTATAAAATCAGCAATTTATATAAGATACTATAGGGCAAGGCACCTTCAAACAATTGTATTTTATTCGGCTCTTTAAAAAGTAATATATCTTGGCCCAATCATAGTCTGTGACTCGGTGTACGCTAGGCCCAAAGAAAAATAAGGTCCAATATAGTTGTACACTACTTAAGGCCCGTTTGGTTTATGGGTTTTCACGGGTTTAGGCTCAAAGCAAGCCTCATTCAAATGTTTGGTACCATTATTCTGTTCTGACACATGGGATTGATCCCCACAAACTCAACCCCTACTGAGAAGGTGGCTTTTGACAAATCATGCAAAAAGAAAAATTAGTTTTATACGTGTGTAAACTTTTCACCACATGTTATTTCAAACTTTTTGTCTCTTTCTCAAGTTTTATTTTTAAATAATAATATTTTAATTTAATTAATTTATAAAACAAATAAATTATTATTATTATTTAATATTTTTCTCTCTCCTAATCCAAATCTAAATCCAAATCTAATCCAAATTCAAATCTTAATCCTAAACCCATCTACGAACCAAACGGGCCAAACGGGCCCTTAGTAATCTTCCACCGCCTTTTTTTTTAAATATTTATTTTGTCCTTCGATCATTCCATATTCACCTACTAGATAATCCCACCGCCTTAGTGTGTGTGTTATGAACAACGTGGGATTTGGATTTTGATAGCTGTCGTTTCGCTTGCGCTACAATATGTGTACTAATTTTGTCAGTTTCGTCATCCTACTTTTGCAAGCCCAGAAAACCCGGAGTTCTTCGGTATGTTTGATAATTGTTCGTTGCTTATTGGTTTTGAATCCTATATTGCTGTTACTCAACTTTGCATAACCCATGTATCAAGTTAAAGATTGAATTTATATAAGAAAAATTAGGGGTTCTTAGTTTTTATGTTTTGGTTTGTCGTGTTTTTTTTTTTTTTCTTTTTTTTATCATTTATGAGTTCTATTTAGGTCTGGCTTTTGAGGTCAAATTCTTCATCAGATTTCGTATGCCTTTTGCAGGGGCGAATAAGATTGACAAAAGGTTTCAGTTTAGTGTAAGATCAAATTCTTCATCAGGTTATGTTTTGAACTACACAATTTAGTATTTTTAGCGGCTTAAAAAGAATAGAATGTATAACCTTTTTAGCATGTATAACCAATACCCGATACCTCATTTGGGGTTCAATTTTATTGTCATTTGCATACTTGAGATAACTGACTTTGATGATCAATTGCACAAATTAGGGTGTGGGCTGCCAGAGGTAGTACTGGCATCAGTAGGTTTAGTACCGCAAAAGGTTGAGTACCCGAGGCTTCTCATTAGTGGAAAATTTGTTGATGCATGTCTGGTAAGCTTTTAGTACGCCGAATCATGAACTACAGTTTTTTTTGTTATTTTGTACACTTCATGGAAGAACTGATATTGAACCGTTTCTGGCTCAGCAGAGACTTTTCCAAACTTAGATCTGAGAACACAGTGAATTACTGTGAATGTCACTGAAAGGGATGCCAAACGTGTTAATCGTTCACTAGCTGCAGCACGGAGAACATTCAGTGAGACTCCTTTGCCTACAATGACAGCATAGGTATGATATCTATTTATAATTTATTCATTGGCAGTTCTTTCGAATAAATATTTATTTGCATCATTTCTAAAGTGTAGTCCTTTCTAAACCATAGGAACATGCTTGATTAGTTACTAAAATATGCTATGGTCCAAAACTATTAATTGGCAAATCTGTTATGCCTAGAGTTTCTAATCAATCATGTTCCTAATTAAGCTTTATTTCCAGTTGTCTTAAGTAACTTTATTTTTTCACTGCTATTGTTAACATTATCTTCAGCTGTCTTAAGTAATTTTTTTTCTCGAACAATTCTTTTTAAAAAGCATACATGTATGCAGGAACCGGGCCTATTGTGTTGGACTTTGCGCTGGATTTGTGCGTAGGGATTCAGGAGGTGCTTATGGTTCTGCAAATTGTGAGGCCAACAGCAACTTATGCTTGCGTAATGTTCAGACCCCATCGGCAAACAGCTGCAACGTCAGTCCTGCAGAACAGGAAATTGTTAGGCGAGCCACACAACATCCCCGAGGTAAGCCAGTTCATATATTTTGTCATGCTCAAAAATGTTGCACCATTCTATTGTACAGTTTGACCAGCTACGTTCTGTTATTAATTTATTATTTGTGTCCTAATTGTAGTCATCCTCATGTAGCAAGCAACAATACATCAGCCCACCTCAGTTTACTTTCAGGTAACAGTATAAAGCAACTGACATTTTATGTGCATTATATTACATCCATATCTTTAATAACATGATTCGTGCAACCTTTGGATTACAGCTGCTGCCCGCCGCCCCTGTGATTCTCGCAAACAATTAGCAGCATGTTTGCAGGTATATTCCACTAATTATGTGTGCACATTCTTAGCTTTTTAGCAGACTTTAGTTGTTATGCTGTTAACAGTTATGCACAACGCTGATTACAAACGTGCCTGAACCACATTCGCAGCCTTCAACGACTGGTGCCGACTTGCGACGTACGCCATCAAGGACACGCCAACGTTAGTCGCAACCCTCTCTATCTCTGCGTTTACCACATGGTGATGGAGGCCCTTTTGTATATGCCCGAGGTATGTATTGTCAACCAGCTGCCACCACGTACCAATATTTCGTGTAACCCATTTATCTATTGTTTCATGTATTTATATTTCCATATTGTGTTCACTACGATGTCTGGGAATAAAATATAAGTAGACATACTTTCGCCTCTCTCCCAGGTTGCTTATTCTGATATGTTTCAGGGGTGATTCATCTTTCAAATAATGCCAAGGATGATTGTACAAGAAATTTAATAGCTAACGATTTAGATGATGAGTGGCGGTTCAGGTTCAGGCATTGAGGAAGAGGTTGTCAAGTGCAGGTCAGTAATCTCATTTCTCTGAAACTCAACAAGAACATAAATTTGTGAGTCAATTGTGGGTTTATTTCAGTCACATTATGTCTAAATCATGTGAGTCAATTAATACGGACCCGTCATGTTCGATTTTGAAGCTGGAATCATATGCAGGGATATACCACCTTCTTTTATTACCGCGCAAGGTCAGATGTGAAGCCATGGTGACAAACAAATGGTCGAGATCGTGAAATCAGTTCTGCTCCACTGGGTCATATGCACGGACAAACAGTCATGCAACAAACACGCCCTACAGAAGGTAGCATGCTCTGATATTTTGGATCAAATTTAGATGTTATGATATATTGGTGCACACTTCATGAGAGAAGGTATACAAGTTAGTTTATTGTCCCGTTTTCAATTGCAGTCGCAAGTTATAGTGATTCCAGAGACCTACGTCCCGCAACAAGCCACATACCAATACCAGTTTAACTTCAGGTGATCCACCTTTAGACACCTGCACTTACGCTTTCAATATATTTTCACATGTAATTGTGTTATGACTGCAACTTACTATTGAAATTACTTAAATTATCTCACAGTTGTCTTAGACAAGAAGTTCTTAATACCATGTTTGTTTCATGTTCAGAATGCAATAACTACTTACATCAGCTGAACTGGCATACTGAAGCTGCTGTTACTAATCTTGGCTATCACAGTCCTATTGATCCTTGGAAATATACCAATACCAAAAGATTCAACGGGTGAGTGTGCGTTAACAGCTTTGATCTTAGAAGCTAATTATATGGTACTGCTTTGCAACACCTTGATCAAATAGGTCAGCTTCTTTATGTGTTATTCAGAACTTTGAAGCATCCGCAGTTTAGTCCACCTGGAAATGTATAGGCATGTGTGAAAAGGTTACAAGGAAATTATAGTGGAAAAAAGCATTGCACTTGACAACACTTAGATTATTGGCATTGTATTGACAGAACCCTGTGAGCTAACGAAGATTTAACCTTGAAATGTTGTACCATATATTTTATGTTTCTATATTTGTTTGAGGAGATAGCGACACATCTTTCATAAGTCTAGCAAACACCCCGCCGCAACGCGGCGGGTTCCTACTACTCGTTATAATCATGTATCAACCTCTAAAACGAATTACAATGAACTTCTGATAACAAACTACACTAATAGCATAAATTCAGCACACATGCATAGCATAGAAAATCAACAAATAATACCTTAAAAATTACAAACCAAGAAACTACAATCTCGATCACTAAAGCACTACTTATGCAAATAGCCTAAAATAAGCACGCATGCAAAGCATATAAAATCAGCAAATAATACCTTAAAAATTACAAACCGTAAAAATTAAATCTCGATCACCAAAGCACCACTTTCATCTTTAACCGGGAAAAAATACGGCTAACCTCACCATCATCAAACACCGATCACCATCGCGGGACAACATATCCCATAAACATTATTGTCTCACACCCTCCAGAGGATGAAATTTCGTGTATATGTGAGTTGGATTCAGTATGTGAGAGATTAAAGACACCTAAAGCTCAATAAAGACACGTATCCCTCCTCAAAGACATGTGCCATTGTTCTTACTTCCAAAACGACATCGTTTTGATGCATACTTGTTTCAAAACATAAAACGGCGTCGTTCAAGCCCAAACCAAGAGTAAAAAAAACAAAATGACGCCGTTTTGGAGACCCTTAAAACGACGTAGTTTCCCACGGTAAATGTATAATAGAGTAATGTGTTTAGTTACAATTATTTATATTATTAGCTACATAAATTAATTTCATTTAAAGAACATGTCGGTTACTAATATTAATATTTGACCAAATCTTTTCATTATAAGTAAGTGTGTAATCTGAATTTTTTAAGCCTTTCATATACTATATAACATTCATGGAAAAGTTTTGGAAACCGATACTGTTTCGAAGCCGCCAACTTGGAGGTTGGTTTGAGGGAGTGGGGCGGCTTGGGTGCACTGTGGAGCTGCGGCTTGAGCCGACACTGTTCACACGCCGAGCTGGGCCGACGGCTTAGAGGATTAAAATAATGGGTTTGTGTCTGATTTTGTTAGTGGGTTCTCCACTAAGTTTCCACTTAATGTTTGGGTTAATTGCATGTTTTACACCTGTTTTCCAGAGATTTTGAGGGTTTATTGCATGTTGTACACCTGTTTTCATTATTAATTCTAGACATTTATATACCAAAATCATATATGGCTTTACATTTGTTTGGTAATTTATAGAAAAATCACACACACGATGAATCATTGAATCTAATTTGAAATTTGAAGCTCAATTTTTTTATGTAATTAATGATACTGTTGTTCTTTTGCATTAACTTTGTTATCGGAAAAAAAAAAGGATGATTACACCATCAACAGAAGCAGCACTGATTCATGAATCAGCAATTCATTAACAAGGTGAAGCATCATACGTAATGATCAAAGTTAGGTTTATATTGGGTCTATTATGTTTTTTTTTTTTGTTAATGGGGTTTAGTCAATATATGATCTATTTGTGTTTTAGGTGATGATGCTTAATCAAAGTTGGATCTTTTTGTGTTTTTGATATTGGGGTTTGCTCAAAATTTGATATTTTTTAGGTTTAGGCAATGAGGTTTGCTAATATTGGATCTTTTTGTGTTTTTAAGTAAAGGGATTTAGTCAAGATTTGTTATTTTTCTGTCACTTTCATTCTGGGGTTAGCTCAAGAAGTGATATTTTAATGTTTTTGATTAAAAAAAATTAACTGATAATTTGTTTTTTGTGAGTTTTGTAATCAGTTTAATCATGTTTGGGTTATTTTGTGTTTTAGTTTATTGGTTAAGCTTGAAAGTTTAATCTTTTGAGCTTTGATGTTTGGTGCTCAGAATTAGTCTTTTGGTGTCTTAGGTTACGGGTTTTGCTCACAAATTTATTTTTTGATGTTTTTAATAATTGCAGATTTTATGGTTGTTACGGGTAGTACTTGCTTAGCTTTGATGATTCAGTTGCCTAGTAAGTCATGATTCTGGCCTCTCAAACATCAGTTTTGGGTTTCGGGTTTAAGTTTCAAAATGTAAAGGCTTTGTCTTGGGTGATTAATGGACTATTTTGTAAGTGTTGTATCCATTGTTTTATTTCACTGCAATGATAGTGTGACTCTGCGTGTAAAGCTTTAAGTTGTTTCGATAATGTGACGGTATGTAGTTGTAGATTTGTATTAAAATTTAGGTGTTTCGGGTTGTAATTATTAGTTTTTGGTGTTTTGATTGACTTTTTGAGAATATGTCTACTTTCTTATTTGTAAGGGTCTTGGTGCTTTTGTCTATTAGTATAGTTATTTGTTCCAAAAATGATTTTGGTTATGATAACTAAAGCATGATAGATGTAGAACTGCCTTTTGGCATATTATAAGCCCTAATGTTAGATGTTTTGCCGCAATTTGTGCTTACATTAGTTTCTGCGGAGTCAGTGATTTGTTAGGCATGTGTTACAATTTGTTTCTGTATGATATTTTTTGTTATCAAATATTGCAGCTACAACTTGTAATAGATTATTAGATTTTGGAATTAGGGTATCGTGGAACTGTCAAATAGAGACGGGAATGTTTGGATAAGGAGGATGGAAAAAATTGATTTAAAGATTGTGTATGGTGCTTGAAGTAGGATTTCACCACGAAATATTGATGGATTAACAAGGCGCACCAAGCTAATCGCCTTTTCTGTGGTATGTGGTTTATTGCAATCTTTAATTTTTATTTAACTTTTTCATTCGAGATAGCTTTGATCATTGTTGCTATTGGAATTTTTTTTGGTTTTTTTCCTTCTGTTTTGCGTATCCTTTTTTTATGTTTGGTGTTCTGTTATGTTTAGCATTGGTCGGTATGGTTGCACCTCGACTCAAGAACCTGATCACCTCATAAGCGAACCGGTTGAAGAAACCTACGCCAAATATTGTTACATGATACCGAGTGTAACGCCCCGACCCGACAAGGGTAAAGGAATCACAAGTAATGGTGTCATATCAAAGCAAACATAAATATCCAAAAGAAATCTCAACATAAATATTGAAATAATCCAAGTCAAAATGACTTCAATACATAGGTCCCAGTGGAAAAAAACTCAAATGAAATGTCTAAAATATAAAGTCTAAATGGCATCATAAGATCAAAGCTAAAATCTCTAAGGTAAGTCCACACAGCACTCATCCCAAAGCAATACCAAGCTCCAATGCTTAGATACACCTGGAAGAAAGAAATGTGACTGAGCTTCAAAAGCCCAATGAACGGATATACAAGCAAAACGAATACGAAAAGCGAATGAATACGAAATAAAGTGAAAGAAAGATAGCAAAATTATAATCATTTCCAAAGATAAATCAGGATAATAGAATAAGTTTTATAGCTAACTACCTCGAGCCCAAATACATATGCCATATCATAAACATAATCATATTCACATAAGGCAACATTTGTAGGGAGACCTACGAGTTATGAAGGCGTGCATGCACGCACATCAATCATCGGATAACATATAGCATATAACATATAATATATAACATATAACAGATCTAGGATGCACCCATGCGCCCCACAAACATACATTGATAATATAATATAACTTGAGCTCATAACAAATAACAGATAAGGGGCGTGGCGAACTTCACTCGCCTAGAGTCATGTGGAAGTGCATTCTGACACGGACATGGATCCCCCATGACTAGTTAATAATTGGCTCGGGTGTCAAACTATCTTAGGTCAAATAGAATGTCATAACTGCCATAGATCATATTTTATCAAATGTTTAATCATGTTTTCAAAATCAAAGTCTTCATATCATATAGTTCAAAATCAATGTTTTATGATTCAAAAATCAAAGTTCAGATAAGCAACAGCTCAAATAGACACATTAGGGTTCATAGCAAAGGCTTAGGAAATCCTAATGTAAAAGCTAACGAAAAGCGTTATAAGAAACCTTCTTGAAAGGTCAGAATATCTGTACCTTATTCCAAAGCAAATGATCGAAAAGAAGAAATACGGAAAGCAAAGGATTACTCCTTCTTCACAGAACCTATACACATTAACGGTCGTACATGTTATTTATGATTCCATAATCGTCGAAATGATCTTTTAATATTTGGCTCTCATACTTAGTATATTTAATGATCTTAATACTTTAGGGTTTTATAATTAAATGAGACTTAAGTGTTTTATAATTAATATCGTAAATTAGGGTTCATTATGTCATTAATTAAAGTTTAAAGTTAAATGTGAAGATAGTTTAAACGTCATAACTCACACATAAAATAATGAATTAATATACTTAGCTTCAAACCCTAATCGACTCTCATTTATGTTCTAGGGTTTTCTCATTCTTTAATATCTCATTAATATGCATTTACTTACATGTTACGTCTTTTAATGACTCGTTACTTAACCTAACACGTCATAAAAACAATCTTTCCTTTTATGTTTCACCATGCACGTTTATGATTTTATGTGACATACATGTTACTTATTACTCGGATTAATTACACGTTTACACATTCACAAGTTCACTTGACTTATAATTACGCACACATATGAGACACGATTCACAAACCATTAGGGTTTGGCATACCTTATTCGGTTTACATATCAAACTAGGTTTTATGTTTACATAACCTTTACTCATTTAATACATGTTCAAAAACTCCATATGTGGTTCGGTTCAATCTAGGGTTTCGGCTAATAGGTCTTAAGCAATACTTTAACTCATCTACGTACTTTACATATTCAAGTTATTACGTTTTACACCTTAGCCGAATGATACACATGGTTCGGTTTTAATACAACTCGACGCATTCATGACCCGATTCAATAATACATATTACGTACATAGCTCTTTAATACTTGTAAGGTTTAAATCATATGGTTTGCCTTGTTTTGGTTTCATACGGCTCGACACAAGAAAAGGAAAACGCAAGTCGACAAAACGAAACAAGTTACAATACAATAACTTAAGGTGCATCAAAAGAAAATGAGAATAGGTTATACCTTGACTTGGTTGAAGCAAAACTCGACACCAAGGTTGTTGGTACGGCCGAATGGAGCAAAGAAAAGAGAGGCAAAACAAAACTAGGGTTTCACTTTTGTGTTTATGTGTTGTATATATAGGTGGTAGTAATTTCGGTTTAGGCTTAGGAGGGCATTGGGTTTCGGCTTGGCCCAACGAACTCAACAAGCCTTGCGCCGCGGGCTTCGGCCCTATGGTCCATCGAACAAAACAAATGCGACCCAAGTTATTGGCGCGTTAAATCTTAAATGCGTACCAAAATCGATCACGTACACATTTTAGTTAGGTTTGATTATTCGCAAATTAAGTTTTAAATTTCGTTAAATGATATAAATGTATTTTACGTATTTTATAAATTTCGATTCCAAGTGTATTTTAGTCTTTAATCGGGTTTTAGATTTTCCGGTTTTACAATTCTTCCCCTCTAAAGAAAATTTTCGTCCTCGAAAATTGAAATGAAACGAAAATGAAAACGAAATGAGAACATACCAAACTATTCAAAGAAATGAGGATAACTAGCTCGCATCGACTCTTCGGTTTCCCAAGTAGCCTCACGTTCCGGGTGATTTTTCCAAAGAATCTTAAGGAACGGAATGACTTTATTTCTCATGACTCTTTCTTGTCTTTCTAAAATAGCTTCGGTTCTTGAGATAAAGACATATCGGATTGAATTTGGTCAAACGGATAAGAAGCAAGCGTGTAGGATGATAGTTGTATCCCCTTAGGAGTGATACATGGAAAACGTCATGAACATGCGATAACGGGCGGAAGTGTTAATCGATACGAAACTTCTCCTATACGTTCTAGAATTTCAAACGGTCCGATAAATCGAGGACTAAGCTTGCCCTTGATTCCAAAACGTTTCACACCTCTAAACGGCGAAACTTTCAAAAATACGATCTCCAACCCGAAATTTTAAATTACGACGATGCTTGTCGGCATAACTTTTCTGACGAGACCTAGCTTCCTTCAACTTTTCTCTAGCAACAGATACCTTCTCATTAGTGATCTCGATCATTTCCGGACCTTCAATCAAGCGTTCACCTACTTCATCCCAACAAATAGGTGCTCTACATTTCCTTCCATAAAGAAGTTCAAACGGTGTCGCCTTAATGCTAGCATGCCAACTGTTGTTGTATGCAAACTCTACTAAACATAAATATTCATCCCAACTGCCAGTCCATTCTAAAGCACAAGCCCTGAGCATATCCTCTAAGGTCGTGTAGTCCTCTCACTGACCATCTGTTTTAGGATGAAATGCCGTACTAAAATTAAGTCGAGTACCCCAAGCTTTTTGCAAACCCTTCCAGAAATGAGAAGTAAAACGCGGATCTCTGTCGGACACAATAGATGCCGGAGTACCATGAAGTCTAACGATCTCTTCTGAAAAATCTCGCCAATTTACCAATAACATAATCCTTTCTGATTGGCAAGAAATGAGCAGATTTGGTTAGTCGATCAACAACTACCCAAATCGCATCATGCTTCTTCCGAGTAATAGGTAGTCCAGTCACAAAATCCATAGATATCTTATCCCACTTCCATGTTGGAATATCCAATGGCTGTAACAATCCACTAGCCCTTTGATGTTCGATCTTAACCTGTTGACAAATCATACACTTCGACACAAACGTCGCCACATCTTGCTTCATGCCATTCCACCAAAATTACTGCTTCAAATCCCTATACATCTTGGTAGAACCGGGATGGATAGTGAAAGGAGAACTATGAGCTTCAGTCATAACTTTCTCAAAGTACACGATCATTGGGAACACAAATCCTATCTCCATACCATACAATACCGTCATTATCAACCTTAAACTCCGCCTGCTTACCTTCTTCAACATTTTGCACCACGGCCCACAGCTCGCCGTCATCTTTCTGAGCTTCTTTAATTTGCATTATAAGGTTCGACTCCACCTTCATACTAGCCCAGTATCCATCAAAATCTCGTACACACAACTCAACATCCAAACTCTCTAAGTCACGCAAAATCCTAGGCTCAATCTTGATACTGCAAGAATGCCGATTTCGGCTAATGCGTCGGCAACTACGTTAGCCTTACCTGGATGGTACTGAATGTTGGTGTCATAATCCTTAAGAAGTTCTAACCATCTTCTTTGTCTCATGTTAAGTTCCTTCAGAGTGAAAATATACTTGAGACTCTTATGATCGATGAATATATCCACGCCTCTCCATACAAGTAATGTCTCGGATCTTCAAGCGCGAACACCCTTTACTGCTAACTCAAGGTCATGAGTTGGGTAATTCTCCTCATAAGGTTTTAGCGCCTCGAAATAAGCTATTACCTTTCCATGTTGCATCAAAACACGGCCCAATCCTTTCTTAGATGCATCACTTTAAATTTGAAATCCTCCAGAACCAGATGGAAGAGTCAAAATAGGAGCTGACACCAATCTCCGTTTCAATTCTTCAAAACTCTTTTCTCGTTCATCCGTCCATACAAACTTTTCACCTTTCCTCATCAGTTGGGTTAGGGGTAGAGCTAAGCGAGAGAAACCTTCAACAAAAGCGTCTGTAGTAACGGCAAGTCCTAGAAAACTCGACCTCGGTCAATGTCGTAGGTCTTGGTCATTTGGTGATAGCCTCAACTTTAGACGGATCCATGGTGATACCATCAGGTGATACAATATGACCAAGGAAAGCGACTTGTCTTAACCAAAATTCGCACTTCGAAAATTTGGCGTACAACTTCTTCTTCCTCAAAATCTTTAAAACTATCCGAAGATGTTCTTCATGCTCTTCTTCAGACTTGGAGTAAACTAAAATGTAAATTCGATGAGAAACAATAACGAACTTGTCGAGAAACTCATGGAAAACACGATTCATCAGGTCCATAAACACAGCGGGCGCATTGGTCAAACCAAAAGGCATAACGAGGAATTCATAATGACCATATCTGGTGCGAAACGCGGTCTTAGGAACATCTTGCTCCTTCACTCGTAACGATGATAACGGACCTCAGGTCAATCTGCGAAAAGAACTTAGCTCCTTGCAGTTGATCAAACAAATCATCAATACGCGGCAAAGGATAACGATTCGAATGGTATACGATTAAGTTCACGGTAGTCGATACATAGGCGCGTGCTTCCATCCTTTCCACAAACAAAACAGGTACACCCCATGGAGAAACACTGGGTCGAATAAATCCATTTTCTATCATCTCTTGCAGTTGTTCTTTCAACTCCTTCATTCTACGGTGCCATGCGATCACGGAGCCTTCAAAATCGGTTCGGCCAGGGAATTAACTCAATGCTAAACTCAACTTCTCTAGGCTGGGGAAGACCGGGGAGTTCATCGGGAAAAACATCGGTAAATTCGCAAACAACCGAAAGATTTTCAATGTTAGGACTCTCCAAAGATGTGTCCTTAACAGATGCTAGAAAACCTTGGCACCCATGAGAAATCATGGTCCGTGCCTTCATAGCGGAAATGAGCTTAACAGATTTGAGAGGTTGAGAACCATGATAAACGAATTCGGGATGTTTTACGTCTCCAAAGATCACCGTTCTAGCATGGCAATCAATTGAAGCTCTATGATAAGCCAACCAATCCATGCCTAGAATGATATCAAAGTCGACCATATCGAGGGGATACAGATTTGCAAAGCGAATACGATCATCAAAGCGAAGAGGACACTTAACGTATTTATGATCAATGATCACGTGGTTCTTCATAGGCGTAGAAATCGATAAGTGATTTGTTAACAGTTTGGGCTTCATATTAAGTTTCTTAGCAAATGCGATAGATATAATGGAGTGTGTGGCACCGGTATCAAATAAAACGAAGACAGCATAATCATCAATGAAAAGAGTGCCCGTAATGGTACCTGAGTGCGCTCCGCTGGTTACGAGTAGTAGCATAGAACCGTCCGATAGTAGTCGGCTTGATGTAGTTTCGGGGAATCACGGGTTCTTCTTAGGACAATCTTTAATCTTGTGAGCAGTGGAGCCACAAGCAAAACAACCACCGGTGGCCTTGAAACCTGCCCGGATGAGCCTTTCCACAAGTAGTACAAATAGGTGGGAGGCAAAACCTCGGTATGTCCTCTGTTGACTAGAAGATCCGGAGCACGACCACGATTTGATCCTCGGTGACTGATCCTTGTTGTAACGCTGGTTATTGTTACCTTGGTTCTGGCGATCACTTCCATTCTTACCAGCATTTCTATTATCTTGACCCCTCGTCTTCCTGACTGACCCCGCTGATCATAACTCCTATCCACTTGACTCCTCGAATCATAACTCCTACCAGAGTTTCCCTTATAGTCATTGCCTTGAGTCCTACCTTGAATCCGATCACCATCGCGATTCGCTTGTTGGAACCGAAACCTCATGAAAGATCTCAATGTTCAGAGCTGCGTCATTGCGGGCCGACACATTCTCATACTCAATATTAAGCGATCGGTCCAACACCCACTTCTTCAGGTCCCCTTGAAGTGCTTAGCTTGACGCCTACCATCTCCAGCAATCGCTCCCACAAAACTCACCAACCTCATAAACCTACTCATGTACTCATTGGAATTCTCATAATCAAACGGTAGATTGCACGATAATCCCTCTCATACCTTTCTGCTTTCGGCATCAAGGAAGTAACGGTTATAGAAGATAGTCCGAAACTCGGTCCAGGTACAAGTAACAGCAAAAGCATCTCCTCCTCTTGCTTGTTTGAGTGCCTTCCACCAATTTAAAGCATCACCTTCCAATTTGAATGCGACAACGAGTCTTAAACTCGTCTCCACAACCCAAGATTACTTCTCTAAAACAAATTCTCAATGCGAGTGATCCAAATTCCCAAATCAAAGGCCTCAGTGGGAGTAGCAAAGAAGGTGCTAAATCGAAAGAGGCTTGAGCTTACCGTAACGCTCGAGCCAAGTGTGAATACCGACGGGTTGATTTCCTCCACCACTACCCGAAGCACCATTCCGACATTACGAATGTTGCCGATCACTGTTCCATCATCTCAGGCGTAGTAAGACCAGGGAAAAGAGAGTTGAGAGCATTAGCAATCGCAGTATCCATGTTAGTAGCATCATCGTCTCCATCCACGCTACCGGTAGTACGAGTTCGAACCATCCGAATGCATTAGCAAAATGAAAAATGGTGAGATACGAAATGGAAGTACGCAGAAGGAATCCTAAAGTCAACCCAAATCCTCACAGGTCAAATCCTAAGCTCTAAGGTCTCAAAACCTAGGCTCCATATGTCACGAGTCCCGACTACAAGTCGTAAACTGGGCTCGATGCCATAAATTGTAACGCCTACCACAAGGGTAAAGGAATAACAAGTAATGGTGTCATATCAAAGCAAACATAAATATCCAAAAGAAATCTCAACATAAATATTGAAATAATCCAAGTCAAAATGACTTCAATACATAGGTCCCAAATGAAAAAACTCCAAATGAAATGTCTAAATATAAAGTCTAAATGGCATCATAAGATCAAAGCTAAAATCTCTAAGGTAAGTCCACACAGCACTCATCCCAAAGCAATACCCAGCTCAATGCTTAGATACAGCCAGGAAGAAAAGAAATGCGGTACCGAGCTTCAAAAAGCCCAGTGAATGTGATATACAAGCAAAACGAATACTAAACGAAGAAATCGAATACGAAATAAAGTGAAAGAAAGATAGCAAAATCATAATCATTTCCAAAGATAAATCAGGATAATAGAATAAGTTTTATAGCTAACTACCTCGAGCCCAAATACATATGCCATATCATAAACATAATCATATTCACATAAGGCAACATTTGTAGGGAGACCTACCGAGTTATGAAGGACGCGTGCATGCACGCTAAAGGCATCAATCATCGATAACATATAGCATATAACTGATAATATATAACATATAACAGATCTAGGATGCACCCATACGCCCCACAAACATACATTGATAATATAATATAACTTGAGCTCATAACAAATAACAGATAAGGGACGTGGCGAACTTCACTCTATCGCCCTAGAGTCATGTCAAAATTGCATTACTGACACGGACATGGAACCCCCATGACTAGTTAATAATTGGCTCGTGTGTCAAACTATCTTAGGTCAAATAGAATGTCATAACTGACATAGATCATATTTTATCAAATGTTTAATCATGTTTTCAAAATCAAAGTCTTCATATCATATAGTTCAAAATCAATGTTTTATGATTCAAAAATCAAAGTTCGATAAGCAAACACTCAAATAGACACATTTGGGTTCATAGCAAAGGCTTAGGAAATCCTAATGTAAAAGCTAACGAAAAGAAAACGTTATAAGAAACCTTTAAAAAGGTCTAATATCTCGTACCTTATTCCAAAGCAAATGGTCGAAAAGAAGAAACAGGGAAAGCAAAGGATTACTCCTTCTTCACATAACCTATACACATTAACGGTCGTACATGTTATTTATGATTCCATAATCGTCGAAATGATCTTTTAATATTTGGCGCTCATACTTAGTATATTTAATGATCTTAATACTTTAGGGTTTTATAATTAAATGAGACTTAAGTGTTTTATAATTAATATCGTAAATTAGGGTTCATTATGTCATTAATTAAAGTTTAAAGTTAAATGTGAAGATAGTTTAAACGTCATAACTCACACATAAAATAATGAATTAATATACTTAGCTTCAAACCCTAATCGACTCTCATTATGTTCTAGGGTTTTCTCATTCTTTAATATCTCATTAATATGCATTTACTTACATGTTACGTCTTTTAATGACTCGTTACTTAACCTAACACGTCATAAAAACAATCTTTCCTTTTATGTTTCACCATGCACGTTTATGATTTTATGTGACATACATGTTACTTATTACTCGGATTAATTACACGTTTACACATTTACAAGTTCACTTGACTTATAATTACGCACACATATGAGACACGATTCACAAACCATTAGGGTTTGGCATACCTTATTCGGTTTACATATCAAACTAGGTTTTATGTTTACATAACCTTTACTCATTTAATACATGTTCAAAAACTCCATATGTGGTTCGGTTCAATCTAGGGTTTCGGCTAATAGGTCTTAAGCAATACTTTAACTCATCTACGTACTTTACATATTCAAGTTATTACGTTTTACACCTTAGCCGAATGATACACATGGTTCGGTTTTAATACAACTCGACGTATTCATGACCCGATTCAATAATACATATTACGTACATAGCTCTTTAATACTTGTAAGGTTTAAATCATATGGTTTGCCTTGTTATGGTTTCATACGGCTCGACACAAGAAAAGGAAAACGCAAGTCGACAAAACGAAACAAGTTACAATACAATAACTTAAGGTACATCAAAGAAAACGAGAATAGGTTATACCTTGACTTGGTTGAAGCAAAAACTCGACACCAAGGGTTGTTGGTATTCGGCCGAATGGAGCAAAGAAAAGAAAAGAGAGGCAAAACAAAACTAGGGTTTCACTTTTGTGTTTATGTGTTGTATATATAGGTGGTAGTAATTTCGGTTTAGGCTTAGGAGGGCATTGGGTTTTCGGCTTGGCCCAACCGAACTCAAAACAAACGCACGCCCTTGGGCTTCGGCCCTATGGTCCATCGAACAAAACAAATGCGACCCAAGTTATTGACGCGAGACGTTAAATCTTCGTCGTACCAAAATCGATCACGTACACATTTTAGTTAGGTTTGATTATTCGCAAATTAAGTTTTAAATTTCGTTAAATGATATAAATGTATTTTACGTATTTTATAAATTTCGATTCCGAGTGTATTTTAGTCTTTAATCAGGTTTTAGATTTTCCAGGTTTTACACCGAGAGCTGAAAATTTAACGAGGTACATAAGAAAACTAAGAATTGGTATAATAGAATTGTTAAGTGAAAGCAGTTTTTGAGTTGAAGAAACTTGCACCTAATGTTGTTACGTGATAAAGTTAAAGTTGTTTCACTTGAATTTTGATCATGTTGACAATCTACATCTTGATGTAAGTGTTCAGTGTGTTTCTTTTCCAAATGAGCTAGATTGATGCAACCATTGATACAAGCTATGAAATCTTCCATTGATACTTGAAAGGTCTACCAAGACATATTCTGCACAAAGCTTTCGTCTTCATTTCCTACAAGCTATGGAAGAATATGCGAGAGAAGCTCCTCGCGCTTCTGACTTTCGTAGGAATCTGGTAGGGATTTCTCTGTTTGGGTAAGTGACTACACAAATGATATGTTTTGGGTTTGGTTCATTTACTTACATTAATGATTTTTATGATATATTGTTTTTCGATTTAACGTTACATGTGCTCTGTAAAATATGGAATATAATTATAATTTTTTATTTTCTAATCATATTTTTTAGTGTAATCCTTTCCATGTGCAGCTTAAAATACAATTTTTTATCGCGTATGTGTGGTTATTAGTGTATTTGTGCTAAAATAACATCTTCGACTTAAACTGGAAACCATCGTTATATATGTATAATTGTTGTTGTCACATCGTCTAACTGCTGAAAGCTAAGTAAAAAATTCCAGTTTACTACTTTTGACTGGATGTTCCAAGTTTTTGAACTTTTATAGACTACATTTTAGGTTCGTTTTATGTCTATTTACCTATTCATTGCAGTTTTAATGCATTGTGGTTTTTACCATGATAGGAGAATGGTTCATAACTGAGACAATTTCTTATTTTGAAAGATAACCGAGTTTGCTCAAAATTTGATGGATTTGTTACTTTTGTAAGTTGTGGTTGCTGATTGTATTGGTGACAGGCTTATTTACTTATTCACTTAGGTTTTGAAATTTGATATTCGGATGTGTAAAATACGGAACTGCATGTCATGTTAGCTCAAATGCTGGCTGAAAAATGGCTTATAAAAACTTTTAAGCAAAAAATTTAATGCTAAAGGTTTCTTTGTTGTTAAGTCGTGGTTGGTAGACGGTCTGTGTGTTTGTCGAGGGCAAAGTTGTCGTAAGTACTACAATTGGTTTTCAGACAGAAAGAAATTAGAACTGTCGATTGCTAGGGAATCTCAAACAAAAGGAAAGATTGAATGCCGCATGTTTCTTTGTGATTTTGTTTTAGGTTATTCATGTGGTGGTGTTTCTACATATTATATTATATCATATCCTAGCCACAACGTTGAGTCACATCATATACCTCATAGTAATTCTATAGTGTGTCTCATATAAAAGGTAAGTCGCTTAGATGCTTAAGGTTGTTGAAAATTTTTCCTTAGCCGGTTCAGATTAGATTTTCTACGTTTCTGATCATTTGTGGGTTACGGTTATGTTTTGTGATTTGTCTGTTTACCTATTTACTATGGTTTTTTATGCATTGTGGTTTCCAGTTGCTTTGAAATTGTCATTTTGCCTGCAAATTGACTGCTGCCAGAATAGGTGATCAGGTAAAAATATCCAAAAACTTTCTCTTCTTTTAAAAGCTAATATAGGTTGCTAGAAAGTTGCCAGATTTGTGATGTTTGTAAGTTAAGATTGTTCATAATGTTGTTGACATGCTTATTTACTAATTTGTTATGGTTTTGAATTTTGAAATACAAATTTGTAAAATAAAAAACTGCTTTAAGTAGAAAGTCAGCCGAAAATGTTTAGGTTTAGGAAAGCTAAAATTTTGACAAACTGTTGTGCATGTGTGTGTTTGATATTTGTTGTGGTATGACCTCATATTTGAAACTACGCTTATCAAGGTGACCTGTGATTGTAACTGTGGTGACTATTTATGCCCTGCTTTTGTAAGTTGTGTGTCTGCTTTTTTAAAATGTGTTTTGACATAATGATTTTGTGACCGATATAACGTTTGTTTTGTTTTGCAGTGACGATGATGTTGCTGATGATGATGATGTTGCTGATGACAACAACGGTTGTGGGGATTGTCTTTCAGATATAATTAAAATACATTTCTCAAAAAGAAAACGGGTTTCAGTAAAAGATTAAAGGAAGCAGGGAGCGATGGCGGTAGTGTTTGGTGTATTCTGAATTGAAGGATATTTGTAACACCCCGAAAATACGGTCTAGCGGAAGCATACGAGCCTTTGGGTGCTACAATCTTGGTATCACAACATAAGGTACAAAGAATGGTTTTTATCCCATTTATTTAGAATAAGATTCATTAATTGAAAACCATAAGTTTACATTAATAAAGGTAGTGCGGAAATAGGCCCAAAAGATAATTAAAGCGGTCCCGTTTATTCATCAGAGTCGCCTATGACCATGCCCCTTGCCAAGCGTCTTCCAATAGTGAGCTATCGCCTAAACCAGAGAACACATGCTAAAAAGGTTAGCTAACGCTGGTGAGTTCATAGAGTTTAGTTACAAAATGTAGTAGTGGACCTGACAGAGCTTAATTGCTACATGCGACTAAGGAAGATATCTAATAACCATTCCAACCATCAATCAATCAATCCATAATCAATTCATTAATAACCAATCCAATAAATAATCAGTCCAAATAAATAATCAATCCAATCAATAATCAATTAATACGTGTGAGATCTCAATGCAGGGCCCTGGGCGACTCTAGCCAGCACAGTCATAGCAAGGCCTAGAACACAAGCTACCATGGACTAGGTCGGTCTATTCTTAGCTAGGCATCGCGTTATAGCATAGAGATGCTACCCTAGTCTAAGTCAACAAATGTCGCATGTCTAACCTTTCCTAGTCAACACATTAGCAATTCAAAATAATAGTGGCAGGTCCAAGAAATAGTTTGCATTCACATAAACACGTAAAATGTCCAATCACCAAAACAAATATACCAAACAACAATAATTCCAAATAATATTCACATATCCAGTTATAGTTTGTTAAAAGCAACATGTATTCTCCCCCAAAATAGTTATGAAAACTTTAGAAAAGATGGGCTATGAAACTCACCTTAGCCACAACAATGCACTATTCACTAATGACACGACTGGCATCTAAAGCTATTTTCCATGTCATCCAAAAGAGTGTACGACAAGTACGATAGAATAGAAGTGACACAACCTAATGCGTATACAAATGTCTTAAAATACAACTCATACGATAAAGAAGTCAATAAAAGTAATGTGTCGTAGTTTTCATGGATCATTCATGTTGTTACTTTCAAAAGTCCATTATCGTTCCCAAAATTTTATAATTAGTATCTCAAAAGTTTAGTTTTAACGTTTCGTGTTGTGGTAAGAAACATAGACGCAACGCACAACTCACGCGAAAGAAGAGAAGATGTCGACATAGTCGAGACATACTACTAGAACGCACGCCAAAAGGAAAAGATATCGACAAGGTCAAGAAATACTGACAATACTCAAGCTAGTCAAAGACTAAGAAATGACGGCATCTAGTTATGACACATAAATAGGTTAACTTTCGATAATTTCCCCATAGTCCCCTATGTATATGTTTATAAAAGATAAGTTTCTGTATCGCTTTATTAATAAATGTTTCACAATCGTTACTCGTAGTCATACCAGTTCATAATAAAGCACGTCATATAAAAATATACCATTGTAGTAATTTATAACGACATGTTCGTTATTCAATATTTCCAAAACATAACGTCTTTATCATACCG
This sequence comes from Chrysanthemum makinoi, assembly GCA_910596185.1. Lineage (NCBI taxonomy): Eukaryota > Viridiplantae > Streptophyta > Magnoliopsida > Asterales > Asteraceae > Chrysanthemum > Chrysanthemum makinoi. The sequence goes on from OU343222.1 coordinate 274,349,890, forward strand.
TCTTCTCAAAATAACATTTCCCAACCAGTTTATAAAAGTTAACTTGTTTATATAAAACACAAGTTATTCTCGTAGTTGATAAATGTTTTTAATTAAATAAAACCATATTTATCGACATTACATATATATATGTCTCGTTATTAGTTAAAATGTGAAAATATAATACTTAGGCATATCGCGAAATAAATATATCAAACTCATTTTTGAATTTAATATATTGTACTTGTTTAGGCCAAAACGTTTAATAAAATCTAACTTATTAATCATTATAACTTGTTATCAATTGCTATTCTAATTTATAAAACGTAGTTGATTCTTATAACATATACGTAATATATGATATTAATTATTAATAACATATCAGATTCCTAAATGTTTATCACGTCATATTATAAATAACTTGTCCATTATTCGTTAGAGTCTAATATCGTTTATCCGATAATTTTATTCTGGTATTGTCGTAAAATTAATTTGCTACGTTATCGAGTTGTTAAGTATATGACATATATTATTTAACATTTCCTTATTAGTAACCGTTAATTCACTTTTATCAACCGTACTTTATTTATAAAGTATTATCGTGTCTTATTCACATTGACCCCGTAACTAGTTTTACTTATACCATATATCCAATTTATAAACCAACTATCGAGTCTTTAGTTGAATTGAACCCGTAACCCAATTTTACTCATACTATATAACCAATACTATCATTTATGTATTTCTATTAGAATAAAATATATACTAAAAATGTAATATACCAATTTGTAACACCTGGTAATATGATTAGCTTTAACATCCGAAAAAGTCGTTCATATCATTATTAGACGAATACCACGCAACGAAAGACTTTAATAATTATCTATATTTGATAAAATACTCATACATGATTAGCTAATCATTTTTATAATATGAAAATATATGTGGGTACAAATGATTTTATTATAGTTCTCTATATTTGATTAAAGCTAATCATTTTTAGACTATTTCTGATATTTCAAAAGAGTACTAACGTGAATGATAATGCCTTAACATGTCCCGACTTATTCCAAAATAGATACAAACATGAGTCATTTGGCCCAACTCGCGACTGAGTCCACTGTTCCGACTCAGTGAGTCAACTCGACTCAACAGCCCTAATAACCACTACTTTGCAGATTTGCTTAGAACCTTTCTCACCACACGACTACGAATCCAAATCGGACATCAAACAATTCCCACACCATCCTATTCTCGTTCTAATAAAAGTTACCACACGAAACCTTTCGTAGAATTACTCTTACCCGGTTTTAAACCCGTTTATTTAATTGTTATACAAATAAAAAAAACGTTTTTAATTCTTGTTTCCATTTTACTTATCCACGAAACCCAACACAATTATATACAAGTATAAAAACAGAAAATATAACATTATGAAACGAGGTGGATTTTTACCGATAGGAAAAGAGAGATGAACGAGGTTGGTGGTGTCTTTCACGAGTACTACTCGTGACCAAGCCAAGCTAGAGACCCTTGAAAACGTTTACCCATGAAACCCTAAAGATTTCGAATCTAATTTGTTAGATATAGAGAGCGTGTAAGGGTTTAGGGGCGCGTGTGATATAGAAATAGAATCACAAGATCCCAATCTACAAGATGGGATAGGTGGTGTTGATGTTGGAGGTGGCCGGAAGTTGGCCGGAAAATGTGACGGCGCCGGAACCCTAGGACGGTGGCCGGAATATTAGAGAGAGAGAGAAGTGAGGTGTGTGTTTATTAGAGAGAGAAAGTAAGTGTAGAAAATGAGAGAGTGTGTGTGGGTTGGTGTATATATTTATCCCTGGAGGGACCTAGGTTGTAAATAAAATAAACTAAGGGGGCGGCCATGAAACTTTTAAAGGGACCCTAGATAAAACTTTGTAAAACTTTTGATATATTAGGTTCGGGTCTCGTTTGGACTAGAAAACGAGGGATTCATGACTCGAGAGTTACGCCATTGTTTTTAAAATATTATTTCCAATAAAACGATATATAATACTACTCAGATCTCAATTTAGTTAACACGATCGCTCTAATTGATGTTTCTCCAATTACGGTATCGAAGAATTTACGTGTTTTCACGTTCCTCACCTCCTTAAAAGGAATCGCGTCCTCGCGATTCAATTCAAGTTATCCGTTAAAGCCTAGAAGGGGTGAGTGCAAAAGCACGAGGGTTTATCTTCAAGTTCCCTACGTGAATCCAGGATCTTACTGCGAGTTTCTACGAGCTTCGAAGATAGAGATGTGAATTTACTAAGGTTGCTCGGTTTCATAATCTATGGTTTGGATTGGTCAGCAAAGTTTTAAACGTTCAAAGATTAGGATTTCCCAGAGGGAGAACAATTGTCTTATCGGAGAGTCTTTTCTTTCTATTATGCACAAAATGTTGGGAACTCTATTGAGTCTTGACGGGAGCTCAAGGCTCTGAGCTATTGGTCTCAATCTAGCAAGGATTTTTAGAAGGATTGAAATAGTGGGGATTAAGTTTTCACATTTATTACTCGCTTCACACAATTTCAAGGTGGATCCGTAAGCTTAATTCTAGGTTATCTCGGAGGGTTCAAGATATTTACGTTGTCTATGCCTCCTAATGGTTCGTGAGCAACTTACATATCATTCTCAACTTAGAACGTTTTCATTGGTAGATTCTTAAATATGTTCAGGGTTGGTAGGTTGGGTATTTCCATTTCTACCCAACAATCGGGATCGGCACTTACGACCATAGAGGATCTCTTACGGTGCCTTTGAGATACTAAAGCGATAGGTATGGTTATAAGAGAAGTTGGCCAATGGAAGGTGTTTGTCCCAAACATTGTCAGACTCGAGGGATGCCTATAAGAGAGTTTGGCCATCGAGAGGTGTCTATCCCAACCGTTGCCAAACTTGATAGACACGCGATGTGTTCTACTAAAGTTCGAATGGTTTCTTTACTTCAGCCATCAGTCTGGAGATGATACACTGTAAGCATATTCTGATATGTTCTCTCGGCTCTATGAAGTAATAGATCAAAATGGGTGTATGGCTATTGCCACAATCCGGAAAGGATAGAAATCAGCATTTCCTAAAGTACACGGTTTCCTTTACGTGTGGGGAAGTCTATTTGTGTAACTCAAGTTTTCCGATCGCACTTCTTCCATAAAGAGTATCGGAGGGAGTTGAAGGTTGAGAAAGAAGAATCAGATGTGTACTAACCAAATGAATCTCAGATAGAGAAAACGGACCACGGGGATTCCCTTTTCAATCGGAGTTCCATAGTGGAAAGAAGGTAAGGAGCTAGAGTTCGTAAGTGAGGACTAGCTCATCGGAGCGAAGCCACTCTACTAGAGGGAGAGGAATGAGTACACTCCCACCTCCTTAAAAGAAGATTGAGGGATTCTCTAGAACTGCAAAAACTATATGAAGAGAGACGAGCAAGGTCGTCCATACTTTCCATCTTGTTGAATATCGGGAGGTGAATAATATATTACAAGTTTATCCATTGACATATATTATTTAACATTTCCTTATTAGTAACCGTTAATTCACTTTATCAACCGTTTACGACTTATAAAGTATTATCGTGTCTTATTCACATTGACCCCGTAACTAGTTTTACTTATACCATATATCCAATTTATAAACCAACTATCGAGTCTTTAGTTGAATTGAACCCGTAACCCAATTTTACTCATACTATATAACCAATACTATCATTTATGTATTTCTATTAGAATCAAATATATACTAAAAATGTAATATACCCATTTGTAACAACTGGTAATATGATTAGCTTTAAAATCCGAAACAGTCGTTCGTATCATTATTAGACGAATACCACGCAACGAAAGACTTTAATAATTATCTATATTTGATTAAATACCCATACATGATTAGCTAATCATTTTTATAATATGAAAATATATGTGGGTACAAATGATTTTATTATAGTTCTCTATATTTGATTAAAGCTAATCATTTTTAGACTATTTCTGATATTTCAAAAGAGTACTAACGTGAATGATAATGCCTTAACGTGTCCCGACTTATTCCAGAATAGATACAAACATGAGTCATTTGGCCCAACTTCAGATCGAGTCCATCGTTCGACTCAGTGAGTCAACTCGACTCAACAGCCCTAATAACCACCACTTTGCAGATTTGCTTAGAACCTTTCTCACCACACGACTACGAATCCAAATCGGACATCAAACAATTCCCACACCATCCTATTCTCGTTCTAATAAAAGTTACCACACGAAACCTTTCGTAGAATTACTCTTACCCGGTTTTAAACCCGTTTATTTAATTGTTATACGAATAAAAAAAATGTTTTTAAGTCTTGTTTCCATTTTACTTATCCACGAAACCCAACACAATTATATACAAGTATAAAAACAGAAAATATAACATTATGAAACGAGGTGGATTTTTACCGATAGGAAAAGAGAGATGAACGAGGTTGGTGGTGTCTTTCACGAGTACTACTCGTGACCAAGCCAAGCTAGAGACCCTTGAAAACGTTTACCCATGAAACCCTAAAGATTTCGAATCTAATTTGTTAGATATAGAGAGAGTGTAAGGGTTTAGGGGCGCGTGTGATATAGAAATAGAATCACAAGATCCCAGTCTACAAGATGGGATAGGTGGTGTTGATGTTGGAGGTGGCCGGAAGTTGGCCGGAAAATGATACGGCGCCGGAACCCTAGGAGGGTGGCCGGAATATTAGAGAGAGAGAAAAGTGAGGTGTGTGTTTATTAGAGAGAGAAACTAAGTGTAGAAAATGAGAGAGTGTGTGTGGGTTGGTGTATATATTTATCCCTGGAGGGACCTAGGTTGTAAATAAAATAAACTAAGGGGGCGGCCATGAAACTTTTAAAGGGACCCTAGATAAAACTTTGTAAAACTTTTGATATATTAGGTTCGGGTCTCGTTTGGACTAGAAAACGAGGGATTCATGACTCGAGAGTTACGCCATTGTTTTTAAAATATTATTTCCAATAAAAACGATATATAATACTACTCGTATCTCAATTTAGTTAACACGATCGCTCTAATTGATGTTTCTCCAATTACGACGCATCGAAGAATTTACGTGTTTTCACAGCCTCACCTCCTTAAAAGGAATCGCGTCCTCGCGATTCAATTCAAGTTATCCGTTAAAGCCTAGAAGGGGTGCGTGCAAAAGCACGAGGGTTTATCTTCACGTTCCCTACGTGAATCCAGGATCTTACTGCGAGTTTCTACGAGCTTCGAAGATAGAGATGCGACTTTACTAAGGTTGCTCGGTTTCATAATCTATGGTTTGGATTGGTCAGCAAAGTTTTAAACGTTCAAATATTAGGATTTCCCAGAGGGAGAACAATTGTCTTATCGGCGAGTCTTTTCTTTCTATTATGCACAAAATGTTGGGAACTCTACTGAGTCTTGACGAGAGCTCAAGGCTCTGAGCTATTGGTCTCAGTCTAGCAAGGATTTTTAGAAGGATTGAAATAGTGGGGATTAAGTTTTCACATTTACTACTCGCTTCACACAATTTCAAGGTGGATCCGTAAGCTTAATTCTAGGTTATCTCGGAGGGTTCAAGAGATTTACGTTGTCTATGCCTCCTAATGGTTCATGAGCAACTTACATATCATTCTCAACTTAGAACGTTTTCATTGGTAGATTCTTAAATAGGTTCAGGGTTGGTAGGTTGGGTATTTCCATTTCTACCCAACAATTGGGATCGGCACTTACGACCATAGAGGATCTCTTACGGTGCCTTTGAGATACTAAAGCGATAGGTATGGTTATAAGAGAAGTTGGCCAATGGAAGGTGTCTGTCCCAAAAATTGTCAGACTCGAGGGATGCCTATAAGAGAGTTTGGCCATCGAGAGGTGTCTATCCCAACCGTTGCCAAACTTGATAGACACGCGATGTGTTCTACTAAGGTTAGAATGTTTTCTTTATCACCCATCCGATGCCCGAGATGATACAATGTAAGCATATTCGATATGTTCTCTGGCTCTATGAAGTAATAGATGAAAATGGGTGTGTGGCTATTGCCACAATCCGGAAAGGATAGAAATCAACATTTCCTAAAGCACATGGTTTCCTTTACGTGTGGGGAAGTCTATTTGTGTAACTTCGTGGTTTTCCGATCGCGCACTTCTTCCATAAAGAGTATCGGAGGGAGTTGAAGGTTGAGAAAGAAGAATCAGATGTGTACTAACCAAATGAATCTCGAGATAGAAAAGCGGACCACGGGGATTCCCTTTTCAATCGGAGTTCCATAGTGGAAAGAAGGTAAGGAGCTAGAGTTCGTAAGTAAGGACTAGCACATCGGTAAGCCACTCTACTAGAGGGAGAGGAATGAGTACACTCCCACCTCCTTAAAAGAAGATTGAGGGATTCTCTAGAACTGCAAAAACTATATGAAGAGAGACGAGCAAGTTCGTCCATACTTTCTATCTTGTTGAATATCGGGAGGTGAATAGGTTGGTAAGACTACTAATCAACCACTCAGGTAAGGGCGCGGGATCTACTTCCTAGGTTTCGTCTACAACGTAGCTTGTCGTTTAATAAGAAGGTATTAAGGATAACAGGTGTGTGTCGAAAGATGAGAGAAAATTAGGTGGTTGTCCCAAGGAACGCGATTCAGGTTACTCCTTAGGCTTTCAAGGTTTTCGCTGGGTACGGAATCTCTACTGGATGAGAAGTCTAGGAAGTTCAGAGTATGTCTCTGTTAGAAAGTGTTGATTGCTATCAGTAATCGGTCGGTTGACTTAGTATGATATCTAGGTTAGAGACGAAAAGTACGACTCCTAAAAGAGAGTATTGGTTACTAACCGCAGTCAGTCGATTGACTCATTGGTGCATTTGATACTTAAGGCCGAAAGGTTCAATATCCAACTCCAAATTCCTAATTCCCAAAAGAAGTTTGACTATCGATCAACATCAATTCAATTCCTAAATACGAGTGAAGATTAACGGCTCTAAGTTGGTTTACTAAAGAATTTCGCATCGATGGAGTGTAAGGTACGACATCGATAGGACAGGGTAGGTAGTACCGCAATCGGCGGTATGATGTAGCAGATTATTGTTGATAAATAACATCTATAGGATAACCTCGGTGAATAACTTCACTAAAGCAATCGTTAGATCGTTATCGATAGCGGTACCTAAATAGAGGATACAGTACGACATCAACAAAGACGTAAGGTACTACCTTAATCGAAAGCTTGGCGAAGCGTCGACCAAAACATTATCGGTTTAGAAATGAACAACGCGACTAGATGGCCATTTGTTTAGGCAAGGTTTCAAAGTTTAAACAATAATCAACTTCGAGACTAGGCTTGAGGTAGAAGTGTACTGCGGGATTACCAACGGGCGAGGCTAAACGACAAATCCAAGAAGATCACTAACAAAACTAGGCGAAATGATAATTCCAGCAAGATTGCTAACGAAACGAGGCGGAATAATGATTCGAGGCCAAATGATGATTCAAAGTCAAATGATGAGTTAACAACTCGGAACGAGGTGTAAAATCAGAAAATCAAAAACCCAAAAACCAAAATCAAAACCAAATCCAAAATAGCCAAGACCAAATCCAAAATAGCCCAAAACAATTCTAAACGCTCTAATAAGATCAACGAGGCTTATGATGATAAGTAACTCGGATATAGATGGTGCCAATCGGGTCTAACCCTACTTACGGCGAATTACGCTCGATGGTGTCAAACAGGAATTTCATATAAATGGAGACTCATAGCGGTGTCAGAAATACTACGGTTCGAGGGGTGTTGCGATGCCAGTGTGTCGTGTGTGAGTGCAGGATTTCATGATGTTTGGTGAGTGTGAGTGGTCGAGTCCACCTAAAGCTCATCGTTCTTAAAACCAATCTCTAACCCGGACATAATTATGTTATAACTACTCCCAGTATTGGAAAATTCACCTCTGAGACGGACATAGGTGATCAGTCCATGTCCCGCTATCTCCGGCTGAATATAGGTGATTAGTCTATATTCATTCGAGGTTTAACGAATTTTGATCAAGTGAGGCACAACCAATATAAACCAATTCTTAATACATACTCCCAACTTCAATATTTTCTACCCCAAACGTATTCATTTCCTTATCTCCAAATATCTCGTTTCACCATTTAGTTATTAGCGTTAGGTATCACCGTGTGTGTGGTATCGACTCGACAACACACCATGAATGCACTCAAATGACAACAATGCGACTCATAACGACACAATGAGACGCCTAAATGATAAACTTTATAGTTTAATAAGTTTCGGAATAAATAGTTAGATCTTATCGAATTCGTCAACTCGATAAACTTAACCATTTATCCATGTAGCTTATTATCCCAAAAACCAGTCACATCCTAACGAGTCATAAGGATAATTCGTCCATTAATAATTTTATCCCACGTACATAGCAGGCGCTTATTAGGTTCGTCAACCTAATAAGTCCGTTATCCACGTGGATCGACGCTATTAATGTTAGGTCATCTGTAACCCGCGCACAACACATAAATGATATTAAATACTCATAAATGCCACATTTCAATAAATGTGCCCTCGAAACATTTAAGGACTCATTAATTACAAAACATTTCTATTTTTTGGCGTTAGTTCCCTTTTTAAAATGTCGAATAGCAAGGTGAGTCTTGTTATCGAATGTTTAGTACAAAAACCATTTAGCATCTATATTTTCTAGTTTTATTTACTTTTTTATATATATATATTTCGTCGAGTTTCAATATAAGTTTCAAGTCATTATTCGTTTCGAGTTCACAAATCCGAGTCATGACTCTCGGCTTATACACGTCATATTGACCAATAAATATTAAAATCCATGTTACGGCGTTGTCGGGGTCAGTCGAGACTAAAAAGTTACGATAACACCGATGTAGCGCAGAGTTGACATATATATTATTAAATTCAAAATAAACAATTCCACAACTTCCAATTAATCCTTCAAACAACCTCATATAAATCTCGCAATCCAAACACACTACCGAACGACTCTTTCAATTCCCAAACATAACCGATTAGCGAGTATCAATTCTAATCTTTGTTAATAACTTACCAATTACCCAAACCACCACAACTAATTTGTTATCCAATAAAGGCTATTAATTAATATATCGTCCAATTCCAAATAACCGTTACGTACCAATGATTCACCGTTTACCAAATAATTACATGTTAGTCCAATTTATTATCTGAAAACACTTACTGGTTTCACATATTATTATAACACTAGCAGACATGAATTCATTATTAATAATCAAAACCGATTACCACTTGTTTGACAAAACTTAAGAACAAAACAACGGCTTACGAAAGTCTCGACCCAAAATTGTGACACGAGACTATACACCCTTCGACATCATTAAAACCATTATAACTAACCCATCATCTAGTTATGACCAAGAACACATAACATGATAAAATGCAAAACACGTGAACATGACACAAAACACGATACCAACACACAAGTTTACATGTTTTATTAGTTTTAACGCGTTTTAGACTCGTGTTCATCAAAACTTAACTATGGAACTAACATTTACGAGACAAAAGGTCTCGTTCTTGACTCCCTGACTTAGTTATAATAGCACCATTTCCTCTACATTCCCAAATCATTCCCATGGCCACTACTAATGTGAAAGTTTTAAATCAAGTTAATTCTTATAACGTATAAGTAATATATGATATTAAATTATTAATAACATATCAGATTCCTAAATGTTTATCACGTCATATTATAAATAACTTGTCCATTATTCGCTAGAGTTTAATATTGTTTATCCGATAATTTTATTCCGGTATTGTCGTAAAATTAATTTGCTATGTTATCGAGTTGTTAAGTATATATGTATATATATATATATATATATATATATATATATATATATATATATATATTAAAAAGTTTATCCGTTGACATATATTATTTAACATTTCCTTATTAGTAACCGTTAATTCACTTTATCAAACGTTTACGACTTATAAAGTATTATCGTGTCTTATTCACATTGACCCGTAACTAGTTTTACTTATACCATATATCAAATTTATAAACCAACTATCGAGTCTTTAGTTGAATTGAACCCGTAACCCAATTTTACTCATACTATATAACCAATACTATCATTTACGTATTTCTATTAGAATCAAATATATACTAAAAATGTAATATACCCATTTGTAACACCTGGTAATATGATTAGCTTTAACATCCGAAACAGTCGTTCATATATCATTATTAGACGAATACCAAGCAACGAAAGACTTTAATAATTATCTATATTTGATTAAATGCTCATACATGATTAGCTAATCATTTTTAGAATATGAAAATGTATGTGGGTACAAATGATTTTATAATAGTTCTCTATATTTTATTAAAACTAATCATTTTTAGATTGTTTCTGATATTTCAAAAGAGTACTAACGTGAATGATAATGCCTTAACGTGTCCCGACTTATTCCAAAATAGATACCAAAGTGAGTCATTTGACCCAACTCGCGACTGAGTCCACTGTTCCGACTCAGTGAGTCAACTCGACTCAACAGCCCTAATAACCACTACTTTGCAGATTTGCTTAGAACCTTTCTCACCACACGACTACGAATCCAAATCGGACATCAAACAATTCCCACACCATCCTATTCTTGTTCTAATAAAAGTTACCACACGAAACCTTTCGTAGAATTACTCTTACCCGGTTTTAAACCCGTTTATTTAATTGATATACGAATAAATAAAACATTTTTAAGTCTTGTTTTCATTTTACTTATCCACGAAACCCAACACAATTATATACAAGTATAAAAACAGAAAATATAACATTATGAAACGAGGTGGATTTTTACCGATAGGAAAAGAGGGATGAACGGGGTTGGTGGTGTCTTTCACGAGTACTACTCGTGACCAAGCCAAGCTAGAGACCATTGAAAACGTTTACCCATGAAACCCTAAAGATTTTGAATCTAATTTGTTAGATCTAGAGAGCGTGTAAGGGTTTGGGGGCGCGTGTGATATAGAAATAGAATCGCAAGATCCCGATCTACAAGATGGGATAGGTGGTGTTGATGTTGGAGGTGGCCGGAAGTTGGCCGGAAAATGTGACGGCGCCGGAACCCTAGGAGGGTGGCCGGAATGTTAGAGAGAGAGAGAGAGAAGTGAGGTGTGTGTTTATTAGAGAGAGAAAGTAAGTGTAGAAAATGAGAGAGTGTGTGTGGGTTGGGGTATATATACCCCTGGAGGGACCTAGGTTGTAAATAAAATAAACTAAGGGGGGCGGCCATGAAACTATTAGAGGGACCCTAGATGAAACTTTGTAAAACTTTTGATATATTAGGTTCGGGGCTCGTTTGGACTAGCAAATGAAGGGATTCGTGACTCGAGAGTTACGCCATTGTTCTTAAAATATTATTTCCAATAAAAACGATAATTAATGTTTCTCCAATTACGATGCATCGAAGAATTTACGAGTTGTCACAGCCTCACCTCTTTAAAAGGAATCGCGTCCTCGCGATTCAATTCAAGCTATCCGTTAAAGCCTAGAAGGGGTGAGTGCAAAAGCACGAGGGTTTATCTTCACGTTCCATACGTAAATCCAGGATCTTACTACGAGTTTGTACGAGCTTCGAAGATAGAGATGCGACTTTACTAAGGTCGCTCGGTTTCATAATCTATGGTTTTGATTGGTCAGCAAAATTTTAAACGTTCAAAGATTAGGATTTCCCAGAGGGATAACAATTGTGTTATCGGCGAGTCTTTTCTTCCTATTACGCACAAAATGTTGGGAACTCTACTGAGTCTTGATGGTAGTTCAAGGCTATGAGCTACTGGTCTCAATCTAGCAAGGATTTTCAGAAGGATTGATATAGTGGGGATTAAGTTTTCACGTTTACTACTCACTTCACACAATTTCATGGTGGATCCGTAAGCTTAATTCTAGGTTATCTCAGAGGGTTCAAGATATTTACGTTGTCTATGTTTCGTAATGGTTCGTGAGCAACTTACATATCCATCTCAACTTAGAACGTTTTCCTTGGTAGATTCTTAAATAGGTTCAGGGTTGGTAGGTTGGGTATTTCCATTTCTACCCAACAATCGGGATCGGCACTTACGACCATAGAGGATCTCTTACGGTGCCTTTGAGGTACTAAAGCGATAGGTATGGTTATAGGAGAAGTTGGCCAACGGAAGGTGTTTGTCCTAACCATTGTCAGACTCGAGGGATGCCTATAAGAGAGTTTGGCCATCGAGAGGTGTCTATCCCAACCGTTGCCAAACTTGATAGACACTCGATGTGTTATACTAAGGTTCGAATGGTTTCTTTACTTCAGCCATCAGTCTGGAGATGATACAGTGTAAGCATATCCAGATCTGTTCTCTCGGCTCTATGAAGTGATAGATGAAAATGGGTGTGTGGCTACCGCTGCCACTCCCCTCACCCTGGCTACGACGGCGGTTACCCAGAACAACCTCCTGAACCCGGCGCTGGCGACCACCACCACCGTGAGGCAGGCGACCAACACCCCTGCCACCACCAAGACGACCACCAGGACCACCACCACCACCACCGCCAGGCTGGCCAATAAAAGGAGCAAAATAAGCAGCACCACCGCTACTACCACCGCCACCGCCAGGACCACCACCGTCACCACCATCGCCACCGCCAGGACCACCACCACCGCCACCGCCAGGACCACCACCACCGCCGCCAGGCTGGCCAATATATGGAGCATACGGGTTGAGGTTGCCCCCAACTATTTCAGCCTTAATGCTAACGAAGCCTCTATCCATACTACGAGCACTCCTGCTAAACTCCATGACATAATGCCAATCAACATTAGATCTTATTATCATTTGACGGGGTGCATACGGTCTTAATAGAGTGAGCCTAATATTTTGTCTTGGCCGTCCAGCTGCTTGTTCGAAGAAGGGAAGCACTACGTCCCACGTAACTGACTCTCTAAAGTTTAACCAGATCATCCCATCAACTCCAGCGCGGGGGAGGGGGGGTGTTAGCCTTACAAAAATTTCCACATTAAAATCTCCATCTACCACAATCCATCCACGCTCAGGATCATTCCATTCAATGAATCCGAGATCCACCATGCTAGTCCCCAACATCTCCATAGAAACTGCAAATAATAATAATAATAATAATAATAATAATAATAATAATAATAATAATAATAATAATAATAATAATAATAAAATTATTAAAAAGGCTTTTCGTACAGTTATCGATGCATCAAATTTCTTATGATATTTTTCTTATGTAAATATTTAATATTTTCGTACAGTTATCGATGCATCAAATTTCTCATGTAAATATTTAATATTTAATATTTTAGTGGTTAGGGCAGTTATTAAGAAAAACCCATATCATATTTCGAAAAACCCATACCATATTTCTCACAAATTACTGTAACAAAAACCATCAGCTACCCATTTCATATTTCGAAAAACCCATATCGAAAACTATAACTTTAACTAAAACAATAAAAAAGCTCACCACCAAAGTTCATCCGAAGTAGCTCGAGCGTCATCGTCCCATCATTCAAGAAGTTGAGCATTTCAGGGGTGATGTTGAGAGCCATCTTTGTCAAAACGTAACAATTATATGAAAAAAGTTTTTTTTAAGTAACAATAATAAATTATTGAAAAAAAGTTGTTACAAAAATATGTTAAAAAATAACGGTAAAAATAACAGTAATAAATTATTGAAAAAAAGTTGTTAAAAAATAACGGTAAAAAGTTGTTAAAACGGTAAAAGGTAATAACGGTAAAAATAATAATGGTAATAAATAAATTGAAAAAAACTGATGAGAAGAAGAGAATTTACTCTGATAACTGTGTGGCGGCTAATGTAAGAAGAGAATAGGGTTTTTTTGTTGGATAATGTAAGAATCTGAGATATCTAGAATATTCTACCTGTTTGGGCCGGTCCATGTAGTGATTAAAAGTTAGTAGCTTAGAGCCCAGCCAAGAAAATAGTTAGGAAAGTCAAACGTTGTCTTTGTGTGACTTTTTATTTTTATTTTACAATGTACTCACTGCCATTGTAAAAATATGCATGGTTAGACAAACAACACTAACAAGTTATAACTATAAAATTATAAAAATATGCATGGTTAAACTAACAAGTTATTCAACTACCATTGTAAATTTATAAAAATACTCCACTACCATTGTAAAAATATGCATGGTTAGACTAACAAGTTATTCAAAATAACCGTATAACTTAAATTCCCATTTGAAATTATACCTATGTTTTCCATCGACCATTGTTATACCTATGTTTAATATCCATGTTCTAGATTATGTATTAAGTTTTTTCTTTGAATCAACGATTGTTATGGATCAATTGTGATTCTTTATAGGGTTGTCATATCGTGTAACAACAAGATACATAATGAAAATCCATTGATGTTGCAGTTTACAATTTTGAGAGTCGTAAACATATATTTAATATTTACCAAAATTTATTACACATATTTCAAAAGTTGTAACAAACATATATATTTCATTGCACAACATACAAAGCAACTAGCGATATTATTTAGCGTTGTACAGCTCTTAATGCACACAGTACAAGGAATAAAAGCCTGAACAATATATTGATTAGTAAAAACAACACAAAATGTATACTATCATTCAAGATGTCGAAACCCGAAAGCAAATGGTCGTGGCTCATTTCACGAAGTAAGGAGGAAAGCCTCGGAGGAGCAACCCCGTCAACAATCTCACGGCAGTCCAAGGGATTGTCAAGAAGAGATCCGTTCAACACTTTCCAATCCGGAAGATGGCGCTCCTGTGAGCACAGGGGGTCAAACCCAACAGAAGCCCGAGCATCACTAGCCAAAGGCTGACCAACGGAAGGACCAACAAGATCTTCGGCACCCTAATTAGCCCTTCCACCGGAAGATGAACTGAAGAAAGGAGAGGCATTCTTCAATACAGGGATAACCGGTTACATAGCGGCGTGGTAGCAATACCCAAAACATTCTCGGACATGGTACAAGAAGTAACCTCAGCTCCAGCAGCAGCGGTACTAGAATCAGAAGAAATAACCAACCTTTTGGGAGAACCAATATCATGCTGATGCCTGAGGGAAGAACCAACAGAAAACCCGTCCTCACGCTGCGAGTGGTGGAAATAGAAGAAGTAATGAAAGGCCCAGTGTGGGGGGCCGTATAGCCTAGCTCAACTTCCAAAACATTACTATTCAATAAAGCCTGAAAGCCATCAACAAGAATGTTACTACTAGATGGACCCGGTTGAAAGTCAGAACGAAGTCTCTTGGCGGGACTAGAAGGTCCCGGGACACTCGGCAAAGGACCCTCTTTTCTTTTCAAAGGACTAGAGGTATAAGACATCGAATTTGTAGCCTTAAAGATGATCCACCACCAAGATAACACTAGCACCTTCGGCTCAAAAGAAGATTAACATCACCTCCAACTCACCCCTTGCGGAAGGAGCAATGGGATAATTGGCACTATGCGGTGAACAACAACTTCAATAATGGACGGCTCTCCTTCATGACGGGGACGTGTAGTCATCGTGGCCTTCATAGGCTCCGGAGACTGAATATACTCGGGCCAACTCATCACTGCACAAGAAAAAGGATATATATAAAAAAAACGTAAACGAAACTTACCAGTTCGATCATCATGAAGAAACTCAGGGTACACGTCCTCATCCAAAGTATAATGGCTCAAGCCAACCCAAAAAGTGGGCTCGTGGAATGCGGGAAGGGATAAGGGTCGGCAAAGAACAAAAATGGTCAAGCATTGTACTGCCGGGCGAGGAACAGGATCTTTAAAGATGTTCTTCCTCGAATGCCACAGGAACAAGATAGGACAAGCAAAGACATTGACCCAGAAAAATCGGTCGTTCCAATTCTTGACAGAATCAAGAGTCTTAGTGTAAAGTGCAGAAACACCATCGCGTTTACTAAAGGAAAACCACCCTCTTGATTTTGAATTAACATAAAAGCAACGAAATAAAACAACAGTTGGTGTAATACCATGAGCACGACATAGGATCTCAAAATGAGAAATCCTGCAGGCGCCGAGAACCGAAAGCTGAGAAATATTAATATGAAAATGCCTAATCAAGTCAACAAGGAAAACAGACAGGGGCAGGCAAAAATTGGCGAGATCAAAAAAGCGGGTATACAAGCCAATTTTCCCAGAAAGACACTCATGCATCGTACACTTGCGATCAGGAAGTTGTGGATGAACCTCCAAAGGAATATGGTAAGCCGTAAGGAAGGAACCAAATGTCTCTGGAGGAGTATTACACTTTATGTCAACAATCAAAGCCATAGCGAACTGTTGGAATCACTCCTAAACCTTATTCAAGTGTTAGTTACACATATGTAATAGTTAGCTTATTATGGCCTTTATGTTTGTTATTAGCCTTAAGCTTATGTAGAAGGCCCATGAGCTTAGGCCCAAGCCCATAGGAGAAAGGGAAGGAGTAGGAGTGTTGCCCTAGCTCCTTGCCTATAAATACCTTATGTAAACCTTCATTTGAAGGTTGGTTGTTCAAGTTATTCCTTTCACACATCACCTACGCCTAACCGTGTTTAATATCGTGTGTGTGTGTGTTGGTTCTTGTTCAATCGCCTCTCTATCTTTCTTATAAGCTTGTGTTGTTAAACTAGTGACCTAACAGTGGTATCAATCGCCAAATAGTTGGGTGAACAAGTTTGTTTTTGAAGGTTTTTTTCGTGGTCTTACGCGTAAAAGTGAGTGACACTTTGGTTCGCTTAAAAACTTGTTTTTTACACTATTTAATCCAAGATTCTTGTACTTTCAATGTTTTAAGGTGTTAAAATACTTGTTTTTGGCAAAAAGTTTCAAACTTTATGCGTGGATAGTTGTTTTTAATCTAGTTTTGAGCGAGGGTTCTATCCTACTCGTAATCGCTTTTAGAGGCTTTGGTGCATCAAGTTTCACACTTTTGTGTATTTTGGTGTTATTGAAGCTATTTTATCACACAAAACTGGTTTAGAAACACTTTTGGACAAAATCAAAATTTCGAGCATTTCTACGCATAGTAAAACCCTAAAACTACGCGTAAGTGCTTCCTTGGTTTGATCTTCATTTTCGTGGTTTATTCCGTGTTTTCTTACTTGGATAAGTCCGAAAATACGTCGACTTTGGATATCTTTTGCCTTTGTGATAGTGTAAAAGATCACTTTGGATAAAACCCTAAAATTACGCATAAGCATAAGCTTACGCGTAGAAATCCTACGCCTAAGATCTTTCCTACGCCTAAGCCTAGTCTTACGCATAAGAAAATCCTACGCCTAACTTTTGTGTTTTTCCCTACTTACGCGTAAGCCAAATCCTACGCGTAACTCCTTATTGCTACGCGTAACTTTGGTGTTTTTACGCATAAGTGCTACTTGGTTCTTGTCTTTCCTACGCCTAAGGACACTTCATCAACAAAGGTTCATTCGACTACAAAGATCCATTTTACCAACACAAGTTTTCAACATGTCACAACCACCATACTCTAACTATTTCCCTTACACTTATCCTCAACGACAACAACAACTAACTCCACAACATCAACAATGGAATCAACAACAAGCAATTTATCAACAACAATTTAACCAACAACATACTCCACAACTTGTTGCAAATCCACAACCTCAAATGGTTCAACCACCACCAAGTCTTCAAGTTCAACCGTACACAAATGACTTAAATCAACATCCATCAAGGATCACTATGAGGGAACCCACTTGGTTTGCAAAGATGTTTGAAACTTTAAGCGGCCAACAATCAATTCATGAGGCTGGATCACTTGATAGACCTCCAATGCTCACTCCAGGAAACTACGATCAATGGGTGATAAGGTTCTTTAGGTTTTGTGATCTAAAGAAGCCACATGGAAAGTTCTTAAAGAAGGTTATCTTGGAAGGTCCATTTGAGATGCCTACTAGCATTGTACCCGGAGATCCAAATGCCATTCCACCAAGAGATGAACAAACGAACATTGCTACTCTTGCAGACTTGAATCCTCAAGAACTTCTACACTATGAAGCAGATGAGCTTGCAATGGAATATATCCTCCTAGGATTACCAAACCTAATTCTTCGTAGTGTTGATGCTCAAAAGACTGCAAAGAAAATGTGGGATCATATTCGTCTTCTTATGGAAGGATCGTACTCAATCGGAAGATTTGGAATCCAAAATTTACTTGGCGTATGAACACTTCATGATTGAACACGGAGAGACACTAGAGTCTTATCATCACCGATTTTCTGACATCATCAATGATTTGGATAAACACAACATCATCATGCCAAGAATTGCAGTGAATACTAAGTTCCTAAGTAGTCTTGGTCCTGAATGGGAGAAGTATGTCATTTTTCTCCGTCAAGCGAAAAACATGCATCATTCTACCTACGGATTGTTGTACGATTACTTGAAGCCTCATGAAAAGGAAGTTGATAGGGAAAGGATTCTCCGTGCTCAAATTGCTCCACCGACAAATCCGGAAAATCAACAACTTGCCTTATATGCTCAAAAACAGTTATTCTTCTCAACCAGCAACTCAACCAACTGCTACAATCACACCACATGATCCTTCACAGCCTCAATCTCAACAAACTCAATTGGTTCCATACAACAATGCTCAAGCTTTGAAGCTAATGAGGACATCGATCCGTTCGAAGCATTGCAACAAGGATTTGCTATGATTGCTAATGCCTTTAGCCGTTATACCAACAAATCCAACAACCGTATTCGTTCCTCATCTAATACAAGGAATCAAGCTTTTGTGAACAATGGACGAGTTGAAGTTCAGAATCGTGGTTATGGTCGTCCGATGGGCGGTGGTCAAGGGTTTAATGCTGTGGGTAGGAATAACAATCGAGCTCCAATGGTGGAACAGGGAAATGCTCAGAATGGGTTGAATGGTCTTCGATGCTACAACTGCAATGAGAAGGGACACTGGCTAATGCATGCCCAAAGCCAAGGACTAGGGGCAGTGCTTATTTCAAAGAGGCTCTTCTTTTGGCTCTTAAGGATGAAGCTGGTGGATCTCTCACGGACAAAGAACAGAGTTTTATGGCAAATGCAGACTCAGATGATGATATGGAGGACTTGCGGCCAATGCAGTTATTATGTTGATGGCTAATATGCATGAGTTACACATGAGTGACACAGGCCCGTGTATGACATCGATGGCTTGTCTCGGTACCCGAACAAACCATATTTATCTCGATCTATATCTCCGCCAACATCCGAATCCGGCAAGGCTTAAAATGTTCAAAATGAGTCGTCCACATCTCATTCCGACGATTTTCAACTAGACCCGTAGTTATATTTGACGATCAAGATGACCAACCGGTTTCCCTTGATAATCAAATTGACTCGGTGGTTATACTTGAGGATCTCAGTAATGATCATGTTGAGACTCACGTTGAACACGCCGAACTTTTGCCTCATCCGGATTTTGCTCGTTTAATACAAGACCAACAAACCATAGTGGAAAAATGTCATGCCATTAATCAGGACTTGAAATGCAAAAATGCACTGTTAACCAAGGATTTTGAATGTTTACAAAAGCAACTCAACTTTTTCAAAACTCAAGAAAAACGTGAAAACGGTTTTGAAGCGGCCTTTGCCAAATCTTATCAAAACGAAAAATATTTAGAAAGACAGATGCGTGATCTAGCCGCGTCGAAGAATGCTTTGTTGTCT
The DNA here is from genome assembly GCA_910596185.1 of Chrysanthemum makinoi. Lineage (NCBI taxonomy): Eukaryota > Viridiplantae > Streptophyta > Magnoliopsida > Asterales > Asteraceae > Chrysanthemum > Chrysanthemum makinoi. The sequence continues at coordinate 274,369,630 of OU343222.1, forward strand.
GAAATAGAACAACTGAAACATGAACATAAAAAGCAAATTAACGCTCTCACCTTGGAAAATCAAAAGCTAAGGCTGAGTTGTTAACTTGTCAAAAACAGTTCTCTGCATACAAAAAGCATTCAACGAAACGAATAGATGATCATCTTGAAGAAATCATCAGCTTGCAAAACAAACTTAAAGAGTTTAAAACTGTTGTTTACAAACATGGCGAGTCGGTCACAGCCATTGAAAAGTTTACTTTAAAACCCAATCCAAATGGATATGGACCGAATCTTGCGGATTACAAACCTAAGCTTTCAACAAAAGCATTCAAACCAAATCCGAAGTTTCCAAAGGTAGAATATAAAGTTGATAATTCTGTTATGAGTGTTGTTGAATATCATCGTCAAGAGGAATTAGATGGAGAAGACGAGAGTCGATCAAAATTAGAAAAAGTTGTTTACAACAAACCTTTTAACTATTCAAAAGCGGTCACTTTCGTCACACCAACGGATTCTTCTAACACACCAAGGGTTATCATCAAAACACCGGAGTCTTCTAATGTTAATCCCCAACCAGATTATGCACAAACTTATGGTCCTTTACCTTCCATCGGTGAAGTAAATTCAAAACCTGAAAATCGAAAAATTCTTAGATATTTTGACATCTTCATGGTTGACCTCAAAATTTTACAACATGAGATAGAATATCGCTCTGAAATCAAAATTGATCATTTTCAATCGCCTCTGGCGCGAGAACAAAGAGACATTTTTCGGAAAAATCTTTTACCTAATGTTAAAAATTTGAAAAATTGTGCATTAGCCTGGGAAAAGGATTTTCATAAGGAACTTGGAGTGATGAAGGTCGTTTCCGAGAAAACAGAAACATCTATTTCTAACACTAAACGTAAAAAGAAATGTTGAGAAAAGATGTTGATCGACTCTTGGAAGATGTCATCTGTGCTGATGTCCATAATGTTGTGCTAGAAATTCTTTGTCATATGCATTTGATTATATCTCTGCTGATCTTTGTTGATTCGTGATAAATGTTGAGAACACCGATAATGTGCTTCAGATCGAGTCCTTAACTACTGAAAACAAACGATTGTCAAACGAACTTTCAAATGCAATACGTCGTCTTAATTGGTGTCAAAAAGATATTCACGATCAACAACATGTTTTCAACACAAAATCGCCGATTCGCGTGCAAAATCTTCTGATCCTAAAATTGAGCAACTGGATGATCAAAACGTGTCTTTAAGTGTCAAATCTCAAAATATGAACAAGAACTTGTAAAAGTTAAAAAGGAATATGGTGTCATATTTGATTTACTCAAAAAGACTCGTGATGAAGCATCAAATGAACTTGATCATTATCTTGCACACACTAAAGAAGTTATATATTTTGCTAGAAATGTTCGGTCGAAAATCAAGATCGATTCACACTATCTTCAAGTTAAGAGAAATGTTAGGAAAGTATGAACAACTTCGCCAACCATCATTAAGAGATTAGCCCCATTAACACTTAGTACTCATGAACCTAGAATCTCTACTGCCAAATCACAAGTAGCTAACGTGCTTCCTTCTATCGAAACAGAATAGTTGAGCCTTTTCCAAGCGTCCGCACTTCACAGCCTAGGAGCACTCAATCGAAGAATAGGAAGTTGCGACCTAAGAAAAGATCAATCAGGAATGCTAAAGTAGAAGAACACCCTAGGACTATGAATAAGACTCACGTTGCCTCCACTATAGATATTGCGGATGTTCCCGACACATGACAGGCAATCTTAAACTGTTATCAAACTTTATTGCAAAGTTCATTGGCACTGTCGAGGTTCGGGGAATGATCACTTCGCAACTATCATGGGCTACGAAGATTATATCAATGGGAACATCGAAATTAGCAGGGTTTACTATGTGGAAGGCCTCGGTCATAATCTGTTTTCCGTAGGTCAGTTTTGTGATGGAGATTTGGAGGTTGCTTTCAGGGAGAAAACTTGTTTCATTCAAGTGATCTACAAGGAAATGACCTTATGTCCGGATCACGTAATTCTAGTCTCTACACTATCTCTATGAAAGACATGGTTGCTTCATCTCCCATATGTTTACTTTCAAAGGCAACATCAACAAAATCCTGGCTATGGCACCGTCGTCTCTCACATCTAAACTTTCAAACCATCACCAACCTTGCTCGACACAAACTAGTTGAAGGACTTCCACGGTTTCGGTATTCTAAAGATCACCTTTGCTCAGCTTGTGAACAAGGCAAAAGCACTCGTGCTCATTTTCCTTCAAAGGTGGAACACAGCTCTCAGCATGTGCTTCATCTTCTTCACATGGATTTGTGTGGCCCGATGCGCGTGCAAACGATCAATGGCAAACGCTACATCTTAGTAATTGTTGATGACTATTCACGCTGGACTTGGGTCTACTTTCTTCAAAGCAAAGATCAAGCTCCACAAATGATCATCACCTTTCTCACGAAAATACAAGTTCACCTACGTAACACCGTTCGCATAATCAAAACAGATAGAGGCACTGAATTTGTTAACCAAACCCTTCGTGAATTCTATGAGAAAGTGGGAATTCAAAGATCAAACATCTATTGCACGTACACCAGAACAAAGCGGAGTTGTCGAAAGACGAAACCGAACGTTAGTGGAAGCCGCAAGAACAATGTTAATCAATGCTAAACTTCCAGATTACTTATGGGCGTAAAGGCGTATCTCTTGCATGCTATACTCATAATCGTTCTATGATTACAAAACGCCACAACAAAACACCTTTCGAGCTCGTCCATAACAGAAAACCGAATCTAAAACACTTTCATGTATTTGGATCTCTTTGCTATCCAATAATGATCGTGATGACTTTGGAAAGCTCAAAGCCAAAGCTGACATTGGAGTCTTTATCGGATCCTGTGATAATTCCAAAGGTTTCCGAATCCGGAATCGTCGTACAAAACAGGTGATGGAAACGATTCATGCTCATTTTGATGAACTTACGGAAATGGCTTCGGAGTATAACAGCTTGGAACCCGGACACAACCGCTTAAACTTCCCCCAAACCCCATCATCACCAACAAAGCCCCGACTTACTCGTCAACAAATGGAAAGGTTATTTGCTCCACTGCTTCGGTGACGATATTGATGAACGTGCTCGGTGTATCCGTTTCCGCTGCTCAACGATAATACTCTTATACCGATACACTGCTACAACAACTATCTGCAAGATGCACCTACACTAGTTGACTCCACCACAACAGTTGAACAAACCGCTTCCAACAATGATGAAGCTGATGATATTCTCAATGTAGTACCCCCACCGCAGATTTTGATCCAAATGCGTTCTTCAACCCGTTTGCTAATGAGACCGCTGCACCAGATGTCGCGGAATCTTCAACAAACCATTTGAATCCTCAGAATCGCACAATGTATACCAACATCAACCCTCCACACATAGATGGACGAAAGACCATCCTCTGGAAAACATTATTGGCAACCCGAATCAACCGGTCGTTACAAGACAACGTCTTCACACAGACGGTGAACATTGCATTTATGCACTCACCGTCTGCCAATCTGAACCTAAAAACATCAAAGAGGCAATGACAAAAGACAACTGGATTGAATCCATGCAAGAAGAACTCAACCAATTCAAACGCCTTGAAGTATGGGAACGGTTGAAAGACCAACAGGAGTCAACGTCATTGGTCTAAAATGGATTTGGAAAAACAAATTGGATGCTGAAGGAAATGTTATCGGAAATAAGTCACGTCTGGTGGCTAAGGGTTATCGTCGGGAAGAGGGTATTGACTTTGAAGAATCTTTTGCTCCGGTTGCTCGTCTTGAGGCGGTTCGGATATTTCTAGCGTCGCTCATATGAATATGACGGTCTATCGGATGGATGTCAAAACTGCGTTTCTCAATGGACAACTTAAAGAAACGGTTTATGTCACCAACCGGATGGATTCGTTGATCCTGAGTTTCCGAATCACGTCTACAAACTGAACAAAGCTCTGTATGGTCTCAAACAAGCTCCTCGAGCATGGTACGATAAGCTATCATCCTTCCTCATTGCTAATAATTTCACCAAAGGTTCGGTTGACCCAACTCTTTTTATACAATATCACGGGGCACATATCTTAATTGTTCAAATTTACGTGGATGACATCATTTTTGGGTCTACACATAAAAAGTTTTCAATCGCTTTTGCAAAACTAATGAAGAAAAATTTTGAAATGTCCATGATGGGTGAACTCACGTTCTTTCTCGGACTGCAAGTTCATCAATCACCCGTGGTATTTTCTTGAGTCAATCCAAATATGCCCTTGAATTGTTAAACAAATTTGGAATGAAAACCTGTGACACCTATGCCACACCAATGGCTCATACCAAGAAGCTAGACGCGGATTTACATGGGAAATTGGTGGACCCTACAAAATACCGTAGTATTATTGGGTCTCTCATGTATCTAACAGACTAGCGACACTGATATTGTCTTTGCCGTTTATCTATGCTCCCGTTATCGGTCGCGACCAAGCGAAACCCACCTCTCATAGGCTAAAAGAATCCTCCGATACATCAAGGGAACCATTAACTTGGGGATCCGGTATCCGAAGGATTCTGGTTTTGAACTAATCGCTTTTTCAGACGCCGACCACGCAGGATGCTTAGACTCAAGGAAAAGTACTTCAGGAGCACTAAAATTTCTTGGTGATAAAGCGGTGTCATGGCAATCGAAGAAGCAGGATTGTACATCATTGTCATCAACCGAAGCAGAATATGTAGCCATGTCCGCATGTTGTGCTCAAGTCATCTGGATGAGAACACAACTCAAAGACTATGGTTACGTATTTGACGTAATCCCGATGTCTGCGACAATCGGAGTGCCATTGCGATCTCGTGCAACTTCATTCAAAGCACTCGAAATCAAAGCAAATCAATCTTCGATATCATTTCATCAAGGACCACGTGGAACAGGGTACTGTTGAATTATATTTTGTGGGTACGGAATACCAATTGGCAGATCTTCTCACCAAAGCCTTGCCTCCCGCTAGGTTTAATGAGTTGGTCCACCGGATTGGTATGAGGTGTTTGACTCAAGAGGAATTGGATGACCTCCTAAAACAATCTTAAAACCCTGTCAAACACCAAAATCTCTTTTGTAAATAATTTTTCAAAAACAAAATACAAAAATATAAAACATGATAAAACAACAAAAATATTCTTCTAATCTAATTTTCTTTCAACATGGCAAGTACATTTCTTCCTTCAACACTATAATCTTTCAAAATTCAAGATTTTTACGATCAAGTATTGAGGGGGAGAAAATTATAACTTTAACTGTTTCAAATCATCTGTGTACTTGCATGTTATCTTATCTCGGTTGTTTCTTTTAATGGTGGTAAACTTTTCTGGTTAAATGACACTCCTCGGACTAAATTTATAACCTTTCATTATTTCTTAAGTCGAGGGGGAGTGTCGTCAAGTTTCTTTCCTAAAAACTTTGTTTGGTAACCAAAATGGAAGTTAAATGGCTTTGTTTGAAAAAGGAAAAGGTGGGGGGACCAAAACTGTCAAAATGCTAAAGTTAAATTTAACAAAACACCTCCCACCTACTCATTCACTTCACATTTATTACTTTCAACTTCTACGCCTAAGATTCATTCGAGAAATCCGTTACTTTGATCATCATTTTGTAAGTGGTTTAACAATCTTAACATGTTTTTAAGCTAAGGTTTTTAATTTCATGCAAATCCTACGGCTAAAAATTGTGTTACGCGTGATTATGTGTTCTACGCATAAGCGTATGAACACACAATCATTGTGTGTGTTTTTGGTTAAATGGATTGTATCTAAACGCTTCTAATACATCAAGGATATCATTTTAACCATCAAAACCCACCCAGAAACACGTATTAATGATTTTTGAAAATTAGGGTTTATGAGTCGAATTGGGTTTTTCCAAATGTGAAGTGTTTTGGTCTAAAAGATTGTTGGGTTATGGTCATATGAGGTTGAATTGATGATTTCCATGGTTGTTAACCACCCGGAAACACTAATTGTTTGACAATTTGAAGTTAGGGTTTAAAGTTCATAACTTTGGGTAATTTTGATTTACAACGAATTAGATGTTAATACCTGGCCTAAAGACTCTAACAACACTCTAGACCTACCAGAATTTGTTTGATGCATATCCTATGGCTAGAAATGATACGCGTAAGTCTTAAACCTTAGGGTTTTGACCTACGCGTATGAATTTCTACGTAACTGTTTATGAATGTTCATGCCTTAACTTGTTGATAAAATGATTTTTTGTGTTAATGTTAATGATTTGATGAACTTATTTCAGGTCTTGCTACGCATAATATTCAGAATCAAGGTCATTTGAAACTCTACGCATAAGGATTACCCTACGCGTAGTCAAGTTATGCGTAAGAAATAATTCTACGCATAACCATTACGCGTAAGGTTCTACAATGGGACTACGCGTATCCTGTGAAGGATATGCGTAAGCAGTGACCTCTACGCATATGGTCTACTCTTACGAGTAAGCCTTACGCGTAAGGTATATATATACGCCTACGCGTAAGCCCTACGCATAAGGTCCCCTTTTTTCCTACGCGTAACATTTCTACGCGTAAGTTAGGATCCTTCGCGTAAGCTTTCGTCTACGCGTATATCATCTCTGTTTACGCTTAACTTTGCCAAAACTACGCTTAAGCCTGGATTGACCTTCATAATGAATTGTTACGTGTACAAACTTGTAAATAAACTAATCATATCGTCACGAATCCAATAATGTCACTAATAAACTTAAACGTTTGATATGTTGTGAACAATAAGTGATAACATAAACTTTAAAACTTAAAGTTAACTAACTCACGAAACATTTCACGACGTCATTGAACTATTAGACAAACAAGTGACTTAGGACTCGTAACAATCATTGACACTATACATTCAATAACTAGACAATAAGACCTTCTGTTGACTAACACTATGTCTTTCGATATGTTGGTTCTTTTGGCTAATGTTATTTCAGATCACGACATGGTTGAACAAATGAATGTGGATGCATCAGAAGTTCTTACAATTGCTCATATCTTTCCAGAGGGTTATCCGAGAAAGATTGGAAAGAACAACCTTAGGGTTGACTTTGACACCCTCACATGCTCAGAATCTTCTTGTCTCATTGCGTGGATATTCTCGGAATCATCCCTACCGAACATGCTCTCACACTCTCGCCACGCGGTTCCAGAGGTCTACATTCAACAATTACGGGATTCTATGCGAGGATCACGGTCAAAGTGCATGAATGTGACACTTAATCATAAACAAGTCACTATCACTCCTGCTGACTTACGGGTTGTTCTCATCATTCGACATCGCCCAACCGACTTCTTTTCTACCCCTACTGAAGAGACAGTCCTGAAATTCTTGATAGATATTGGTTATGATGAAGCTTGGGAATCATTACTAAGTACTCTCACGTGGAGCTGAAGTATATTCCTCAACCATGGAGAACACTCTACATGATCATCACCAAATCGGTCTCGGTCGTGGCGGTGGCTATGAGCATCTCAAGCTCATGGAACTGCAAATTTTCTGGTCGTTGATCAACAAGAAGGACATTGAAATCGAAGCAATGATATGGGAGGACATGATGCTATTTCACAAGAAGCTTGGCTCCAAGATTCCCTATGTCGGATACACCAAACTGTTGATCCAGAGAGCACTTGGACTTCATCCCGATATCCCCATGAGGCTCAATGACCCAGATAATCACGACATATTGACTGAACCCATATTATCCGTCAGAATCAAAGAATCGTCAACAAAGAAACAGGGTACGGTATTACCTGATCACCTCTTAACTACCGAAATCAAAAAGCTTGAAACATATAAAAGGTATCGGTTAGCCGTAAAGAAGGCAAAGTTGGTCATCTTGATGAAAAATCTTCGGTACACCTACTCGGAGGACCGAAGAGGCGTGCTGGAAGTGTCATAAGTACAGATATTTATAGGAAGCTTCCCAAAAGGAATCCTCCTCGTAAAAGGATTGTTCCCGTAAAGGAAGTTGAACCTATTCCCACACCGAACCGTAAAGAAAGCTTGTGGACGAAAGCTCTGAAGGTGACACGATGAAGAGATTACCAACTCTGAATCTGCAACCGTAACACCTCCTTCAGCAGCTAAACCTCCAAGTCCGCCAAATGACAAAGAAAAGGGAAGACTCATGTACTTGTACCTTATGATGAAAGCTCGGAGAGTGATAAAGAGCCACCGAAAAATGTTTACAAGAAGACGATCAAATTCCTTAGACACCAACACAAAGATGAAGAATTTGCTAAAGACCAAATGGGTGGTCCCGGAGGATCAAGTGGTGTTGCCCACTCTGAACCATCTCTTGATGCGGTTAATCAACCCGATAAGGGAGCTGGTGCCACCACTCTTGTGCAACAACAAAAGCTTGTGGAGGATACTATCGAATATGAGTTTGAGGTACCGAAACGAGAAGTCCGAAAAAGATTAAGATGTTGATTATGATACGTTTCTTCTAGATAGTCCTGAACGATCAAAGGAAGAAACCTCTGAACCTCCGAAGGATCCAGAGTCTCCTCATATCTCTTCATCATCAGATTCGTCTTCTCACCCCTCGCCACCACCATCAAAGAAGTCAACCAAATCATCATCCAAATCCGTGAAGAAGCCATCTAAATCTTGGATTTCTCAAGCTCATGAACGGATTACCAAAGTTGTCAAACAAGTCAGAAAGAAAAACGTGCTCAACAAAAGCTGAATTTCTTTGCCGATCACATACAAAGATTTGTATGACGAGCATGAAAAGATGAAAGGAGAAAGGAAGTTTGTTCGGGAATTCATGAAAAATCACCGTCAAGAGGAACTGAACGAAATGATCGAAGGCTACACGAAAAGTACCTTCTGGAGTACGTTCCTAAAGTCACAAAGGAGTTGTTCACCAAACAACTTTATCCAAATCTTATGCAGATCGCCAAGCAAACTATTCGATCAACGCCCTTAACCGTCACAATCAATCCAACCGATCCGGTAGTTTTCTCGGATAATGAATTGGTGGCCAAGCTTGTCACACAAATGTGCACGATCCGGGACATTTACTTCGATGAAGGAAAGCTGTTTCAAGCATTGCTTTGGACTACCAACTTCAAGAAGCTTGTAGATTCAAGTGAAAAGTCTAAACGTCCCTAGAGACGATGAAGACAAGGATAAGGATAAAGACTCGCACCTAAACGTCGAAGCGGTCTGGTGAATCTTCTAAGATGCAACCTCCTCCACAACGGCCTCCTGTTCAACAAAAATCTCCTCCTCGTTCTTCTACTGAAAAACCTCGGGACGATTCCGAGTTACCACCCCCGACTCAGAAACCGATGATCACTTTGAGTATACGGGTGGTGACGATGAAGAGGTCCTTGAGCCCCAACAACAACCCACCTCTCCCAAACAAGTTCGAAACCGATCATCATCTAGGCCTTCGAAAAAGAAGAAGAAGAAGACGCCTCAGACCGACGTCGTATCATGGCTAGATGACGATAAAACAGAGGAATTTGAATGGTTTGCTAATCTTGTTAACAACACTCCCTACCCTGAAGAAGGTCAGGATTTGGTAGACGGTTCTACATTGGAGCATGCTAAAATTCTGCAAGAAAAGTTCCATGTGAAGAAAATGACGAAATCTGAGCTGAAGCGAATCAAGAATGAAGCGTTTCAACTTCTAATTGAAAACATTGCTCGAGCTATGTCTAACAACATGGATTGGCTCAACCCGGAAGCAAACATTGACTTCACACAAAGGGACAACCCTCCATACTACACCGATTGGACCAAACCTCTACCAACACTTGGCCAACCAAATGAACCAAGGATTCCTTTCAGATATTTCTTCAACAAAGACTTGGATTTTCTTTTACACGGTGGCGATGATTCAAGAAAATACGCTACATCGTTGACACTTCCATTCCCCGCAGTTGTCTACTCAAACTACATAGCCATTGAGGAACGTGCCAATCACTTGTTCTCCAACACACTGGAAGCATACGACCGAGATGCATTGTATGGGATTCATCACGGCCGAACGCCGTCGAATCTACTACGAAGCCGCAGGTTCGAAGTCTCAACATGCTATGTATAGTTCTAAGGATATCGTTGCCATCATACACGTTGACCTTTCGTCTAAGTGGGACTACACATTCCTAAAGAAGATCGTAGTCAAGCGACAAGATGAACGGGACTATGCTTTCTCTGAGGCTGACTTTGAGAATTTGTCTCTCAATGACATCGAAGACATGTACCTTGCCAAGGTACGGGGTCGCATGAGACAATTCTCAACCGCAGTACAACGCGAATTTATCAAGTCACTTCTCATCTTCATAAGACGCATTGTCATCAAGGAACGTGTAGAAGATCTCCAGGTGGCTGTTGAATCTTATCAGACGCGTGTCAACTTCACTCCTCCAAAGCTTGATCTTCCCGATATCAACCAGCTATCTCAATATACACTCATCAGCAAACCTTTCGGCGTTGTTTACCGTAGTGAACTTCAAAGAAACTGCTTAATGGCGTGTAGCGAACTCCACAAGTTCGGGGATCATACTTTGAAGCTGGTTAGGGATGGATTGGCATACAGGTTGAAGGATATACGCTAGAATATTGGGTCTCCTAAGCGCTGGAATTCTCAGGAAAGGAGGGATGTGAGACGGATCATCACAATGATTGATGAGCGGTTGTTTCGAAGGGATCGCCGTTCAGACGATTGGAGAATTATGTCGGTGGTCGAACCAGGATTAACATAACCGGCTTTCAACGCCCTGTGCACACTCCTGGGAACATCACTGCACTTCCTGGTACCCCTTGAATTGCTTCCTTCATATAATTTTGGATGTTTGATTAATTATGTATATGGCTTGTGCACACATTACAATGTACAACCCGTACTTGTAAATAAAGGACCTGCGGTACGCCTCAGTGCCACAATCCTTAGAAAAGGAGCGAAAGCTTCTTACTTTTGAGTAAAACCTATCAAACCTTTCTTTTTCAAGGTTTTGCTCAAAAGAACAAGTACTTTCCCTTATGATTTTCAAAACCTCAACCGTTTATATCACTCGTTGAGGGGAGTACTTGACTTAAAACTTTGTTCAAAAATTGTTCACAGTGGTCATTCTTCCCGCAACACTCGAAATGGTCATATTTATTCTCAACTTTTCAAAAATAACATTCTATATGCCATTTTTGAGGGGGAGAAAATACGTGATAAGAAATATGTTGTGTAAATGCAAATGAATCTTTGTGCTATAGACTTAACCCATGAATTGATGAGATCTTAACTGTTAGTAACTCGAAAAGACTTGTCCGGACGGGTAATAATTTCAAGCTAGTTCGCTAGTGATGTAAACGTGTCTCGCAAAGGACTTGTCCGAGTAGAATGTACCATTCGAGAAACTCTTGGTAGACATGAACTCGGACGGGTTTGACAACCTTTCGAGGATTGTCTACACCTTCAAGGTAGTTATTAGAGCTAGTTGTCACCTAAAACTGACAATACAACTCTTTAACTATGCCACGTAACCGTGTCTCGCGGGGGAATGTCTATCTTGAGTTAATCAATTCAAAATATGCGCGCTCTTTCCTCACTGTGCATCTTAACCGTTAAAACTCTTAAGCACATGTGGAGGGGAGTATTTATGCAAAATCTTATCTCAACAGTGGTACTAAAATGTTTTCATTCACAAACACTTTGAGAGATTTTTCACAACAGTGGTTTTTATGGCAACATAGGTTAGTCATGGAGTTATAAGGTGACTAAGGTTAGGAATAACCGTCCTATGATCCGCCAGAGCCGGAGGGATCTACCCCAGGATACCACAAATAGTTAGTATTTAGAAGTCCTTAGGTATGATTGTAAAAAGGAGAAAATGAGAATCGGAGAAAGAAAGAGTTGAAGAATAAAAAAGAAATGCAAAGAAAAGGGTGAAAAGAAATAGCCCTCCAGATTATTCAACTTAGGGCAGACACCGAGTTCAATTCATATGCTACTGGTTGTCACTTAGTGACGCCGGTATTGAAGATTAAAAGTCGTCATGGACCCAGTGACGCATGCACTAAACCTTCTTATCCACTCAAGTTTCTCTCAAAAGAAGCTTGTTTCATTCTCACAGGGAACCCTAAGTAAACTATCGGCTTTCTCTTAGAGATTGCTGGTATTGAAGAAGGAGACCCTCTCCCTAGTCTCCGCTCAGGAAAACCAAAATGCACTATTGAGTCTAGAGCCACGAGATTCATCAAAAGATCTCTTAGGTACACTTGACATTTCATCACTTGACATTCAACAATAAGAATTTCAGTGATACATTATCGAGTCCTTCACAGATCTTAGCAATCTGTCGAGAACATTTATGAGAGGTTCACAATTGTGATCCTCAGTGATTGAATGGAAACTCTGCGGGTCAACATCAAAGCCGACGGCGGGTCGCCGGCAACTCCTCGTGGATTGCGCTTAGTGGTCTCAAACGGTCTGCGTGAGGTGATGCTTCGGTGTACCTCACGACTCATCAATCGTAGGTGTACTTCGGTACATCGTGTTATCTCACTTGTGGGACGATTCAGGAACGGCCTTTGTAAGAATTAGAGTTGTGTTTTCACACTATGCCGTTAACACTCTCGAAGTTCAAACTTGTAAGTGCCGGAATCCGCTTATTACTAACCGTTTAAATGTTTTCTTCTTATGGAAGCTCGGGAGCGGGATGATCGTGCTGATTCTTCTCATGCTCACGCCAACATCATTACTAATAGAAGTTCTATCCAAGAGCAACACAACAGTCAGAATGATTCTTCATCAATTCAAAGAATCTATAAAGTTAAAGACTTAAAGAACTTCATCAAGATCTTGAATTCCAACGTCCAAAGAGCGTGTGAGCATGTTGAAGAATGACTTGGAGACACCGTAGCAGGAAGCGGACTGAGGCAGACATGATACAGACAACAACATACTATCACTTTCATCACAAAGAACAATGATCAAAGAACAAAGTTAAAGATGACGTCAAAGCATAACCGTTCAAAGTAAACTATCTCTCTACTCTGGGGAGATTGTTCAAATCAAGGCAATTCTTCTCACAAGAAAGAAGAATGTCGGAAGACGTCAAAGCTACTATTACATCAACGCCTTCACCGTTTTTCATCACCAACACTTGAGTGTTAGTTACTCATATGTAATAACACTTGAGGGGGAGATTGTTGGAATCACTCCTAAACCTTATTCAAGTGTTAGTTACACATATGTAATAGTTAGCTTATTATGGCCTTTATGTTTGTTATTAGCCTTAAGCTTATGTAGAAGGCCCATGAGCTTAGGCCCAAGCCCATAGGAGAAAGGGAAGGAGTAGGAGTGTTGCCCTAGCTCCTTGCCTATAAATACCTTATGTAAACCTTCATTTGAAGGTTGGTTGTTCAAGTTATTCCTTTCACACATCACCTATGCCTAACCGTCTTTAATATCGTGTGTGTGTGTGTTGGTTCTTGTTCAATCGCCTCTCTATCTTTCTTCTAAGCTTGTGTGGTAAACCTTGTGACCTAACACGAGCAGATCAAGGGCGGACAGATGAAGGAATTTTTTTTTCTTTTTCTTCTCAAAAGAGATGCAACAAAACGGCGATGGTGAAAGTTGGAGCAGTATTTATAATGAGGGAAAACCTAAAACTAGATGATGACACGTGCCAAAGAAAGACGGAATAAACGGCCAAGATCAAGAATAAAAAAGAGGCGCGTGAAACAGTAGGTCAAATCAAAGCAGAAAACGAAGAGTCGACAAGCGCCCACGTCGCGCGAAACGATTCCCAAAGAAAGAGAAAGGCCAGAAAGACACGTGAAAAAGCGAGGGGAAAAGAAAACGTTCCCGTCAAGCCTAAAGTCTAGCAAATACCTACCGCACTAGACAATATCTGCATGCAGTAAATATACTAGACTAGGGGGGACTGGGTGACGTAGCAATCCCTAAAAAAGAAGAGAACACCAAAAAAGCATCTCAAAAAGGAAAAAAACGCACGAAATGGGAAATTGTTTGGTCAACCCAAGTCTAGTAGAATCCACCGCACGCGATGATATCCGCATGCAATGCACGCACTAGACTGGGGGGACTTGATGACGTATAGTATGTATAACAGGCCTGCTAGGTCCAATACACACTATACACATACCGGGCTCGGGCCCAATAACTATAAATCCTAGGCCTACAATAAGCCCAATGACATAATTTGCTATGGTCCAGACCTCAAGACGCGCATAAGATACACAGTGGACTAAGCCTCCAGTCGTTGGACATCTTACGTCCGCATCCGCGATTGATACGGAACCTTGTCCGCCAAGGGTCCGACTCCGGCGACTAACCACTACATGCAAGAATCTAGGGAACCCTAGCGGTAAACCTCGCTTATAGAAGGGGCTCTAATCCCCATACAATGTACATCTTTCTCTCTCATAATTACACACACATGCTCTTGTTTTTCTCTCATGAATGCGTGCTTACTCTCACGCCGGAGTCTAATCGTGGGGTCCCTCCCCACGGTAAGACTAACGGTTTACCTTTCTTGTGCATGGATCTCATTCAAACTACTTTGATTAGTACAAGATCAGCCCATTAGAGGCTTGTTGGCCCAGTCCGTCAGGCTGTATTCACATCTATTACAACCCATCACAAAATTTGTACTAACAAATTCAAATTTAAATTCAAAAATTCCCCTATATATATCCACACTCACAAGCCACACACACAGACATAAAATTTCTTACCAAATTCTCTGAATAATGTCTAAAAAAGACTTCAGCCAACAATTTTCTGAGCAAAAAGACTTCGGCCAACAAATTAATGAAGATGAACTTTTAAGAGAGTTGGAGGAAGCTGCTCTTAAGGAGGAAGCAGAAAGGGAGCAAGCAGAAAGAAAACGAGCTGATATGGAGGAAGCCGAAAGGGAGCGACTTATGCTCCAAGGTATTGATAGAGATAGAGGAAGCTGCTCGTAGGGAGCAAGAAGAAAGGGAGGAAAAAGAACGTCGAGACAAAGAATTCGATGCTTTGTATGCAGAATGGGATGAGAGCAGATTTGAAGGTTTGTCTTCGTATGCTTACAACTCCAATAACTCTCAAACCTGGGATCACCCGGATTATCATTAGTTGTTTTAATACATGTTTTTTTATCACTATTTAATTTCCTATGTAACGTATAGTAGTCTCATTTTTTATGTAATGAATAAAAGTTTGTCCACTACTTTCGTGCTTCATACTCTCAAATTAATATACAAACTATACATCCTTTTTTTTTGAGTAAACTACACCATTCGTCCTTGTGGTATACGTTGACCATCAAGTATCGTCCTTTGACCAAAAAAATTGCACCGTTGGTCCTTAACTGCGAAACGTTACTCAGCGTTGGTCCTTCACTTTAACGGGCTACACTAACGCTCGTTATCTCAACTCACGTGAGGGTATTTTTGTCTTTTTAAGTTAGCACATGAGGATAAAATAGTCCTTTTACCCTTTAACTTCATCATCTTTCTTTACAATCTTCTACAAAAATTAATCACCACCATCATCTTCAAAAACAATTCAAATATATCTGAGAAATCCCATATGATATGAATCTTTCTTTTCTCTTCTTTACTCATTATATATTATTGCTGATTCACCATTATCATCTCACTCCAATATCTACCCCAAATTTTTAAAAACATTTCTTTTTTCATCTACACACCATCTTCCTCAAAAATTAACCAACACCACCATTAGAAACAGATCCATCATAAACACCATTCAGAAAAGCACAAAAACCAAATCCGTAGTGAACCCACATAAATAATTGTCCATCGGCTAAACTCAGATTCAAAATCAAGAACACAAAAAGTCGAAACAAATTATCTAACTAAACACAATCAACTTCGTGAAGCAAATCAAAACATCAAACAACAATGTCATCATGTTCTTTGGAAAACCGAAACCCAAATATCACATCCTCTTCACCTTTAAAAAACTGGATAAAAATTTATTCAAGAACAAAAAGGCTTGAATGACCACCCCCATCATCTCCACCATTCTCCGTCGTTCTTTCTACCGGAGACCACCACCGCAACAGCCGCCTGAAGGTATCTCCTTCTGGGGCTGATAGGAGAGCAGAAAAGAGGCGGTGGTAGTGGTAACAAGGCCGGTAATAGTGAAGCGAAAAAAGAACACGCGTCTAAGAAAAGCTCGAGTGGACGCCAAGGGAAAGAACAAGGCAGTCCTGCGAAAAGAAGTGTCGGCCGACCACCAAAGAGAGGGGCTGCACCATCTCCAATAGCGGCGGTTTTGGGTAAACGGAATCGTGAATCGACAGATTCTGAGACATTGGTGACGAAACAAACTAAGAAAAGATCAAAGAGGTGATGTTTGATGTAGTGATATTAGTATATGTTTTCTTGTTTCAGTTATGATTTGGAACTTAGTCTAACCCAGTTTGGTTTTATTGTTTTGTTATGATGTTTTGATAATATGAAGATGTAAATAATGAAAGAAAATGATGTTGAAGAACGTGTGTTAGGTTGATCTTGATGTTTTGTTAAAGAAAGAAATAGTAAATGTTATAGAGAGAGAAGCAGAAAAATTGGGGAAAAGTGGGAAAGATCTTGTGGGTGGGAAAAGTGGTGTGGGTGGGAAAAGACAAATATACCCTCCACTTAAAAAGGCTTAACGCCCGTTAGTCACACCAGTTAGGGTGAGGGACCAACGCTGAGTAACGTTTCGCAGTTAAGGACCAACGGTGCAATTTTTTTGGTCAAAGGACGATACTTGATGGTCAACGTATACCACAAGGACGAATGGTGTAGTTTACTCTTTTTTTTTAGGGGCATTTACATACATCCCCATATTCCAACCAATATTTACATATTTCCCCAAACCTTGCTTTAAGAGCATTGTACATCATGCATTAAAAACTTGTGTTTGGGGATATATGTAAATATTGATTGAGATATGGGGATGTATGAAAATATCCCTTTTTTTTTTAAATGGGGTAGTGAGAATTTTTTTCTTTATTTTTTTTATTCTTTTTATAAACAAACGGATATAAAATTTTTACACACTTATCAATTAGGTGACCGAGTCACCTTAATTTGTCTAGAATTGTGAGACTCGCCTGTGAGGGTACAAGGCCGGCAAGGTGAGTAGGGACTGAGTCACGGTCCCTTGCCTAAGTGAAGAGAAGTGATGAAAAAAAAAAATAAAAAATAAAAAAATTAAGCCATTCTTTCTTTCCTTTCATATATATATTTTTTTTCCTTTTCCTTTTAGTAATAAAAAACTCAAGACACAGCGTAAAAGAGAGAGTTAAAAAAAAAGAAGAAAAAAAAAAAAAAAAAAAAAAAGACTCCAAATACAACTCATAACTAAATTTGACCGTAAACAACGAGAGTCAAAATCAAAGAGAGGAAAAGTAAAATCATTTTCAACCTTTACTACCAGATCTGTTGATTATCATCATCATCTTTGTGAATCAATCAATCAAAGTAAATAGTAGTTGTAAAGTTCTGAATGGCTAAGTCGAGTGCGGATGACGTGGAGCTGCGTCGAGCATGTGAGGCAGCAATGGAAGGAGGAAGTAAAATAGTGTTGTCGATACGCGTTGCCAAAAGCCGAGGTGTTTGGGGTAAATCTAATAAGATTGGTAAAGGCCAGATGGCTAAACCTAGGGTCCTTGCTATTTCAAGTAAGTCTCTTTTCTTTTATTACTTTATCGTTTTTATAAGTTGTGGATCTTTAGTAGAATTATTGGTTATAGTTAGAAAGTTGAAATGAAAATGAAGGATGGATCGGTTAATTGCGAGATTTCGTGATTGTCAATTTTAAGAATCTGTTAGTTTTTAAACTAGTTGGTGTATTTGGTTGCCTGAAGACCTTAAATATGGCAATGTGGCGTCACACATTGGCTTTGGGAGTTTTGTTATGTTTGATTAAGAATAAAGATTAAGGGTGTGTTTGTTTCATTAAGATGTTTTAGGTCTGAATCTGACTATCACATCTTACTGGTAAGAGGTGGCTAGAAAGTCTAAATCTGAACAAAATAATGTTGTTTGTTTTTGTATAATTGTCCGAATGATTTTAAATGCTCGTTTCTACAATTTATTTATTAAACTAACGCAATGCGATAATAAGTAACTTATGTAAATATGAAACAAGACTTTTTATCATAAATATAACATAATTAATTAACACAAGTCTTCAATCTCTTATAGAGTAAGAGGCAGTAAGACAAGTGTCCCACCTGTGTCCCACCTCTTACTGAGTAAGATGTTATATGTCTAACTGGGTCTAACTCAAAAGAAAAAAACAAACAAGCAAAACGTCTGCCCTCCTATTTCTGGTAAGAGTAAGAGGGCTAGTAAGACTTTTTTATGAAAAACAAACACACCCTAAGAGTTTGATGCCTAAGACAAAGTGATCATCAATTTAAGATTCCAATAGTTTTTCAACTACTTAAGTAGCGTGTTGTAGAAAGTTTTAGGGTGCGTTTAATTGGGGGGGAAACACCCTTGTTTTCCACAAAATGTTTTGTGGAAAACAAGGAAAATAGAGATCGCGTTCAAATTAGCGATTTCCAACAAAATGTTTTGCAAAATACAAAATCCCTATTTCCTAACTTAACAAGGAAAATTACAAAACAAATTTTAGCTGTTTTTCTTGTTTTCCTTTGTAACCCACAACCTTCCCTCCCCTTCTTCAAAATAGAAAATACAAAACATCAAATAAACGCGTTTTCTACATTTTTAAGTGTTTTGTGGAGATAAATCTCCCTTTCAAATTTTTACAAAACTAGAGATAGAAAACAAGAGAATTTTTTCTCTAACTAAACGCACCCTTATTGTTTTTCCGTTTCTAGATTCCTTGAGAAGGGACGGGTTTTTCTTCTCTAAAGAAGAGTTGAGAATTTTGAAAACCCGTTTAGCTGGAGTTATATTTTTCCTTTTTAACAAGATTACCTTGGATTGCGACGGTGGGCGGCGACAGCGAGGATGGAAGGTGGAGATGTTACCAATGGTGATTAGGGTTAGTGAGATACTTGAATGGTAGATTGGGAAATCCTGGCTTTTTTTGTTAGAGAGAAAAAAGTGGAGAAGGGTAGATTGGGGTTTTCATGTTTCTAGTTAAAAGTTGGAAAGTGAGAATTTCACTTTATTTTTTGAAAATTGTTGGAAAAAAGTGGGACTAAACGGGTTTTCAGTTTTTCCATTTGCCTATGAAAAATTTCCTGAAAAAATGGATGTTTTTCACCAACTAAACACACCCTTAGTGTCTTTGATAATTACACATTGGTCTTTTTTACGAATCCTATTCTGTTAGATTAGGAAAAATGATCAATAGGCCGAATGTAATGGGTCTACTGTCATTGCCTTAGACGGGGAAAATCAATTATTGTGTGTATATCTAATTGCCATTGTTGAGTTAGAAGTAACTTGTTTGTGGTTTATGTGAAATGTGGAGACTGATTGTCACTGAATAGCTTAATAGTCGCTCTAGAGTGGAAGTCCTAGGGTGTCCGAGTGATGCAACGGTCAGGCGCTTTTTGACTTTGGCTTTGTAGCTACCAATTTCGTCATTGGAGTACATTATTTATATTACCCCATAAGGTATAAGGTATTGATCCTATACTTTATTTGTATAACCATCATTGACCATTCACGGTACGAGTTCAACAAGTTTTTCTCCTATCTCAGTTAAGTATAAAGGTTGGTCAACGTGCGATTAAAGCACATATAAGAAAAATGTAGATAGCAATAGTTGAATTGCTTACTAATGTTTTCTTTGGCTGGAAACGCTAAGTGACAAAAGGAAGGAGAAGTAGTAGTGTAAACCTAACCGGCACAATGTGCATTATGTCCCTAGTCTGTGGTTAGGGATCGGTCGTTAGAAGCGCCAGTGGGTTCCTCTGTTTTATGTACAACAACAGTGAAAATAAGAACAGTGAAAATTACACCAGTGAAACAATAGAAACGATAACTAAGACAAATGCTTTTACTCCATCCTCATTACTGGTTCTACATTGTAAAATGCTTGTGGGTTCATGTTGGAAAAGCTATCATAGATTCATAGTATGTTTAAACGGCCATACAATATTTCATTTTGGTGATCAGCATCATCTAATTACCAATTATATGCAGTTAATGTTAGGGAGAACATGATAATCTTTTATAGTTAAACTTAATTATATAAGAAAGCAGAAAATAGTATATGGAATAATCGGTCGTTGCAAAGGTAGTTACCATGATCGACAGTCCACTAGATCTTCCTATAGTGTCTCTTTTAGTTTTTGTGCTAGAAGTTTGTAGGAAACAGTGTATTTCATATATAACTAAGTTGAAACGTATCTCCCCTGCATCTTTACTTTGGTGAACTATTTGTTTTGCTAGCTTTTGAGTTTCAGATGATTGAAATAAGTTGTGAAGTAATCATTCTCCCTACTCTCCAAATTGTTTAGTATGACTGTAATGCTTGGTTTCTTTTTGTGTAATTTGCATTTTAATTTGTATGTTGTTTTTGCAGCCAAAGAAAAAGGTTCACAAACTAAAGCTTTTCTTCATGTCTTGAAGTACTCAAATGGAGGAGTTCTTGAGGTACAGGCTTGTCCTTTCTCTCAATCTTGTTTTACCTGTATCATAACAAGGTCTATTCTGAGGATAAATGACTATTCTATGATCCAACATCATATTGATGTGCAATGCTATTACCATGGCACTTTGAATCCAATATAACAAATTCCGTTTTCAAAGCGTCAAATTATGTATCGAGAGAGTAATATGAGAAAAAAAAGATATTTCCTATTTTATTATTGGAAGTCCAGTTCAGCATCACAAACCTTTTTGGAGGTTCTCTGTGCTATATCTCTATATTGATCAGGAGCGAAGTCGGTGATGCTATTATCATACAGTAGGAACTTATGTTCTTAATAAGGCGAAATATAACAGACTTGCTTAAGGAATATACGTATGCATGCATCGTTCTTTATAAAGAAGTAGTAAAATGATACAAAAAATGAAGCAAGGAAAATCTCAGCTTCTGCTGTGGACACTCTTGGACATAGTTAAATGTTTTATAGAAGGCAAAGATCTACTCCTGTTAATAAATTGACTTTTTGCTCCAGCAACTTTCTGTATGCTGACTTGCTGCTTTGGTAATTTCGTGTATGCCTTTTGAATTGGGCATAAGGTGTGTGCTCATGTGGGCATGCATTATATGATCCTTTTTGTTTTGGATTCACAAGAAATGGCTTTGATAAGTTGTATTAAGAGGAAATATGTTGCTAAAATAAATTCATAAATTTTGTTATGCTTATTCTTTTCCTGCTTGAAAGTGTGGATTTGTAACAAGTATTATTTCTTAAACTTGTCTAGCCTGCAAAACTATACAAGCTGAAGCATCTTTCAAAGGTGGAGGTCCTGACTAATGACCCTAGTGGATGCACATTTATGCTGGTAATGATTCTTGTCATGTGACTTGTATTCTCTGCTTCTTCTGGGTCATGATGGCTTACTGATCGTATTAGATAGGCTGCTCTTTGAATTTCTTAATTGGCGAATTTTTTCTATAGGGTTTTGATAATCTTAGAAGCCAGAGTGTTGCTCCTCCTCAATGGACCATGCGAAATATTGATGACAGGTACTATTGCCTTTACTTCTATAATTCAGTATAATAGAACAATCTATATTTCTAATTTATTTTTTGCTTTTATAGGAACCGTCTCTTGCTCTATATATTGAATCTCTGCAAAGACGTATTGGGCCGTCTACCCAAAGTTGTGGGTATTGATGTAGTAGAGATGGCTCTTTGGGCGAAGGTGTGTATTCAGCTGTAACTTCCTTTCGTTTCCAAAAAATTATCATTCGGGTCACTCATTATGCTGTTTTGCTGGATAAATCATGCATCTACACTTGTAATGTACCGTATAGTGATTTTACTTGTATAGGAACATACACCTGTAGTTTCCAAGAAACGGAGTACTCAAGATGGGCCTGCCACAGATGTCGTGGCTGAAAGTGACATGAAGGTTACAGTTGAAAAAGAACTTGTCTCACAAGCAGAAGAAGAGGACATGGAAGCTCTTTTAGGCGTGTAAGTTTACTATGCATCTTTTTTTTATCCTAAAATAATTACTAATTATACTACTTAAGAGAGCTTTTCTAACCTAAGACCCCTAAGTTTTGCTTAACCATGATAACGAGCCCCATAAAACTGACAAAACGCAGAAAGCCATATCCATTTCATTTTTATTTGCATGAATTGACCCATTAATAAAATTATATTCAGATATGTGATGGGTATTGGGGAAGCAGAAGCTTTTTCAGAACGGTTAAAACGTGAACTTCATGCTTTGGAAGCAGCAAACGTGCATGCCATTCTGGAAAGTGAACCTTTGGTAGATGAGGTAACCTTTCATACCACAGGGAAACTGCATTTTATAAGCCTCGTACTGTTAATTGTTTAAATTGCATCTCTGCTTGTTCTTGTCATATTAGATTTTGCTAATAAGGATGGGCTTTTTGCACATCAGAAAGTAGTCAAATCCTTGCTATTCATGTAGCACACTAATGCGGTGTTCGTGAATACTTTGTCTTTGAGATGTATCTTATTCAAAAAAATTGATGGGGATCCATTTTACCTCATTTCCTCAATTTGTAACAAAGAATTAATTGAGCCGAGATGAATTTTGTTACTATGACTCATGAGGATAGATTGCTTTATGAGGATAAATTGCTTTATAAGGATATCATTGTTATACTATTCATCATGTAATAAATTGCTTTATAAGAAGGAATCTTGCTGATCAATTGGCTTATATTGAATTAACTTCCCACACCATGTTCAGTTGAGGTATTTTCTAATTCTTCTGTTTTAATGTCCTTCAGGTGTTGCAGGGGCTTGAGGCAGCCGCAAGTTGTGTTGATGACATGGACGAATGGCTGGGGATTTTTAATGTTAAACTGAGACATATGAGAGAGGACATTGAGTCAGTATGTATATCTTTAATTATTCTGTACTTATAAATCGTGTACAGTTACATAATGTTTTTATGTAATCACAGATAGAAACACGGAATAACCAGCTGGAAATGCAGTCTGTAAATAATAAAGCTCTAATTGAGGAGCTGGATAAGCTTCTTGAGAGACTGCGTATACCTTCAGAGGTAGACACATATTCAATCAGTGATATATATATTGCTAAATGCCTTAATCCGTCCAGTAATTCTCTAATTTTTTGTCTCTACCAGTATGCGACATGCCTAACAGGCGGCTCCTTTGATGAGGCTCGCATGCTTCAAAATATTGAAGCATGTGAATGGTTAACTGGTGCTTTAAGTGGCCTTGAACCACCAACCTTGGATCCAAGTTTTGCAAAAATTAGAGCGGTATATTCATTTTTATTTCTTGCAATACAGTATCCTTAATGACATCATTGATGTGCATATCTTTGTTATGGTAATTAAAAAGCTTTACTTTATTAATTTACAGGTCAGGGAGAAGAGGATAGAACTTGAAAAATTAAAAACCACTTTTGTACGGAGAGCTTCCGAGTTTCTGAGAAACTATTTTGCTAGTTTGGTGGATTTCATGATAAGTGACAAAAGTTACTTTTCTCAGGTTTGATCTTTCGCTATTTCTCAGTTATTTGTTTTGTTGAAGGCATTGAGATTCTAAACTTCAAATTTTGGTGGTGTTTTGCATTGAACAGCGGGGGCAACTAAAGAGGCCTGATCATGCTGATCTACGCTTTAAATGCAGGACTTATGCTCGCCTATTGCAACACTTGAAGGTCAATTGATCTAAAAGCTATACAATTACTGATAAACAACGTAGTTTATACCTACTATTTTTATGCTTCAGATTCCCATTTAACTCTTTTTATTTTCAGAGTCTTGATAAAAATTGTTTGGTTCCTTTGAGGAAAGCTTATTGTAGCTCCCTTAATCTGCTTTTACGGCGTGAGGTAAATCTAAAGTCTTGATCTTTTTCAATTTGCATAAAACTGGGAAGATATTTTTTTTTTTGAAAAGTCTCAATTTCTTTTCAGGCTCGTGAATTTGCTAATGAGCTTCGAGCTAGTACTAAAGCATCAAGAAATCCAACCGTCTGGCTTGAAGGTTCTACTGGTTCAAATCAAAATGTAAACAGTGCAGATACTTCCACAGTCTCGGAAGCTTATGCCAAGATGCTGACGATATTTATCCCACTCCTTGTTGATGAGGTTAGATACTAAAAAGAATATGAAATTATCATTGTATGTGTATTTGTTAGTTGTTTTAGTAAACTTCCCAAATTGATTGATTTAGTTCTTTTGCTTTCATCTCTATGCAGAGTTCCTTTTTTTCGCACTTCATGTGCTTTGGAGTTTCTGCACTTGCTCCGCCAGAAAGTCCTGCCAATGGCAACAAATCCAATGATGACGATTTAGGGATTATGGACATTGATGATAATGACGAGAGCGACAACAAAAGTAAAATGCTCTTTATGCATCTCTAGTTGTCCATGTAACTAATACTCTTGTTGAGCTCTATATTTGAAATCTTGTAGGTATATCAGAGCTTGGAGCACTAAATGAATCACTTCGTGATTTACTCGACGGGATCCAAGTACTGAAAGATCTTTCCATTTTATCATTTTTATTGCACAAAGGTACTGACTCAATTTAATTAGTGTTGAGCTTAACATTTTTTCTATGCATATGTTGATTTTCAGGAGGATTTTTATGCGGTTGTCGATTGGGCTTACAAGATTGATCCTTTGAGGTGCATATCAATGCATGGTATAACGGAACGGTATATTTCTGGTCAGAAAGCAGATGCAGCTGGATATGTTCGTCTCTTGCTTGATGCACTGGAAGAAAGAATCACTGCACAATTTACTCGTGTATGTTATTATTCTTTTGATGTTGATTAGTGTAGTTTTAGAATCACATCTAAATTGCCACTTGAAATTTAGTTTGTAGATGAAGCCTGTCATCAAATAGAAAGGAATGAGCGAAATGTCCGACAAATGGGTGTCTTGTCATACATTCCCAGGTAAATTTTTCATGTTTGGTACACATGTTTTTTCTTGCCTTATGTCTCGGATGCAAAATTGTTGATTGGGGATGTTAGGATTTTCTTTTTGAAACTTACCATTTGATTATTGCAGTTTTAAGTCACAATGATCTGTTTTTAATATCTTGATATACAGATTCCACTTTTCGGCATTTAAGGTTCAAACAGTCGGTTTTATAAAATACATATGCACAATTCGTGTTGCTGAGAGATTCTACTTCTGATACTAAAACGTCTTTTTTCCCCTCTAAAAAATGTCCTATATATGCATTTAGTGATTCCTTATATTATCAGAATTTTCTACATGTGACATGCACTTGAGATATTTCATATCATGCTTGGTTCTATTTCTGTATGCTTCCTGTTTGGTACTAAAAAATGTTATTTCTGTGTAAATTTGCGACCCTTGCCACACGCATGGAACAGTATATACAGGGACAATCTAGAGACTTGGTTGATCAAGCATACATCAAGTTTGTAAGTACTCTCGTCTAACCATCTCAAATATTTTCCTTTCTAAAGCAGGTCGAATAATAAGCAATAACTACTTAAGAAAACTTTTCCATTCACTCAGACCAAATGGGATTATTTTTTGGCGTATAATGGGAAAGTAATTAGTGGTGCTTTTGTTTTTTTATGGTTCTGTAGCAAGTTTTTCACAGTTAAAAAGGGGCAAAAATGGATCTAGGTCATATTATTATGTAGCATGTGCTGAACAATTGCAATATGGAACATTGTATGGCAGATTGGTGTGATGTTTGCAACGCTTGATAAGATTGCTCAGACAGACCCAAAGTATGCTGATATTATTCTTCTAGAGAACTATGCTACAATCCAAAATAGGTAATACTGTCGTATTTTGTGATTCCAGACAGAGTTTTACATTATTATGCATTTAGTGTTGACTAATATATTACATGCTAATGAAACGCAATTGTATGCAGTCTGTATGATCTGGCAAACGTTGTGACCACTTTAGCTAAATTTTATCATCAAGCGAGTGAATCCTATGAACAAGCTTGCACACGTCATATCAGTGTGATTATATACTATGTAAGTATAAGGACCGTCACTCAAGTATTATTCACCATTCTCATCTTTTTGTTTTGGTACGAGTGAAAATGGGCTGACCCAGATCAAATTTTGTAAATTTTTAAAATATTGTACAAAATTGATTTTGTAGGTTTTATCATTTATGCATAAAAAAATACACTTTGCGCAACTCTAAATTTGTTTCCTTTTCATGTGCTTTTATTTTTCTTGTTGGGCATATTACACGTCAAAGAATACCTGAATCAACCCATTCGCAAGTGAATGGATGGTAAATTGCTAACTATAGGCGTAATATATACTTGGACTGCATGTCAATTAAGATGTTTGCTCTCAATTTTTTTCAGCAATTTGAACGGCTTTTCCAGTTTGCTCGAAGAATCGAAGATTTGATGTATACTATCACACCTGAAGAGGTTAGTCCTTAACAGGTTACTTATGGTTCTTGTCCTACAGTGCTGAGTGCATTTTGCTTTTGATATATTTGGAGATAAACCATACTCATAGAAAATGCGCAACGAAGGATGGCATACGGTCATGAAAAACAAATGTATTGGCAAAGCACTTAATTTGTCAGTTGCCAATTTGTGATGTCTTGTCTTCAATAATGAATTTTCACACGTATTTAGTTTTCTCATAAAGTCATAATTTTAAGCTGTTTGTTTTCCATAATGTAAAAACCGTAAAACTGATTTCTGATATATAATGAACAATGCCAGCATCATATTTTGATGGTTACATTCTAAAGTCTATATAAACTTGGGCAGAAATGTAAGCACAGGAAACTAACTAGTATACGTTTGGATTTCTTTTATTCAATTCTATATAAACATCCATTTCTTCTATTCAAGTATTAATTAATATTATTTACATTATATATGTTTGGAAAGTCTAAACCAAAAATAACTGCTTCATTACCGATTTTGAATCGGATTTAATGTCTTACGATATTTACAGATTCCTTTCCAGCTTGGATTGTCAAAAATGGATCTCAGGAAGGTGGTGAAATCAAGTTTATCAGGAGTAAGTTACATAATTAAATATTAAAAAACCTTTTATTATATTTGTCAGAAGAGTAATGAGACTATTTGCAAACACAGGTTGACAAGCACATTGGTGCAATGTACAAAAAGCTCCAGAAAAATTTGACCTCTGAGGAATTATTACCTTCGCTATGGGATAAATGCAAGGTATTTTAAGATTTATCTGTTTCATCTTGAATACTGAATACATTTTCTTTACTTAAAATGACAAATTATGCTTTCTCCATTGCCTGAAATAGTAAATAGTTGTATAGGTGGAACTTTCATAAATAAACTAAATATGATATACTTATCAATGAGTGCACGATTTAGTTTTAAATATCTAAAATCTGAAAAAGAGTGTCCTTGTCCAACCAACTTGACTTGGGGACCCATTCCGGATATTGTTTGCTTTAACACTAAATATCTTGTGATCCGTTTCGCAACCTGACATACGTGTCCGTGAACTCTTTAAGAATTATGATGATGTAAAGTTCTGATTTACATATATATGATGATTCACAGAAAGAATTTTTGGACAAGTATGATAGCTTCGCTCAACTCGTTGCTAAGATCTACCCTAGTGAGACGATTCCATCTGTTACAGAAATGAGGGAGATTTTAGCGGCAATGTAGGGTTCCCGTAGCTGTTGTAAATTTGTGTTAGTATGCAGTAAGCAGGTGATTTGGTATGCCCGTGTTGTAGTTAAGTTATTTATATGTTGTTTCCAATGCTACTGTCATTTGTATTGCCTCATTCTCAGGTTCATAATTAAGTTTTCTGTTACTCTCTGTACTGTCAGTTTTATTATATATACGAAAGAGGACTTGTGAAAAGTGTAATAAATTTTATCTTTCCTTTTTCGTGTAATATTTACTGTGGCTGCACTTCCTTTTTTGTATTATTGGGAACTTTGAAATAGTCTTCAGGATAATTCTTGTTTTATACTTGAAACATGTGATATAAGTGGTATATTTAGTTTAATTCTGAGTCATTTAGTGGATTCGGCCTTGGTTTGAGGTAGACTTTCAAGGCAACTATTGAGTACGATAGCAGATGCAAAGATAATAGAGAAATGTATCGGCTTCAACTATCAAGATTGGATAACCTAATATTCATTTTGTTTCAAGGCAAGGATCATAAAGGGGTGTATGAATTCATGTCCGAAGTTTACATGATTAGTTGCATTCATCTTCAAGTGCATACTAGACCTTCGGCGATAATCAATGTTCACGTTGATGATGATCTATCTGCACTAGTTTATCTTCACACTCCCTGGCTAGCAAGTAACAAACATTCTAGAACAATACTACTTTAGTTGATAAAAGCAAAAAACAAGACATTTTTAACGAAGGTTGCAGCCTTCATAAACCTGTATAAAAGCAAAAAACAAGACATTTTTAGACTGCCTCCAACGGGAGCAAAGTGAGGCTTTGGCAAGGTGCTTCACGCAGGAAGAAGCATCGGGAGCCAAAAGTGACTAGTTGGCAAGGAGGAGAAAGAAGCAAGCAAAGGTGATACTTTCACCTTTCGGGTTCGTGCCATTCAATAATTTTATTATTTGTTTTTTAATTTGCGAGTGTATTTGGATTAGGGGTGTTATCGGTTCGGTTATCGGGTTATTCGGTTCGGTTAGTTCGGTTAATTTTTTTTTCTGGGTATAACTGAAAACCGAACCGAACCGAAATTAAATTTGATTCAACCGAACCGAAAACCGAACCGAATAACCGAACCCCTATAACCGAATAACCCGAATTACATAATTTTAATTATTTTTTATTTAATTATATATATTTTTAGCACAAAATATTTTTTTCAAGCTTAAATCATGTTATACTTGTACTAAAAAAGAGTTTTAGTGATTTTTTTTCATATATATGCATAGAAAAAATATATATTTTATATGAATTCGGTTTTTGGTTCGGTTTTAGGTTTTCATTGCCAAAACCATATCCAACCCGATAACCAAATATTTAGTTCGGTTCGGTTCGGTTTTGACCAATTCGGTTCAGTCACAAATTCGGTTTAGTTATTTTCGGTTCGGTTCGGTTTCGGTTTTCGGTTACTGTGGATATTACCCAATCCGTGAACACCCCTAATTTGAATTATTTAGTATGGTATTTTAATAAATAAAAAAATGTATTGAAAGGTGAAGTGGTGTGAGATGGTTGGGAGTGAAAAGTGAGATGGTGGTGAAGGAGAGAAAAAGCTAATGTATTGCTGAGGTGGAAGGTGAAGTGGTGTGAGAGTTGGGGGGTAGTAACCGACGTTATGATGGTGATTTACTGATTACATTAGTAACAGTGCAATCGCATAATTGTCATGCGATGCAAACTGTAGCAAATGCTAAGTAAAATAGAGAAACTGTGTAGCTTCAACTCTCAAGATTGGAGTGGATACATAATTGTCATCAGATGAATATTGAAAATGTTTACATTTTACAACCCAAATTGAGACTCATAATGGTCAAACAGAACCATTCTCTTCTGGGAACCTCTTTGATAGATCATCATGTGTTCGAAACCAAGGTTTTTAAGATAGGGATCCTGCCTAGGATCGTTTTCATCTTTTCAAAATCGTGATCGTAAAATTGGATCAGGATCTTAAGATCCTACTCTAATGTTATTTCTTAATATAGTTTTTGTAATATTATACAAATCTACAAATTATTATACATTATGAACAAAAAATATATAAATGTTTCATAGAAATGTTGTCCTAAATTATCATTATGAAATGTTTAAAAAGATTAACATGCTATTTTTTGAATTCTACAAAAAAACAACCCATAAATTTATAGTTTTTTAGTTTGTAATCCGAGAAAAGTAAAATCAAATCGGATTAGATCTTAAAATCGTATGGTCAAAATCAGGATCCTATAAGATCTTAAGCTTGCAAAGATTTTATAGGATCTGGATCGTTTTTGCTTTGCAGTATCGTAAAATCGTAAAATCAAGATCTGGATCCTCGAAACTTCAAATAACTACTAGATAAATTACATCCAACAATAAACTCACATTTATGGCAAGTTGGCAACCTAAATCAACACCTCATTGTGAAGCAAAATTTTTCAATATTTTACAAATTACCCAAATGAGTTATGCTAAAAACCTATGAGTAAGTTAGATAATGAAAGCTATTGAATTTCTCGATCTACAATACATTTTAAACCATTAGCCAACGATAAAATTTTCTATGTAAATATTTCCAGATTCATAACATTAGTTTCAATGAGCATATATTAAGGGAAGTACAAAAAACTTACTCTTCCAGTTGCATGCATTACATTAACGACATAACATCACAAACAATTAGGGTTCAACACATAGTTTTTGGTTGGTTTTGTTAGCTACGATGTTCCACCATATGACATGAGAGATGCCGCAGCTGCAGCAGCTGTTGGGACAACTCCTGTTGCATTCCCGGGTTTTGACAAATGCAGTAGCCTGAAAGTCATCAAATAGCAAACAAATGAACAATATATAATTGAATTTATGTCTCGAGAGTATGTTTCATATTTATATAAAATACTAAAAACACAATTTTAACATCTTTGATGATGTAAAAGATTGCATACAACCAAAAAGTTACAGAAGCACAAAGTCCTACTTAAGATATGTGAAATAGAATTGTTGTATATATTGTGAGATAGATTCTTGTCGTTCAGACAAAATATATTTGTACCCTCAAAATGTATAAGCTCTATGTTTCTGTCCAAAAACATGAATTTGCCAACCTAGTAACGTTAAACAGATCTACAGCATCGCCAAAGATATAGTAACATATGGAACTCCATCATCCAAAATACAGTGAATTTAGTCGGAAATGGACGAAAAAGAAATCAACGACTATAAATATCCAAGGTAACTACATAATATATATGATACACTAAAATGAAAATAAATATGATTAGAGAAAAATGGTGACAAGTAAATAGATATAGCCCATATATAATATGCTGGACCTTAAATAAGTATGAATATTCAGTTATGGATAAATATTAGTCTTTAATCTAGTATTTGTATAATAAAGGTTAGTTACCATATATTACATGTTAAGATCCATGGGGTCTAGGAACATTGGGTGCTCTTACGTGCAATTAATCAAAAAATATATAGTTGGGCATCTGCTGGAGAGTGACCTGCCTCTAGAAAGTAAGTCAAATTACTGTTTTCTACCTTATTTTTAAGAAACTTGATAGTTGGGCCGTACAATAATAAAACTGAGAAGAGATTTTCTGCAGTTTATGCCTCGACTGACCCCAACCCAACCAGCATATAAGAACTACCAAATGTACGGGCAATGCACATGCAAAGTTACGCAAAGATAATCATGGTAAATATATCATAATAATGGAAACTTACGGTGCAAGATATTCACAAAACAACGAGACCGCTGCAGCAACTTCACTATAATTCTCAGCAGATGCAGGTGCAGTCACTTCGACCATTTGAATGCCTGGTGTTACGGGTACAGTATCTTCAATGGCATGCAACTTTAGCATCTTACTCACTGAGGAGACTGTAACAGTTATCTGAGCACCCCTCCTTTGGAAATGAAAAGCAAACCCAACTCGTAGGTGCTCGTGGTCTAACTTGTAGCCAAGTAAGTAAAATAATTTAAGAACGTTCTTGCTAATTTTGCTTTCAACCATATTCCTCACTAAGACAGATATTTGATCAGCTCCCGCACCCCTCATTGAACCCCCCACATGTCGAACAGTCCTGCGTAAGTAAATCTTATTCATATTAAAAACGGTTTTAATTTAAAAAGAGAAAGAGTTTTTGTGCTTACCAAGTTGGCTCTGGCTGTTCGAGATCACACAAAAGTCGAATTTCTGATGCTTCGGAACCTATATATAACCAGATTATTACTGTTAGAAATATTGAATCTAGGGCGTTTCTCATCATGATTATTTGCTTATAAGCACATTAATCCATTTTTACCAAAAAAATAAAATAAAATTAGACAACTGACCTAGATTGGGACCACTTTTTAGGCATAGTTCATGAACTTTCAAGCTTTTTCTTTCAACACCACAGAGGCCTTGAAGAAGAATCTCAAGGGCTTCAACGTGCTGCAAAATAAAAACCAGTGAAAACACGCACATTTTTCTTCTAATAGTTCATATTCAAAAATTAAAAAAAAAAAGGACTTATTTAACAAGTGAACAGTCACAGTTACACATTCTGATGAATCTACACCTCCTTCACTCTTAGCAAAAACGATAACTATCCAATTAATGAAGTCATGAAGGTTCAAATTACCTCCACAACCATCAACAATCACTTAATGCACCTTTGTAAGAAGTAAGCAATGTAGTTTAAAAGTGGGAAGGGTAAATGTAGAGCACTTCACGACTACAATTATTATGTTAAAATCTTATCTAGTGTAAATCAGGAAACCACCGCATAATAAGCAATAGATAGCAAGCATTAGGTTTCGGCTTACATATTTCTCCTTGTCAGTAACTCATGATTCCAAGGCAAAGACTGCCTCCCAGTATACGTCATTTTCAAAATCCACGATTGCCATACAATTTCAGAATTAATTTTTTTGCAGTTTGCTTTACAATTATTCTTAAAGATACAAGCGGCCGTTCTGGCGGACTATTTAGACTTCACAGTGAGATACAATATATTAAAAAGCACTGTGAATTTATACAGTTCTAGAACTTACGCTCATGTAACTTTTGGTCATTTCTTAACTGACCAAGTGCGAAGAAGAAAATTACGTGATCGGTCAATTCAAAGACGAAGAACAGATTATTAACTAAAAATGAATTTCATTCCTCCTATCCTATATTCCTGTCTTTCTAGCTCATTATTTTGGTAATGCGGTAAACGATGGTGCTTAATAATACTGCTTATGCTTATTGAAATAAGCAGAAACAAAAATCAGTTGTAACAAAACACAACGCAGGAGATAGTGCTTGGTTTTGCTTATGGCGCAACAAAGCAAAATAAACAGCCAAAAATTCAGATTTCAGCAAACTTGTACTCTAAAAAACATAAACTTAAAAGAAAGGTGTAAATTTTTATAAAATACTTAACAACTCCATATCTAATCAAATGTTATGAGCATACAAAATTAAAAATTGTTATAGTACCTGGGTTTCTATAATTCCTTGAACCACGCACTCCATTGCTACTAAAGATTTTATTGTACCTGTAAAACTAATTATTTAAGTATATAGAAGAAACAAGATTAGATTAAAGTGATCAGTTTCACATTTTAATTGTGTCAATTCATATAAACAAGTGAAACATACCTAGGGTTTGCGACCGAAAGTGTCAGAGAGTGATTTGGGGATGTTTTGATTTTTACTCGATTTCAATGTTTTTTCTACACGCTTCTCTACTTAACCAAAGCTGTGTTCTCAAAAGAAAAGAAAGTCGAAAAGGGAGTGTTTGTTTATGATCTAAGGTTTTAAAGATCGGTATCAACTATCAAGGATAGTTTTAGAGTTCATTTACCTAGTCTTATTAATTTTTATCACCTTCAATTTAATTTGATTTAATAGTGAGGATTAATTTAAGATTAAGTTTAAACTTTTTTACTCCTTATTTATATAAGCTTTTTTAATTTTTTTTTTAATATCATATTTATTTTCACACATATAAGTGTGTTTCTCCCCTAATAACTTTCTAGTTTCTTCATCATCTACTTCAAAGTTAGTAACAGTCAATCACCATCACCATCACGATTCCGATCATCAACATCACCTCCCGATCACAATCACCATTTCGATCATCATCTCGTCATCCCCCAAGGTTATCATCCTTTTTTATTTATTTAAATGAACCGTTTTGATTCAGAAGCTGATTTGATTGATATTTTTGTGGTTGATAATGTTGTAGAGTCGTTTGATATTTATGTGGATCAAGTTGTTTAACATTTCTTATGATCAAGTTGCACATCAAGTGTTTGATGAAATGTCTGAGTGAAAAATATTTGATAATCTTGTTATATGCTCTTGTAATTTTGCTTATTAATTAAGATGTTAGTTGAATTTTTGTTTTTACATGAATTTTTTCTTATTAATCAGACATAATGATATTTTTATGTCTGACTGTTGTTATGTATCTGGTATCAGTTGTGATATTCTGTTAAAAATGATGCAACATTTGGGTCTGATTTTGATGTTTATATCACTTGTGATATTCTATTAAAAATGATGCAACAGTTGGGTTTGACTTTGATGTTTATATCACTTGTGATATTCTGTTAAATTTTATTAAATATCACAAGTGATAATAGTGTTCTTATATGGTTTTCTTGCTTTAAACCTATTTGCCTCCTCTATTATCAACTTATTTTGGTAATTCCATTCATGAAGAATGATCTTTGCAGTGTATCTCATTCTCATGTTGTTCATCTTTTGGAGGAACCTTTGATATCACATGTGATATCTCAGATGTGTCGGCTTCTTCATTTTGTTGAATCAGTGGTGGTAATGGAGGAACATGTTATATCACAGGTGATATCACGTGTTATATCACATGTGATATCACGTACTAAAGAATGATCAATTTTCAACCCCAACCTCTTTTTTGTTACCTCTATTAATGCCTTTGTAGTTATCACGAATATTCATTTATAATTCTTTACTTTGTCTTACAAGTACTTGAATAATGGTATTATTACTTAGAACTAATATATGGTCTCTTACAAATACAATCACATGACATAGGAACATGTGATTGCTTCTCAACTTGTGCATCTCTCTTTTAGGCGTTTCGTCGAACAACTTCCATGAAAGTGCATTAATTTACAAATTAGTGCATTAACTTACGATGAGTCATTTAGAGTTCTACAAAAATATTTATACTTGTTTTACGAAAGCATGTTGAATGTTATAACTTACAGATTAGTGTTATATCACAAGTGATACTGCACGAGAAAAAAAAGAAACGAAAAAAAAAAGTTTGTCGAAAGTATATGAAAGTGCCCCTCTATTGAAAGATAATTAAATACTCGTCACGATGGTGTAATTCTTTTAGGTTAATAGTTTACCGTTTTTGAGTTATGTAATATTTAAAAATGAGAGATGAAAGTGGGTTTTAATTGAAAAAATGTGGTGGTCTATATTTACACTTTAGGTACATCCCTATTTTTTCCTCCTTAAATCTTGTTCTTTTGATTTAATGATTAGTGTGGTTCAAATTTGTCTCTTGGTATATAAGGATTTTTGAGTATGCAAAATAAAGTGACTTTATTATTATACGTCATGAAAACTAAAAATGTATAAGTGATTAATATAATTAGCCTCATGTTTTTCATATTTTATAAAACTTAGTACATAAATTTGTTGTTTTTTAGCTTGTGATTTGAAATAAGTAAGATCGGACCGATCGAGATCATAAGATCTTAAAATCCTATGGCCAAGAACAAAATCCTATTAAGATCCTATCTCGCAAATATCATACGTGAGATCGGGATCGTTATCGCTTTGTAGTATCGTAAAATCGTCAGATCCTATGATCAGTATCGGGATCTTAACAGTCATGTTTCTAATAGCTTATAATAGTTTCTAGCGTATATTTTACTAGCGGGTATCTACGTATTACGACGGCGGGTATCATGTAATCAAACTTTTTTGCAAACAATATTTTTCGATTATATGTTTTTTGTGATAATGACTTTACACATAGCGAGAATTTTAAGAATAACTTTATCGCACAATATTGCATATTATAATGTCAAGTACCTAAGTATCATGATACAATGACCATACGAAAACGGTAGTCAGTATTATTTCAAGGTTATGATGTTTGGCGATGAAATGTACCTGTAAATCAGTAAATGTTGTGTAATATTTGTCAAAATATTATATGACGTGTAAACAAAGAGAAATATAAATTAGTTCTTGCAATATATAACTAATAATATATATGGCATTGCTTATATAAATTACAGTATTAAAAAATGACACATTTTCATGCTTTATAAATCACATGAAAATGTTCGTACTTTGACATTGATAGCGTATGTGAACTCTAACCCAGCTGGATGAAACCCATACACTCGAAACAAGCTCGAAACAAGTCCAAAACAAGCCCAACAAAGCCAAACCCCACAATAACCTTCCTTGGAAGCATTTTTCCAAGCCAGATATGATTAAGGTCAGGACTGATAACCATAAATCATCCCACGACTCGCCCAACAAATAAAGCCAGGACCGTTGCAACTTCCACCACGTGCCATTACCTCATTCGAGTATAGGTAGTGATGCGGACAACTCGCAGGTACGTGATATTGTACATGGAACGCCCCATGAACCTGTCCTAACCAAATGATGGCACTACACGTGTCCTCCTGGTCCCCCGTCTGCAGAGAAGTATTAGATGATAGATTTAAACCCAAGACTAATCAAGGACTTAAGATCCTTTAAGGTTTATGTTAGCTTATTATCAAAATTGTGTTCTATTATAAATAAACATACTACTGTATATCTGATGTAATGAACACGAAATTCGGCCAATAATACTCTTTTACAATTTACACTTATTAGCTTCACAAGCTCGGCCCATGTAATTTCACTGATTAGCCGAATAACCTTATTAACTGATCGACGTTGAAACACAATAGTACCAAGAAAATGAATATAGACACCAATGGTAAGTATTGAAATTGTAAGCATTGAAAATTGTCTTAAACAAGAACCTTTATGTAGGATACTTTTTCACGGTGCATATCTTTGGGCCTCCAAGCCTAAAATCTATCTCATCCATTTCTTTCGTCGAAATTCGTCTTTGGTCCTATCTCCCGACCAGAGTCCGACCTCCAGGTTGGTAAGTTAGATTTAATTTAGCAGAATAGCTGGCCCATTTGGTATTTTTAAGCCCACAAATCATTCGGCAAAAATTTCCACTTTTAATAGTGGAATTCCTAGTCAAATTTGGTGTAGTGTTTCAACGTTTTCAAGGTGTGGAATGTGGAAAACATCTTTTTGAAGTCATGTGTAACATTGTGAATCTATAGAGAATGAGAATTGATACTTACACCACATTTTTTGATTAATGCATCATAATTTATGCATTACAGTTTGTACCGTATAATATTGTAATGCATAAAATGTGGTGTATGCATAAAAAAATGTTATGTGAGTATCACCCCATATAGAGAATCAATATATTCAATGTATGTTCTTTTTCGCATAAAAAGATACAAATGAATAGAAGTTTGTAAAGTACATTTATATTTGAAAATATGCATACAAACTCGTTTTCATTTAGAAAATACTCGTAAAAAGTTGAAAAGATATTCGCTGATTATATAGGGAAAAGAGTACAACGTGTCTTTAGTTAATAGAATATCAAACAATAGTAAGTAAAAAAAATGGTGATAGTTTATGTTAGAGATAAGTTATTCATACCCTCTAAAATTACAAGTGGCACCTACTTTTATTTTATTTTTTATTATTTTTATAATTTTGTTTATATAAAAAACTATAAACTTAAAAATACGAAACATATAATATAAAATTTAATAAGTCAAAATCTTAAACTGACAGAAAACACGAAACAAAGTTTGATAAAAAACCGTGCTATACTGTAAACTAAGGACATAAATTATTTTTTGTATCTTCACCCCATTATATCACATGCAGGGAGCATGTATAACATAACCTTTTATGTTATAGAATGTAAATGCCAAAGCTTATGAATCTAACCGATAAAGTAATTGGTATAAATCCACTACTTTATGTATACTTGCAACCATCGTCTTCCATTTCGTTTCTAGTTCTAGCTGCAATTTTGAGTTAACTTGTTCCATGCTCCATACTTTAGAATTCAACTCATATCGACTTATTCACCTTTAATACCTGTAAATGAATCGGGAATAGTATATTTCTGACTTATCGTCTTGAAATGATTAACTATGTGTTTTTGGAAAAAAAATTATTTCCTGCTAATGTATCATGACATCAATAGAATTAAGGTAACAACTTTATTTGAATAAAAAATGTCAATATATGAGTCTGAATTTGATCGTTTATTCAATATCAATAGTCACTGGAATATGTTCGAACGTTTCTCTTTCATATTCTACCAAATTTTCTTTTGTCCATCTTTAACAAACATTTTACACACGCTTCTTAAGTTTAGTCTTAAGTTAGTCTTAAAGTGTGTTCTTAAAGTGTGTTATGGCTAATAAAAGCAAATCAGTTTAGACCGACTGCTTATTTTTACTTTTTGATTTTTTGGTATTATTTTATTTATACTCTCTTGTACCTCATTATTTGTTTGAAAATGATTGATACAATAAAAGTGTGTTCTTAAAGTGTGTTATGGCTAATAAAAGCAAATCAGTTTAGACCGACTGCTTATTTTTACTTTTTGATTTTTTGGTATTATTTTATTTATACTCTCGTGTACCTCATTATTTGTTTGAAAATGATTGATACAATATTTAGTTTTGATATAATGAAACATCATATCTATACGTAAGTTTCCTCTCTATCGTTACGTCTTCCAGCCGGCCAAGGAAAAAGTATTGTAAATATTTTAAACAAAATCGTATTTTATTTTTAAAGCATTTCCACTCCTGAATGATAACGTACCATATATTTTGTTATTGTTTTCACCCCGGTATTTATCTCAAATCAAATGTTCATTCATGCGAAACTAGAATATGCGTCGGTCTGAATGGACCATGCTAGCTAGTCATGCTTTGCTAGAGTGTCATTTTTGACAAAAATCTATAGAGCATTGTTTGGTAAAATTGATGTCACCAATCCTTACTTTTCTGGTAGTATCTTTGCAGTTTTAGTATTTCAGTGTATTAATGCATCTTTCCTTTGCCATGTTTTGCTCATTTTTATCTGCTCCTGTCTATCATTAGACATTTTTTTTGATAAAAAATGATAATACTTGATATAGTATTTGGATTTATTATTATTTTTTTAAATGCAATAATGCTCAAAAACATAACTATATGGTAGAAACTTCCACAAGAATACATTTATAAAATATTCTAAGTTAAATATATGAGTGACACTAAGTTTTACTTTCATATCTGATGAGGTATAGTTTCTTCTGTGTAGTTAGGAGGAGACAAACATACTTAGAACAAAATAATCAGATAAGGATGCATGTTAGAACGGTACTTCGGATAGCTGGAGTAGCGAGAGTTGCTCCAGGTCCGGAGTCAATGGCATGCGTGCTAGACCAGTTCCGGAGCACAAGCTGTTCCGAAAGACATTCTTGATCCGGAACAGTACGGATGACAGAGTGGTCCACAACGATCACCTACGACGTTAGGAAAAAATAATCTTCGATAACATTGCCTAACACTTCAGCGATTCAACCGCTACTCCTAGATAACAAGAGTACATCCACAGAGCTTATGTCTTGAAGTCAAATTCAGGTAGTGTAAATAGTCATTGGTCATTCAGAAGAAACATATTACACTCGGGTACTCCGATCCAGACTATCTCCACCTTACCTCATATTACATACTTATCATACCAAACATATACTTATTCTCACGCCGGAGCTTAGTCTCGGATTAAAACCCTGAAGCGAGCTAACAGTGTTGTAGCCTAAGAGACGAGGAATCACTCTAATCTCCGAAGTCCAAGGGCTCAAGAAGTGGTTACGAAAAATTGCTTCAACATTTGGCGCCATCCGTGGGACCCTTATACCAATCTACTTATCCTAAATGATGGACGATTGTGTGGGAGCATCTCATCTGGAAGGAATACGAACATGAACAACAGGGAACAGGAGGCCGCGAGGACTCCCTCGGGAGGACCCTGCGGTCCCACCGGACCAGTTCAGGGAAAGCTCTCCCCGACATATGTAAGGGAAAACATCGATCTGTTACGGACTATGATCAGGGAGCTGGGCGGTCGCGGTAAAGAGAAGGTAGTACCCTAAAGGCTATCTTTCGAGAGAACGGGAGATAAAGACTACTCTCCGGAGGAGTCTACAAGAGAATCCTCCGAAGAATCCTCCTGGTCAGCTAAGAAGACCGGCCGAAAGAAGACAACAGGAAACGCCGGGTGAGCATTTCAAGACAAAGATACAAAACTCGCTGGTCTTGCCAACAAGATCCCGAAGCAG
This sequence comes from Chrysanthemum makinoi, assembly GCA_910596185.1. Classification (NCBI taxonomy): domain Eukaryota; kingdom Viridiplantae; phylum Streptophyta; class Magnoliopsida; order Asterales; family Asteraceae; genus Chrysanthemum; species Chrysanthemum makinoi. The sequence continues at coordinate 274,409,882 of OU343222.1, forward strand.
GTCTAGAGCGCGAACGGTCGATAGATCATTATCCAACGCCAGTAAGGCTGGCAGGAAGCATGAAGAATCTGATTCGGCATTCGACGAAGATTCGGAGAGCGACTCTAAAGGCATGAGCACGCCCTACAGAAGGCTGAAACCAACGCCTTTCACGGTCCGGATCACGGACTTTAGGTACGGCCGGAGGGTCAAGCTGCCTCAAAACATACAGGTGTATGAAGGAAGCAAGGATCCGAAGGATCATCTAAGCATTTTTTCTATGGCGGCAGAACAAGAATAGTGGCCAATGCCAGAAACTGGTTCAATGGGCTGGATCCTACAAGCATAGACGGGTTCGAGGAACTATGTGACAAGTTCCTTAAAGAATTTTCTCAGCAGAAGCGCTGTGACAATGATCCTATGAAAATCCATGGGATCAAGAGAAAATCAAGCGAGATCCTACAAGCGTTCGTAGACCGCTTCAAGGTGGAAAGCTCTGATAAGGTTTTAAAATGTACCTTTTTGAGGGGTCGTTTAAGCCCTTATTTTATCACTTTTGTATCCGTTATTACTTAATATCGTTCCTTTTCACTTTTTAGGTCTCTTGAAGGCAAATTGCTGGAATGGCACTTATTTGGACGAAAAGGCGCGGATATATGAAGAAAATGGCCAAAGTCAAAAATCGAGCCACTCAGACTGCTGAAATACAAGGGGACGGCGTCAGGTTCTACAAGTGACGGCGTCGGTGTTATCTGTGGACGCGTCGCATAACTTTTGTGACGGGCGGCAGCCAAATTGCTTATTTTCAAGTGACGGTGTCGGGCTTTAAAAGAGTAGGTCGTCACAACTCAGACGGCCTAGATTTGATCCGACGAGTCGAGACTGAATGGGACGACGTCACAAGCATAAGGTGACGCCGTCGCAAGACTAACGTGGCCAAGACGAAACCCTAATGACGGCGACGACGTCACAAATCATAAGGTGACGCCGTCGCGATTGTAATCTTATATATAGAATCCGAATTTTTCAGTTTTAGTGTGTAGTCTTTTGGAGTAAAAACCTAAACCGAACCAAGGCTGTCTTGTACAGTATTTTAGGGTTCCAAACCCTATCTTACACCAAGATAAGTGTTTTACTTCATTAATTCAATTATGTCTTCAATTATTTGTGTGTATGCTTGCATGTTCTCCATGTCCGGCTAATTTATTTGTGTGTTTGCTTAGGGAATATGAAACTTAATTATTGAATATTGATTGGTTGTCTCTTATCTTAATTGTTAATGATCTAGTAATGCGGTAGGTCATTCGTTGTGTAGCTAATGCTTGATTAATCTCTGTGAACCTTAGACTATAACACCTAGAGTAGTTGTAGGCTAAACCATCCAAAGAGTACCTTAGAGTTAGAGTCTATAATTCCTAGAGATTTTGTAGACGAGACCCTTTGGTAGTTTCAAAGAGTTAGGGATAAACGCATACCCTACGAATTTAGACACACAGCGCGATTAGGAATAAGGACGTGACAATTCAACCATCAATAGGAGATAATTAAGGAGTAAGAAAATCTAAGTAAACACATCTTTAAACTATCATACGAGCACACAATAATTAGACATAGACTACATACACCTTAGATTAGATAATTAGATAAGTAGAGTAATCGGTAGAAATACCAACCCCCAAATCCAAACCCCGAGATTCGTACCTTTCCATTTCCTAAAAAACATAAAAAGCACAAAAATAATCTTCCTCAACCCCAACCTTAGCGTAGTAACTCCTCACTAGCATTCCTATTCCCCTAGAGAACGATATCAATACCCGTGGCTTACCCTAATACTACACTACAATGATTAGATTCACTGACTAGGGTGTTGAAAAACTTGCTCGACGAAAAGGAAGTTCCTTTGACCCCGAACGACGCGTGTAGCGTTATCAAGTTTTTGGCGCCGCTGCCGGGGAATAGAATAGCTAGTTAGTAGTCCACCTCGTTTAGGTTTCTTTTCTTGATTCCTATCAAGTGGGATTTTTTTCTTTTTATTAGCTTCCTTGTAGTCTATCCCCCTTCTTTGTGTTTGTGTTCGTAAAACCCTTTTCATTTGTCGCTATGACAAGTGAAATTGCATTTTAATCATTAACAAATGAGGAACAATTGAATTTCGCAGATTGGATTGGTTTTTATTGTTCTAATGACTTTGTGAGTAAACTTAGAGATATCCAAAAGGAGACGGGTGTAAGGTTGGATGGATTTGATATATTTTGTGTTTATGTGGCTTCTATTCAACGATCATTGTCAGGATCAACTCCTTTTAGTGAGACCATCTGGAGAATTTTTCAAAAAAAGCCTCCTATGCATAAACCATCAGCTGGTACAACTTGAGGAAATGGATAAAGTGCGTGAGGAATCCTTTAGGCCAATAGAACATAGTAGTCAAGTTTTTGAGAATGATTCTTATGAATCGGACCAAGAATTTGAAATGGCCAAAGAAGGATTTGAGATGCTTAGGAGTGTATTTGGGTTAGATCATACTAAAACACATGATGAACATTTAGGAGATCTAGATATAATGGAGAATAAGATGGAAACTCCAAGCCCACAAGCCCTACCATCACTTGAGGAACACACATCGCCTATAACTTACCCGGAAGAAGTAGAAGAGACTATAGGAACCCCGATTGATATAGAACCTTTGGACCAAACGCCACTAGAGAATGTAGGTTTAGATGCTTCTTATCATGACCTCTCTCTTAGTCCTAGGGAAGTTCCTAATTTTGATAAAACGGAGCCTCAACCAAAAACCTTACCCAATTTTCGGTCTTTAGATGTGAATCTTGGAATTGAATTAGGCCCCAATCCACCCATCAAAATAAATAATCTGGGTAGTTGCTTGATAAAGGTGGTAGACTCTAGTCCATGTAGAGTGGAAGCTAATATAGGAGTAACTCATGACCTTACACACTTATATCACCCATTCATGGTTGATAACAAGAAACATTATGGGTTTAAACCGGGTTTATTAGGTCAAGATGGATCCTTAACTAAGAATCTTTTGAAGTTGATAGAAGATGATCCATTTTTAGGAAAGAGATTTGATTCACCCACTATACCAATAGACTTAGGTAAGGTTATAATGAATGGAGTACACTCCTTTGAGCATGTAAATCACCCATCACCCTCTCCTCACGTGGCAAATTTCCACCCTAAGGGTGTGTATCGCTACTATCACCCGCACTTAAACCTAAGTGTAGGGAAAACCTCCCCTTTATCTGTTAAATAAGGGTAGAGTCAGGCTCGTGACTCGAACAAAAACAAGCGCTTCTTGGGAGGCAACCCATGTGTATTTGTTTTTCATTTTTATTTGTGTGTCGTATATCTTTTATTGATTGTTTATTCTCATGTTTGAATTTGTAAAAATGCTTTATTTTGTCTTTAACCTCGTCTTAATTACATATAAAGGTATTTTACATAAGGGATAAGTGTAGGGAGGATTACACACGTTTTCAAAAGAAACGTGAACATGAGAATTACAATTATTTAAAAGATATACATGTGTGTTTGTTCGAGTCAAATGCTTGTATCGAGTCATAATGGATATTTTGCAGAAATTTTTCCAGATTCTAAAGATGTAAATTTTCCAGAATTTTTTTTCTAGAAAATCGCAGACCGTTTTTGTCGGGGATAACTGACGGCGTCGAGATCTCAACGACGGCGGGAAGGAGTTAAAACAACAAATTACTGTTTTTTTCTTTTTTTCTGAGCTACTTATAAATTTTTGGAATTTTCCAGGTCTTAATTTTCCAAGAATTCTGTAAACATCCATTCCACAAGCATTATATCCTAGTTTAGTAGAGTCTTATATATATTATTACTGTCGTTTTTAGGCGAAGGTTTCGTTTGTTTTCTTCAAGTGTGCAGGTTGAATTTACTAAGAAGAAGATACATAAGGTTGGAAGGAGCTTTTCACGCATAAATTCTTCTTGAAAAGGATTGAACCACCACTTTACACGGATCCTACCGAGCTAATCAGGGGAGTATTAGTTTCTTTCGTTTTTAATTACCTTCCATTATCATAACTTTGATACTTTCGGGGAACATTGGGGACAATGTTCAGTTTAAGTGTAGGGAGGGAAAATAAAACGGGAACTTTGAAACTATGCTTATCCTTGATTATTTGCTTTGTCCAATTGTATTTGTGTAATAAACCATGAGAAAATGTCGGTTAGGGTAATTTTGGCACCACATTTTTAATTTTTCATGACATATAGGAGTGGGCCATTAGTCTTAATAAAGCGTCTCACGGATAGGAAGTTGCATGACTAGCACAAAAACCCTTTACCACCTAAATTCCACCCAAAATGTGAGGATCACCCTTAGATTAGTAGGATTAAAGCATTCATCTTTAATGCTTAGTGTGTGAACCGGTAGTATATTAGATTCTAGAACTTGTTTTGTGATGCATCCCGAGATCGCTAGTAAGACTACACTTGTATAGTTAGGAATAACTAAATGATAAGAGGCATTATGATAACCCTTGTTTGATACCTGTAATATAATTACTTCTTCCACCTCGGTTGAGTAATTCCCCCACACCCTTGCGTTGTACTCACTTTTAGTACACGATACCCCTAGTTAACCCCTCTGAGCCTATCCTTTTCGCGGTTCTCTTGATTCTTCGGTTTTCCGGAATATCAATGAAGAGCATTGTTTACACTCCACCCCCAAATGTACACCCAAATCGCCTTAGCCTACCTTGTATGCACTCACTTTTAGTGCATTATTGTTATCACCTTAAACCATTAGTTCAATTATCTAGTTGCTTGCATGAGTTGCTAAGTCGAGTCATATCCTTTGTACACAGTTTTGGGACGATTGGGACTCATGGGAAAAGTTAAAGTTTATGATGACTAGAAGGGAACGTTAAATTCCCTTATTTGCGTAATAACGTACCCCAAGTGTTTTGATCTTTTCAATTCGGGTTAAATTAGTGTTAGAGTAATAAAAATTCAAGTGTAGGGATGTGCCTATAAATCCCTATCATTTTGATGTTACCGTAGAGGATGGTAGAGTAAAAGTGTATGAAAAAAAAATCGAAAAAAAAATTAGTGTTAAAAAAAAAAAAAAAAAAAAAAAAATACGGGCTACCATCCTACATCTATCCTTTAAATTTATGTTTGTGTTTTTCAGTTATCTAGAGTTTAGAGTGTCGAGTCTTGGCTTAGCAACGCCATTCTTCGTATGCTTGTAACATAGAGATTTTTGACTTGCCACCACTAAATAGCCTATCCCACCAAACCCTTTGTTTCCCTACCGTAAGCCTAACATTACAACCCTTTAAAGACCTCTTTGATAGTATTTCCTAGGTGCTTACGCCAAAACGATAGAGGTTTGATCTATTCTCAAGCTTATGGTAATTTATGTACTAGGACCGGTTAATGAGTGTTTATCTTCCATTTCCAACTTGTTATATTTCATATACACCCGAGAGATGTGAGTATACAAACACCCCATGTGAGGTGCTAGTATGTAATTTCCGTGCTTGTTATGACTTTTGCGGGGCTTATATGTGTTGTGGATTGTTTTAAACCAATGCTTCATGACCCCTAACTTATAAATTAATTGGCTAAAAGCACATTTGCTTGAGGACAAGCAAATACCAAGTGTAGGGATATTTGATAAGGTTTTAAAATGTACCTTTTTGAGGGGTCATTTAAGCCTTTATTTGATCACTTTTGTATCCGTTATTACTTAATATCGTTCCTTTTCACTTTTTAGGTCTCTTGAAGGCAAATTGCTGGAATGGCACTTATTTGGACGAAAAGGCGCGGATATACGAAGAAAATGGCCAAAGTCAAGAATCGAGCCACCCAGATTGCTGAAATACAAGGGGACGGCGTCAGGTTCTACAAGTGACGGCGTTAGGTGTTATCTGTGACGCCGTTGCATAACTTTTGTGACGGGGCAGCAACCAAATTGCTTATTTTCAAGTGACGGTGTCAGGCTTTAAAAGAGTAGGTCGTCACAACTCAGACGGCCTAGATTTGATCCAGACGGCGTCAGAGACTGAAGGGGACGGCGTCACAAGCATAAGGTGACGCCGTCGCAAGCCTAACGTGCCAAGACGAAACCCTAATGACGGCGTCACAAATCATAAGGTGACGCCGTCGCGATTGTAATCTTATATATAGAATCCGAATTTTTCAGTTTTAGTGTGTAGTCTTTTGGAGTAAAAACCTAAACCGAACCAAGGCTGTCTTGTATAGTATTTTAGAGTTCCAAACCCTATCTTACACCAAGATAAGTGTTTTACTTCATTAATTCAATTATGTCTTTAATTATTTGTGTGTATGCTTGCATGTTCTCCATGTCTGGCTAATTTATTTGTGTGTTTGCTTAGGGAATATGAAACTTAATTATTGAATATTGATTGGTTGTCTCTTATCTTAATTGTTAATGATCTAGTAATGCGATAGGTCATTCGTTGTGTAGTTAATGCTTGATTAATCTTTGTGAACCTTAGACTATAACACCTAGAGTAGTTGTAGGCTAAACCATCCAAAGAGTACCTTAGAGTTAGAGTCTATAATTCCTAGAGATTTTGTAGAAGAGACCCTTTGGTAGTTTCAAAGAGTTAGGGATAAACGCATACCCTACGACTTTAGACACACAACGCGATTAGGAATAAGGACGTGACAATTCAACCATCAATAGGAGATAATTAAGGAGTAAGAAAACCTAAGTAAACACATCTTTAAACTATCATACGAGCACACAATAATTAGACATAGACTACATACACCTTAGATTAGATAATTAGATAAGTAGAGTAATCGGTAGAAATACCAACCCCCAAATCCAAACCCCGAGATTCGTACCTTTCCATTTCCTAAAAAACATAAAAAGCACAAAAATAATCTTCCTCAACCCCAACCTTAGCGTAGTAACTCCTCACTAGCATTCCTATTCCCCTAGAGAACGATATCAATACCCGTGGCTTACCCTAATACTACACTACAACGATTAGGTTCACTGCCTAGGGTGTTGAAAAACTTGCTCGATGAAAATGAAGTTCCTTTGACCCCGAACGACGCATGTAGCGTTATCAAGCTCTCATATCAAAGGCGTTCCTCCGATATTGAAAATATCCGCGTTTATGCACGGACACGGTCATCCGAAACTGGCCAAAAATCTCAACGATAAAGTCTCAAAATCTACGTACGAAATATGGGAGAATGTAAGGTCCTTCATATGAGGCAAGACAGCGGCAGGGGCAGTCAGCCTCCCAAACCTGCTTAAAGTGCTCAAAGGACCATGAAGGCAAGCCAGTTCGAGGCATCGGGAGAATTCAAGAGTAAAGGAGGTTATGAGGAACGTGGGAGAGGCACGGGGCTCAAGAAAGAGGGGTTGAATCCCCTCATCAAGACATCAAGGGAGATATTGGCCACGGAAATCATGGACCTACTTGCACCACCCCCGATCACAGACCCCTTTGAAAGGAAGAGGATGAACAAGTTTTGTGATCACCATGGCGAGCCGGGTCATCATAAGAACGAATGCGTCCACCTCAGGAAACAACTAGAAGAAGCAGTAGCTTCGGGGAAGCTGACGCACCTGGTTCGCGACGTCCAATAGAGCTGCCGGAGAAGCGGAGAAATGACGGTGCAAGGCAAAGTAAAAAGGGTAAGTATGGTAAGCACACAACCATCGGAAGAGACCTTACGACAAGACAGAAGAGTGGATGGACAATGAGATCACCTTCCTGTCCACCACACAGTATCAACTGGTGGACAGTCCCATAGTTTTCAAGGCTAGGATCGAAGGCTTTAGGGTCAGAAGAATCTACGTGGACGGTGGAAGCTCAGCGGAAATCATGTATGAGCACTTCTTCAGGAATTTCGACTACCAAACGAGGTCAAGGTTGCGAGAGTCACGGATACCCTTGATAGGGTTCTCCAGAGAAATAATCTATCCAATGGGGGTTATTGATTTAGAATTCACGAGAGGGAGCGTGACAGGTTTTGCACAGTCTTAATGGAATTCGCAGTGGTAAAAAGCCCGTCGTCATACAACGTGATACTCGGGAGGGCCGAGATGAGAAGCCTGGGAGCCATTGGTTCGACTATTCATTAAATGATAAAGTTCACAACCTCCAATGGGATAGCTACTATAGCTACATCTTTGGGAGACATTAAGGGAGTGCAGTCAGATAGAGAAAGCCTAGAATATCGACCAATATACTAGGATCTCGGGTCTGGCACTGGAAGGTAGAGAAAAGGGGAACAACAAAATCCCTTTGATGATAAAAGAAGCCTGGGAGCCATTGGTTCGACTATTCATTAAATGATAAAGTTCACAACCTCTAATGGGATAGCTACTATAACTACATGCTGGGAGACATTAAGGGAGTGCAGTCAGATAGAGAAAGCCTAGAATATCGACCAATATACTAGGATCTCGGTTTTGGCAATGGAAGGTAGAGAAAAGGGGAAAAACAAAAGCCCTTTGATGATAAAAGAACGCACGAAGAAAAACAAGAACGACCTCTGGAAGGTAGGGGTGACCATGGGTTAGGAAGGAAAACAGTGCAGGGGCCTGAAACTCAAGGAGTGCAGACGCAGGGGAACAAAGGCCTAACGTCTTCATCTGGTCTAGAAGAGAAGGTCGTGATAAATGATAAATATCCCAACCAAATGGTGACCATCGGAGGTGGATTATCCGATGAATGCAAGTAGGCTCTAGTACATACACTAAGAAGGAATACAAACGTGTTCGCCTCGACTTCCGCGAATGTGACAGGCATCCCCCAGAGCATCATCTGAAACTCTGAATACGTACCCTGCATGGAGCCAAAAGAATAGAAGAAACGCAGCCTCCCCCGGATCGGAGGAAGGTCGTGACAGAAGAAGTCAGCGCCTGGTTACAGGCCAGCATAGTAAGACAAGTACAATAACCCAACTGGATGGATAACCAAGGGCTGGTAAAGAAGGTTGATGGAAGCTGGAGAATGTGTATAGACTTCAAGGACCTGAAAAAGGCGTTTCCGAAGGACTTGTACCCCTACCCGAAATTGATTGGAAGATAGAGTCGCTGATGGGTTTCAGTTATAAATGCTTCCTAGACGCCTACAAAGGGTATCACCAAATCCAAATGGCCAAGGAAGATGAAGAAAGATGGCCTTTCACACAATAGAAGGGTTTTTTTTGCTACTCAAAGATGTCGTTCAGGCTAAAGAACGCTGGAGCAACGTATCAGTGGCTCGTCAATACAGCGTTCCAAGCCTAGATATATGTAAACGTAGAAGCCTACGTAGAAGACATGGTCTTCAAGAGTCGGATAGAGAGTGGACATCATAAAGGACATAGAAGAAACATTTAGCACTCTAAGGAAAATCAACATGAAGTTGAACCCTAAGAAGTGTTTGTTTAGGATGGAAGAGGGGAAGTTCTTGGGATATATCGTCACCTCGGAAGGGATACGAGCCAATCCCGAGAAAACAAAAGCAGTAATGGATATGTCGTCCCCAAAGAATCTGAAGCAAATGCAAAGCCTGAGCGGAAAGCTGGCAGCCCTGAATAGATTCTTATAAAAAACGGCGAAACAGGCGCTACCCTTTCTGGACACCTTGAAAAAGTGTACAAATAAAAAATACTTTCGATGGACCGATTCCGCTGAAGCGGCATTTCAAGAAATGAAGAATCTAGTATTAGAACTACGGGCCCTTACAACCCAAAGGAGGGGGGAGGTCTTAATGATGTATTTGTCCGCGGCAGAAGAGGTAGTAAGTGCAGTGTTACTTGCAGAAAGAGACAAGAAGCAAATGCCAATACACTATGTTAGCCGATCCTTGCAAGAACCAGAGGTAAATTATGCGCCAATGGAAAAATTGGCGTTGGCCTTGGTACACGTGTCAAGGCGGCTCTGAAGGTACTTCCAGGCACACCCGATCAAGGTATTAACATATAGGCGAATTAAGTAAGTACCCAGCAGTACTGAAACCTCCGGACGTTTAGCAAAATGGGAATCGAGCTAGGGGCATATGAAATCAACTACATACCTAGGGTATCCATAAAAGGTCAAGTGTTGGCCGACTTCCTAACTAACACCGTTGCAAGTCTAGAAGTCGAACCGACAGCGGAAAACACCAACAAGTCCCCTCGTCCGAAGGATATCTTGGGTTCGTCGAAAGAGAAAGAGGACCTCACACCTGCGCCACAAGCGTGGAGGCTATACACCGACGGTGCCTCCAACGACAACGGTTCCGAAGCAGGACTTATATTAATCGCTCCAGACATGTGGAGCATTCATACACGCTTTGACTAAACTTCGACAACTCAAATAACTATGCTGAATACGAAGCTTTGCTCACAGGGCTCAGGATAGCCACAGAAATGTAGGTCAAGGACATACATGCCTTCGTCGATTCCAAATTGGTCGCAAACCAAGTAGAAGGATCGTACGAGGTAAGGGGAGAAAAAATGAGGCGGCACCGAGAAAAGTCCTAGAGCTGGCAGGATCATTCAACAGGTTCTGAATCAGTCACATCCTAAGGGCACAAAAAGGAAGATCTTGAGCAAGTTATCACCAGTCTAATTCGATCATTTAGGAAAAGAAGTACTGGTAGAAGTATTGAATGAGTTCTCAGTAAAATTTCCAGAATAATTCATTTATGAAATTGTAACTGAAGAAGCAATTTTCAATTGTAATGCTTCGTCCAAAAGTTAGACAATTATCATGAGTGGAAGGCTAGCCTAGCCAAATTTTCAGATACTATTGCATAACTCTGTCAATAAATAAATAAAATAGAATGTCTAGACTGGATGGCTAGCTACCTTTGTAAGACAAATTTAAAGTCGGAAGGTGCTCAGGCACAACGTCCTGCACCTACGCAAAATACTATTTGATGAATAACTACATTGAATAGAGAACGAATACAACAAGGCCCAAGTGTTTAAAGTGTGATAAAACTCACCAAAGGAGTGAGCAAACACATTACAGTAAGGAACACAACGAGGAAGGAAAATTAAAGTAGCAAACTGATTTATTCAAGTAGACCAGAAACCCGAGAGAATCATACATTTAAAAAAAAAGAAAAAAAAAGGTGCAATCTTTGGAACCAGGCAGCATGATTCAAGGCCTAATAAAGTGCATCCTTCTTAGGTTCCTCAAACTGGGATCGAGTCCAACACATCGCGTGGTCCCGCAGCAACCTGAAAACTAAACTAACCTCCGGAAAAAAGTGTTAAGGTTTAAGGTAAAAGGCGTGACTCGGGGTCCGTCGGAAACAGTCAACAACCAAAATACACCCATGCTTAGAGTGACCCAATAAGGGTCTTCCTATGCACAATGTACCCCTCTTTACACCAAAAGAGGAAAGTACGCTAAAATTCCCAGTGTGGAAGCATAAAAGCTTAGGGCAGGCAGCATGAATCGGGGTCTGCCAGAGAGCATCACGGTTGGATAATCCTAAGCTTGGAGCAACCGTAAGGGTCCTTCGTCACACTACGTGCCCCTCCCCAAAAGGATAAACAAACCTAAGATAAACTATTACAACCATAAAAGAAATTGCAGCAGTACAAATTCAAATATATATAAAAAAAAATCATCATCAAATACCGGGAGAAGGAGTCCTAGTGGTCTTCTCTTTCTTCTCCTGCTTCTTTTTCTTGCCTTTATCTTCGGGCAGCCCAGTAGAACCAAAGGGTCTTTTGAACATGCGGGTTCTGGTAGACGTGGTAGACTCGGACCGAGCTAGGACGGGAGACGAAACCTTGTCAGGCTCGGTAGCAGACTCTTCCTTTAAAGGACGCTCAACACTCTTGGCCACATTTGAGAAGAAAGGATATAATGTATCAGGTAGCTCGGTGGTAGCCTTGTCCATAGCACCTTTAGCGCCCAAAACCAACCGGGAAACACCGGCGCAAGCTTCTTTCAATTGCTCCTCAGATTGGCCAACTCTCATCCCTTCCTAAAAACCAGTGCTAACTGCAAGAGTCAATAACTTCCCAAGAGTCTGGTTAAACTCATCACTATGAAGGAAGCTCCAAACAAGTCTCTCAAAACCAATACAAAGAAAGAAGGAGGAGTCTTCATATAGGTCAGAGACCTCCTTTTTGTGCTTAAGAACCTGACACTTAAGATTGGATACCTCAGAATCTCGAAACTCTAACTCAGATTTCAACTTATTCAACTCCTCAAAATGATGTTTGGAATGCTTGAGTGTAACATCCCGCCTACTGTTACACAACATTATCCGCTTGCCCTAATGGCTCACGACTTTGTTTTTGTGGCCCTCGTGTGAGACTTCCCGGTAGGTCACCCATACCAGTGCTACTCTGATACAAGCACGCTTAACTGCTAGTTCCTTGTGAACTCTACTCGCAATAGACCACAAAATGCGTTGAGTCTGATGAGGCGGATGTTATTCTTATATACCCAGCATTTCTCCAGGCCTCGGTCGATGTGGGATTTTCCTAGGGTGTTACAATCATCACCCCCTTAGGGACTCATCGTCCTCGATGAGGTTTGCCACACCATCATGAATGGCTCTGGAGTGGCTCTGATACTACTTGTAACATCCCGCCTACTGTTACACAATATTGTCCGCTTTGCCCTGATGGCTCACGGCTTTGTTTTTGTGGCCCTCGTGTGAAACTTCCCGGTAGGCCGCCCATACCAGTGCTACTCTCACACGAGCACGCTTAACTTCTAGTTCCTTGTGAACTCTACTCGAAGTAGACCACAAAACGCGTTGAGTCTGATAAGGCGGATGTTATTCTTATATAGCCAGAATCTCTCCAGGCCTCTGTTGATGTGGGATTTGCCAAGGGTGTTACATTGAGATGCCTCTCTTCGATATCAGCTTTTCTCTTTCTCAAGTGCATAACTTGCGAATTCAACGGGTCAAGGGTAGAAGTTTTATCCCGAATGAGACCACTTTCTGAACCAGAGGCATCTGAAGGGCGAGCCAGCGAGGAATACCGTATATTTAATTCCCTGGCATGTGAGATAAGCAAGCTATAAAGAACATACATACGGTCACTGAGTTTCGAAGAAGAAATAGCCTCGACACGCAACAACTCAGTAGGTGTAGGAATCTCATTAATAATGGTCTGGAAAATGTTAGGGTCCCTGTAAAGCCCCTTTTATCACGTATACCTTATCACACAACAAGAACACGTATAACAAACACCCCACGTTATACACAAACTGATGTTATGCGTAGAGAATAAGAAAGGAATAGATGAAGACCTTGGTGACTTGAATATGAATTCGTATGTATGTTTAGAGAGATAAAGGAAAGAAGATGAAAACAATAAGATGTTATATTGCTTCAAAGGAAAAACACACACACACATTCAAGCACACCCCTCAAATGACATACTTGAGGGGTATTTATAGTAAGAGAGATAATGCCCTAAGGCTTGGCCATGGGCCGTGAGATGGGCTTGGACATGGATTGGGTTACATGAACTTATACTAGGCTAGCTTAACTAAACGTCTAACCATTTAGCTTAGCCCAATCCATGAGCCCTTTGACTATTCTAGCACGATATCTAACACACGTTACAAAGTTCCTAAACGTGAAAAGATGCTCCACTTGATTTGGTCTTTACTTTTCTCGAGCTCGAACTTTGTGTGTAGATATAGAATAGTCTTGATTCTTTGTTCCTTCATGCTTTGTGATCAATTAATGTGGTTGTCTGCCGTTGTCAACTTCGCTGGTTTGGTGTCTCCAAGTCTTTCTCCACCATGCTCACACTTCTATTTGTCTTTTGGTTACCAATGATGTAGTTCTCGAGTCTTTAAACTTTGTAGATTATTTGACATTGACGAAGAATCATCTTTAACTTTGTGTAGCCTTTGATTATGATGAGAACTTTCATGTGTTGTTGGTATGAGCATGTGTAGAATCTGCACGATCAATCCGCTCCGGAACTTCCATAAGAAGAAAACATAAAAACAGTTTAGTAATAAGCGGATTCCGGCACTTACAAGTTTGAATTTCGAGGGTGTTAACAACATAGTGTGAAAACACGTCTCTAATTCTCACAAGGGCCGTTCTGAACTGAGTCCCACAAGTGAGATAACACGATATACCGAAATACATCTACGTTCGGATGAGTCAGAGGTACACCGAAGCATCACCCCACGACTGTAGATCGTTTGAGACACACTAAGCGTAATACACGGGGAGTTACCAAAGTGACCTGCTGTCAGGCTGCTTGATGTTGACCTGGCAGGAGTTTCCATTCAATCATTGAAGATCACAGATTTGAAACTTCTCATAAATGTTCTGGCAGATTGCTAAGACTTGCGTAGGACTCTAGAATATATCACTTGTGCCCTTATTGATGAACAACAAGCGATGTCATGTCAAGTGTTCCTATGAGATCTTTTGATGAATCTCGTGGCTCTAGACTCAATTAGTGCATTTTGATTTTCCTAAGCAGAGACTAGGGAGAGGGTCTCCTTCTTCAATACCAACCAACTCTAAGAGAAGGTCAATAGATTATGCAGGGTTCCCAGTGAGAATGAAACAAATCCTTTTAAGAGGAATTGAGTGGCTAGAAAGTTAGGTGCAGTGCGTCACTGGGTCCATGACGTCTTTGTCTTCAATACCGGCGTCATCTAAGTGACAACCAAGATGCTTGAATGAATTGAACCGGTTTCTGCCCTAAGGTTGATTATGGAGGGCTATTTCTTTTCACCCTTTCTTTTACTTTTCTTTTTAATTCTTCAACCCCTTCTTTCTCCTTTCTCACATTACTCCTTTTTTCAATCATACCTAAGGACTTCTAATACTAACTATGGGTATTGTCCTTGGGTAGATCCCTCCGGCTCTGGCGGATCATAGGACGGATTTTCCTATCCTTAGACACCTTATAACTCCATGACTGTCCTATTGTTGCCATAAAACCATTTTCTTGAAAATCTCTCAGAGTGTTTATGATAGAAAACATGTTTGAGACACTCAGAGAGTTTTATATTTTCGAGACACTCCCCTTCACATGTGCTTATAAGTTTTGACAAATCTGCATAGAGGGTAGAGTTAGCACCTTTTGAATTGATCGGCTCATGATAGACAATTCCCCACGAGACACGATTACGTTGCCTAGTTAAAGAGTTCCATTGTCAGTTTTTAGGTGACAGCTAGCTCTAATAACTACCTTGAAGTTGTAAACACTCCTTGAAAAGGAGGTTAGACCCATGTAAGTTCATGTCTATCACGAGTTTCTCGAAATGGTACGTTGATTACTCGTCAATTCATTGGTTCCGACTGAGTCGAGCTCTTTTGAGATTCAGACACCGATCATTAAACGTTTTTGATCACATTTTAATCACGTTTCTCCCCCTCAAAAATAGCATGTCTATGATGTTTTTGAAACAAAGTGATTAAAAGATATGTTTTTCAAAAAGCATTTGGAGGGAAACTGATTTAGCATGAATTTTGGAACAATTTTTGTTTTATACGCCCCCTTAACGAAAGCATATTTTTCATACAGAAAATTTAGAATCAATTAAGGGTTTAGAGGGAGTTATCTTGAGCACAAAATATTTTAAAAGATTATGAAAATCTTTTTGAACAATCTTGAAAAGGTGCTCAAGATGATGAAGATTTTGAAAATCTTTTGAAGATAATTAGAGAAGAATTATCTTCATTTGTTTTAGGATAAGTGCTCGATATTTATGAAAATCGATTTTGCGTAGCACTTTCCTTTCTTTAAAGTTCGGGTTACAGTCTGAAGTAACTGCAAGCCATTCTGATTTTAGGAATAGTGCTTGAAAAATATGTAAAACCTTTGTTTTGGTTAAGCACTTTCCTTTCTTTGAAGCGGGTCTGAATGATGTGTTCGAAGCCATTAATTTGAAGTCCGGGTTTCGTACTGAAGTATACGAAAGCCATTATTTTAAGAAGTTTTTGAGAAACGACATGTTTTGGAAAACATTTAAAGAACTCTCGCTCAAGCATCTGTACATACCCGTATCATTGTTGAATGACATTTCTAGAAACGTCATGAATATCGATTATACGAAAGACATGTCGTGAGAAGAATATTTTTGGATTTTTGATTTTATATTGTTTTTGAATTTTTTGAAAGTTTTATATTTTTGTATTTTGCTTTTGATGGTTTTTCAAATTTTGTATTTGGTTTTTCAAAAATATTTACATAGAAGATTTGAAGAAAGAGGAATTAAGTTGGGACAAGTAAAAGTGGAGTTAAGAGTGGAACTAGAAAATGATTTCCATATGCGAAATTGGCATAAAGTTCTTCTTTACCACATGGGGCGTATGAACCTTCAACACTTTTACAAGTACCTGCATCCACAGAAGAAGAATTTTCACAAATAACAGTGTTAGAAGTACGTGTTTCCTCACGGCGAGGGTGATCACTATCAGCGGTTGTAGTGGTTTCTACTTCCTTATCCTGATGATTGGCACAATTATCTGTGTTGGTGTGAGTATCAAAAATCTTTCCTGTGGGAATCCACCTAAGACCTACATTGTTGAAAACTTTGCCCGTGGGTATCCACCTAAGGTAAGATCTAGGAGTTGTTTTCTTATCAGATGCAGCGGAAGACTCATTTTTGGAAAAACTACGTCCTGAAGAGATCCACCTATTAGGTTTCCTTTTGATGTTCATCTTGTCAACGGGTTTGTTTCGGTTTGGAGTCTTAGTGGATTGTGCCTTGGCGCGAGAATTATCTAACTTGAGATATTGTGAGACACATGCATCATGATTAGCTGAAAAGACACATTTTTACATGTAGTACAGACAAATTCAATATTCTTGTTTAAAAGCAGACTTTAACTTTGTCACTACAGTCTTTTGGAAATTGATTCTTGTTCGAAAAAGATTTAGAATTCCTAGTGTTATTTTCTAAGGGCATAGCATTTTCTTTTGCGCAACTACTCTTAGATGCAAGCCAATCCCTAGTCTTATGTTGAGAATTCCTAGGTAAAGGTTTACTACTACTTGCATTGCCTTGAAATCTTGTAGAATTCACCACACTAGATGTTTCACCTAAAATTCCGTCTTTTCGAGACTGTGCCTTTTGCCTAGCTTCTTCTAGATATTGATTGTTGACCATGTCGTTAGAACCAACAGATTCTTAAACTGGATTTTTGGTCACATTCCGTGTACTATTCCTAGAAATGCCAGGTGAAATAACTTTTGGTGTTTCAGCAACTGCTTTTTCTTTCTCAAAACTGTTGATAATTCTCTTTTTAATAGGCAAAGTCTGTGGAGTGACTGTTTTTGATAAATCATTTTTCTCATTGAGTTTTGGAGGAAAATGAGAAATAGACATTTTTGGTTTGAAAACCGGTTTGGGAACATTTGTTTTCTCCTCAGTCAATGGTTTTGCAAACTTAGTATCCACAACCTTTCCTTTTAGACTTTCCAGCTGAACTCTCAAAAGATCATTTTGCTCTTGCATGTCCTTGTAGGCACGCTCATACGACGGTTTGTCATACTTGCATTCCTCAGATTTTCGATCAAGTTGTTTAAAATAGGACACATTTTATTTTTCAATTTTTTCAAGAGCTTTTTCATATTTTGAAACAATTGCGGAGGTCTCAGACTGGAGTCTTTCATGATCTTTGACAAAATATGTTTGTAAAATAATGGACATGATATCAGTGGTTATCACATCTTCGAAGAGAGAATCATTCAAATTTTCCAAAACTTTGGTGTGTTCAAAACATTCATTAGCTTGCTTTATCAGGGATTTATGGTCCTTGACAAAGTCAGCTGTTTCTTTCAAAAATGCTTGTTCAAAATGAATTACCCTTGCACTGATGGCATTCAGCTGAGGGGCAATTTCAATTTCAAAAAACTTTCTCTGTTCGATGTCAAAACTAGAGAACCAGTTGTTAGGTGTAATAGTGGTTTTAGTTTTAACAGTCTCTTGAAGTCCCGCAATTCTAGTTTTCACATTATCTAAAATACTTCTAGCATCACTTGTGTTAAAAGGATTGTTTGAAGACATTTGTTCGATTTTCGAAAGAGATTGTGAGACAACAATAGGTTTTGAAACTGGTTTTGAAACTGGTGTTAACACTTTGTTTGAAACACTTGGTGTGATGGAAAACTTTGACTTTTCTTTTTGTGACACAAAAGTAATTCCATTAATTTTGTTCCATTTGTTATAATCAATGGGTTTTATATCCGGATTCTTTTGTTTCATTTTTAATCTGCTCTCTTCAATATGTTCTAATGTTTCAAGAGAATCACGAACAATAGTGGGTTCATGCAAAGCTTTTCCATTATTTAACACATTCTGATCTTTCTGAGCTTTCTTGAGGAAACAAGGAGGTGTGTTACCAAGAGCCATTTTTTGAGTTGTATGAAAATACAGATTTGTTTGATTAATCAGCATATTGGTTGATTTAGATGAATGACCCGTTGTAACAAGCAAATTTTCCAATTTTTTGATTTTTTCATCTTTATCAAGAATTTCATCAAGAAGATAATCTTCACGTTTTGAAAAATCGACAATCAACTGTTTCTTCTCTTTTCAAGATCGAATAGGTTGTTTGTTTTTTAGAAAGTTGGTTTTGAAGATCAGAAATTTCCTTGTTTAAAGATTTTATTTTCAAGTTCAAATTAACATCAAGCGTGTTATACTTGATTTGCAATTCTTTTTCTCTTAAAACAGAATCTCGATAACCAATTTCTAATTCGACTCTTTGTTGTTGTGAAATTCAAAAGCTTTTGCGTTCTCCTTGTAACTCTCAAGCTCATCGGTCAATTTCACATTTGCGGCCTTAACGTCGCGACTGACCTTTCTAACTTTCTCAATCTCAATACCACAATTATTGATTAATGTTTCAAAATAAGCACGTGTTTCCTCATCATTAGCACCATTCTGTTCATCTTGACCTTCATTAGGATCCATATATGGAGTTTCAGAGTTAACATTGCTATTAACTTGCTCCCCAACATATGTGTCATAATAAGGTTCGGGACACGAATGTGGCTTCTCATGAGTAAACGAATTAGCAACATTACTATAATTTGGTACCTCATAGAGTGGATATGTGTCGTAGACAGGAGGTGAGTCAAAAGTAGCACTTGATGTTGTGTCCTCGCTGGTTGATGTAAGACATTAGCTTGCATTATCATTTGCTTTCTCTGCCCGTCCGGATACTGAGATTCGTATTCCTCGCCAGTCAACTCTATTCCCAATTTTTCTTTCTTTGCTAACAGCACCACGTACTTGAGGTTCCGAGGTAGCATACTTGAACCGACGATGCCACGAGTCTTGGCTTTGAGGTTCGGAGGTAGCATTCGAATGAAGTCATAAGACATTTATTCCCATTTTGATATCCCATATTACGATTCACAATCGACCCCTTGATGTCCATCAAACTGTCCCGCATATTGCATCTGATTCCCCATTTGTATACCCATAGCAAATCCATTCTGATTCCCAATAACATCAACCATTTGTCCTCCTTGACCCATATGCATACTTGGTTGAGCAAACTGCGGATTATACGATGAAATCCATTGGTTGTTGTTATTTGGTGTAGTTGGACTAGTGTTTAGGTCATTGAAGAACGAATCAAAGAAAGCAGTTTTGAGACGATCTGCCAGAGTTGCCATTGAGGAAGGTATGTATGATAAGGTTGATGTAGGATCGATTCAACGATAAAGGAGTTGTGGTTGATGAAGATTAAGCTCGGTTTGAAGTTTTTCTGAAGGTCGTACTCGTAATCTTGGTTCTTAGGCGAAAAAAAATTTTCTCCCAAAATTTGAAATTCACTATAAAAATCAATTCTAAGGTCGTATGAAAATTTTGAGTTATGACAATTTTGACGCCAAATTTGACCCGAAAAATTTGAATTTAGGCCAAAAAATTTGAATTTTTGACCAAAATTTGCACAGTTAAACCAAAATTTGAATTTCGCGTAAAAATTGAACGTTTAGTCTCCTCAAAAAATTAAATTTTACTCAAGTTTTTCCGCCAAAAAAGTTACGAGTAGGATGGTTAGGCGTAGAGATTGTGCTTATGCGTAGGATCTTATGTGAATGATCTTAGGCGTAATCAGCTTAGGCGTAGGAATCCTTATGCGTAAACAGTATCTTACGCGTAACCTTAAGCTTATGCGTAGACAAAAAGTTACTCGTAAACCTTACGCGTAATTGTGAAGTTATGCGTAGAGTTACTCGTAAGCTTTTAGCTTATGCGTAAACTATGGTTAAGAACCAAAAATCCTTTACACTGTCACAGCGTAAGGGATATCCACAAGTCGAAGTGTTCCACAAACTTATCCAAGTGAGGGAAGCACTGAGTAATCGTTATAGCTCGAAGATTCTTCACCAAAAAGTTATGAGTAGAAAACTAGGGTTTTGACTTTTTGACTTCTACGCGTAAGAAATTTTCAACGATTCAAATGATTTCTTTTGCACATATAGCCTTAAAAACACTCGAATAACCCAAAAATGTTGACCTTTTTCACCCAAAGTGCTTAGAAAAGTTACAAGTAGAAATGACCAATGAACCAAACACGAGTTTAAAAATGAAGAAAAACACGTAAAGCTTCGAACTTTTTGCAAAAAACTGAAACTTTAGCACCAAATAAACCTTAAACCACAAGAATCTTGAATTTTTAAGTGCAAAAATTAAAGCTTTAAGCGTGAAAACTTTGATAATGAAGCTACGCGTAACACTACAAAAAAAACTTCAACCAAAACACTCATAAACCATTGTTAGGCGATTGATACCAATTGTAAAGCCCCTTTTATCACGTATACCTTATCACACAACAAGAACACGTATAACAAACACCCCACGTTATACACAAACTGATGTTATGCGTAGAGAATAAGAAAGGAATAGATGAAGACCTTGGTGACTTGAATATGAATTCGTATGTATGTTTAGAGAGATAAAGGAAAGAAGATGAAAACAATAAGATGTTATATTGCTTCAAAGGAAAAACACACACACACATTCAAGCACACCCCTCAAATGATATACTTGAGGGGTATTTATAGTAAGAGAGATAATGCCCTAAGGCTTGGCCATGGGCCGTGAGATGGGCTTGGACATAGATTGGGTTACATGAACTTATACAAGGCTAGCTTAACTAAACGTCTAACCATTTAGCTTAGCCCAATCCATGAGCCCTTTGACTATTCTAGCACGATATCTAACACACGTTACAAAGTTCCTAAACGTGAATGACCATCACTTCTAATAAAACTATTAAGGCTAACAGTCCCAGAATACCTCCTTGGATAGAACACCAAACGTCGGGCAATGTAAACTTTCCCAAGTCTCTCGAGAAAACCGAGGTGGAGGAGAACCCTCTCCACTCTAATAAGGATAAGGATGTGGCAAAATCCCGAAGGAAGGGAGAAAAATTTCTTCTCAATATCATCACTGGCAGGACCAACTATATTTGCATAAAAAATGGTTGTATCGACAATTGAGCCAGCTGGATTTGCATAAAAAAATGGCTGTATCGGTAGAAGAGCCAGCCAGATTTGCAGGAACAATGGCTGTACCGACATTAGATCCAGCTGAATTTGCATAAAGATCGCCCGAATCAGGGACATAACCATCTGGATCCGCATTAACACCATTTTCATCACGACCCTCAAAGCCTGCTTCGACACCTGAAAGGGACAAAAATAGCAAAAATGAGAAATAAGAAAAAAAAAATATATATATATACATATACAACGTATATAATATACATGAACATGTATCTACCTGTATGAGGAGCGCCACTAAAGGGCCTGGTGCTCCGAAGATTTTCCTAACACTTGGCTCGGTAGAAGTGGCAGCATCAACAAGGGAGATTATAGCCAGGATAACCTGGTCCAAACCATCACCGGTACTAACATTGACATTGTCGGAAATAGACTTTCCACTAACGTCAACGTCCGATCCCTCGATAGATGGCCGAGGAGGAGTCGCGCTAGTCGGTCGGAAAACAATACTCAAACTACCCTTTTTTTGATGGCTCTGGCTAAACCCCACCTCAGAACCCTTTCTAGAAACCTCCTTTCTTGGTGATGCTTCAGAAGGGTTGCGTAGAGAAGTAGAGGCTTTTCGCTTCTCAGCTCCTCTTGCCTTAGCAACAAATTTAGTGTCGACAACAGTAGCAGAAAGGTCTCATGTGGAGGGAAGAGGAATGGCAGAGCCAACAGGGGCCGGAGAGGTAGTACGGCTTGGAAAGTGCCCTAGAGCCGCGGTACCCTCGGTGGGTGATTGTCCGTGAGGCTCATTGCCTTTCCAGCTCGGCATAGTCATAAAATCAAAAACACCCATGGCTGAAATAGAAACAAGAGCAAAGTTAGACTGAAATAACAACCGCAGAAAAGCAAAATGGCAAAAGGCAGACCTCCTCCCCCCATACCAGTATTATCTTGACACCTCAACACCAAGCCAGTCGAGGTATGATCCAAAACCTGTCTCAAGCCAAAGGAAATTAGTGTGTCATCCGGAATACTCCGAAGCCTAACGCAACAGCGAGACAACTTGTCAACATCGGCCTATTTAAAACCTACGACATGCGCCTCATCTAAAATTCGCGAGTCAGGGTGTCTCCAAGTCATATGGTCCAGAATGGCCCTCCGATCTATAAAGAAAAACTTATTTTTCCAAAACTTCATCCCGATCTACCACCAACCATGCATACGGGAGAGGGACTCCTATATTTGGCAAATGAAAACCAGTGCCCCTGCTTGGAAAGTGTTTGAACAACCCGAAACAGGGTAATGGTGGGTTCTATCCCTAAGGATAAGCATGTAACCTCAAAAGTAATAACTTTATTCAAGCCTAAGGGAACAAGCTAGGAAAGGGGAACCCTCTAATACCTAAGGATGACCTAAAGGAAGGAAGAGAAGGGAATCCTAAG
Organism: Chrysanthemum makinoi; assembly: GCA_910596185.1. Classification (NCBI taxonomy): domain Eukaryota; kingdom Viridiplantae; phylum Streptophyta; class Magnoliopsida; order Asterales; family Asteraceae; genus Chrysanthemum; species Chrysanthemum makinoi. Next base: position 274,432,728 of record OU343222.1, read on the forward strand.
GCCATAAAAATAAAAAAAAAATAAACCGATGATATAACCCTATGGCATCACAAGGCAGCTCCAACATAGTAACCTCCGGACCAGGAAGCCTTGAATGCAACTCTAAAGGAATCTTATAAGTACGAGCGAGAAGGTCCAGGTCGAATTGTCTAAGAGCGGACGAATATAAATGCATATCTCTCTTAGCCATGAAGAAAAAATAAAGAAGATAAGAACAATGCCTCATTTTAAAGAAGAAAATCTAACAGAAGCTGAAGATGGAAGTAATATATAAACACCGGATGAACTCTCATATTTATGTTTGTCGTATAGAATGAAAACGGAAAGCGAAATTAGGGGGTATTTATGGATTCTAAAAAGCCAAAACACGCATATTGGACCTGACAAGCCCATAACGTGTTAAAATATTAGGGCCAAAGAAACGGTTGGACAAAACATAGCCACGTCACTACACAAGACGAGCGAGTGACAACTACAACGAGTCCCAGGAGAAGGGAGGGAAGACACATATATAGTCTAGTACAAACACTCAGACAACAGTGTTAACACTAGACTAGTGGGACATGATGTATAGTCTCCTCTGTGTAGTTAGGAGGAGCCAAACATGCTTAGAACAAATCATCAGATAAGGACGCATGTTAGAACAATACTCCGGAATAGTTGGAGTAGCGAGAGTTGCTCCAGGTCCGGAGTCAATGGCATGCGTGCTAGACCAGTTCCGGAGCACATGCTGCTCCGGAAGACATTCTTGGTCCGGGTGGTACACAACGATCACCTGCAACGTTTAGACAAAATAATCTCCGATAACATCGCCTGACACTTCAGTGATTCAGTCGCTACTCCTAGACGACAAGAGTACATCCACAGAGCTCGTGTCTTGGAGTCAAATTCAAATAGTATAAATAGTCATTAGTCATTAAGAAGAAACAGACTACACTCGGACACTCCGATGCAGAGTATCTCCACCTTACCTTATATTACATACTTATCATATTAAACATATACTTATTCTCACGCCGGAGCTCGGTTTTGGATTAAAACCCCGAAGCGAGCTAACAGTGTTCTTTTTTATTGCAGCATAAGAGACAAGGAATCACTCTAATCTCCGAAGTCGAAGGGCTCAAAAAGTGATTACGGAAAGTTGCTTCGATAATATCAAATAAGCAACTATACATGATAGCTTATAAAAATCGTTTTCCGGTTTCAAAGTAAATAACAAAACTAAAAAGTTTTTTAGGAGAAGGACCCTTACTACTTACTGTAGTATTTTTATGCTTGAACATACGTGAATAAATAAGTAATCAGAAAAGGTAAGCAAGAATTAGACACCTTCTATTAGTGTAGAAAACTAATGTCAGGCCCATATTCTCAAGGGTTGAAAAATACAAATACGAAGAATTTTTTTTTAACGGGTTTTATGACATCTTTTCTAAATTAAAAAACGGCACCGTCAAAAGACTGCGTACTACAAACTTGCTCCGTCCAGCAGCCCTTTATCAAAATTTTCTTTTGAAACAATTTAATTGACCTCACCAACAACAACAACAACAACAAAAGTTAACTTATTTATTTATTTAATAACATTTTATTTCTTAATATGAAAGTTTTAATATGTATTCTTGAACCGTGCATATTATAGTTTTTTCAGTAATAGTTATGATTGTGGTATAATGATCTTAGTCATGTTTGATTTTCTAAAATTAGCAAGCAACATGGTCAAAGACTCAAAAAAATTTCTTGACTTTGACCTTCACTCGGAACTACGTTTGAACTCGTTTGAGTTTTGACCATTTTGAAAGCTATTTTTATATCCGTTAAGAATAAACAAAAATATCATTTCATATGGGAAAATAAATTACACGTGCACCGTCCTTATATATATTTTCATTTTTAGTTTTGTTTTCATAACTTTCTTTTAAATACTCAAAAAGCTCACTGTTCAAATAAAATTTGTCGGGTCGTTTATCTTTGGTTGCATATCATTTGTAGCTTACTGGACATGATAAGAGTAGATATAAAAGTACTTCGTAACCAACTTTGACAAGGTGATTCAGCAAACGACTGAACAAGTGTCGTTTAATCATCAATAATGTAAGAAGACACGATTTAACTAGATCTAAATCAGACAGTATTATCTATAAGCCTTTATAAGTCTTATTATGTGGGCTTGGGCTTATGGGAGACTACGGCTTATTTTATAAGTCATAAGCCTCCATAAGCTTGTGTGGCAAACGAGGCTTATGTTATTAGTTGCCTTATTTAAAAAACCCAAGCCCCAGTAAGCTCCTTAAAAACCCTCGCCAAACATAACCATAATCTTCTACAAATTTAGCTTGAATCATTAGTTGCACGAGTTAAACATGCCACTTTCACAAAACTAAATGGGAGCACTCAGGCAAATAATTAAATTGCGTGCAGATGTGCACCACATATTTCTAATCATTAAAGCCCATGCCACACCACCCCATTACCGTAACCTTCGTTGCAGGTCAAATGTACACTATCCATGGGCAAATAGTTCCCTTTAGGTTTTTCCCTTTTGAGATAATGATCTAGCAGATCACTAATTCCTATTGATAAAATCTTTTAACTATTCATTACTAAAATTGTGAAGAAGCCGAGCTAACTTTTATAAAAATAATCTTTATTCGATCTGAGTTTGTTATATACTTATATTGATTGATGGCCTCAAGCCAATGAATAAGGGTTGAGCACGGATCTAAGCGATGAAATCGTAAAAGCTCGGACTGAAGTTGAAACTTAAAACATGAAAGCTATATCTATTTTATTGATGAAAACATCCAACTATAAGTGAAAACAAATCTTTGCGGTACTTGGACCATGTTTTGAGATTTTTATTATTGAGATTTTTATTAATAACAAAAGAGTAGGTGTTGGGTTATGCTTAAAAGATATTTTTATAAATAACAAACCAATTTTATCAACTTTAACCTTTTTGTTAACTAACTCACAATTGAGTAACTTTGATTATTCGCTCAATTTTTACTTCAACAACAACTCTAACAAACCTAAGTTTTCTAACAACGATGTCAACAAACCAAACAACTATCAACCCAATTTTCCCAAAAACAATACCAAAAAATCCAACAACAATCACCTAACCTTAACAACCCGAAGCTAAAGGGTCGTATCACCCAAAAAATGTGGCAAACGAAAAGAACATGCTACTAGAGTCAAGAAAACCAAAATAACTCATACGGTATGAACATAAACCGAAGAGTTAATTTTAGCGGAATAATGGTTACATGTATCAAAGAATCTAAACATGACTTCGACCAAAACAATGATATGTTTTGGTACAAAATTCTTGCGAGATACAATAACTAAGCCGCGAGAAAAAGGTATATAATGCGTACCAAAAACATGTTGATCGGAAAGTGGACTCCTATGAACCGAGAAGTCGGTGTTGGTGCAATAATGACCAAAGCCCTTATAATGTTTTAATGATAACAAATATACATTCGGGACACTTAAAATCACAAGCGATAGCAAAAAATCGAAAACCAAAAAACTGGGCTTGGCGCGCTGCCTATCGCGAGCCACACATGGACAGCGCGCCAGCCTCGTAAACTTGGTGGTTTCGGTTTTTACAAGTCGGCTTTCCTCTTAACCAACTAAGGTGCTTCTTTCAATTAAGGTTCTTACATGCATGATATTTATGAAGTTTACTTTACGATTTAGACTTAGAGAGGTGCCCAAAACAAAGTCCTTCCGATTTTACAAAACACCAACTCATAAACGTTTTTACAAAAGGCTCGAGCCAAGGCAAAATTGGTTTTCTTCAAACCTGGGACGTTTATACTTTCACAAGAACTTTAAAGAAAAGTATTCAAGTGACCATAATCCTTACATTTATCTTTACTAATCACGTAACGGGTTTACTCCCTTATTGTTCATTTAAATCGAGGTCACTTTGCGTAAACACAACTATCTCATTTATGAGTTGTTTTACCTTGATGCAAAACACTCTTCTTACTTGCATCAAAATGATTAGTGAATAATTTAATTTTGGGTTAACTAAGGATTATCTAATTTGAATTCATGAAAATATATACATCATTTGAATTTTTCAAATATCCCATACAAACATTCTCTTACATTCCGCTTACACAACTTGTACTTGTGTCCCCTACATTCTCACACAATCCACTACACATTTCTTTTTGTCTTATGATTAATATAATCATCCAAATTCAAATTCACTGTCATTCCTCTTCTTCCTCACAACACTTACATTTGAATTTTAAATCACCACACACATACGCACTCACCCTTTTTCTTCGAGTTTGGTTTTGCCAACCTTTTCCAACTCTTGCCAACTCACATCTCTTACACATACTTGTTAGTCGATTAGTATAAGGCTTAGTCCTGTTATGTGTTTAGGACCATATTGTATCCTATATATATTTATCATGTACCAAACATTATATTCATTCGATATACACAAACTTACAATACTTACAATATGTCATAAACCTAGCTTCCTACACTCATCCTTCTCATACACTCTTCATTAAAATTTGAATTTGAATCACACCCACACACATACACACATAAACCCACGCCTACACACATACAAAAGTTTCTCATTTGAATTTGAATTCAAATAACACCTCCCACATACAACTATTATACAACTCACCTCTTATACATTTTCTTACACTACCTACAAGCTATGTTTCTTCTCTAATTCACTTCCTTCTCACAATCACCAACTAGCTTGAGGTTGAACTTCAAATTGCCACTCACATACTTTTACTTCTTACTTTCCAAGTTTTGTGTTGACAACCCATTCTATGACATATTCTTACACACTTATCACTCTCTCACAATATACAAATCATCACCACCAACAAGTTTTTAAATTTGTAATTCAAATGACAACTCACACACACTCCAACTCCTTCCTTTTCAAGTTTTGACAACCGATTCTTACACACTCACAAATATAATATTATATATGTGTCCTTCTCTCTTACACACCTCACATCATACAACTCTCCACTCCAACAATTAGTTTTTAAATTTGAAATTTGAATTTCAAATGTGGGAGGCAAAGTTTTATACATCATGTAATAACCAACCCTTGGAGAATCCTCAAAGGTTATTACCCAATATCCAAAGTCCAATGGTTCTTCTTTTTCTATTTGAAATTGGACTAAACCCCTAACTATCTAGTTTTCACATCACAAATATTTTAAATGTAAATTCTTTGTCTAAATGAGTTGGTTGACCTTATCACAATTTAAGTGTTGTAATGTTATTGGAAAGGTGAAAGGTAAATTGCAATTGCGGGTTTAACAAGAGTCGAGTACAAATAAGCAAAACCGGGAAAAATCCCAGAGTACCAGACGCGCTAAGTGGCACGGGTCACACCTCCCCAATGTCAGTCTCGTCAGGCATTTTCTATGTTTTGTCTATAAATACTTACCTATTGTCTTTTACATTCTCACCTCTTGCCAATACATTATTTTTCTTTATTTTTTCTCTCAATCGTCTAAGAGCATGCGGTGTAATAATGTTGCCATGGGCGTTATGCTGGCTTGGCCAACGTTGAGCCAGCGTTATCATACCACTCATGAGGCGTTAGGCTCGGCGTTAATGAACGCGTGCCATGACAACATGATGTTGAGGAAGGATTTAATAAAAAATAAATAAAAATAAAAACCTACGCCCCCTTAACGGCTAGTGATGTTTGAATTCAAAATAAATAAATAAAAATAAAACACTCCCTATGGTTAAACGACTAGTTAGGTTAAAAAAAAAAGAAAAAAAAAACAAAACTTCCTATAAATACTCACATTTACATATTATTTTTACACACTTTCTGTGGAAAACTAGAATGGGGGTTGAATAGTTTTACCAATTAAAACTTCGTTTTAATTTATTTAGATCGACTTATGTCAATCTATTTGGATGTGTGTGTTGGATGTTGATAAACAAACATATAAAGGTGAGTAATAAAAAGATAAGAGTAAGAAGCACAAAACCACAACGCTAGTATTTATAGTGGTTCGGCTACAAGGTCACCTTCCTTGCCCTACTCCACTCCCCGAGTCACCTACTCGAGAGTTCGTAATCACTACACCAATCTCCTTATGGCGGAGAAGCCTTCACAACGTCGCATACTCTTTTTCCGGTACTAGGCTAACCACCGGGTTCTTTCACTCCAAGGTGAACCACACCTACACAACGTCACCTACCCTTTATAAGGTACTAGGCTAAGTACCTAGTTCTTTCACACCTTAGGTGAACTACACCTTCACAACGTCGCCTACCCTTTATTAGGTACTAGGCTAAGCACCTAGTTCCATTGCAATGGAGGAACTACTACCACACTACACCAACGACTAATCCCAAAGGAGATCTACTCCTTTACAACATCATCAAGGATATCAATATCCTTGGATCTAATACTAGTCTATCTTGTACATCGAAACACACCATATCGAATGTACATCTAAGGCACCTTTCACTAATGCCTTTGATGGATCTACAAGACATCTTTCACTAATGTCTTGTGTCTTCACTTCTAAGCACCTTTCACTAATGCTTCTTTGTCTTGACTTCTAAGCACCTTTCACTAATGCTTCTTTGTCTTGACTTCCAAGCACCTACCACAAGTGCTTTATCCTATAGACGATAGATACCCTTCACTAATATCTTCGTCTTGAATCTTAAGACATCTTTCACTAATGTCTTCAACACTACACTTCTTTGAAGAAAGAAAGGAATCATCAACAAGAAGACTTCAGTAGCCTTGATGATGAGGAAGCATGGCAACTCATGGACTTGAGCTTGCTCGACTTCAAAGGTGGTGATCTTGCCTTTAAGAGGAACCTAAAAGATCACACAAAAACAAAGCTACAAACATAGATCTCTTAGATCTAAAGTTAGTGAGATTAAACTCAGGGGAGAAAGTATATTTCAAAGGGGTGAGAAACAATGAAGAAATGGTTCACTATTTATAGAGGAAAAACCTCTACTATTCCCCGGATCCCACGGATCCCTACCACAAGGGATCCGGCTAGCACAAAGCTAGGGATCCGTGGTCCGCTCCTCTTTGCCCATGGGTATTTTTGGTTATGGGTCATGGGTCATGGGTTATGGGTTGATCCATGGTTTTCTTTCTAGATACAATGTATCTTAAGGATACAATGAACTTGGTTAAGTGGTATATATAAAACTATGGGCTATGGGTCAAAACCATTTGCTAATATTTACCCATTTAGTATATACTTGTATTTACCCATTTTAGCATACACTTAGTTTTTACCCATTTTAGTATACTTAGTTTAAGTATATGTTTAACCAAATATGTAAACACTAGTTGTTGTACATATGTATCTAAATCATAAAATCACTTATACTTGTTTTAGTGTTTTATGTGAAAGCGTAAGTGTGTTAGAAAACTATTAGTTCAAACCATTTACGTATTTTGTTTGTTTCGTTAAAATGATTTTACTTTTGTTATCGACAAAACATTAGAAGATCGTAAAATATAAATAAACGATTTTACGGCTTATTTGTATTAACACTTTCCATACATTTAACCCAAATCACAATTTGAATACAATTTTTCTTTCCAAAACCATGGATTGTATCTCCCACATACCGCTGAAGAAGTCAATGACGGCGTTCAGAAACTGCTTGATGGCGATAACTTTCCCCAGGAAAAACTTTACGAGGTTTCCGAGATGTTTAGCAATGCAAGCAGCTTGAAAGATGATCTAAGGAAACAATACGCGAATTGCACTGACATTTCGCCTGAAAGACATGCTGTCATTTAGGAATTCTTGCGAGAGGAAGGTGGGAATGATTCTGACATCAAGAAAACGTTAGGGAAATGTGTGTCACAAATAGGCAATAACTTAAGTCACAAAATCTGTTGGATACATACGAAAAACACTATGGGTGGTTCGTCATCACAACAAGCAACACACGAACCCATGTCTCCCATTTCTTCATTTCCACCAGCAGAGGAACCAGTTAACGAGTACGGATTGACTCAGACACAACTATATAATCTTATGCGAGATGAAGAAGCATTAAGAGAAGTAGAGGAAGAACAAGCAATTGTTGATGCAGAAAACACAATGCGTCAACAAGAGTTGTATGTGGATTATCATGCATATGCTTTGTCTCATGATTATGATTTTCTTTCATGCAGAGAGTCTCCTGAATATGATTCTGCATGCGAGGAGTACTCAGATTAATCATATTGTATTTTAGTTCATATGTCATTTTCGTATTGTATTTTAGTATTTGTATTTTGTATCTTTTATTTTATTTTATTTCGTATTGTAATATTTATGTTATGTTTGTGTAATGTTTTATTTTTGTAACTTTTTCTATAGCCGTGTTAAGTGGTTGGAAGTTTTGCGTTTAGAATTGAAAGTTCTTCTGGTATTTTTATGTTTATTAATATAAATTTAGGTTGTTTATTAAATAAAATATTAGTTTAGGGGCTGAATTTGTAATTTTAATTTATTAAAGAAAAGTAGGGCCCAAAATATGGTGTTGAGTTGGTGTTATGATAAGGGGTGTTTTCTTGGTGTTAATGTTGAAATGTTAAAGCTGATGTGGCGTTGACGTGACGCAGTATTAACTCATAACTTGAGTTATTACACCTTATGCTCTAAGTCTACTATCTTATTGTGTTCTAAGGGTGTGTTTGGTTGATGGTATTGAGGGTAAGTAGTAGCAAAGATAATGATTATTGATGCTTGGTTGGCTCTAATGCAATGACCCATTGCCCAATAGTGGGTAATGGGCCATTACTCAATAAATTGGAGGGAATGGTTTCCTTACCTTTTTTCTTTCCTTAGTATTCCATTTGCCTTTCCCTTTCCTATTACCTATTTTGAACCAAGCGCACCCTAAGCTTTTTAATCTATCATCAATTGAAAGAACACTTATCATCTTCAAGAGAAGATTCACATGAACCTAATCCACTCTGGTGAATTGCGTCGAGGGTCTTCTTCCTTATACCATTTCTATTAGAATCGAGTCTCTAGGTTAGGTTATGGTTTTATTCGTGTAAACAACTATCTATCCATTCAATTTGGTTGTAAGGAAAGTCTTGTACCTTGGTGGTCAAGCCTAGTTCAGGGAAGAACTAGTTGGGATACTTCCGGTAGGGAAGTCTTTGTGGTCTTAGTGGTAAGTTAAATCACAAGATTCTTGAGGGTGTTTTCCGAGGGTGGAATACCGTTGGAGTAGCTCTTATTACTGAGCGCCGATCTTTATGTATATTGGTGGAGTGAAGTTGTAGCGGTTTTTAATCCACCAAAAGGATTATACTTAGTAATAGCATCGGAGTCAGATTCGCAACTGGATGTACGGTAGATCTAAACCCTCCATCCCGAACCAGTATAATCGTGGTGTTATTTACTCGCCTTATATTATGGCTGTGATTGTGGTTGATTTTTATTATTGTTGTATAACCACTTGGTGATCTTTGAGACTAGAAGTTTGTTAACTTCAAGATAGCTGAAAAGACTGTATTCACCCCGCCCCCTCTACGGTTCTATAGTCGGGAAGTAGAACGTGATTGTCAACCAAACCGCGAGACTTAGTGGTGAAAATAATGAAGTTTGGTGACGCGTGTTGAACTCTTGTATTATGACATCGAAAAGAAAAGTTTTCCTCACAAAAAAGCTTGGATTTACTTTTGAAAGACGAACATGATGATTGAATCCCGATCCGACACATGTTAGAAGAACCCGAGGACGACCAACTAAAGAAGATCCTGAGCTTTTATGAGATGATGCTTTACCGCGTCCACCCGATCTTCAAAATCACCCACCCTTGCAACTCACAAGAAGCTTTTCACGAGATGATGCAACAATAACTCATTTTATGCCGTGAAGTGAAGATGGAAGAAATAAAAAACGAGGCTAGGGCGAGAGTGGAATTAATTAATCTCAAACACGGACTAGGACATGAAGATGCTTGTAATCAACACCCGACGAGATGGATCCAATAGACAAGGATATTATCTATAAGACCAAACAGGAAATCCGAGCCAATTATATTTCACAAAACTAGTTTAGTTTATGTACTTTTATTTTTATATCTTATTTTTATTTTTATGTATTTTATTTTTTATTTTTTGTACTTTCTTATATCTTTTATTTTATTAATAAAATTTTTATTTTAGTTCAATTTGTGTTTTATTTGAATAAGTGAAAAAAATAAAATGAAAGATGGATTTTATATCTCCCTTACTTTCATGATTAATTTAATATATACCAAAGTACAATATTTTTCAAGCATGTTTGGGTAAATATGAAATTCTCAAATTTAATGAGGGAGATATGAAATTGCCCTTAAAGTTAAAACTCTTGGGGTTCAGAGGTGTCTTATAACTTGAGTGATGGAGAGAATCTGTTTTTTGATTAAGTTATAGGGGAAAAAAGCGCAACAGCGCGTAGCTCAGTTGGTAATGGGTAGGGCATGTTGCACCTAACAAGCACAAAGTCAATGGTTTAATCTTTGGCACCCCATAGCCACAACCGCTAAGTGAGTCATGTATGTGAAAATGCGGCCGATTCGGGTTACCGGTTGTTAACATTTTTTTTTTTTGCATCTAATAGGAGAAAAGTTGAGGTGATATCGAAAAATGCTATAACACAAGCCCTCCGAAACATCTTGTGCTCTAAGTGTAAACGTTAGTTGCTAGTAAATGCTATTAGAAGTAGCAAGTTGATTTGGAACGTTTGATATAATTTACAAACGTTGGATTTTTGTTGCCAAACAAGTATTATATACAATACGCTAAACGATAATTACTAGTTGTTTAGAAACGCTCTTAAACGTAGCTTTTACGCTTCGTTCTCGAGTTCTTTTATAAAAGTAAATGATTGGAAAATGAAAATCTATTGTGTTCTTAATTTTTTTTTGAAAGAAAGGAAACAGAAAGAAACGACAGAAAAATTCGTAACATTTTTACTCAAATTTTACGCCCCAATATGAGCGGATTTTGACTAAAACAAATGTAACACCCCAACCCGGCAAGGGTAGAAGTGTCACATTCTGGTGTCATATCAGAACATACAATTAAAATTTACAAGCGGAAGTATTTAAGAATAACGTACCAAGTCATTTAAACTAATGACTTACAAGAAAATTACAAAATCCAAAATGTCTAAAATAAAATGAAATCTCAAAACAATAGCCTGACAAAATAAGTCCAAATAATAAGGTAACTAGGGTTGGTCCACTCAGATAATCCAACTCTCAGCCCATCAAAGCCCATCTTCAAACCTAAAACCTGCAGCAGGAAAGAAATGCGGCTGAGCTTAAAAACCCAATTGAACAGATATAACAAAACGAACGCTAAATAAAATCGAAATGCTAAAATGAAATAAGGAAGCTGATAACAAGGTCGCAACGAACAGAGAACAATGAGTCAAAGAGGATCCTGCAGAACACAATTATACATATATCCAACCAGAACAGATAACAAGGAGAACGAAGCAAAGCAAAGCATCGATGACATATATACAAGCACATACAAACCAGGCATACAAGTACTGAAATATAAGCATAGCAGACGTCGTAACCACGCAACATATATATGGCATTGATGAGTGTCTAAATACTCATCATTTTTATACTGTTAGAATGCCAAAAATATCTGAAAACACTCAGAAATGCTTCAAAATGATAAAAATATCACAAACAAGTGTTTTATATGTTTTAAATGCAAAAACATCAAAATCTGGTGAAAACCGTATCAAGTTTGCATAATTGGCGTTTAGTCCCCCAAGTTACAAAAGTTGTCAAAATTAGTCCCTGGTAATTCAAAAACTTGTAAATTAACATTTAAGGTCCATGAGATTCAAAAGTTGTCAAAACAAATCCTTTAAAGTTCAAAAATCACAAAATGACAACTTTGGTCCCTCAACTTTGCAAAAGTGTCAAAAATAGTCCTTAAGGTTTTAAAATTGGAAATTGATCAAAATAAACCTTGTACTATTCATATCTGACATAAATGGTCCTTATGAGAAAACTTCTGGAAAATTACAAGTTTGGTCCTTATAGTTACTAAATTGGCAGTTTTAGTCCTTGGACATTTAAAAAATGGAATTTTATGCAAATGGTCCTTGTACTATTCTTACTTGGCAGGTTTGACCCTTGTGATAAGTTTGGAAACTTGTCAAATCCAGTCCTTAAACTTTCAGAGAATTACATGAAAGGTCCTTGTTGTTAACTCAAACCAAACCGGACCTTATTTATTACCCAAATCCATTACGGGCCCAAACCAGTCCAACACCCAAGCCCAAAATTTAAAACAGAGAAACCGCCTTCACTGTTCACCGTCTCTCCCACCCTTGTATACACCAATACGTTGGTTTTTCCACCTCTCCCCACCCTCACCTACCTTATCCCCCCAGCTGGTTAACAACCACTTTCCACCTCCACAACCTCCCAAATCCCATTAAATGCTATAACCTGCTATCTAGGACTTTTCCCGCCAAATTTTACACATGGACGATGAGGATGAAATCAAAGGTGCAATCAAGTGGGAAATGACCAGAGGTAGACATAGAGTCTGAAAAAGATATAAAACAAGAGATAGAAGCAGAGGAGAAGGCCAAGTAGTGTAGTCTTAGTTTAGTTTATGTCGTTTTATGTATTTTTCATCTTCTAGTGTAATTTTAAAGCTTCTAAGTACTTTGTTATCATCTTCAGTGTAATAAAATCATATTTCCAGTTTCAATTCAGTTTGGCACATGAATTTAGTTTTTGCCTGTTTACTAGTTCAAAAGTCTCAAAACTCTCAAGTGATGTTATTAGCTGCTGTTAAGAATTGAACAAGCTTACATAAGCTCTTGTAAAGCTTTTGAAAGCTTGTTGAAACTAAAAAATCCAGTTTATAGTCAAAATAGAAAAATTCTCAAAAATTATCAATAAATTAGTGAAAAAATACAAATCCTGTGGAAACATGATCAAGACAAAGGTGCAGTACTTATTTTGGATTGCTTAGTGGGTTAGAGCTTATTGGTAAGCTATAGGAGTAATCTCAGTCATTGGTTATCTGTTTTACACTTGGATTCCAAATTGTAAGTAATCTCTCATAAACTTGCATTTTTAGTTTAAGTGTTCTAAGCTTGTTAATTCTAGTTCATTTATGCTGTGTTATAGCTAATATAAGTTAATTAATAGATTTGTTAGTTTAAAACTTGTTTAGTCTTTAAAACTTCAAAACAGTTTAGTATAAGTGGTGTTTGGAATTGCCTAGTTATCTAATATAGAGGTCTGTTTTGTCATTGTTTGATATTGCTTCATGTCTTTTGAGCACTTAATAGCTCAGTTATAGCCTAAAACTCAGTCCTTGTTCATTAAAAAGTCAAATTCGTATTGGTTTCATCCTTGTCATTTAACTGTTAAGAGTCTAGATTGAATATCTCATCACATTAGCTTTAAACTTGATACTCTAGCTTAAAATCACCATAACATAGCTTAATATAACATATTAAATCCATAGAATCAGTTACAAGTTCAATAAAGTCAACCTACTTAGTTTTTATAAAAGTCAAAAATTTCCTTTATGCAGTTTTTGAATAAAATTAATATTTTTAGTGTGTGTTCATTATTAATAATTAGCTTAAACCCTTTTGGGAAAATAATATTTAGCTGCTAAATAAAAATATAAAAATGCTAGCTTGTGTTTTCTTAGCTTATAAATAGCTTATTTTATAGCTTCTGACCATTGTTTCTAAATGTGCCCTGTGCACAGGATTTCTAACCTTTTTCTCAAGCTCACAAAAAGCTCCATAGTTGTCCATAGCTTGTGATTATTGGTTATTTGGATAGCCAACCTAGCCCTCTTGAAGTTTCAACTTTAGCTTTTCATTTTTCAGCTTATTTGCTAGGGCTGCATTAAGTTTTTAAGTTGTCCCATTGTGTGTGAACACTGATCACTCAGTGGGTTACCCAGTTTTTCAAAAGCTCCTCATAAGCTCATTAGTGAATTCTACAGTTAGCTTTTTAGCTTTTTGGAAAGCTTAACTGGTGAGCTTGATGTTTCCAGTGATCATTTTTAGTTTCTAGCTTATCTAAGTGCTTAAAATTAAGCTTAAAAGTGCCTAGTGATTCATAACACTGCCCTGTGCACCAGTTGATGCAAGTGCTTATTTGTAGTTGTTTAGTGCTTATTTTTAAGTCAAAATGTTTTCTTAGTTTCCATATTAGCTTATTTACAGTTATATAGCTTATTTTCAATTAGCTAGTACTTATATATCAGCCTAATAGCCATTTAGCTTATTAACTTGTGCTTATTTCCATTCTAGTCCACTGTTGAGATACTTTAGCTTATACTGAGCTTATTACCAGTTTTCATAAAAAGTTCCAGTTATAAAATATGCTTATCTTAATGTACTTAAAAAGTTTGTAAAAGAAAATTTCAAAAAGAAAAATGTTTTACAAAAAGGGAGAGGCAGGGGTCGAACCTGAGACCTCCCCCTTTGGAGAGTGATAGTGGTGTACCTGTAACCATTGCGCCCTTGGGTCTTTGACTGTCATCTCTTGCACTTAATACTCTCTTATATACGTTTTGCCTTATATAGCTTATTAAGCTTATTTAGCTTATTTGTAGCTTATTCGTAGTAGCTTTTTCCAGTTTTCTAATTTTCATAAATCTGTATTAGTATAAAGTATTTTCTAAAAAAGTTTCGGATTTTTCTCATTAGTTTTACTATTTTTAAACATTTAATTAGTGTTTTATAGTATTTAAATCATAATAAATAAAATAATAATCAGAAAAATATAATTCTTTTTCCTAAAATTTTCTTTTATCATATAGTACGTAAGAAAATTAGTTTTACATTCGTAGGCCTTTTATTTCAATAATTTTACGTTTTATCTTGAAACCAGTATTTTTAAGTAAATACTTGGCTTCGTTTAGTTTTAAATAACGTTTTTAGATATTTTGAGTTTACGTTTTAGTTAAGATAGTTTATTTAAGTTATTTTGTTTTATAAAATAAACGTTCATCGATCTGTAAAAAAATAGTGATAGCATTTATTTAATAGATTTTAACTTTTTAATTTCTTTTAATTTGCATTTAAGTCGCTATAATTTGTAGATCTTTTCTTTAGGTAATTTTCCATCCAAACCTTCGATCACTATCCTTAGTGATCATTCTATCATCTGAAGTTGTTTAAATACCAATTCATCCTCCGTGGGACATAACGACCCGGGAATTCACTATATTCTCTGGACTTCATTGTATTTGTGCTTAATCTGTTTTAAGTCTGTTGCTTGTGTGATTAGACTTGACTGGTTTAGCACGGATCAAATTTTGGCGCCGCTGCCGGGGAGGCTGTAAGCGTGTTTTAAGCATTTCCAGATCCATTCTTGCACATATACCACCTTTTTGTAAACAATTTTTCAAAATCAAAAGTTCATTAACTTTTTAAAAGTGTTAACAACACCAAAAATATTTTCATTCTTAGTTTTTTTTTTCAAAATATTTATCCAAAAAACCCAAAAATATTCATCTTTACCCTCTTACCCTTTTTGATTCTTTATCCCTTTTCCCTCTATCCATTTGATTCTAACTTCTTCTATTCTCATGGAATCTCGAGGACCATTCGGGGACGAAGTTGAAAAACTTCAGACTTTTACACAAATGTCTATAATTCGAGTTGTTCGTGATGATCCATTGATTCTGCGTGGGGAAATAGAACGGCCGGGGTGACAAAGGACCAGGTACTTCCTTTTGATAATGAAGGTGCTAAATACGTCCAACCAACGGTTATCCAAAGATCTAATCCCTCAATTGCTCCTAAGTCGTCTAAAATTGATCCTACACTTTCACGATTTACGGTTAAAAGCAAACATCACGAGTGGTCGGTGACTAGCAAGAATGACTTGCCTAATCTTCACGTTTCTCAAGAACCAAAACCGAGACCATAACGGGTAGTGGAAATTGCTAGCTCTCCAGGCACACCACTTGTCTCCGATTTTTCAAAATGTTCTTTGAGTCTTATTAGTCATTGAGATCCTGTTGGTTTTGTTGATTCTTTGAATGGCGATTCCTTCTCATTCTCAAATAGAATCGTTTATTCCTTGTGTGGTTGTGGTGAGCCTCTTTTGGTTCACCTATCGCTGTGTACGTGTGTCAGATTAATGGTAATGATATTCGGAACGGGAGTTGTTTGTTTTGTGGTTCGAGGAATTCATTTGATTATGATCCTAATCCGAACTCATTTAACGACCCCTCAAATTTTTCTAATTACCCACGGCAGGCTCATCTTCATATAATCAACAATACTGGCGTGAATTTTGTGGAGGTCCGCACCAAGGATTTGAGTGTCAATCCGGAAACACGATTGTCTATGAACAGTTTTCTGATGATGCTCAGAACTTTGGATATGACCAATATCCATATGATTCACCTATCCAGGCTCAACAGTTTTCTTTTTTAGCGAACTGTGGAGGTCCTCATTTCACTCACGATTGTCAAAAGGGAATCCATTTCCTTGTGACAATTTTGACACATCATTTCAAGACCAACCTCCACAGTGCCAAATGATTCAAGCAACTCCTCATGAAACCTACAAGACTTTTTGCGGGAAGTGCAGGTTATTAAAAGAACTTAAGGAGGAGTCATTTATGTCATTTCAAAACTCTCATGAGAAATCCATGGAAGTTTTGTTAAAAGAGGCAGTTTGCTAAAATAAATTCCCAAATTGCCTTTGAAAAATCTATTAGGGAATCAATTGCAAACGAAAGCACCAAATCTAGCTCTAGATTCATTTTTATTCCGATGATAGTGATGATGAAGATACACTTGAAGATTCATCAAATTCATCATGGATATTCAAGATTGAGATTCATTCTCAAGCAACTGCTATCACACCCGAGGTTCACACTCACTCTCTGAACATGGGGATGAGCTTCTTGACCTGTTCCTGAAAGAATCGGACGAATTTATAAAGTCTAGTGTTGAGGACCTTGTCCCAATCCCAAGAGAGTCGAGGGGATCTCGAGCATTTGTGTGATATCCCTACTCCTCTTATCTTCCAAAGTAATCATGTTGAGATGTGCTCCGATTCTATTGATGACGATTCGTTATCTTGTGGAGACATCATTTATATGGAAGAATTACCTTCGAGCTTATTAGCTTAGAAGAAGAGAATGATGAAGGATTACGACCTTGAAATCAAAGATGAAGCACTTCGTGCAACATTCTTGAATGTCGGTCTTCTCATTTCTAAAATCGAGGCTTTCAATGAAAAACCCATTTCATCTCCTATCCCCATAAAGGATAGTGACATTTTTCGATGATTCTATTCGGAATGGAAGCCTTGTTTTGATCGATGGGAGAGAAGATTAGTGGTATTACCACTTCTCATTCTCATAATTCTCTCCCGATTATGAATCATTCACTTTTGAGGAGTTCGCCAATGAACTCACTCACATCAAACCAGAATATGATTCATTCACTTTCGAGGAGTTCTCATGTGAACTCACTCATATCATATCTCCGCCGGAGTATGATAATTTCCACTTTGATCTAGACATTCCCATAATATGTCTTGTCGAAGCGAGGAAAACTGAGGAGATTCATGAAACTATGAATTCTCATTGAGGATGAAGAGTTAGCATGATTTTTATCATGATTTTCTTTCTCTTCTTCTTCACCTATCCGTGGCTTCTCCTTGTTCTTCACTCCTTCGGAAATGAAGACATTATCTTTGACCCAGGCATTTTCATGTATCATTTATGAGCGGTTCGTGTATATCTCATCGATGTGGAACTTTCACGTATTTCAATGTTTATACCAACATCTCATGTGAAAGTCGATGGAAGATTTTCTTCCACTTACTTCCCCATGAACAAATTAATTAGGAATCGAGTCAAGCTAGCGACTTTCGATAATCAAAACAGTAGCTTAACATGGGTTTTCACGTGTGTACCACCAGTGTGGGGAGATGCCCACATGTTGTATATAGACCTTAAAAATGAATGAAAATTGTAAATATTAAAAAAGAATAATTGTTGTGTTCCATACTTTGAATATTGAGGACAATATTCATTTCTAAATGTGGGAAATTCGCGAATTTGATCATAAAATGTACCCTTTTAGTCCCTTTTCCCCCCAAAATGGCCAAATTTTAAAATTTTTTAGTGGAAGTACTATGTACTAAACACAACAAATGGTAATCAGTCCACCATGTCTAACCCACATAAGTATTGGCTAATCCAGGAGCAAACGGCTCTTGGTAAAGATATCTCAAATCCGTTTATGGCGTGCAATTTGCCCAAAATTGTATGGTGTTCAACTCACCATATCCTTAAAAGTGAAGAGTTGGCTAGCCCGCAAGTTTATGGCTTGTGGTAAAGGCAGTGGGAAATCCATAATTGGTAATCAGCTCACCAAAGATAATATTCATAATTTATCTAAGAGTTGGCTAGTCCAGAAAGTGCGGCTTCGGTAAAGACAAATCAAATCCGTTGAAAATTGGTGATTTGCTCAAAATCATTTATCATCATTACCAAGGTTCTTACATGAACTGAAACAATTGGCTACTCCAGAAGTGATGGCTTTTGGTAAAGAGTCTTTAAAATCCATTAAAGCTTCAAATCATTGCTAGGGACTAGCAATATAGGTTGATGGATATATGCTCATGTTTTATTAGAATGCCAAAAATATCCGAAAACACTCGAAATGCTTCAAAATGATAAGAATATCACAAACAAGTGTTTTATATGTTTTAAATGCAAAACATCAAAATCGGTGAAAAGCGTATCAAGTTTGCATAATTGGCGTTTTAGTCCCAGTTACAAAAGTTGTCAAAATTAGTCCCTGGTAATTCAAAAACTTGTAAATTAACATTTAAGGTCCATGAGATTCAAAAGTTGTCAAAACAAATCCTTTAAAGTTCAAAAATCACAAAATGACAACTTTGGTCCCTCAACTTTGCAAAAGTGTCAAAAATAGTCCTTAAGGTTTTAAAATTGGAAATTGATCAAAATAAACCTTACTATTCATATCGACATAAATGGTCCTTATGAGAAAACTTTTGGAAAATTACAAGTTTGGTCCTTATAGTTACTAAATTGGCAGTTTTAGTCCTTGGACATTTAAAAAAATGGAATTTTATGCAAATGGTCCTTGTACTATTCTTACTTGGCAGTTTGACCCTTGTGATAAGTTTGGAAACTTGTCAAATCAGTCCTTAAACTTCGAAGAATTACATGAAAGGTCCTTGTTGTTAACTCAAACCAAACCGGACCTTATTTATTACCCAAATCCATTACCAGGGCCCAAACCCGTCAACACCCAAGCCCAAAATTTAAAAGAGAAACCGCCTTCATTCCACGTCTCTCCCACCCTTGTATACACCAATACCGTGGTTTCCACCTCTCCCACCTTTCCACCTCACCTACCTTATCCCCCGTGGTTAACAACCACTTTCCACCTCCACAACCTCCCAAATCCCATTAAATGCTATAACCTGCTATCTAGGACTTTTCCCGCCAAATTTTACACATGGACGATGAGGATGAAATCAAAGGTGCAATCAAGTGGGAAATGACCAGAGGTAGACATAGAGTCTGAAAAAGATATAAAACAAGAGATAGAAGCAGAGGAGAAGGCCAAGTAGTGTAGTCTTAGTTTAGTTTATGTCGTTTTATGTATTTTTCATCTTCTAGTGTAATTTTAAAGCTTCTAAGTACTTTGTTATCATCTTCAGTGTAATAAAATCATATTTCCAGTTTCAATTCCAGTTTGTGCACATGAATTTAGTTTTTTCCTGTTTACTAATTCAAAAGTCTCAAAACTCTCAAGTGATGTTATTAAACTGCTTTGTTAAGAACTGAACAAGCTCCCATAAGCTCTTGTAAAGCTTTTGAAAGCTTGTTGAAACTAAAAAAATCCAGTTTATAGTCAAAATAGAAAAATTCTCAAAAATTATCAATAAATTAGTGAAAAAATACAAATCCTTGAAACATGATCAAGACAAAGGTGCAGTACTTATTTTGGATTGCTTAGTGGGTTAGAGCTTATTGGTAAGCTATAGGAGTAATCTCAGTCATTGGTTATCTGTTTTACACTTGGATTCCAAATTGTAAGTAATCTCTCATAAACTTGCATTTTTAGTTTAAGTGTTCTAAGCTTGTTAATTCTAGTTCATTTATCTTTGTGTTATAGCTAATATAAGTTAATTAATAGATTTGTTAGTTTAAAAACTTGTTTTAGTCTTTAAAACTTCAAACAGATTTTAGTATAAGTGGTGTTTGGAATTGCCTAGTTATCTAATATAGAGGCTTTTTGTCATTGTTTGATATTGCTTCATGTCTTTGAGCACTTAATAGCTCGATTTATAGCCTAAAACTCAGTCCTTGTTCATTAAAAAGTCAAATTCATATTGGTTTCATCCTTGTCATTTAACTGTTAAGAGTCTAGATTGAATATCTCATCACATTAGCTTTAAACTTGATACTCTAGCTTAAAATCATCTTAATATAGTTTATTATAACATATTAAATCCATAGAATCAGTTACAAGTTCAATAAAGTCAACCTACTTAGTTTTTATAAAAGTCAAAAATTTCCTTTATGCAGTTTTTGAATAAAATTAATATTTTTAGTGTGTGTTCATTATTAATAATTAGCTTAAACCCTTTTGGGGAAAATAATATTTAGCGCTAAATAAAATATAAAAATGCTAGCTTGTGTTTTCTTAGCTATAAATAGCTTATTTTATAGCTTCGACCACTGTTTCTAAATGTGCCCTTGCACGAGGATTTCTAACCTTTTTCTCAAGCTCACAAAAAGCTCCATAGTTGTCCAGCTTGTGATTATGGTTATTTGGATAGCCAACCTAGCCCTCTTGAAGTTTCAACTTGCTTTTCATTTTTAAACTTATTTGCTTTAGGGGTGCATTAAGTTTTAAGTTGTCCCATTATTGTGTGAACACGATCACTCGATGGGTTACCCATTTTTCAAAAGCTCCTCATAAGCTCATTAGTGATTCTCTGATTAGCTTTTTAGCTTTTTGGAAAGCTTAAGCTAGTGAAGCTTGATGTTTCCAATGATCATTTTAGTTTCTAGCATCTAAGTGCTTAAAATTAAGCTTAAAAGTGCCTAGTGATTCATAACCTTTGCCACATTACTTGATTGATGCAAGTGCTTATTTGTAGTTGTTTAGTGCTTATTTTTAAGTCAAAATGTTTTCTTAGTTTCCATATTAGCTTATTTACAGTTATATAGCTTATTTTCAATTAGCTAGTACTTATATATCAGCCTAATAGCCATTTAGCTTATTAACTTGTGCTTATTTCCATTCTATCCCTTTGTTGAGATACTTTAGCTTATAAGGCTTATTACCAGTTTTCATAAAAAGTTCCAGTTATAAAATATGCTTATCTTAATGTACTTAAAAAGTTTGTAAAAGAAAATTTCAAAAAGAAAAATGTTTTACAAAAAGGGAGAGGCAGGGGTCGAACCTGAGACCTCCCCCTTTGGAGAGTGATAGTGGTGTACCTGTAACCATTAGCATACCACTTGGAGTCTTTGATATCATCTCTTGCACTTAATACTCTCTTATATACGTTTTGCCTTATATAGCTTATTAAGCTTATTTAGCTTATTTGTAGCTTATTCGTAGTAGCTTTTTCCAGTTTTCTAATTTTCATAAATCTGTATTAGTATAAAGTATTTTCTAAAAAGTTTGGTTTTCTCATTAGTTTTACTATTTTTAAACATTTAATTAGTGTTTTATAGTATTTAAATCATAATAAATAAAATAATGTCGAGAAAAATAATTTTCTTTTTTCCTAAAAATTTTCTTTTATCATATAGTCACGTAAGAAAATTAGTTTTACATCTAAATGAGCCTTTTATTTCAATAATTTTACGTTTTATCTTTAGCTCGGTATTTTTTTTAAGTAAATAACGCTCGTTTCCGTTTTAAATAACGTTTTTAGATATTTTTGAGTTTTACGTTTTAGTTAAGATAGTTTATTTAAGTTATTTTTGTTTTTATAAAATAACGTTCATCGATGTGTAAAAATAGTGATAGCGTTTATTTAATATTTTTAACTTTTTAATTTCTTTTAATTTGCATTTAAGTCGCTATAATTTGTAGATCTTTTCTTTAGGTAATTTTTCAATAAACCTTTAATCACTATCCTTAGTGATCATTCTATCATCTGAAGTTGTTTAAATATAATTCATCCTCCGTGGGACATAACGACAGGAATTCACTATATTCTCTTTGGACTTCATTGTATTTGTGCTTAATCTGTTTTTTAAGTCACATTGCTTGTGTGATTAGACTTGACTGGTTTATACCAGTCGGGGCCTTCAAATTCAGGAAATCAGAAGACATACAAGTCAAAAGGAAATCTAAAGGCAAGCGGAAACAATTAATTAGTAAATGAGCATAGCAATCACATGTCAAAACCCTCGGTTGAAAACACCACGATATCATGGCGGAGAGTACTAACAACAGTCAACACATGGCGATCACCTGCGTAATAGTAGGAATCTGTATGGGCATTATAATGAAATGAACTAGGGACATATACTTAGATTAAACAAGTTAACTAGCGGACATCACAAGTTGAACCATTTACCCCAATCAAACCGAAGTAGCATGGTGAGAATGTAAACATGGAAGGTCAACAATAAACAGATAAGAATACAATGGGATAGTCATAGTCCACGAGATTAACTTAACAGTACACATAATAAGCAGAGACAAAACCATCGATTACACATTAGCATGGTCACGAGAGAAAATTGAGGTTCACATAACAGTGAGATCACATATCATCAGATGAAAGCAATTAGCTTCGAGATAACCGCAATAATCACATCATAGCGGGATAATCAGTAGTCACATAAAACATAAATAGCATAAACAAATCAAATAAACACATAATAACCGGTCGTGAATGGAACGATAGTGAAAATACTTGGAATGAGAGTCAATATTGAGATCAAAGCAATGGAATATATATATATCTTGGTAGTAAATTGAGTCATATATAAAGTACTTGAGTAATGAACAATTAGCATTATTAGCATATGGATGCGTTGGGGAATACAAAAGGTACAATATAGGTATATCAAAGGTGTAAGGGTTGTCGAAATCACCACCGCGAGCGTTGAACATATCATATCATATCATATCATTGTATTAGGAGGGTGACCTCGGAATACCATACATAATAGGATGGGAGACCTCAGTAACAAATGGAGTAGCTAGCTCGAGGAATGTGAAGGCAGCGTGTGCACAGACATCATTCACCATAACAAATCATATCATATCATATCATATCATGTTAAATCCACTAAAACATATTATATCTAGGATGCATCATAAGCCGGAACATATCATTAGTGGCCAAATCATATACATATAGTAGCTCATAATCATATCATATCATAATGGGGCCGATTGTTAACATCACTTTCGTACACATGGAGTCATGCCATTATTGGTGCATCAATGACACGGTCATGTTACCTCCATGACTAGGAACACATATTTGGCTGGTATCAAACGGCGGGTCAAAACATAATCATATCATATCATAAGGGTTCATATCAAAGTTCATATCAAAGTTCATATCAAAGTTCATATCAAAGTTCATATCAAAGTTTATATCAGAGTTCATATCAGAGGTTCATATCAGATGGTTCATATCAGATGGTTCATAATCATAAGGTTCATAATCAGAAGTTGAGAATCATATGGCTTGAATATCATAGCGAAACGAGTCATATCAAAGGTTATGTAGTCATATCAAAAGGATTATAGCATAAGGAATCATAGCAAAGGAATATCATAAGTGAAGCAAAGTCAAAGGATGAAAAGTTATAGAAATCCCCTCTTTGAAAAGGGATAAGTATCATGCACGATTGAGAAGCAAACAAAATAGGAAAGTTAAAGTCACAGATGAATCAATCTCGCCCGTCCGAGACCTATCTGAATTAAATAGCGTTTATAAAGATCAGATTACCCATTTTAGGCGGCTTTCCCTTTTTATGAGGTTTCCATATTTAGTAACTTCCCATTTTTAGGTAACTTTCTATTTTAGGTAGGTTTCCATAATTAGCAGTTTAGTATTTACTTGAGTTTAATCATTTTATAATTTAATTAATGTTAAATCGGTTAAATGAACATGATTATTATTATTATAGTTTAGGGTTCATATCATTAATTAATCAATTTAGAGTTAAGTATAATAACTTATTATAATTTAGGGCTAAAGTGTAACTTGTTAAAGTTTAGGGTTTATTGCGATAAATAACTAAATATTAAACACTCTATAATATTACTATTATTATCAAGGTGAAAAGTGACAATTCATAATAGATCAAGGTTTGCATGTGACATCGACTAAAGTTGAGGGTTTAAAGTGTAAATAAGCTTAAATATATAACTTAAATCTCTTTCATATTGAGAATAGGATCACGGTTTAGTCTTATAAAAACTTCTTCCATATACGGTTTCATTACATGTTTGTGATTATTCGCGGTTCAAAGACTAATATTCACGACTTAGAAATCATGTCTTATGGTTAACCCCATTCGACTCTCAGGCCACACTTTCAAAACTCCAAAGCGACCTTGCCAGTTTTCCCATGATCACCCTGAATACACCTCATTTAACCCATTAATTATTTTTGATTTGACACAAGGTAAATTGAAAGGGATGTATAGGCGTGTGCATGGTGGGTCGAGTGTACATGGGTTCAAAACAGATTTATGAATACATGATTACCTAGCATGATTCATGTAACATATTTAACAATAAAAATAAAAACGTGAAGATGATATGCATGATCAAGTCAACAGATTCAAAGAGGGTGTCAATATCTAGGTCGAATTATATAGTTTTCTCATTCGATGTAATTCGTAGCATGTTATGATTTTATAAAACCTTTAACGTATTATCTCATATAACCTCTTTAGCATATCTTTCTATGTGACAAAGAATTCAAAACATAAGTGAATATGGTCGACATATATATATATGTTCAATAACAGATTTGTTGTGAAATTAAAATTCATTCCATTCTCTTCATTATTAACATGATCCTTTCTTATGATTTCATGCAACAAGTCTTAATATTATATGCGGTGATTATGTTTGATTCATGCATGCATTTACATGGGTAGGACCACGACAGAAACTAAGAAAACAAGAAGCAAATTTGAATTAAGTTTTGAGGCTGCATACATTTGTTGTACGAATGGAAGGAGGACAAAGATCAAGATGGGCCAGACCTTCTTCAGCAACATAAAACCCACGACACAACACCAAAACATACTTAACCTTGACCCTAAACACGACCATGGTCTCACAGCAGCCCCACGAACCTAGAACCCACGATAGGAGCAGGAAACCCTAGAGCAAGAAATTAAAGCCCACGAACAAGCTTCCTATATAGACCTTTGCGATCCACGGCGCCCTGAATCAATGTCAACGATCACCACACTTTTTCTTGCTTAGAATTTTCGGATGAAAATGGAGGCAAGAAATTTATGCAAATCACTTTTCTTTTCTTTTTTTTTTGGTGTAGAAGACTAGGTTTTCTTTGTGATTTATTTTTAAAGTGATAATAATAATCAGTAATTGAGAGAATCCTTGGAAATAAAAAGTGATTATGGGGGATGGATTGGCGTGAGTTAAGGCCGAACAAAAGGGAGAAGATTTGATTAATTTCCATATTTATCATTTTGTCAAAGGTTAATGTATTTGGACCTCTTTATGGTTTAAGTTAAATTGTACATGCCATAATATAATTTGATGTTTAGAAATCATTTAAATTTGTAACATTTACTTGTAGTCATAAATAAAATATATTTATCATAGTTAGCAATTTATTTTTGAGACCGTGTTAAGCGTATTTACTTGAGAAATTAACGTGTTTTCACGAGTTTTCATTGTTATATAGCTTGAGGGGCAAAAAGGTCTTTTCTTACGTTTATGAATTTAGGGTTTTACAACAAAACTACACTCAAATTATTGAGTATATAAAGACAAATATAACCGTAAGTATTTACTCATATTCGATTCTTATAATAAAATGAACATGTTTAAAAATGCATAAATGTAATTATGTCTCTTTTCATTTCTTTTCTTCCAAACTCGAGATTACCACATTTTTTTTTCTTTTTTTAACATTTCATTTTCTTTTGACCCGAGAAAATGAAATAAAAAGGCAGTATTTCCCCCCTCTTCTTTTCCCATTATTTCTACCGATCCGTATCAAAATTATAGTTCATGTTTCCCTTTTAGGACGTCTCAAATAAATTGTCAACTTTCTCTTTTAAGTAAAAAAACTAAAAAATGTAATTATAGTTGAGATTCATAGTAGTCTTATTTTTATTAAACTTTGTGATTTTTCTCTCATAACAATAATTTTGAAACGGAAAGAGTATTAAAAAGCTCAATAACGCAAAGCTAAAGCGAGCGAGGATCCAAACCTCAAAATTGCATACAAGTCGTAAGCAAAGACTACCGGTAGATAGTTTACTTAGGAAGTGTTTGAATGCAACTTAATTGACTTAATATGAAAAAACTTAATTTATTAAGTCATATAAAAAGTTGTTTGTTTTTCACTTAATCAAAATAAATGACTTAATATAATAAGTGATAAAAATAAAGTCCTCCACATTAAGTTATTTGTTAATTAACATAACTTAATAAAAAAATTAAACAAACAAGCCCTTAGAGCGTGTCCAACGTTAACGGGGTAACGCCCGTTATAGGCCAAATAACGCCGTTATCGGCGTTACCCCCTTGGAGGCTATGTTCTTTCACGGCGTTGGTCCTTCCACGTTACCCCATTAAAGCGCGTTAAAGGCGCAGAAAAAAAAATTCAAAAATTTTTCAAAACAAGTCCCTCTAACGGCTACTAAGCGTTATGTTTTAAAAATTTCAAAAACCACCCTAGGCTACTTTTTATTTAAAAAAAAAATTTAAAAACATTTTTTACCCTTTATAAATACACAATTAAAACACAATTTTTCACACTTCCACTACTAAATCCTCACCATTACTCTCAATCTTTCAATTTCAATTAACGCAAAAAAAAACAATGTGAGAACACTTGATGATACTTTCTTCAATACCAGGTGGTGGGTGGAATCCCACTTGACACGGGTTCATCATCCCTAACCAGAGCAGCGGGTTCATCTTCAAACCCCAACCCACTAGGCTACCGAGCCACAGAAATGTGGCAACAACATCAACAATATCTCTTTTATCAACAACAACACTACCAAAGCACCTTAAACTCAAACTTTCAAAACCTACAATTCACACAACAATCCTGAAACTGAAACACATGATGATGTTCTTTGACACACCAGCGTCTCGCCGAAAGGAAAAGGTCGTGATAAGCGAAAATCAAAAAATCCAAAAGAAGAAGACCCGAGGCCGAACCAATTGATTACGATGAAGAGGAGGTTATGCATTCACTAGCTGGCGTTGGAATTATTGAGAGAGGAAGCAATACTTACAAGGTGTTACATAGTACATTTTAGGAGGATCCAGAATGTTGGAAAGTACCAACCGAAGATCACGTTTGGTATGCGGGTCGGGGAAATGAGTTCAATAAAAATAACTTTCAACGGCGCACCAAGGACATGATGTCAAGCAAATGGAAAACGTTGAACGGCATATGCACAAGTTCAGCGCTTGTTAGATCACGTCTGCTTGGGATCCAGCGAAGCTGGGAAAGTGGCGAGGATGTGATAAGCGGGCAAAGCAATGGTATAAGTGAGGAAAACAAATGAGCCTTGTTTTGGTCTGATGGCTTAGGAGGTTTTGCGTCATTATAAAAAAAATGGGACAGCGGGAACCGGTTGATTTAACGTGATGCCAGAAAGCCAAACAAACGAGGCTTTGTTTGGTAATGATAATTAACCACGCCCGTAGGGAAAGAAGCGTGCTACCAAGAAAGCAAGATCGAGACTACAACAAATGCTTTGGGGAGCAAACACGGAGAGGTGACTTCGTCAACTTATTTCACGAAACTATGACAAGCAGTATAGCTTTGAAGCGTCGAAACGTAGAAGCGTGTCGGCCCAGCGGGAAAAAGATCTCACAATAACAAGGTTGGAAAGAGATAAAGTTTTTGATGGCCTTATCTTGAAGGGCAAGATCCAATGGTTAGTGGGTGGATCAATGGCGAAAAAAGATCGAATCATCAAAAAAGAAATATAGCAGAAACCTCGTCGGTAGATGCGTATTCGTCATTTCCTTTTATTTGTTGTAGCGTTTTATTTGCGGTATGTTTTTATTTTAGTTGTAATTTTTTTTTAAAATCTGCATTATTGTAATATGTTTTTAATTTTAATGAAGTGTTTGTTTTAGTTTAATAAATGAAGTGTTTGTTTTAGTTTAGGGGTTGAAATTGAAAATATGAAATATTATTGATGTTATTGGGATGTTATGGTTGTGGATGTTTTTTTGGGATGGTAAATGTTAAATGTTAAAGCTGATGTGGACGATGTTATTGGTGTTATAGTGTTATGGTTGGGCATGCTCTTTGTAAAACCCGAAATATTTTAAAACATAATTTTGCACCACTTTAATTTTATCCTAAGTTTGGATTACTAATAATAACATTATAAAACCTTGCCTTATGCCATATTCCAATGTGTCCTTTGTATTTGAAAAGATAGGAACAACAAGAGAATCTCCCATAATATTAAAAGATTACATGCTATTAAAACTCTATCATATTACACACGACATTCTATATTTGAGTCACCCACTTTCTTCAAATTTAAAACCATTGTCGGTTTCTTCCTTCCCACACCGAACCAAGAAGAAACACATACACATTTACAAGCCTTTTTTACGCCAAGAAGAAGAGGAGAATCGAGAAGGTGTTTCAGCCATAGAAGATTACAAGTCATTGGTGTATTTTGTGTGTGAATCCAGCGCCCTTAGTCTTGTTCTATTCAGCTTTCTTATCTAGTCGACATTCAGGTTTCATTACTTCTTTTTGGTCCTCTTCGAGTCGACACTTATGTGATTAAACGTGACCAAATAATGAGCTATTTGAATCTGTTATGAACTTACTCTAAGTCTTGCGTCTATATACTAACATGTTCTTTATTATATGTACTATAACCTTGATTAAACCAATGAATTAAAAGGGACTTGCGTGCGTGAAGAAGGATTTGTTTGAGTGTGTTTCGGTTGGTGTCGATGTGTGGGTTTTGCACACAGTCGGTTTGAAGGTGTGTGTCGTACAGTGACGTTGTTTGCATGGGTGTGTCGCATGTTGCAGGCATGATATAAACTAGGACTGGTACATGATCATATATGGGTCGAGTTGATGGCTGCTTGTTTACTTAAGGGTGTTAGTATGCCGGTATATATGTGACGTTGTAAATCAGATGGGGTGATATATTTGTGTCTAATATATATATATATAAAGGGATGCAGGTTAAGTCATGTCATGTTTTAGGTTGTGTATGTTGAGTGACGTTTCAAGAATGAGTTTTTCAATATTAGTTGAGACAGAATTAGCTAGCAAGTACATGCATGGATTTGAGTTAGAATAGTCATAAAATTTGTGTACAAAAGGGTAGGCGTAGGGTCAGTTGCCTTATTAAATCATGTGTGATCATGTAGGACTATTAGCATACGTGTGAGTGTGTATCATTTTTATTATTGTCGAGTTATATATCTTGGTGTGAGTTATAATAGATGTAAATGTGGTTTGAATGTGTAACATGTGAGTATTAATTAAGTAGTGTTGTATGCATGTGTTGTGTGTCATTTTAAAACATAATAAGTAATGTGCATTATGTATATTGAGAATTGGTAGAGCAGTCATTTGTCAAAACATTATTCGAATATAGATCTACAAAATACGTTATTATTTTATAACTTAAAACACTAAAATATGTTAAGTATGTCATCCGAATATTAAAAGACCGTTTAGAGCATTTGTGGAATTATAAATAATATGTATAATTATTAAATTTATGTAGATATCGAGTGAAGAGGGAGATTGTGATTAGGCTTTGTGTGCTTTGCTCTAGTGCACATACTTTGAGTCTGAATATTCCGTCATTTAGTAATGACACATCTTTTCTCATGACTCTTGTCCATTTTGATATCGATTAAATATTCTCATACTTTGATTTGATATGATTCCTTTGATATGATTGATTTGGTATGATTCTGCGATTCGATATTAGGCAATTATTAAGTTGATATGCTATCCGTTTGAGATCCTTATTGATATGATTCCATTATATGATGATTTGATATGATATGATTTGTGTTATTTGGATTGCGAGCTAACTAGCCATGGAGGTACCATGGCCACATGTCGTGTCATCAATGGCATGACACTATCTGGTATTGTGATTAGTCCCAGGCGTTCCCTTTTGATATGATTATGATATGTGTACACTTGGCCATTATGATTATGTATGTCTGATCTCGGTAGCATATGTATATTGATTTGTTTTCTTGAGGGCTGATATGGATGCATCCTGGAATTTTCGGTTAGGTTTGGTGATGTAGTGCGTGTGTGCAATACACCCCCTCACAGTTTGGTACATTTGGGTTAGCTACCCATGTACACTTTGATATATGATTGTGGTTAAGGATATATGATATTGGATTTATGATATATGATTTGTAGATTTGGCTATTGGAGTATCTCACTTTAGTATAGGCATTTCGGGGCAACATTGATTCTGGTTATTATATGATTATCACGATATTGATTTATTAAGCTTGTTATACCTTATTTGTTAGGTTAAATTCCGTTGGCTATTTGTTTATTCGGTGTTACTTTGTGATTCGTTTGATTGCCATGTTCTCTATATTGATTAAGCCAGTTACCTTGATTATTCTTGGTTACCATGCTTACTCTTGATTGGGACTTCCCTTTTGATATGATATTAGATTCTGACTGCGTATTTGATTGGTTGATGTCGTTTATATATATATCGTTTATATCGCGATTTCGCGGCGTTAGCTGTGCGTTACCTCTTTTCCTGCGGTATTTAGGCGGGGCAGCGAGGGATTTAGGATTTCCGAGTAGAATTAAGACCTACCTTAGTGAACCACATTGTTTGAACCTTTGGCATTTTGAACTATCTTTCATTGATTATTTTGGACCATGTTATTTGATTATTGGTTATGTTTTGAACTTTTGGATGACTTATGTTTTGATGACTTTTATTGATTTGAAATAAAAGACTTAAAGCACACATTTGATTAGTATGTTACGATTTGACTCCATAATGTAGCATTGGACCCTTATTAAGATTTGAGATTATTTACAATTGTAATTTATCGTGAAGACTTAGGTTTTTGTGACCCTTAGGCTTTGGCCGACTTTTGTGAGATTGGGTAGACACTAGGTTTCTTTTGTTTTGCTTTATGCTCCCACTTTGGTACTAGTTTCTCACGCCTTTGCATTTGTTTGGTTTTGTTTTTACCTTTAGATGGTGAATACGGCGTCCGGCCTCGATCCTTCTTTGGCGGGCTGTAGCTCGACAGGATTGACTAACTTCTTCACCGACCGTCTTGAGCTTTTGGAGCGGCCGTCTTTGGTTTTGCTAGTAGCGATGGTGGAAGTCAACCCATTGATATTCATGTTTGGCTTTCGGCGGTTAGATTAAGCGAGAAGCGCGTCTTTCACTTCTAACGCTACTCTATTGGCCAGCGGGACCGGATCTCCCATATGGAGAAGATATTAGGAGTTAGCAGGGGAATTTGGCCAGGCGGGATTTTTAAAGCGGCTTGCGAGTTACAAGTTTGAGGGTGATGCATTAGGCGGTGGAAACTCATCGCCCGGTGAAGGGTGGAGAACCTATGTATGGCTCAATGACTTGGGCTCAATTTAAGTAAGGTGTTCTTCTGACGTACTTCCCTTTCTCACGGCGTGAAATGTCGGTAAGGATTATCGCTCAATCAAGATGTGGGACATCGAGAATAGCTCGACTATATAGAAGGGTTCTCTCGTCTAGTTGGTTATGTAAGGTCTTTGCTTGTTGGGTGCGTCACAAGCGGTACGACAATTCAAGTGGGGACTTCACGATGGTATTTTGGGGCTGAATAGTTAATAATGTGAGTATGAAGACGTGTCGAGGAGGTAAATCGCGACGCATAATATAGAAGATCATGTGGGGCCGGGTCAGGTTACAACAAAGCGGGACAAATGGTGATCGGCCGGGAGTTATCGGGTGGAAACCAGCGAGGATTCAGCGGCGGTCTAGTGATTGCTCGACGGCGTCATGATAGGCATGGAAACGGTGGAGCACGATTAGCAGCGGTCGAAAAGCTGGCGCAATCGCGTCCCGGCGGTACCATTCCTGGGGCGTCGGGATTATCATGGGTGCAGTTCTAGATATGGTTGGGGTTCGGTAATGGTTGGTTACGGTTCGGAGTCGGTTATAGTTACGGCTCTTCATGAAGGACTTGATTAGCTTCTTCTCACTCCTTCTTGCCGATGCGATGTGGGAAGTTACATGTCCGGGTAAGCCTTGTTATAAGGCTATTAGTGCGATGTTACCTATGTAGAAGCGGCCCGGCATGCAACCCATGAAGTGTGGGAAGAATGGAGGTTACAGTTGGTAGCGAGGGGTAATGGTGACAAGCCGGCGACAAAGGCGTGTGTATACCATGACTAGAATGATCACGACAAACACCGGTACTCTTACGGGCCTTTTATCTATGTTTGGTGAGGCGTGTTTGTTTTTGTTTGATACGGGTGCTACTCATTACGTAAATTATGCTTTTATATACGCGTCATTATGGGTATTAAGTCTACACCACTTGATTATACTTTGTCTTTGTCTACACCCTTTGAAGAGCATGGTAGTTATTGATCCGTGTATAAGTGATTGTCGCTTCGTTTGATGTACTATTACGTTCTTGCCAACTTATTCCGATTGATATAGGTTTTGATATTGATTCAGAATGGTTGGTTATCCGATCATCATGCTACTATCGATGCCACATAGGCATGTGTGATTTTTGGAAATTTGAACTCACAGTTTTGTGTATCATAGTTCGTTATCCAGGTAAAATCTTTAAAGATTATCTCAGCTAAGAAAGTAGCGTCACGCTTATATCTAACGATTTGTGAGGGTTTCTAGCTTCGTATCACGATACTTGATGGATGGTCCTTACAGTGATAGCCATCCCGATCGTTAAATTTACTGTGATGTATTTCGGAGGTGCTTCGAATTCCCCTAGCGTGAGGTTGAATTTGGTATTGAACTTATTCACGGTCTTTGAACCTATCTCTAAGGTACCTTATCGTATGGCTCTATCGAGGCTGAAAGAATTGAAAGATCAACTTGAGAACTCTTAGATCTTGGCTTCATTGATAAGTGTTTCCCCATGGGGTGCTCTGTTCTATTTGTTAAGAAGAAGAAGATGGCTGACATAAAGGAGCGTGCATCGACTATCGTGAGCTTAATAACGTGCTATTGCGTACTTGAGATATCCTCTTCCTCGTATTGTGACTTATTTGTCTGACTTCAAGGTGCTAAATTCTTTTTCAAAATCGATCGGATCGGCTATCACGATTCTGAGTCAAAAGCGGGATATTTCCTAAGGCGCTTTTAGGACTAGATGCAGTCCTCTGAGAGTTTTGGTTATGCCCTTACGGTTGGCAGATGCTCTTGCGGTGTTTATGGATTTGATGAACAGCGTCTTTCATGAATTTACGGATAAATTTGTTATTGTTTTTCATCGGCGGTGATACGGTTTTATTCTAAGACCAAAAAGGGCGAGCTTACGGCGGCATCTTAGGTATTGTGTTGAATATTCTCGTCGGAAGAAATTGTTGTAAGTTTTGAGAAGTCGCGAGTTTTGGTTGGGTCGAGGTGGCATTTCTAGGCCATGTTGTTTACGCAAATGGCATCACGATTGATTTACAAATATCGGTCATTAGCGTTATTCATATTTTTGATCTTTGCCTAAGTTTTTGTTAGCGACAAAGTAAATTTGATTTATAAAAAGCTTAAAGCTTGTCAATAGATATTAAAACAAGCTTTTTCAAACAATATATTCATCATTCAAGCATTTACATTTTATGATTAGTGACATCTTGATATGACTCTAATCATTATGTATGATAGTAGTTTGTAGAATGTGTTAGGTTCTTAAAACCAAACACTACTTAAGCATTTGCATATTTCTATAAATAGTAATACAACATTTGACATCATGTATTACATCATGGAAATCATTGAAAGATTCCATTAGATATTTTGTGAAGATTTGTACTCTTCATATCTTGCCTAATTTTGTTATATAAAAAGTTAACTTTAAGCAAAATTTAATATCTTATTTGTCAAGTTAAGCTTTATTAAATTATTACACAATTCAAGCATCACAAGATTTCATACATTAGTATATGCTCTGTCATTTGTATAAATAGTAGAGTAGTAAGTGTTAGGGTCTTAAAACCAAACACTACTTGTTCATGTTATTTCATTTAATATAATACAACATATGAATCATGATTATCATCATGGAAATTTCTTGATTCATTTAGATTTATTGTGAAAATAAGTTGTACTCTCATATCTTGCAAACAATACACTAGATAAGTATCTTAAAGATTTGATATCTTGAATATATTATATATATGCTCTTTAAATTTTCGCGGCCGTGGTGCATTCACAGCCCTAAAATAGCAATGCCAAGTCAAATAGTTTCTCATCCCTTTCTAACATACTCTCATACATATCTTCTCTCTAACCTTTCTAACTCGGTTTCATATCATATTAGTGATCTCTTTTGTAGCAAAGAAGATCAAGTCATATTCAAGCTTCAGAAGTTGGAAGTCTTATTTGTTTAGTGTTGTATGATCTAGTGTTGATCCATACTTCATTGTTGTATCAAACCATCATAATCTTGTGAGTGTGAGTGGTTAGTATTTTAGTCCTCAAAATACATTGTGTGTGGGAGTAGTTGTACCCTTGGAAAGAACTCGACATCTAGCTTAGTAGGAAATAGTGTAAGCGATGTGTAAAGGTTTTCTCCGCCGGTGAAAGGAGCTTGTTGACTAGTGAAGTTAAACTCGCGAGTGTGAGACTCGGGGAGTGGAGTAGGGCAAGGAAAAAGAGTCCTTGTAGGCGGAACCACTATAAACAACTTGTTGTGGTTTGATCATTTCTTTCCTTATTTACTTATTACATATTGCTTGCATATTTCATTAACATACTTAAGATCAATATCAATTGATCTTTCAATAAGTTTCAAAACAAAGTTTTTAATCGGTAAACTATTCAACCCCCTTCTAGTTTTCTACAATTGGTACAAGAGCCTCGTTGCTCAAGAATTTCTAAAATAACTTGTATTTTATAAACTTGAAACGATCCATGGATTCTGAAAACTTTAAAGAAGGGCAATCTATGCAAAGACCACCACTCTTTGAAACCAATGGATTTATCTATTGGAAAAACCGTTTTGAAACATATGTAAAATCAAAAGATATAGATCTTTGGTTTATTATTGTTAAAGGATATTTTAGTTCTACAACAAAGGATATTTCCGTTGATGAACAAAAGAAATTAGTTGCTAAAAATAATGAAGCTAAAATGATGCTTTATAATGCTTTACCTAGAAAAGAATATGAAAGAATTTTTATGTGTGAAACCGCCAAAGATATTTGGGAATCTTTAATTGTTACACATCAAGGTAATTCACAAGTCAAGGATAACAAAATTGATCTTCTTGTTCAACAATATGAACAATTTGTTATCCCGGAAGATGAAACCATTGATTGTGGCTTTGCTCGCTTTAACACTATCATTACATCACTTAAAGCACTTGATAAATCTTTTCGTAGTAAGAACTTTGTCAGGAAATTTCTTAGAGCACTTCATCCCAAATGGAGAGCTAAAGTGACCGCTATTGAAGAATCAAAAGATCTCTCAATAATGTCACTAGATGAGCTAATTGGCAACCTCAAAGTTCATGAAATGGTAATGGAGAAAGATTCGGAGATCATCAAAGGAAGAAAGGAGAAGATCAAATCCGTTGCTCTTAAAGCAAAAGCGGAATCAAGCGATGATGGTGAATCTTGTTCCGATAGTGAAGATGAGGAGTATGCCATGGCCGTTAGAGATTTCAAGAAGTTCTTTAGAAGAAGAGGAAAGTTTGTAAGACAACCTCGAGAAGAAAAGCCATTCGAAAGATCGGGATGATACGAAGATTAAAGGTGAAAGAAAGTGTTTTAGATGTGGTGATGCAAGTCATCTCATAGGAGAATGTCCCAAGCCACCTAAAAGCAAAACTCAACGAGCTTTTGTAAGTGGTGCTTGGGGTGATAGTGAAGACGATGAAGAATCAAGCAAGGAAGAGATCGCTCTAATGGCACATGAGTCAAATGAGGTACTTTCCGACTCTTCTTATTCTTCTATAGATGATGACACTTTGCAAAAACAATATAATCAATTGTGTGAGCTAAGTCTAAAAATCATAACTAAAAATAAATTTCTAAAAACCAAAAAGGAGTTTTTGGAAAATGAGGTATATGAGTTAAAAGAAAAAGCAAAACGACTTGAAAAGGGAAAAGCAAATGACGATGATTGTAAATCATGTCAAGAGCTTAATCTTGAAATAGAAAAACTAAAGCTCACACAAGAAGTTTTAATAGAAAATAATTCTAAGTTTAAAAGGTTTAACAAAAACATCGCTATTCTTGCGATGAAATAGTTAACATTCATAAAACACCAGGAGACATGAATGGGCTAGGTTTTAATGAAGTATTAATTCCAAAGAGTCAAAACAAAGCGGCCGAAAAGGACGAACATTCATCAAAATTGCTGCACATACAGCCGCGGACCAGACGGAACCAAAATAAGGGTTCCGTCCGTTGTAAAAATGGTGCCGTGGTACCAGTGAAACGAGAATGTTCGCATATCGGACCGTCTTGAATTTGTTAAAGTAATAAAGAAAACCAATGATAATGTTAAACTAAAACCAGCCATTATATCAGGAGTAGGACTTGTTAAAATTGAATTTAGATCAAAAACTACTCAACAACGATATAAAACTTCTTTTGCCAAAGCGCCCTTTCCTAAGAGCAACCACCACGTTCAACCTAACTACCAACACAACGGTTGGAATCAAAACTTTCCTAGACCATATCAAACTCAGTTACATGCCATGGAACTCTTACCCATCATTTCCATACATGAATCAAATAAATGGTATGTTTAACCCAAACGGACCCATGAGATATTGGGGACCAAATGTTTGAGTTATTTGCTTCTTAGGTATGCTTGAAAGTTGGATTGGAACTTGATGAATGGATAAAAGATAGTGGATGCTCACACGACATGTGACGCAACAAATCTCTTCTCATCATACCAAGAGTATGACGGAGGTAATGTCACTTTTGGTAGCAATCTCAAAAGCAAAATCATTGGCAAAGGTACGATTGCTCATAACTCTCTAACTATTGAAAATGTTGCTCATGTGGATAGGTTAGGATTTAATCTACTTAGTATTAGCCAACTATGTGATAAAAAGTATAAAGTACTATTTGATGAAAATGGTAGTAAAATACTAAAAGATGGTATCACCATAGCTAAAGGAGTTAGGAAAAATAACATATACGTCATGAAAATAGATAAAACATATAATGACAAACTTTGCCTAACAACATTAGACGATAGCTCATCTCTTTGGCATAGGCGCTTAGGTCACGCTAATATGAGACTTATACAAAACCTATCTTCAAAAGAGTTGGTTAGAATTTACCAAAACTTAAATATGACCAACACTTTTGTGAAGCTTGCAAAATTGGTAAACAAACACATAGTAGTCACAAATCTAAAAATATGGTGTCCACATCTAAGTGTCTAGAATTATTACATATGGACTTGTTTGGACCATCCGCTATAAGAAGCTATGGAGGCAACTTATACACTTTGGTCATAGTAGATGATTACTCAAGGTTTACTTGGACGTTATTTTTGAAAAAAATGAAGCTTTTTGATAAATTTGAAATACTTAGCAAGAAAATTCAAAATCTTCTAGGTGTCAAAATTGTGTCGATCCGAACGGATCATGGTCGTGAATTTGACAACGAAACTCAATTTGGAAACTTTTGTGATACAAATGGTATAACACATAACTTTTCGGCTCCACGAACACCTCAATCAAATGGAGTAGTAGAACGTAAAAATAGAACAATTCAAGAAATGAGTAGAACAATGCTTAATGAACAAAACATTCCTCAAAAGTTTTGGTGTAGCGCCGTTGACACTTCTACATATATTTTAAATAGAGTCCTAATACGTCCTTTCCTAAACAAAACACCATATGAACTTTATAAAGGTAAAAGCCAACATTAGGATATTTTAAAGTCTTTGGTTGTAAATGTTTTATTCTTAATACTAAGGATTATCTCACCAAGTTTGACCCAAAGTCTTATGAAGGTGTATTTCTTGGTTACTCTCAAACTAGTAAAGCTTACATTGTCCTAATAAAAGAAACAATGATAGTCTAGGAATCGTTGAACATAACATTTGACGAAAGTCCACCTCCCTCTAAGACATCACCTTTGGTAGATGATGACTTAGTTGAAAGTCAAATAATAGAAAGTCAAATTAATAATAACAAGGAAGATGAACCATTAAATAAAGGAATTGTCAACATCAAAGAATCTAAAAGTCATCCATTAGAAAAGGTCATAGGACAACTTAATCAAAGAACCTTAAGGTCACAAGCTCAAAATCAAAGTAATCATTTTTGTTTTGTATCCACCATTGAACCAAAACCCATAAATGAAGCAATAAAAGATGAATCATGGGTAATTGCCATGCAAGAAGAATTAAACCAATTCGTTAGAAATGATGTTTGGAAACTAGTTCCAAAACCCAAAGATCAAACTATAATTGGAACAAAATGGGTCTTTCGAAACAAAATGGATGAAAATGGTGTAGTATCTAGAAACAAAGCTAGGCTTGTTGCACAAGGTTATAATCAACAAGAAGGAATTGACTATGATGAAACTTATGCACAGGTAGCTAGACTTGAATCTATTAGAATATTACTTGCTTATGCATGTGCTTATGACTTTAAATTATTTCAAATGGATGTTAAAAGTGCTTTCCTTAATGGGTTTATTAACGAAGAAGTGTATGTTGCTCAACCTCCGGTTTTACCGACTTTGAGAAACCACATCATGTCTTCAAACTCAAGAAAGCATTATATGGCCTTAAACAAGCACCTAAAGCTTGGTACGACCGTCTTAAGACTTTTCTTGTTGATAACAAATATACTATGGGATTAGTAGATAATACTCTTTTTACTAAGAAAAAGAAATCACAAATTATTATTGTTCAAATATACGTTGATGACATTATATTCGGATCAACTTGTCAAGAACTATGTAATGATTTCTCTAAAATCATGCATGACGAGTTTGAAATGAGTATGATGGGTGAGTTAAACTTCTTTCTAGGACTTCAAATTAAACAACTAGAAGATGGTATTTTCTTTAACCAATCTAAATATATAAAAGACATGCTTAAGAAATTTGGTCTTGAAGATTCCAAACCAACTAAAACACCCATGTCCTCGGACACTAAACTCACCAGGGACGAAGAAGGTGAATCCGTAGATAACACTAAATATAGAGGAATGATTGGTAGCCTACTCTATCTAACGGCTAGTAGACCCGACATTATGTTTAGTGTTTGTCTATGTGCTCGCTTTCAAGAAAACCCAAAGGCATCACACTTAGAAGCATTAAAAGGGATTTTTAGATATATTAAGGGAACAACGTGTTTAGGATTATGGTATCCCAAAGGCGAACGTATAGAAACCATAGTGTACGCCGATTCGGATCATGCCGGTGATTATGTCGATAGAAAAAGTACAAGTGGTATTTGCACTTTTGTTGGACATTGTCTCACCTCATGGTTTGCAAA
The DNA here is from genome assembly GCA_910596185.1 of Chrysanthemum makinoi. NCBI lineage: Eukaryota > Viridiplantae > Streptophyta > Magnoliopsida > Asterales > Asteraceae > Chrysanthemum > Chrysanthemum makinoi. The sequence continues at coordinate 274,472,676 of OU343222.1, forward strand.
GAAGCAAACGGCTTTAGCCATCTCTACTCTGAAGGCCGAATCGTCTCAGGGAAAAGCATGTCAACAAGCTCTTTGGATGAAGCAAGATCTCGTAGACTACGGAATTCATCTCAACGACATTGTGATACTTTGCGACAACAAAGGAGCCATCGATCTCAGCAAGAATCCCGTTCAACATGCTCGACAAAGCATATTGAAATCAGTCATCACTTTCTTCGCGACAATGTTCAAAAAGGAAACATTTCAATAGAGAAAGTATCCTCCGAAGACAACATTGCCGACATCTTAACTAAACCTCTTAAACGAGAACCTTTTAATCTTCTTAGACTTGGTTTAGGGTTAATGGAACCAAACATGTAGGATAAACATAGCCTAAAACATTAGAATAGTCAAACCAAAACAATTTTGCCTTGTATACGCTCACGTAGCCACGGCACAAACGACAACGGACGGAACCAAATATTTGGTGCCGTCTGGTCCTCGTGTCTCTGAGAAACAACTATATACATAACATCCTCTTCCTCACAACCCACTTTACCAAAACGTGTAAAACTTAAACCAAGCTCATTATTGTCATCTTCCCACTCACTAATCATTGAAGATAACATCATTGTAAGTATCCTAACTACATTTCATCTCTTAATTCGGAGTCTAGGATTCTTATTTATGCACAAAACTATCACAAATCATTACATGGGGTTTTATGTATGCTTTTATACCAAATATGAATTCAATTGGCAAATTGCATAACTAGTCATTCAAATTAGGTACTACATTATCATATTGCATAAACAAATCATGTTTCCCACTAATTGATAGATAATAAATATAAGGCCTTATTCAAACAACCAAACACCCCATGTCAAAAGTTTTGAAAAGCTTCTCACTTGTAGGAAAACATTTTTCATTGCTAATACAAATAGAAACGTTAAATTTTCATCACTTGCATGCTCTTGAATACTAAAGGTATTGCATAACTAATATGCACTCCCGGGTATATTCAAATGTAGCCACATTGAATTAGGAGCATTTGGGTTATCTCATGGTATTTGCCAAACACCCACTAAAACCATTTTTGTGCATAAAATGAGTCGAGATAACCGCAACTCCAAATTGTTTTCATATAGGCACACACTAGAATCAAAAACGTTAAAATTTATTTTCAATATTTTTAACATATTAATTCTTGTCCTTAGGAATAACCATGGTAGCCGCAAGATTCTATGATCACAAAGACACCCTTAACTACATTCCCAAACACCACAAAACCAAAGGACTTACCAGGAACAAGTAGAAAAATTTAGGGGTCTAGAATCAAGGTATTTCCATGAGGGTAGAACCATTCACTCATCCTTCCTTGAAAATACCAATCTTCGTGAAGAACTAGCCGCCATTCAATTCGATTGTCTTCTTGACATCGATGAACCAATTTGTCCTAGGTTTGTGTTAGAATTCTATGCTAGTGTGACCGGCTTTAGTGATGAAGACGATGATGAATTTTGTCTTAGTTTAGAATCAACAAAATGACTACACCATCACCTTT